>OU343220.1:296073018-296158460 GCA_910596185.1 Chrysanthemum makinoi
GGGTGATTGATGAACTTTACGGATCCTAGAAAGAGCGTAAGTTCACCCATCATGGACATTTCAAAATGTTTTTCATTAGTTTTGAAAAAGCGTTTGAGTATTTTAAATGTGTTGACCCAAAAATGATGTCATCCACATAAATTTGAACGATTAAATGTATGCCCGTGATATTGTATGAACAGTGTAGGGTCGACCGAACCTTTGGCAAATTGGTGAGATAGGAAAAAGGATGATAACTCATCATACCATGCCCGAGGGGCTTGCTTGAGTCCGTAGAGAGCCTTGTTCAGTTTGTAGACATGGTTCGGGAACTTCGAGATCAACGAATCCCGGGCGGCTAACATAAACCGTTTCTTCGGTTTCCCATTGAAAAGCGGTTTTGACATCCATCACGAAAGACCGTTATGTTCATATGAGCCTGAGCGCGAAATATCTGAACAACCTCAAGGCGAGCAGCAAGTGAATGATTCTTCAAAGTCAATACCCTCTTCACATCCTATAACCCTTAGCCACGAGGCGTGACTTGTTTCGATTACGTTCGCCGATATCAATTTGTTTTCAAATCCATTTAGACCAATGACAAAGACCCCTGTTGGTCTTTCAGCCAATTCCCATACTTCAAGGCGTTTAAGCGATTGAGTTCTTCTTGCATGGATTGAATCCAGTTGTCTTTAGTCATTGCGTCTTTAATGTTTTTAGGTTGGATTGGCTGACGGTGAGTGCATAAATGCAATGTTCCGTTATGCGTGTGAAGCGTTGTCTTGTTACGGCAGGTTGATTTGGGTTACCAATAATGTTATCTAGAGGATGGTCTTTTGTCCAACGATGTGTGGAAGGTTGATGTTGATATACAT
Organism: Chrysanthemum makinoi; assembly: GCA_910596185.1. Classification (NCBI taxonomy): domain Eukaryota; kingdom Viridiplantae; phylum Streptophyta; class Magnoliopsida; order Asterales; family Asteraceae; genus Chrysanthemum; species Chrysanthemum makinoi. The sequence continues at coordinate 296,073,873 of OU343220.1, forward strand.
TATGCGGATTGGGAGGATTCAAATGGCTTGTAGATGATTCCACAACATCAGTGTAGCGATTTCATTATGAAACGGGTTAAAGAAGCATTTGGATCATAATCGAAGGTGGGAATACTTCATTGTTGAGAACATCATCAATTTGGTTCGGCGTCATTGGAAACAATTTGTTCAATGTTGTTGTAGAGTCAATGGTGGTGCTTCTTCAACATAGTTGTTGTAGCAGTGTATCGAGGTATTGGAATATGATCGGGTTGGCGGCGGAAACATTGGATACACACGGCACGTTCATCAATATCATCACTAACACAGAGGAGCAAATAGCTTTTCCATTTGTTGACGAGTAAGGCGGGGGCTTGGTTCAGTGATGATGGGGTTTGAGGGAAATTTAAGCGGTTGTGACCGGGTTCCAAGCTGTTATGCTCGAAGCCATTTGATAAGCTCATCGAATTTGCATGAATCATTTCCATAACTGCTTTGTCTGACGATTCCGGATCCGTAACCTTTAGAGTTCTCCGCGGTATCCAATAAAGACTCAATGTCAGCTTTGGCTTTGAGCTTTCCAAAGTGATCCGCGATCATTATTTGGGTAGCAAGGGATCCCAAATACATGAAAGTGTTTGAGATTCGGTTTTCTGTTGTGGATAAGCTCAAAGGTGTTTTATTGTGGCATTTTGTAATCATTGGCGATTCGAGGTGTAAGGCGGTTGAGACGGCTTCAGCCCACAAGTAATGGAAGTTTAGCATTGATTAGCATCGTTACGGCAGCTTCCACTAACGTGCGGTTTTAGTCTTTCCAACTCTTTTGTTGCGGGGTACGTGCAGTGATGTTTGATGCTCACTTCCCACTTTCTCATAATATTCACGAAGAGTTTGATTCACAAATTCAGTTCCTTTGTATCTGTTTGAATTTGTGCGATTGTTCCGGAGTGAACTTGAATTTTAGGTAGAAAGGTGATGATGATCATCGTGGAGCTTGATCTTTAATTGAAGAAAATAAACCCAAGTCCATGCAGGTAGTCATCTACAATTACCAAGATGTAGCGTTGCCATTAATCGCTGACGCGGCGCTCGGGCCACACAAATCCATGTGAAGAAGATGAAGCACATCTTGAGAGCTGTGTTCCACCTTTGAAGGAAAATGAGACGCAGTACTTTTTCCTTGTTCACAAGCCGAACATAGGTGATCTTTAGAATACCGAATCTCGGGAGACCTTCAACAAGTTTGTATCGAGCAAGGTTGGTTATGGTTTGAAAGTTTAAATGTGAGGCATGATTGCCATAGCCAAAATTTTGTAGATGTTGCCTTTGAAAAGAGTGGATGGGAGATGAAGCAATCATGTCTTGCATTGAGATGTGTATAAACTTGAGTTCTTGGTGCGGACGTAAGATCGTTTCCTTATAGATCCGCGATAAGAAACAAGTTTTCTCGAAAAGCAACTTCCAAATCTCCATCACAAGGAACGACCTCTTGAGAAGAGATTGTGACCAAGACCTTCCACATAATAAACCCTGCTAATTTCGATGTTGCCATTGATGTAATCTTAAGTAGCCCATGATAGGCTGCGAAGTGATCATTCCCAAATCGGCGATGCTGCCAATGAACTTTGCAATAAATTTTGATACTTGATTTGAGATACTGTCATGTATGTCGAGAACATCCGCTATCAACAATCCAAAGGATGATGCGTATCTTTGCATTACACCACAGGCGACACAGATGGAATAGAAGTAGATGTGGAACCGAAGTTAGAGGGTTAAAGCATTTATAGTGAAACACACATATCAATGATTTTGGGTATCCATTTAAATCCTAGTGTACTATGTAACCATTTACGCCATCTCCAACTAGGCTTTGCTTTAGTCTTAGTGAATGAACTAGGTGGTACTACGTTCCTTGGAGGTGTTAATGGAGCTATAGGGACATCAATGCTTTTCTTAGAATCTAAAGAGGCGGTTTACCAAACGCAGGCGTAGAAGCTTTAGTGGGCCTAGAGGTATTCCATTTCTTAGGATTCCGTAAACGAGACAAGATAGTTTTAGCAACACATTTATCATGACAATTAGAAAGCATGCTTTTATGACATATAACACAAGAAGATTCAGACTTAACATCAAAAATACTTAAAGGTTCTGCATTCGTTACATCACTTTTTCCATTACATTTGTGAGATGAAATATCTAAAGTGGGTGCAACGTGAGTTTTATTCAAAGTCCTAGGGTGTTATTTGATGAGTGTACAAATACTCATCATTTTTGTACCTTTTAGACTGCAAAAACATCTGAAAACATTCAGAAACGCATCAAAATGATAAAAATATCACAAATAAGTGTTTTATGTGTTTTAAATGCAAAAATACCAAAATCGGACATTATCAAGTTTGCATAATTGCGGTTTAGTCCCCAAGTTTCAAAAGTTGTCAAAAATAGTCCCTGGTAAATCAAAATAAATCAAAATAATGAAAAATGTTATTTAAAGTCCCTAAGGATTCATGAGTTGTCAAACTTGGTCCTTGAAGTTTAAAATTGCAAAATGACAACTTTGGTCCTCACTTTGAAAAATGTCAAAAATAGTCCTCGGATATTTTAAAAATGGAAAATTATCAAATATTACCCTTGTACTATTCATAAATGGCATATTCGTTCCTTGTGTTAACTTTGGAAACTTGTCAAATCGGGCCTCAACTTTGCAAATTACAAGATTGGTCCTTGTGTGTTATTAATAAACAAACCAAACCAGGCCTTTTATTAATCAATCCCAAAGCCACCAACACAACACACAAGCCCAACCCACTTAACGACCCTTGAACCTTGTCCTTTGACCTGAGCGATTACAAAACCAATTTGACCCTATTTTGAACCCATGCCTTATTATTAAAGGTCAACAAGTCAAACCAGATCTCCTGTTCATCTCACACAAAATCCCGCAACCGGACACCTCCTCAAAACCAAAACCAGGGTGGTTTCCACACCACCTCATCTTTCAGGTTGTTTAACTACTCACTAACACCTCCACAAACATCCAAGAATCCTTAATTGAAGAAAACTGCTCCAAAGAAATTTGGCAAAATGCCAAATGGACATTTATGATGAAATTGAAGGATCCAATGGTTGGAAAAGTGGGAAAGATTGAGAGAATCGACACAAAGTTCAAAAAGATCTTTATAAGCAAGAATGGAGCAATGTAGACAAGTATCTAGTGTAATTTTTATTAACATGTCGAATATGTAATTTTTAATTCCAGTGTAAAACTTAGCTTTCAAGCTTTGTATTTCAAGTTCTTAGTGTGTAATAAAACTTTTGTAAACCTCAATTTCAAGTTTCAGTTTACTTTCATGTTGGTGCAATTTTTACCTTAAATTCTCAATATGTTCTAATGTTGTTATTAGTTGTTGTTTTGGACTCATAAGCCCATATAAGCTCCTATTAAAGCTTTTCTAAGCTTTTAGAAACCATAAAACTCGGTTTAGAAGTAAAACTCAAAAATAAAAATAAAATACTAGAAAATAGTTGGAAAATCAAAAATCAATGGAGAAGGTTATCACATTTGGGCGGGTGAATCTTGGATTGCCTTGGGTTTAGGATCTTCTTGGGAAGCTATAGGAAGTGTTTTCAGTTCTTGGTTCTCAGTTTTCACTTGGATTTCATCTTGTAAGCTTTTAACTCCATTTTAGCATTTCACTGTTTAAGTCATTTTATTAAAAATCTTTGTGTTTTTATGTTTCTTAGTTGTAGTTAAGTAAAATTAAATAATAAAACAAGTTGCTTGTTCATTAGAATTTGTAGTTGTTAAAAATTTTAATTTGACAGTCATAATAAGCATAATTATCATTCTTGAGTTTTATGTTGTTATTATTGTTGTTTAATGCTTCTATAGTCTCATTAAGTGATAATATAAGGCCTTGAATCAGTTGCATGGTCTTATTCATGAAATCCTTTGAAAATCACAAAATCGGATAGTTAAAGTGTTGTTTGGATTCATTGTGTTACATGTGTTAGAGGCTATCTTGCTGTGCTTGTTGTTGTTTCATATCACATTAGTGCCTAATAACTCATTGCAACCATAAAAACCAGTCCTTGTTTGTTAAAAAGTCAAAATCACTTTTAATCTCACTTAGGTTGTTAGCTTGTTAGGATTTAGAGTGTAAAATCATCACAGATTACTTAGGGCACTGTTAATATAGCTTAATTTCATCTTAACATAGCTTATTATAACATAATCCCGGTGGTAGGATCAATCATAAGTTCATTTAAGTCAACTTTAGTGTTTAACTTAAAAGTCAAAATTTTCGGTTGTAGTTTTGAATAAACTAAATAATTTTTTATAGGACTTAATATTAGCTTTTAAAATCTGTGCTTTTAGGTTTATAATATTTAGTTGCTAATCTTAATCATAGTATTTTTTATAATTTTTAGATAGCTAGTTAAACTACTTATTTCTTAGCTTATTTTAGACACTTTTCTAAAAAGTGCCATGTGCCTGATTGAATAGGTCTATTTCACAAGCTCATAAAAAGCTCATCAATGAACCTTAGCTTGTGTATTTTGGTTTTTTGGAAAGCTAACCTAGCTGTCTTAAAGTTCCAAGCTTAATTTTTTTACTTTCTAGCTTATTGGTAGAATTGCTACTAGCTTTACCTTGTCCCATTTCGTGTACACTAAGTATTCGGTGTTTACAAGCCACTTTCTAAGCTCACACAGAGCTTAATAGTGGGCCCAACCTTGTATATTTTGGTTTTATGAGAAGCTCACCTAACAAGCTTATTACATCCAGGCTTATTTTTGGCTTTGGAGCTTTGCCTAGCTTAATCTAGCCTCAAAATCGTGTAGGCATGTTTGGTTGCTAGTTTAGTACAAGTGCTTATTAGCTTATATTAAGCTTATCAGTATGTTTCTTTGTGTTTTTTTAGCTTAATTCAAGTTCCTTTAGCTTATTTGTACCTTATTTTACTTTTGGTTCGGCTTGTAAGCTTGTTTGAGTTTAAAATCCTTTTGAAAAGCCAAAAGCTTAAGCTGCATTGAACTCATAAGCTCTCAAACTGCTTATTTTCAAGTTCCAAAAATTTTGTTTTCATTAAAGTTGCTTATTATTAGTAGTATAATAGGTTTATAAAATAAAAAACACAAAACATCATTTTAAAATAATGATAAGTTTATTTAATATAAATTAGCTTTTAATTTTCTTTTTCAGCTTATTATTAAGCACTTTCTGTTTTATAATTTTCTTAGCTTTCTGTCATCATAAGATATTTATATAAAAAATTTGAAATTTTCTTAGTTTTGTTTTAGTATTTATTAGAATTTAAAATAGTTAAAAAGTATTAAATAAATAATAATAAATAAGTAAAAAGCATAAAAAATATCTTTTAAATTTTAAAATTAGTTTTCTAATATTTTAAGATTTTCTAAGTCATAATTTCACTTTTCTAGCTTTATTTCAAATTTTCTTATATTTTAGATTATTATTAAATAGTTAAAAATAGTTTTTAATTAATAATAATTAAATAAATAGTAATAAAAATAATTTTAATTTTCAATAATTTTCTTTTTATTATTAGGATTGTAAAAATATCATTTTCATATTACGTAGGTATTTTATTCTTTTTAAATTTCGTTTTATTTTATCGTTTCTGCGTAAAATTTAGTAAGCGTCTGCAGCGTTACGTTTGTTTAATCGATTGTTGTGCTTTATAGTTACTATCCAAATACAATTCAATCAATGGTAGTGTAGTTATCAATCAAAATCCTTCTTGATCATTATCCTTAGTGTCATTCTACGTCCGAGCGTTTTCAAATACCATTCAACCTCCATTGGGACTTGATCAGAATCCACTAAATTCCTAGGGATATTGCATTGGTTTTAGACTGTTTGACTTTTATTACGGTTGACCATTCACAAGTGGTTGATTTGTGTAATAAACCTGACTGTTTGGAACCAATCATTATTCTACTTCAGCATTCTTTATTGTTCTTTTCTTAGGTCACAACTTCCTATTCTTCCTTGTATTGCTCCTAGGCTGTGAAGTGCGGACGTTGGGAAAAGAGGCAACTATTCCTGTTTCAGTAGAGGGAATCACGTTAGTATCTTGTGGTTTGTCATTAGGCATTCTAGAGTCCTTTTGAATCTGTTTGGGTACAGTTACTACTGTTACTATCCTATCTTTCTTAAGTTTCACCACCTGCCTTTAAGATCATGGATAGTGTGTAACAAATTAAGATTTTCGATGCAGTGAGACCATCTCGTCGTAAGACATCTTTCATGTATGCAAGATGATCATCAAGGTCTTTTGGCGCTTTAGCACGAGTCTTTTTGAGTGAATCAGATATGACACTATGTGCCTTTTTAATTTTTGAAAGTTCTTGTTCATATTTTGAGACTTGACACTTCAAAGGCCGTTTTCATCATCCGGTTTGCCAGTTTTTGAATTAAGGTTTTTGTTTTAAGCTGATTGATTTTGTTTTAAGCGAGTTCATGATTTTGACAATCTTTTTGACACCATTGAAGACGGCGTTTTGCATTTGAAAGCTCGTTTAACAATCGTTCATTTTCAACTTTTAAAGACTTGATTTGTGACATGATCATTATTCTCAACAATTTCAATAGAATCAACGAATCGTGAGATATAATCAAATGCAGCGAATATAATAACACCAAATTATGGATATCAGCACAGATAACATCTTCCAAGAGTCGATCAACATCTTTTCGTACAGATTTCTTTTTCGTTTTGTATTCGAAATAGATGTTTCTGTTTTCTCGAAAACGATTTTCATCAATCCAAGTTCTTTATGAAATTCCCTTTCCCAATACAATGCACAATTTTCAAATTTTGAACATGGGGTAAAATTCTTTTCTGAAAAATATCTCTTTGTTCTCGCTGAGAGCGATTGAAAATGTTTAAATTTTATTTCAGAATGAAATTCAATCTCACGTTCTAAAAGTTTGATGTCAGAGTTGAAAATATCAAAATATCTAAGAATTTGACGATTTTCGGGTATTGATTTTACTTCACTGAGTGAAGGTAAAGGACTATTAATTTGTGCAGAATTGGGTTGGGGACCAACAATAGAAGACTCAGACATAGGTGTGATAACCCAAGGTGTGTTAGAAGTATCCTTTTGTTCGAAAGTGGTGACTTTTGAATAGATAAAAGGTTTATTATAAACAACATTTTCCATTTTTGACCGACTCGTCTTCGCATCAAATTCCTCTTGGCGATTATATTCAACAACACTCATAATGGAGTCATCAATTCTATGTTACCTTTGTAAACTTCGGATTTGGTTTGAATGCTCTATTTGAAAACTTAGGTTTATAATCAACAAGATTCGGTCCATATCCATTTGGATTTGGTTTGAAAGTAAACTTTTGAATCGTTGAGATTGATTCACCATGTTTATAAACAACATTTCGAAACTCTTTGATTTTGTTTTGTAAATCGACAATTTCTTCAAGATAGGTATCTATTCGTTTCGTTGAATGCTTTTTGTATTCATAGACTGTTTTTGACAAGTTAACAACTTCAGCCTTGGCTTTTGATTTTCCAAAGTAAGAGCGTTAATTTGTTTTTATGATCATGTTTCAGTTGTTCTATTTGAGACAACAAAGCATTCTTTGATGCGACTAGATCACGTATCTGTCGTTCTTGTGATTTTTCGTTTTGGGAAGATTTAGCAAAAGCGACTTCAAAACCTTGTTCACATTTTCTTGAGTTTTAAAATGTTGAGTTGCCTTTTAAGCATTCATTATCCTAGTCAACAGTGCATTGTTTTCTTTTAATTGCTTGCTTGATTTCGGTCGAGATTCTTGGTCTGTAATTAAGGTCATGAGCTCAACTTCTAGATTAGACGAAGGTTCATCTTGTTCAACGTGAGTCTCAACATGATCATTAGTCGGATCCTCAAGTATAACCACGGAGTCAACTTGATTATCAATGGTAACCATAAGGTCATCTTGATCGTCAAATATAACTACGGGGTCTATTTGATGATCATCGGAATGAGATGTAGACGACTCATGTTGAACACTCGACCCTTCTCGGATGTTGATTTTGGTCGAGATATCAGATTATTAATAATTATGGTTTGATCGGTACTGAGACAAGCGTCAGTGTCATACTGGGCACTGTCACTCATGTGGAAGCTTGCATGTGTGCCATCAACATCACTGCTGCATTAGCACGTAAGTCCTACATGTCATCATCGAATCGCATACGCCATGAAGCTGTTCCTTGTTGGTGAGGTTCCACCGACTTCATCCTTAAGAGCCAAGAGTAAAGCCTCCTTGTGATAAGAACTACCTCTAGTCCTCGGCTTAAGGCATGCATTAGCTAGGTGACCCTATCATTCTGATTATAGCGAAGACCATTAATCCCATTCTGGCATTACCACTGTTCAACCACTTGAGCTCTTTGTGGAGCACCCATGTTATTCCTTCCCATAGTATTAAACCCTTGACCACCGCCCATCGGCGACCATTACCCGATTGAACTTCAACCGTCCATTGTTAACAACGCCGATTCCTTGTGTTGGATGAGGAGCGAATGCGATTTTGGATTTGTTTGTATATCGGCCAGCTTTGCAATCATAACAAACCCTTGTTGCAATGCATCAAAGCATCGAGTCCTCATTAGCTTAACTGTAAAGTGCTTGATCATTGTTGTTGTTGTATGGAACCAATTGAGTTTCTTGAGATTGTTCTTTGTGTGGATCATATGGTGTAATTGTTGCGGTTGGTTGGTGGGTTGAAGATATTTGAGCCCACAAAGCTAATTGTTGATTATCAGGATGAAGGTGGCAGGGGTCCACGGATAACCCTTTCTTTGTCAACTTCTTTTTGGTGGGGCTTCAAATAGTTATAACAATCCGTATGTAGCATGATGAAGATTCTTAGCTTGGCGGATGAAAATGACATACTTCTCCCAATCAGGACCAAGACTACTTAGGAACTTAGTGTTGACGGCAATTCATGATGATGTTGTGCTTATCCAAATCATTGATGATGTCTGAGAATCGATGATGATAAGACTCTAATGTCTCTCTGGGTTCAATCATGAAGTGTTCATAAGCCAAGTAAATTTTGGATTCCATATCCTCTTGATTGAGTTGATTGCCTTCCATGAGAAGATGAATATGTTCCCATTGCTTTAGGTCTTTTGAGCATCAACACTTGAAGGATCGGATTAGGGTAACCCAAAGAATGTATTGCATTGCTAGCTCATCGGCCGAAATGTAGAAGTTCATCAGCAGTGAGGTCATAAAGAGTTGCAATGTTGGTGACATCATCTCTTGGTGGAGTAGCATTTTGATCTCCGGGTGTAATGACAGTAGGCATCTGAAATGGACCTTCCAGGATGACCTTCTTTAAGAACTTTCCATGTGGCTTCTTTAGATCACAAAACCTAAAGAACCTAATCACCCATTGATCGTAGTTTCCGGGAGTGAGCATTGGAGGTCTATCAAGTGATTCAGCCTCATGAATGGATTGTTGGCTACTTAAAGCTTCACACATCTTTGCAAACCAAGATGGTTCCTTCATAGTATTCCTGGATGGATGTTGATTGTAAAAGTTTATGTAAGGTTGTACTTGAAGACTATGTGGTGGTTGAACCATTTGTGGTGGAATTGCTCCTTGTTGTGGAAAATGTTGTTGGTTAAATTGTTGTTGATAAACTTGTTGTTGTAGATTGAATTGTTGTTGTTGTTGACTGAGTTGTTGTTGTTGTTGTTGAGGATACACATGAGGAAAGTAGTTAGAGTATGGTGGTTGAGACATCTTGAAACTTGTGTTGATGATGGATCTTTATAGTCGAATGAAACTTTGTTGATGAAGAGTCCTTAGGCGTATAAACCAAGCTTAGGCAAAGTAATCCTTAGGCGTAAAAACACCAAACTTACGCGTAAAATGAATATTTACGCGTAGGATTAGTTACTGGCGTAGAATTGAAACACTAAGGTTGGCGTGGCCGAAAGTTAGGCGTAGAAAACTTATCGCGTAAGATTAGCTTATCGTAGACAAGCTTAGCGTAAGAAAATGCTTAGGCGTAAAGAGTTCTACGCGTAAGTTTTAGCTTATGCGTAAAATTAGGGTTTTGCCCAAAAATCCTTTACACTTATTCCAGTGTGAAAGATATCCAAAGTCGAAGTGTTTAAAACCAAGCTTAAAAACACAAAAGTGTGAAACTTGATGATCCAAAACTTTTAAACACGTTACGCGTAGAAATATCCACACGTTTAAAACCAAGCTTAAAAACAATGATCTACACATAAAGTTTGAAACTTTTTGCCAAAAACTTAAACTTTAACACCTAATAACCTTGAAAGTACAAGAATCTTGGATTTGAAAGTGTAAAAAATGAGTTTTTATGCGTGTGAAAGTTTGCAAACCGAGTGTTACGCGTAACACAAAAAAACTTCAAAAACAAACATCGTTTCACCCAACTATTTGGCGATTGATACCACTGTTAGGTTCCCATATTTATAACACAAGCATCAATAGAAGAAATAGAAAAGAAGAGATCGGATGAACAAACACACACACACGTATGAAGTATTAAGACAAGTTATGCGTAAGTGAAATGTGTGAATTGAAAAACCAACCCTCAAGTGAGGGTTTACAAGATTATTTATAGGGCAAGGAGCTAGGGCAACACTACTAGCATCCTTCCCTTCTTATGGGCTTGGGCCAAGGCTCATGGGCTTTTTACATAAGCCTTGGCATGATAACTAACATAAAAGCCATAATTAAGCTAACTATTACATATTAATTACTAACACTTGAATTCTAGTTTAGGAGTGATAACTATTACATATTAATTACTAACACTTGAATTCTAGTTTAGGAGTGATTCCAACAGGTGCATATTACGTTATCGGCTAGTCGTTCCCCTTTTCTCTGTTCAAATGTCATGCTCTGCTTGCTCTAAGGTTTTCACGGGGGATATTTACGGGGACCATGTTGTATCGGTATGCGGCACTATTGGTATTAAACAACGGCACAACATGGTGCGTGATACTTTGGTTGATATATGTTCTTGATCCGGGTCTCGGCTCATAAAAGGGTGACATCGGGTTGGGTGGAGAAAGGAGCAAGTCTTCTTTGCGCGGCGGATATCTTGCTATATTCACAGGACGGAGGGAGGACATATGTGATTTGTGAGTGCCGTCTCTCCCCTCAAAGCTGGTATAATTGATTTTGTGCCGTGGCGTGTGGTGATTGATCACCTAAAGCGTAGCGTGTCAATCTGAGAGCTAAATCTTGCGGATATGGATGGGTTCATCCTTTCTCATTTTCTCTTTGGGGAACTTGGGGCGTCTTGTTGACCTTACTTAAGCGGATCCGAAAGTTCTCGATAACTCAAGACATATGTGGCCGAATATGGTGTAGAAGAAGAGTGGTGTCTTTGGTGAGGTAAAAATGAGGTGAAGGTTTTAGTTTAATGAAATCAATTTAAGAAAGGTTGAGTGCATGAAACTAGATCTACACTTGTATATTGTGGTTGGGGAGGGGGATATTATACTTTTTTATTTTGAAAATCTTTGAGAAATCCTGGTTTTGAAATCTATCTTTACGTTTCGGTACTTATCAAGTTTACATAGTTCATCTCCTCAACACTCTTCATGCACGATTATTTATTCTTCTTTTTAAAGTTACCTTAAACCTTTAAAAATCAGAATCAGAAATTGAAATTTTAAACCCATGTTTAAATTTATATTTTGGTATCTCAAAACTATATAAGTGATATTATTTTGGCAAAAGTGACTAAAGGTTATATGACAGTTGATATTATATTTTGTATTTTGGCGGGAAAAGCCCATCAAATGTAAAAAAGAGAATTGGATTGGACAAATGATACACAAACAAAAGAAGAAGGCCCAAACTACACATACACATAAAAAAGCCCACACGACTTGACTTGAGTTCAGTTGACTACTCTTCTCCAACGAAACACCCAGAAAGCAAATAATATATATCTTGACTTGAGTTCATCCCTTATTTTATCTCATTATATGTTATATAATTATTAAAAAACAAATAATATATATCTTGATTATTATTATTAGGAGTACCATTGGGGCATTGCTCCAATGTCCCACGGCAAACGTCCAGTTGACCGGTCAACGAGGGGGAAATTTGTCCAGGTTCTCCTAAGCTAAGGTCACTGGAACATGTGCTGGGGAAGCCGGCACCCTAAACGGGTTTGCCCGCGCTCCGCGATTTTTACCTTTTTTAGGAATTTTATTAGGATTTATCGATCACTTATGGGTTTACCCGTACTATTATGCAGAATATTTTGTGTCCATACCACGGCCACTCGTTTCCGGCTAATTATATATGGTGCCAAGGTATCATTTACTTCCTAATTATGATATTTATAATGATAACATGGTTATTCTTCTAAACCTATACACTTTAATCATATTGTTACTTTTGTTATTTACAATCTAACTTTTTTGCTGCAGTTATCTATCCGATGACGAGGAGGAACCACAAGAAGGTAATATTCCAATGTCAAGTGTTATTACTAGGGCTGTAAATTGAACAATTCGGTAAAATGTCCACGTTTATTTATTTAGTTGAACGAACATCAACAAAATTTCTTCTTCGTTTTGTTAAATGAACACAAGCTCCGTTCGTGAACATTTCTCTAATCTTAAGCATTAGCGTATGTTTATTTGTTTATGCGCGAATGCCATACATTTTTTGTTATATACACCGAGTAAAATAGGCATTTTCAGACAAACAAACACACACGGAGAAAAGGAATCTTATTTATCTTCTGAATATTCTATGCTTGTGTCCATTTTTTGTCCACTCCTTTATGTCCGTTTTGAACAAACTTGAACATCTGCTTTTTCTTAACAAACAAACATGAACAAGAATGTATGCCTGTTTAAATGTTCCTCCGCCCCGTGTTCCGGTTAAACTTAAACGGACAAACACGAACAAGCCTCCGCCCGTGTTCCTCACAGCCCTACTTATTAGTATAATGCTAAACAATCTGGATAACTTTTTAAATTGTTTACTTTTGACTTTTTTTACAGTGCCATCTGGCAAGGATATTATTGAGAACTTCTTGCACAATAACAGGGACATAACGGTATGCTCATTTCTGGAGGATGCATAAAATATGTGTTGCTAGTATTATTCTTATTTATATTGTAAATCTCGTGTGCAGGCTCTTCACTTGGCAACCAATGTGCCTCTTTTCTTAGAGGTCCTTGGCATTGAGGGGTATACAGGAGTTATTCGTCCAGTGGTAAGTATGAAGTGTTAAAACGATTTTAGTAATTACAACTGTACTGAATTTTGTATCATGTTCTTTGCAGTCAACTGTGCGACTTATCACATTTAGGCGGTCCATATGTAGGTTCGTGGTTTGACCCAGGTAAGCACAACCGAAATATTTTGAACTTCTGTCAGAAAATTGGCGATTGCAAGTCTGTTATTCCAGTTTTACTTCTGTTGGGTACGCCCAGCAACACATATGTTATTCCATTTAGGCTTTTCCATGTTAAAACCATAAAATAATTTGACTTTAAGAATGAGTTCTCCTACATGTTAAGTAATTTTTTGTAAGAACATGTCAAAATTAAGACAAAAACTGGCATGTTAAGAATAATAACACATATTTTATGCATGTTGGGTACAGCAGTTCATATGTTTACATTTGTTTCTGTGTTATATATTACGTATTCAATCCGAAACATCTCAATAAACTTGCCTTGTTTTTTATAGGATCAAGTGTCACTGGTGGGGAGTGCAAGCAGCTACCTTTTGAGTCGTTTGAAACGTGACAATACTCCAGGACGTACTCGTTGAGAGTTGTGCAGGTTTGTTAAGGAGATTGCATACTCCTTTATCAAACATTGTTGACATAGTAGATGTGAATCTGTTGGTTAAAGTACCTTGAAATATGGATGTTGCATCGTTTTTACATTTTGCACAATAGAAACGTTTCTGGATGGTCGCCTTTGATGATTGATTATTACTTTCAACATCCTTTAGGCTACATTACTGGACAGCCTTTTTTTTGCAGGTTCTGCAAGAAATGTAAGACCAATTATGTTCTTCTTGGAATCCTGTTATTATTGTTCCTAAAACAACAATAATGCAGTAGCAGAATAGCCATACCATGATTCTATATTTACATTTCTTTTACTTGCAAGAAACTTCTCACTTTTATTGACAACCTTGTCACATTAGAGAAGAAGTATTTTTTGACACAAATACATTTGAAAACTGAAGTAACTAAGAGTTTGAAATACTTAAAAGTATATATGTATCAACGTAAAAGAAATTATGGATGTGCACGGTTCCAAAACCGGACCAAGAACTAAAGTTACCAAAACATCAATCCGCGAACTAGACCAAATGGTCTTGCTCAGTCTCGATCCCGGTCTTAGTTTTTTTGGTCCGAACCAAACCATTGCATACGACCTTATATGTTATAACAATAATAAACATAAACCGAATAATTAATTGCACCAAGTTGTGCACTTATAGTTTCTGTTTCACCTTCAAGAAACAAAACATGATTATACAACTTCAAATTTCAACAAAAATTGAGAAAAACTAAACCAACGAAGATCCTCAGCTTGTTGAGAATTCTTCAGAAATGATACCCCGAAACTTTATGAAACCGGGACCAAGATCATTCCCTTTCTGTGGGACAATTATTTTCTGTTTGATCAACGTTGCTTACTTCAAACCCCAAATCACCACCATCAAGTGATCGAATTTGAATATCATGTCGATCCCAATAATAATTAGTAGTACTATGCACATCAGATCTATTCCTACAAGCATCATAAGTTCATAACCATTCAAAGAAACTGATCTTCTGATGTTACTTCCACCAACACCAACAACATTTTCATCATCATCATTCCCATTATCCCTTAATCTTTTCTCGTTAACATCTTCCTTAATCGAAACCGCCAAATGGGTATCTTCAACACCAACCAAGGCTATGACGGATCAAATCATGGACAAAGTTTACAAGTTGTTCCATTCAAGACCTCTAGTTCATGTCTCAAAGTTATGTTGCTACATGGAAATTTGGATATATGGGTCAAAGAGGCTAATAACCTGCATAACATGGATATGCTTCATAGCATGTTAAAGAAAGTGTTTGGAATGTTGCCTGGAATGTTCCCTTTTTCATATATGTCTTAGCTGTTGGTGAGCCTGGTATTCTTGATTGATGGAGTTTCGGAGTAATTGTCTTTGATTGCGTTTGTATATGATAAAATCTGGGTTTGTGTGTTTGTGTTCTTGAAAATTCCTTTTTTTATTTTATTTAACGTTCTTGGTTTTGTTGTTGATGTTCTTCATTTTGAAATAAAAATAAACATAAATTTAATAAAAAAAAAGTTAAATATTAAGAAGGGAAGAAGACAAGGGACGAACACGGGCTTAGTCAAGTAGAACCAGGTTGCGCTGCTGGATGCTCCGATTGAAAAGAAATCAGTTGGGCCATGCCGGTACGACTGAATATGCGTTAGAAAGGTTAATCCCTCCCCTACGACAAAAAAAAGAGCGGGCCTAACTTCTAACAGCCCGCCCGCTTCCATAGAACAATATCGTGGCAACGTAGACCTAAGTGAAGTGGTCATATTGGATCCTTGGGAACCATCACAAGTACGGCCGACATCTATTTATTTAAACGAGAATGCCGTGTCGTCCAGCGGAGCCTAGAAGAAGATGACTCGCACAGACAGCTGACTCCTTTTCAATAGAAAAGAATAGCCAAACCAGTCCAGCTGGTCGGTCAATCTATCAAATCCTTGTTCATATCAAATCATATTATTTTCATGAAATATGTTTTCATAGTTTTTAAAATATATTTTACATGGCCAAAGGGTAATGGTCTAGCAAGTTTATAAAATTTAAGAATTTTGGTGCAACATGTACCCCGAGACCTCTTGGCCGAGCATTAAAAGGAAAATGATGCCATTACAAAGACATAGATACATATTACATAGTATGTCGGTCAAGATAAGAACAAGGGTGCAAAGCGCATACCTTTCAACTAATCATCAATTCACTTTAAGATCAACTACATCGTAATATCCAACAAAACATCCTCCAAAATCGCGTCAATAGTAAATGCATATATGTTTTGTAAAAGCAAATATCAAACATTTTAACATCTCAGAAACATTTTACAGGTTACCAAGGCTTGAGATGAGCTAGCGGACCTGCAGTCCAGTTTAAGACCTTCTCTCCTTTCCTCAAAATAAACACTCTTATCATGAGCCAATTTACGCGCAAGACCATTCAATATTTGATGGAAAACATCACCTGGTTGAGCGGGATGTGGGAATAACATGGCTTGTTTCATTGAAAGTTTAACAGGCAATCTTTGTTTACGCAATATGACATCTGTTGGAATTGATGTCAAAATGCTGTCTAAATTTGGAACATCTTTTTCATCCACATGGAATTGCATCAGCAAAAGGTAAGACGATGTCATCTGTTATGATAACTGGGATGCAACCGAAGATAACTGCTTCAACCAGTCATGGACTCCATAGGGCCCACCCAAGTATGCCTAAACAGAAAACGGCTCTTCGTAGAGTACGTTGTTGGATGTTCAGTTGAGATGTCAGAGAGGTTTGTCTTTGAAATTTTCCCAGCCTGCTGCTCTGGCTCCTCTGCAATATTCAAGAAAACATTTTTAACTTCTAGTACAACCTGAAGCAGGTAGGGTGCTAACCCGCAAATAGTTTTATTTTCTTTGGGTCATTTTTACAGATATCGCAAACACTTTTTTTTTGTGTTGTTGTCATTTTACAGATTTTTTTATAAAAGTTAATATGATTATTATGTTTTAAACTCGTTCAATTCAATTCATTTCTTCATAGCTATAGTTTTTTTATTTTGCCCATTTGAGGTTAAACACAACCCAAATTAGGGGTGTTCATCGGTTCGGTTAGTTTTTTTTTTTTTTTTGGGTCAAACCGAAAACCGAACGGATAATAATAAACCCCTATAACCGAAAACCGAACTGAATAACCCGAATTACATAATTTTAATTATTTTTTATTTAATTATATATAGTTTTTAGTACAAAATTTATTTTCAAACTTAAATAATGATATATTTATACTAAAAAAGAGTTTTAGTAATTTTTTTCAAATAAATACATAGAAAAATGTTATATTTGTTGCACAGGTTTATAGCGAATTTTCAGGATCGAATATGAGCAAGATTGACAAGATTGATTCTTTGTTATAAACTGGTTACATTGTTTATTTGACACACATTACAACTTGTACATATGCAGCGTATATATAGGTTCACAGCGAACCATTGTGTCCCTTCGTTTGTTACATAACCGAAAATAACTACCTATTAACTACCATAACTACTTTTAACCGCCAAACGGTTATTAACTAACTAATATATGGGTTTAGCCATTTGGCTTTAGTTTATTACAATATATACCGAGCAATGAGCGAGATTAGGTCTACAATATTTATAGTAAAATAAAGAGTTTTTATTTATTTTATTTTTTTCTTCATATAAATACATAGAAAAAATATATATTTATAAGAATTCGGTTTTCGGTTTTCATTGCCATAACCATATCCAAACCGATAACCGAATATTTAGTTGGTTGGTTCGGTTATGACCAATTGGTTCGATTCTGAGTGGTTAAGTTTTTCGGTTCGATTGGTTTGGTTTTGATTCTTGTGGATATTGCATCGATCGTGAACACCCTAACCCAAATTAACTCATTCACAAGTATATGGGGGCAACTTTACCCAACTATATGAATATGGGATGATTTGGATTGTGTTATTCATATCAGTATATATAATTATATAGGAATGCTACAAGAAGCCAATCGCTTGCTGACACATCATTTTGTGAAGGATTTTATGGATGTTTTTATGTGGTTGTAGCATAATTATATATATGTAAAATTTAAAATAATAATAATTAAATAATTATAAGGTCCACAGGTTTAAAACTGACCCGAAGAGTAATCAAAGTAATTACAGATTCCTAAATAGCTCTATTCAAATATACTTTTATCATTATTTTTAAATTAGTGTTGCAATCATAATTAACAAATTAATTATTTATGAGACTTAATGGGAGTAAATTGTTAGTGAGTCAACCCACCCAAGATACCCAACCATTAGCTAAGCGGCTCAATCCACAAATTTCATAATACTAACAGTTTTTAAGAATATAGCAAATAATTACCTTGCATAAAAACCACAGCAGGTTCGTTTCTTCTTGTTGGGTAGAAGAATCCCAGCGGCGGTAAAGATAATCAACAATTGTTTAGGAAACAAACAACAAGGTCGTGAGGGCCAAATACCACTAGGTGGTTACGGATATCACTTGGAATGTGTGATCACTTTCCAAAGTAAACTATTGACCCACGGGTATCACGAATATCTACTTAGGATAAGACCAAATGCAGTTAGAGAATTAGGCACAATTCTATAACCCTTTCGCTAATAAGTGTTTATGTTTTCTGTTTGTTTTCAAGCGTTGTATATTACATATTCATGCATAAAACAGATCTCTATTTATAGGAAAATACTCTCAGCTAGTCAATGGAATTATGAGTATTAATCGGCCCTTTAATAGCCTCATAATTATCCCCATTATAGCCGTTAGTGGTTACATGACCAATTAAACGTGGTCATATCGATTTTAGCGCCACTGAATAGGTCAAAGCCGTTACAAAGCAGTACTATCATCGTACTTTCATAGCACCTTCAGTATCCACCATCGGTGGAAACACTGCCGGTGGAAATCGCCGAAAACGCATATTAGTGGTAACCAAGCGGTACTTTACTAAAGCACTACCAATACAAAACACTATTAGAGTCAGGGTGTTCATGGACCTTATGGGTGTACACTCGGTACCTCCTAACCCATTACAAGGTGTGAACTAATCCCACAAGTGCACTAAATTTCCAACAATCCTCCCCAAATTTAGTTCACTTCCATTGCATGAAAAACAAACATCAAGCAAAACATGTGCATAAATGAAAATGTCCTGAGGATTGAATTTCCATCTTAGTAATTACACGTTCAAATATTCAAGAATCAGGGTGTTCTAAGAATTGAACCCTTCAACCCATTTGAATACCTGAAGATAACTACACACAAGCTTTCAAACACTTATCAACTCCTGACACTATACAAGCCATGTGTCCATATCCAAATTCATAAATGTTGTAAAAGCTAAAAGTCCAAAAGCTCCACAGGCGGCAAAACTTCAACATTTACATAGGTGGTTCCTCTTTATTCATGCTCTGCCAAGCACTTTTTCAAAGAAAATCAACCATTAAGAAGTAAAGACTTCATCCTCCTCACAGTTCTCGAGCACAACCTTGGGATGTAAATATACATGTGCTCCAAATGAATGTTCAAACTTTCCACATTGAACTCACCCTCCCAAGTTTCCCATGAGGGAGTTGGGTGTCTTAGCATTCAGTGACTAAGTTGGACTTAAACCCATCCCTTTAGCGGACTTTATAACCAAGTCTCTAGCCAAACCCTTAAGTCAAGTGATCCCGGCTAAATTTTGTTGAGATTTAACAAACTCTATAGATACCACCCCATTCATGATAAGCTCACGAATCATGCTATGACTGACACCTAAGTGTCTAGACTTACCATTGTACATTTGGCTATAAGCCTTAGCCAATGTAGTTGCACTATCATGAGATAGAAAGAAATAGGTGCTATAGGTTTAGGCCACAATAGAATCTCAAGAAGCAAGTTTTTCAACCATTCAAACTTCTTTACCCAGGTTGCTAAAGCCACAAATTTAGATTCCATTGTTGAACTGGTGATGCAAGTTTGCTTCTTGGATGCCCAAGAAATTGCACCTCCACCAAGTAGGAATACCCGACCCGGTAGGCGAATTGTCTTCATGTTACTGATCCAACTTGCATCGATGTATCCTTCCAACAGCGATGGGTAACAGTATATGAAAGACTAGAAATCCATAGTTCTCTTCAAATACTTGATTACCCTTTGAACTGCTTGCGCTGATGAGCACTAGGATTACTAGTATACCCTGCTCAATTTTCCCCTTGCAAAACCAATATCGAGGTCTTGTACAAGTCATGACATACATCAAGCAGCCAATTACCCTAGAATACTCAAGTTGAGATCTGACCTTGCATTATTAGGCATAAACTTCTCACATGTATCCATAGGTGTACTCCTTTGAGTACAATCAAAGTAATTGAATTTCCTCAACACCTTCTCAATATAATGAGATCGAGAGATGGAAATTCTTTTACTTTCATGTTTAATCCTTATACCAAGGATAATATCGGCCTCCCCATGTCCTTCATGGAGAACCTTGATGACAAAAATTCCTTTGTCGGTCAACTGATTTTGGTCGAGTGCAAAGATCAACATGTCATCAACATATAGAAAATGATGACTCCTTTACATTCATAAAATTTGCTATATACATATTTGTCAACTTGGTTAAGAACATAACCACTAGACAAAACCACTTCATCAAATTTTTGATGCCATTGCTTAGGTGCACCTTAAGTCCATAAAGAGACTTAATCGAGTTTACACACCTTATTTTCAATGTCGGGGCATGATAAAGCCACGAGGTTGGTTCATATAAACCTCCTCTTCCAATTTACCATTCAAGAAAGCTGTTTTCACATCCATCGATGAATAATCGATTGTGAATCGATGCCATAGCAATCAACGATCTTATGGTAACGTCACGAGCCACAGGGGGCATAAGTATCAAAATAGTCTATCCCCGACTTTTGTTTAAAGCCCTGAATGACTAGTCTAGCCTTGAACTTTTCAATAGTTCCATCTACCTTCATTTTCTTTTTGAAAATCCATTTGCAACCCAAGGTTTGCAACCCGGTGGTAGATCAACCAACACCCAGTGTTGTTTCCCAGGATGGAATCCATTTCATTATTGATTGCTTCTTTCCGTAAAGCAATATCCTAGGATTTCATTGCTTCTTCAAATGTCTTGGGATCATCCTCAACAATGAAGCAATAGGAGTATTGGTCAGAGACCTCATCCCTTGTTCCTTCAACTAAATACGTTGAAACTTCGGGTCCAAATGACTTTGGAGTCCTTACCCTTTTGCTTTTCCTAAGCATAGGTTCATGTTGTTGAACCACAACCTCATCAGGGACCACGATGGTTCATCATCGAGGACCTCCATCGATACACCAGTGTCATAGGTTCCATTAGGAATCCTCATACTTGGTCTAGGGACTGATGAGAATCTATTCTCATCAAAGTTTGCATCCCTTGATTCAATTATGGAGTTAATTGAAACATATTCATTAGGTTCTATAACATAGAATCTAAAAGCCTTGGAATGCTTAGCATATCCAACAAAGATGCAATCAATGCCTCTTTCACCCAAAGTTTTCAACTTTGGATCAGGGAGTCTTACAACAGCCTACAACCCCAAACCCTGAGATAGTTCAGTTTGGGTTTCCTTTTAGTCCAGAGTTCATAAGGGGTAACCTTGTTCCTTTTGTTGGGAACCCTATTTAATAAATAGCAAGTCAACATAGCTTCACCCCAGAATCCTTGACTCAGTCCTGAATAGGACAACATGGAATTAACCATCTCCTTCACACCACTGTTTTTCCTTCCGAAATACCATTTTGCTAAGGAGTATAAGGGGCAGTCGTTTCATGGATTATACCAACAGACTGAAAGTACTGAGTATCCACGTACTCACCTCCCATATCAGTCCTTAATCTTTTGATCAAATACCCAAGTTGTAATTCAACTTCAGTTTTAAACACTTTGAATTTATCTAATGCTTCATCCTTAGTATGAAAATTAGTATGAAAAAGATAAACATAACAAAACCTAGAAGCATCATCAATAAATGTCACAAAGTACTTCTTATTCCCCAAAGATGGAGTGGCATGCAAATCACACAGGTCACTGTGTATTAGCTCCAAGAGCTTAGTCTTCACGACTAACACCCCTGAAAAGGTTTCTTGGTTATCTTGGTCAACATGCAAGTTTTACACTTTTAGTGTCCATGTTAAATCTTTGGGATTAACCCATCCTTTGACATATCTTGCATTCTCTTATAGTGTACATGGCCAAGTCTAGCATGCCAAAGGGTAGAGTCATCAGTGAAAAGTGGTCAAGTGCAAGGTCTGAATTTACACTATCGGTGGTAACAAATAAACGATCGATTAAATGTTAAGCCCGAACATTTGATTATATAAATAACCAAAACCAATAAAAACACCACATTTAGACAAGACAAATTTATCAGATTCAATAACTTGTTTATATCCATGATTATTCAAAACTCTACTTGAAACCAAGTTCTTCCTTATATCAGGAACATGAATAACATTAAACAAAGTTACAATCTTTCCGGAACTAAACTTAAGATCTACACAACCATGACCATGCACCAAGGCCATTGACTCATTTCCCATGTGAAGAATAGAACCATCATTCGTTGACTCATAAGTCTTGAACCAGACTTCTATCTTTGCACATGAACTGTTGCACGAGTCAACCCACCACGCTAACATCATCATCCACGCACATAATGAGATTCAGATACATATGTAACATAATAAATCCGAAAAGACTTATTAACCATATTCTGACCTTTCAGTGAGTTGGAAGAACCACCACTCCCTGAACCATTAGTGCATGATCCATTGGCTTTACCACCAACTTTAACACCCTTGCAGTCCCTTTTAATGTGACCGCTTTGCCACATTTCCAACAAGTAGGTGTTGCCTTCTTGTTAGGATCAGCCCTTGTGTTATCATGATATTTGCGTTTGCCTTTGTTGTCATTGTACCTGGTGGAGTTATTATGCTCCACCATATTGACAACAGATGCACCAATAGCATTGCTACTCTTTGGCTTGTCATTATCCTGCACCTTGAGAGATTCCTCAATGCGAGATGACTACCCAACTCAACTAGAGTTAACTCCTCTTTATTATGTTTCAAGGTATGCTTGAAATCTTTCCAAGAAGGAGGGAGTTTGTCAATGACACAAGAGACTGAAATAGACTCATCCATGTGTATATTATGTTTTGTAAACCTTCCAAGTATACCAAGAAGTTCATTGTATTGTTCCATAACTGGTCTTGAATCAGTCATTTTATAATTTGTGAAATTACTAACAAGGAACTTCTTACTTGATGCATCCTCAACCATATATTTGGCATCCAAGGAGTCCCACAGTTCTTTGGAAGATTCAATGTTCTGATAAATATCAAACACGGAATCAGACATACCATTGAGAATTAAGCCTCTGCATATGTAGTCATCATTCTCCCATTTGCTCCTCCTCCTAATCGCTCCACGCGGTAGCATCATCCCCATTATCAGGAATAGGTGTGGTTAGCACATACACCACACTCATGCTTGACAGCAAGAAGTGCATCTTCTTACCTCCTAAAGTCCACCCCTTCAAACTTATCAAGCTTGGCAAAGTTTGAAGCCATATGTTTCATTGCAGCAGTTTCCATTGATTATCACAAAATAGTTTACTTTGATTGTTGGAGTCGTGAATCCCGGCAGGGTAAAGATAATCAACAACTGTTCAGCAGAAACAAACAACAAGGTCATCAGAACCAAATACCACTAGGTGGTTACCGGATATCACTTGGAATCGTGTGATCACTTTCCAAAGTAAACTATTCGGCCCTAATGCCTGGGTATCACGAATATCTACTTGGATAAGACCAAATGCAGTTAGAGAATTAGGCACAATTCTATAACCCTTTCGCTAATAAGTGTTTATGTTTTCTGTGTGTTTTCAAGCGTTGTATATTACGTATTCATGCATAAAGCATCTCCTATTTATAGGAAGATACTCTCAGCTAGTCAATGGAATTATGAGTATTAATCGGCCCATTAATAGCCTCATAATTATCCCCATTATAGCCGTTAGTGGTTACATGACCAATTAAACATGGTCATAATGCGCTTTAAACGCCACTTGAATAGGTCAAAGCCGTTACAAGCGATACTATCATCGGTACTTTCACTAGCACCTTCAGCTGGAAACCTTTGCTCGGTGAAAATCTCGCGCAGTGGAAACACTGCATATCAGTGGTAACCACAACAGTACTTTCACCAATCACTACCAATACAAACCACTATTAGAGTCAGGGTGTTAATGGACCTTATGGGTGTACACTCCGTACCTCCTAACCCATTACAAGGTGTGAACTAATCCCACAAGTGCACTAAATTTTCCAACACTTACATCATAAAACAGTCCTCTGAAGTAGACAAAGATCGATCGAGGAATACTTGGAGGGATCAAATGAGATTGCATCTTAGAAAGTAGGTGCATACTTGAGGCACCGTGATAGAACCCTCTTTAAAGCAAACATGATACCTTTGCCCAAATGTATGAACTAAAGTAGCATTGGAGAGGAAGGATCCCTAACAAATAGCTTTTTCTCCCTACAGCAAAATTCTTAATTCAAGAATTGAAATCACCCACCAAACAATAAAAATAAAAGTGCCATAAAGACCAAAGGTGACAACTTCGACCCAAGATTAGTTATAAACGTGTCGATTTGCCCAAATTGAATTTTAAAGCATAAAATCTCCAAAGTATAAAACGTAAAATGTGTTGGCCAAAATATTTTTAGCGACACCCCCATCCGCACAAAAAAATACCCACTTTGACCCGTTAACAAACATACCCGACCAGCCCATTTTCCACCTATACTTGAAGATCCTAACTTGATAATGAAAACAAGCACCAAAATCATGTGGCACAATAAAGAAGTGATCGCCTTTCATCCTATTCCAATAAGGCCAGTTAGAAGAAATAAGTGAATTGCACTTCTCATCATACGTGGTGATTTGAAAGGTAGCAGGAGGCCATTTGGTGTTAGGTCACAGGTTGTGTAAACAGGGTATAAAACCAAAATCGGCTTCTTCTGGATCGAAACAGGATTCGATAAGAGAAATATGTGCATATAAATTTCAGCAGCAAACATGTGGTTCAGACATCGAGGGTCTTTCTGTCACATTTTCTTGTCGTGTTTGCTCCGGAGCTCATAAACAAAGACTTTCAACCTTCCAACTGGATTGTCTTCTAATATATTACCAGCACTACCTATATTGCACAAAAAAAGAATTAAGATGGAATCCCTAGTACCATTGAACTTGTAAACATGAGTATGTTAGCTCACACTACAACAAGGGAGTGTTTGGATTTGTATTTTAGAAGTGCTTCTCTCATTATTGCAACGTTAACAGTTTCTAATGTTTGGATGAATTTTGATTCTGATTGTTTGATTATTTAGGGGTCAAATATATTATCTTCGTACATTTTGCAACAAAACTGGTTATCTGAGAGTAACCTATACTTACCTATCTACCACTTCTTTTGACCTAATATGAGAGGGTTTTCTTCCCATTTCACAAGGCTTTATCAATTTTCACATCATACCTACGAATTCTTTAAATGGTCGAATTTCTCAAACAAAAAACACTTTTATCATCTGATCATTACAACTTCGTAACATCTTAAGACCATACAAACACCGTCTTGATAGCTCATTTTCTTATAACTTATTATCTGATTCTTTAACTATTACTATCACATAATCACTTCAATTGGCACATCTAAGATAAGTCTAAACACAGCAATTCTACACCTAAATGTTAAGAGGTATCTCGAAAAATACTATATCAAATGACTTATTCATCACTCATCTATTCAGTAATCAACATGAAACATCACAAAATGGCTTTTCATATACTTAGTTACCTATGTCAAGTAAAAAAGTTGTAAATCAACACATGAAAGTTCGCCTTAAATACTGTAATTCATAAGACTGGGGTATATAAAATCAAATTAACTCGGGTAATAAGCTAACAAAACCTGAACATGAAATCAAATAATTGATCCTAGATGATGAGAAAAGCAGGTTCTTCAAGACAACCAATTCAATTTGAACTCATCTAAATAGTAGTCATTTTCCTCATCTGAATTGTAGTCATTTCCCTCATCACTAAAGCTTCTCCAAGGCAGTTCAAAAAGAAAATGGTTACTTCTCCAAGAATTTGTCAGGCTCTCCCATTTTCCATCACCGGGATTTTTTATTTCAATATCTTTTAGATCACACATTTTCCTTTCCATGATCCACACCAATGCACCATTTGCTTATACCGGTAGTTCTTGTTGCTGGGCGATCTATAATATGCCTTAATGTAACGGGGATAGCAAATTGAAAAAAGAAAATCCAAAAGAGCTGGGTGCTTCCACGACTTTTGTTTCCAATGTTTTCCAAACGATAGTTGTTGCACGTTCCTAGCTGGAAACGGAACGATTCTTCTAAGATCATCTAGGTCTATGTTCGATGGCACAAAACCATCTATTGTTTCGATGTCAAAGTTGCTCGATAAATCAAGTGCTTCTCTCACCTTAAGAATATAGAACAGATCAATGGGTTCGTGTTTATGAAACCTTAGTATGAGCTTAATATGTGTGGGAGACTGGGAGTACTAGATGGAAACAAGAGCGTAGGCATTTTAAGGCCATCGTAAGAGAAATAAAGTAACTCTGAAGCATAAACTTGTATGTTGATTTCCTTTTTCAAGAACATATCAAGAGTCAATCTCTTTAAGGAAACACAAGTAATATCAATGGTTTCTAGCATGCATTTGCTGATCGAAAGGTTCAAATTCTCGAGAAAAGGAAACTTTGATTGTATCATTTCGAACAACGCACCATCTACCGGCACACTTGTTAGAACCAATTCTCTTACGCTCCCTAACGTATCCATTCTCATTATAGTATACCTTGATAGTACGGAGAAGTAAGAAAGTAACTGAACACTTGGGACATTATAAATTTCCAAGACGTCGATATCAAATGAAACTAACTTCAATTCAAGAAGAAAACGGAGGTTTTCCACCTTAATTTCTCCGGGCACAGGGA
Source organism: Chrysanthemum makinoi (assembly GCA_910596185.1). Classification (NCBI taxonomy): domain Eukaryota; kingdom Viridiplantae; phylum Streptophyta; class Magnoliopsida; order Asterales; family Asteraceae; genus Chrysanthemum; species Chrysanthemum makinoi. The sequence continues at coordinate 296,100,818 of OU343220.1, forward strand.
TAAATCAAAGTCTGTGTATCTTCACAAGTAAGGGACAAGAAGGGAATAAGTCATGAAGTGCCCCTTCACTTATGCACACATCTTTCAATTTGAGTACGCGTAGAAGCGAGCACTTGATGATAGGATTTGTATTCACACTAACACGACCGATGACTCCTATGCTATGAGCTTTTAAAGTTAAGGTATCCAGGTTTTGACAAGAGAATATAGCATCTGGAAGTGTAAGCCCAACATCATCCACATTCTTAATACCCTTCATAACACACATTGTTAGGGAAAGCTCCTTGAGAGGACAATTTGTAGAAGTTGCTAGTGCTTGAAACCACCTTTCTAAAGGATAAGGCAATGACGAGTTGTGGATGTCTAAGTGAAGATGAAAACATTCAGTTGACATGTTGTCGTTGAGATACCGATAAAGAGTGCGATCAATCAACAGAATGTAGTCTAGTTTTTCTTGTAAGGTGAGATTATCATGAGCTACACATTTAGTAAACATGAGGGTAGGGATGGTAGTGTTAATTTTATGGATATAAATTAGTAGTCGTGAGTTAGGATCGAACTCGAGACCACGGGATTGCACGCTTTACGTATGAGAATTAATGTTAATAATTAAATATAAAATGTTATATTTATTTATTATTTACACGAAATATATAACGAACGTTAAGTTAGTTAAGTGTAATGGACTAACGATCATTAAATGTTAAATGGAAGGACTAAATTATAAAATAGAGATTGGAAAGGTTCTGGAATCCTTGGGGATAAGCCAAACCGATCGGCCAAGGGGTTCCAAAGCCCAATCCATTGCTAACTTGGTCACCAAGTTACTTTGGGTATAAATACAAGGCCTAGGGTCTTTGTATCCCATATCTTGTACTCATAATCTAAAACCTAAAACCTTTTTTGCGTGTTTTCTTGTCCAACCGATCGTACACCCCTTCCAAGGTGTCGATCCACTTGTTTTTCCAAAACAAATTGTTTAGTGTTCTTAAAACTAGCATTACTTTAATATGATTTAGTACGTGTGTACAAGAACGTGGTACTAACATACTTTTGTTGGTATCTTGGATTGAATTACAAAATTGGTAAGGGGTAATTCTTATAATCCTATAAACCCTAATTAAGGTTCATCACTTGCTAGTTTTGTGGAATTGATTCTTGTTCGGCTAGAATCAAAAAGGTATGCATACTTTATGTTTATGTTAGTTAATTATTCATTATTCGTTCCTATACGCTTCCGCATGTTTCTTTGATGTTTTATGTGTTTTATATATGATAGTCATGTTATATATTTCCAACAGGTAGACCAAGCACGTAGCTATGACTTGGACAAGACACACGTGCGGGCGGTATCTCTTGTAGGCAACAATGATTGTATACGATGAATTATCTCATTCGGAACATTAAATTCTAATAATTGTGGTTGTAGTGTGATGCTTTGATCTTCCTCCATCCCTATGGGTACCACAACAATAATATGATCCAAAAGCACTTTCAAGAGTGCCATCATAATCATTTTGAGATATATCAAATTACCTTGGCTCTTCTGGCCCTCATGGTCAACATGGCCATCTCCATTTCAAATCCATCTCTTCTAAGTCATCAGGATAAATTTGTTCCAAGTCCTCATGAGCAAGTTGAGGACTATTAGGTTGACTAGCCAAGAATGCACAAATTACAACATCACTCGAGTTGTCAATATTGCCAGCAGTAACTTGAGTGCTAGCAGTATTAACTCCATGATCAGTATTATCTGCTCCATCAGGACTCCTAGAACTGTTATTCTAGCCGTCGTGGTCAACATGGCCATCTCCATCTCAATTCCATCTCTTCTAAGTCATCAGGATGAATTTGTTCCAAGTTCTCATGAGCAAGTTGAGGACTATTAGGTTGACCAACCAAGAATGCACAAATTACATCATCACTCAAGCTGTCAATATTGGCAGTAATAACTTGAGTGCTAGTAGTATTAACTCCATGATCAGTATTAACTACTCCATTAGGACTGCTAGAACTGTTATTTAAGGATACAAATGCCATGTTTGTGCTTGAGGTTGAGCTTGAATTCCCTTTGAATTCTGGCTCATATACCTTGAGATTGTTGTAAAGGTCATCCAAGCTCATTGTTTCCAGATCAGACTTGTTTCTCTACACAGCAGCATGTGTGTTCTACTCTGGTGATAAGCTTCTTAGAAGCTTCTGATTGACATCTTCTTGAGATATCTTCTCACCCAGAATCTCCAGTTGATTGACAAGCTTTAGAAGATTATTAAAATTTTCATCAAGCATCTCAGAACTTGATACAGTTAAGTTCTCATACTGATGCTTAAAGATATTCTTTTGGTCTTCTTTGTAGCTTCATTCCATCAAAATCTTTTCTCAACAACTTCCAGTAATGACATGGCATCTTTAATGGAGTTAAAGGTTAATTGGTGATCATTAGGAATGCCCATCATCAAAGTAGATTTAGCCTCATCTCTAATCTTCTCTATAGCTTGTCTTCAGCAGTTGTGATAGCCACTGGAACCACTTTACCATCTACAGTGTGTGTTTTTGGCAATTTGTTACCATCTTCTATGACCTCCCAGAGAGAATAGTCCATCATATGTATATACTGCTCAATTCTTATCCCCCAGATCTCATATTCTCTAGGTTTAAGCATTGCTAAATTGGAAACATCAACCATATGTGCAGAATCTGAATCCATGTCTTCTTTTAGTTACAGTTTCTAGATCATAAGCTTTGATACACTTGTTGATCCCAGTAACACTAGATTCAATTCCTTTAGCTTGTCAAGAATAAGTTATACTAGATAAATCTAATACAACTTTTATAGAAACTGGCTTTGTGTATACTAAAGATTACGCGGAATTTAATCTTTAACCTTTAGAAGTATTATCAATGGAACATTAATAAACACAATGAACAAACAAGCCTCAATATTATTAAGAATAATAATATGAATACTCAACAGTATTATGGTTTACAACCTTGAAGCTAATCACAACAAATGTTCCAAACTCGTAATAACTCGTCCTAATCTCTATGCCCTAGGACCTCTTTGTATAGACTAAGGAGTCATATTATGGTTACAATACGTATTCTCCAAGAAAAGAATACTTTCCTAAGTATTTCAAATCATTTCTATACTTATCAGTTACAATACTTGATCACAAAGTAAACTTATACATAAGCAGTACTAACATAATTAACTAACAGTTGTAACTCTATAACCAGCAACATTAATCTTCTAGTAGTACTAAGTTTGTACTAGTAGTACTATCTTTACACTACCAGCAGTAACTTGACTTAGCGTATTTTCCATGAAGTCTCTGACGGTAGTAACTTGCACCAGCAGTCTTAACTTTTACACCAACAGTTGTAAAGACTTAGCAAGTTTTCCTTCCAATCTTCGAAGCAGCCTTAACATCATAAAGCAGTCTTAGCATACTTGAGCAGCAGTATCTTTACTTGAGCTGCAATATCTTCAAAAAACCTTTGAATCCCAACAAAACCCCTTTTAAAATCAGTGACATTAGAACTTAGATAAGATCTGCACTCATAGCTCTTGGGATGACCTCGGCTTTACCGATTACTACACTACACTCGACCGGGTACACTGCCCGTTAGTGCATAGGTAGACCTTAGGTACACGGGAAATTATAAATAGTAAAACCTTGCCTGAAATCCAGCATCAAGTTTTTGGCGCCGCTGCTGGGGAGCTATTTTATGATTTTATTTAAGTTTTAAATTTTTTTTAGTTATTCATCATCGGATGATTTATATTTCGTTAGTTTCAGGTACCATGGGTGAAGTTGACATTGATACGCTTACTGATGCATGTGTTCGGGGTCGAAAAGACTTCCTTTTCTATGAGCAAGTTTTTCAACCCTCTAGGCAGTGTACCTAATTGTTGTAGTGTAGTATGGGGTAAGCCCAGGGGGTTGATTCATTCTCTAGAGGAATAGAGATGCTAGAAAGAGATGTATGACGAGAAGGTAAGGTTAAGGGAGATTCTTTTTGGTCTTTTATGGTTTTTTGAAAGCAAAGTAAATATCTCGGGGTATAAATGTGGGGGATGGTACTTCTACCTATTTTAACTACTTTTTATGACTACTAATTAACTAATTAACTAAGGATAGATTATGCTAGTGTAGGTGTGCTATTAGGATGATTAAAAATGTGTTTACTTAGATGTTCTTACTCCCTAGTTATCTCTTATTGGTCGGTTGAATTATCACATCATCATCTTAATTGGTGCGTTGTATTCTGTTTGGTCATAGGGGGTGCCTAATTCCCTAGTTCTATGAATCGTAACTCTCCTCTAGACTATTCGGAATCGCCAAGTACTTAAGTATCTCCCCCGAATACTCTACTATCAACAAGCTACAACTCACGAAATAAACACAATGAATGGCCTAGGTGCACTCCTAAGCTTTTTTGCTATTTAGGACGTTCCAGCTCGCAACAATTAAAGAAGAAGCTAGTTTTCCTTACTCTAGCGTCAACCAATTAAGACAAGAGACAACCAAACAATAATTAACAACTAGATATCATATATCTAAGCAAACATAAGGATAATTTAATTACTCATAGTAAACAAGCAAGCATACACACATACAATTAAACATGTGGTAGACATATTGATAATATGGATTAACAAACTTATCTTAAGATGTAAAGTAGGGTATGGAACCCTTAAATACTTTCCAAGTCATACTACAACTGAATTAGGGTTTGCTCTCCAAAGTTCTACCTCTTTAAATGCAGAGAAATCGAATTCTATATATAGATTTACAAATGCGACGGCGTCAGCTTTTGCTAGTGACGTCGTCAGGTCGCCGTCATTAGGGTTTCATTTAGGCCAAGTCATTATTGGGACGACGTCAGTTGATATGTGTGACGCCGTCAGTCTTCATTAAGGACGTCGTCTGAGATTGGTTCTTGGGCTACTGGTGTGGAAAATGAGGGATACGCCTTCCAGAGTTTAGGCGTGACGCCGTCAGGTTGTAGAACCAAAATTTAGTCTGAGCCGTCATGTGAAATTTGATCAAAACTCTCATATAGGGACTGCGTCGCCCTTTGATTGGGACGCCTTCAGGCTTGCTGGATGGCCTTTGATCTTGACTTTTCCTTTTTTTCTTCATGTTTTCGCTCCTTTTCGTCCAAATATGCTTTATTCCAGCATTTTGCTTCCAAAAGACCTAAAATGTGAAAAGGAACAATTTTAAGTAGTAACGGATATAAAATGAGTCAATTTAGGGCTTAAATGACCCCCTAAAATCGTAAGTTTTAAATCCTTATCACTTACCCTCGAGGAATACCTCGCTTTGACGCGAGAGGAACAAAGGCCATGTGTAGTTAGGTTGGTTATTGGTGCTGATGTTCAGTTTGAGATCAAGAACCACTTCATGCGGGAGTTGAGAAAATACCCCTTTTCCGGAAGCAAGACCGAAGATGCACATGAACATATTGATAATGCCTTGTACATCGTGAGCCTTTTTGAATATTCCTGGTGTTTCTCACGATGCGGTTATGCTCCTAGTATTTCCAATGACACTTACTGGAGCCGCAAAGAGGTGGATTGATAGATTGCCCGTGGGAACCGTCAACACATGGGATCTCCTCAAAAAAGCCTTCATTCAACGTTATTGCCCTCCTTCAAAGACGGTAAAACAACTCGTCAAGCAAGATGGTGATGAGACATTTTACCAAGCTTGGCATAGGTACAATGATCTCTTTCATAGGTGCCCAACTCATGACCTTAACAAGCAGCAAGTGGTAAACATCTTCTACAAGGGTCTCAACATTTCCACGAGGCAAATGCTTGAATCTCAGGGGCCGATTCATGGGATGAATCTTATTCTAGCCCTAGAAGCTATCCAAGATATGGCAGACCATTCACAAAAATGGCATGATGGAGGTAGTAGTAGAAGTATGGGCAGTAACATGGATGGTATTTCGGTAATCAACAACAAGCTTGAGAATCTTGGTAGGGATATGAAGAAACTAAAGGAAAATGTGCATGATATTCAAGTAGAATGCGAAACTTGTGAAGGAGCTTACCCAGCCAAAGATTATCCATTGGACGAAGAAGACCAGAGAGTTGAAGAAGTAAAGTATGGTCAAGGTAGACCTTTTCAAGGAAACAATGGTAATGGATCAAAAAACCCTGTAGGGCCTCAAGATTATTATTCAGGAATAGACAACCGACCTCCACACGAAGAGAAGAGATTTAGCCTTGAAGAAATCGTCAACAAACATATTGAAGATTCTTCTAAGAAAAATGACAAGTTCCAAGAATGGATGACAAATTGAAAGAAGACACGGATCGAAACTTGCGTAATCAAGATGCTGCCATTAAGAATTTAGAAACTCAAGTTGGGCAACTGCTAAAGATGTCCAGGCCAAGAAAGCTGAAGTTGCGGTAGGGGCATGCAAAGCCATTTTTACACAGGATGAGGTAAACGAGGCTCAACCTATTTCTAATTATAGTAATGACTTTTTTGAGTCAACTACTTGCAGGAAAATGAAGGAATACCTTGCCAACTACCCGAGAAGGAACCAAATCCAGGAAGATTTTTTGTTGCCTTATACAATCGGTAATTTTGATCTATTTGCTTTAGCTGATCTTGGAGCGAGTGTTAATATGATGTCTTGCTCATTATTCAATCATTTAAATCTAACTAACCTTAAGGAAACAACAATGATGGTTGAAATGGAAAACATGACTAGAAAAGCACCTAGGGGTATAGTTGATAATGTGCTGCTTAAAATTGGCAGATTCTTATCCCCAGCCGACTTTGTGGCTATTGACATGATTGAACATCAAAATAATAACATGATATTAGGAAGGTCACTTTTAGCTACATCACATGCAAATATTAAGGTTTTTGAAAAAAAAATTTACTTAGGAGTAGGGGAAGACCGAATAACATTTAATAATGATAGGTCTTTAAACACATCCCGTGTATCTTCTGAGGAAGTTTGTATGATTAGGGTATCTAACGATGAAGAATATCTTGACCTATTAAAGATTTCTACAGACTTGTTTTCTTATGATTCACCTTTAAGTTCAAAATATGATTATGAGTCTAACAAAAGCAGTAGAAAAGCATTTGCTTGTGATGGGCAGAAATAGGTGACTATTGATCGCTGGGAAGAAATATTTGTTGAAACAGGGACATCCACTTTAACTAATCACTATTGCGAACCCGTGATGATCGAAAATGAAGGATCAGTCCATGCATGGCCATCTTGCAACTCCTTCCATAACCAATGTAACGAGGGCGCATAATGAGAAATGGATACTAGTAGAAGAGCTCCCATGGAATGGACTTGTTTCCATGGGGTAGAAAGGCGAGATATAGAGTTCGGAAATATATCATTAAAGATTGGTATAAAATTAGGTACGAAAATGTCGTCATTAGCGAAAGCGTTGTTAAGAGGTTCCATCGAGATTTTGAACGGTATCGTTGTGACCTTGAACAATCTAAGAGAGAGATCTTTGATAGTTATAACATAAAAAGTACCAATGATGAAAAAGAGGTAGGAAGAACTTTAGAAAAACCTCTTCAAGGAAGGTATTGTTCCCCACTCTCAACTAAGGAAGAAAGAGAATATTCTAAGGAGAAGGATATCCCTTTACTCAACCCTACCCATAAAGATCAACAGTTTAAGATTAAATTAAATCAAAGGCATAAGGGGCATAACCTTTCATTTGACGATTGGTTAAGGGATCAATTCGGCACTTCAAAAGTTGATAAGAAGGTTAGAAAGTAAATGTTTGTGGAATGGATGATCGACGGCTATTCTGAAGGGTCAGGTACACCTGAAGACGACCCTTATAATTGAAGTTTTGAGAAATTCAAATATGAATTTGAAAGGGAAATCTTGCAACTTCTGGATGAATATGAACTCATAATTGGTAAAACAGGGTACATGTTGCAAAACCTATGGGAAAAGTGCGAAAAAAACTTTCACGCAAAGCAAACATTTTGGCATGCAAATGAGTTGGAGGAATTAGAGAAAATAGTTTTGAGATGGAAGAAATTAAGTATGACCCACCAAAAATTAAGGTAAAGATATTTGAGTTACAAAAGTATACAATTGAAGGAATAGGAAGCTTCATTTGCACCGAGAAGACAAGCGATAAGGAACTACCGGTTAGTCAAATGAATGGAGAGAAATTTAAAAGGATGATTAGGGAGGAAATGAACACCGACTTAGGTGTGGACAATACATAGAACACCATGGCTTTGAGTATAACTTAAAGACTCGTTAATAAACAAAAGTGATTTTTCGGGAGACAACCCGATTTATCCTTTCCTTCCTTTTTATTTGTGTAGTTTGGTTTAGTATGCTTTGTTATAACTTTTTGTAGGTATTGGAGGAAGAAGGATGGCTTAGAAGCGCACCACGGAGTTTTTCACTCCTGGAATTCATCTCAAAAAGTTTGTACAGCGTAACTCTATATATGGTTACTCCGTAACCATCCACCATCCTCAGGCATCTGCATTTTTGTCGGGTCTAATTACTTATGGCGTAACTCAACTCATGAGTTTACGCGTAATCTTCCCATGCACCAGAAAATTTTCAATTTCAAATAACTTTCATTTCATAACCTTTTATTAGTTTTTAAATGAACTTTGTGCGTGTGTTCCCTATAAACCCTCATGAGACTTCACTCGTCCACTTGAGACACCGAGTGGTTTAAAAGGCTTGTTGCATACGCTAAATGCAACCGTGATTCCTAAGAAAGTTAGTTAGGTTTCTATTTGTTTTTTCCTTTTTTATTTTTTAGATTTATGCTTGTTGGTAGTGTCGTGATTTTAGGGATTTGAAGTTTGCTCATGGAGGCAAAGTAAAGGCACGTCTTTCAACATGATCCTTCTACCATTTTTTGAGCAAATTTCAAGTGTGTTCTCATTCCAATTCTACTTTTCTCTCAATTTATTATTACATATTTGCGTACAAAAGGGACTTTGTATATTTCAAGTGGGGGGACAGGAGTAGAATTATAACCTGAACTTTATTTGCCCATTTTTCTAGTTTATTTTGAAAAATTAGGCCATTTTGAAATTTTTGACATGTTTTTCTTAACCAAACTAGAATAGACCTTAGCCTAGCACACTATACCCCTTTATTTTATTGGTGAGGTTTAGCCTTTCAATTTTCCTATATTACTCAAATCCACCAAATATTGAGTGTGTCGGTAGTATTGTAAACTTTAGAACTTGGCCTTTACATCATTTTGAGACCATAGACGAGTAGTGTGTCGAGTTAGCTTGATACACTTGGAAGGGATAGTTCGAGAAGGAAGTGTTTTAGGATTTACACCAAATAGCCCATATGTGTATTATTATGTGCGTTTATCGATTAGTTACCTTGAATTTTTGACCCTAGTGTAAACCCTTTTGTTGCACTCACCTTTAGTGCACAAGATACCCCTAGTTACACCCTTTCAACCCATTCTTTTCATTTCTTAACCCATATTTTGTATTGTTTCATTACACCTATTGGACTTAGCCTACCGTGTAGTCTAGGTTTATGATTGGGAAGTTTCTGTTTGCCTAAGTTTGAGGTTTGGGTAGAGATATTCGGGAATCACGCCTACATAGAAGACATATTTTTGAATATCATTCAAGACCCTCCATATTCCTCATATATGATTCATCTCAAGTGGGGGTTGACTTATTTGTTTGTTTGTAGTTAAAAAAAACAAAAAGAAAAAGAAAGTGTATTGTTTATCATAAAAGGATAGTGCAAACATCATAAGCACTAATCCTTAGAAGCTTATTGGACTAGTATCGAGGAGTTTGCCTCGGTTGCATTCATTTGAAGACATGAGTTGGTTGAATACCAAGTTAGTGTGCACACCATTATATGACATCTACTTATGGCACACTAACTTATTACATTATGATCCAGTTTTCGCGTCTTGAAGCTTGGATTTTGGATAGACAGTGTGCGGTAACAACTTGGTTGTAGGCTAAGACTATTTGCTTGTTATTTTTATTTTTCACCATTTATGTGCATCCCATGTCTTATCATACCCTTTAGTCATGAATCATGCTTAGGTGAGGGAGTGAGCAGTCATTGGTGTCTTGGCCATGGATTTAGTCATGTATCGATGGTCTTTGTCGCCTTCACCGTAGCACGTTAGTAATGACAATTCACTCTAGCCTATTAAATTTGTTCACCTAATGTTGCCTTTAAGGATTATCTTGACCTTAGCTCTAGTGGTGGAGATCTAACCGCCAAGCTTATGACAGAATACATACTATGTCTGTGCAATGAGTGACCACCCCGAAATTGACACTTAGAATAGAGAGAATATGAGTGTTTTGTTCTTATTTTGTTAGGTGTTCGACTTTGATAAATTCTAGCATAAGAAGTTTTTTGGGTAAAAGGGATCTACCCTGGTAAAATATATTAATCACAGAAACAATGAGTACAATGGAATGTGACCGAAGTACCACATTAACCTCAAGCAAAGCTTGAACAATCCACTAAGTCGCTAGAGACAAACCATAAAAACGACATCTTTTTCCATGTCACTTGGGAGATATCTTTTTAAAATGATTCTATTAAGGTCTACTTGAGGGCAAGTAGAGTTCAAGTGGGGGTATTTGATAACATCAACTAGTCCTGATATTTTAGTGTCAATTTTCCCATAATATGCTCATCATTTGTATTATTTTACTTGAAAATATACTCTTATCTATTAATTTATCATTTTCAGGTCATTAATTAGCATAGGAACAAAGAGACGCGGATTTAAAAGGTTATTAAAGTAAATATACAAGAGTATGTTGTCAAGACAAGAGTTACGGCGTAATTTCATACTCTACTTACGCCGTAACTAGGATTTACACTAGAAGACCAAAGTCAACGCTATTCAAGGTTACGGCGTAACTTCAAAACATAGTTACGCCGTATATAATTCCATACTTAGAAGATACTTACGTCGTAACCCATTTGCAAGGCTACGGCGTAAAAGTGATGAAATTCACTAAGAGAGTTTTACGGCCGTGATCTATTCTTAAGGTTACGCCATAAATATTTTTCTATGGATAAGATCGTCTGAGATACGATGGTTACGGCGTAACCAATTCACAATTTACGTCGTAACTTTGATGAGGCTATAAATACAAGCTCTAATTATACATTTTCAAAGAACTTCCCAACACACAACCCTAAGGAAAGTAAAAGGGCTTCCATAGGGACAATATTCAGCAGCATACGGAGCATTTGCAAGGGAGAATTCACGCCATTTACTACATAAGTTTTAGTATTTCATATCAAACAATTGTATTTAATTCAACGTCTTTCATTATGATCTTAAACATTGAATTTCCTGCATTTTTTAATATGATTGGCTAAACACCTTTGGTGTTAGCCTAGTTATGAAATTGTTATTGCCATGATTTAGTTTTCTCGTTTTCGTATCGCTTTATGTGCTTATTTTCTTTGCTTATTCGTGGACACCTTTGTTTCGGTAGTGTTAATGTTTAGTAGTATCTAGGAAGCTAGAAGAATTGACCATCGGACCCTAGACGAATAGGTTGCGAGTAGTGGTAAGATTTGACAATAGGACTACCACTATCTTGTGTGCGAATTGACCATAGGATCACCTACCAAACAGAGATGCTTAAGAAGTTAATAGAAAACCTAAGTTCCGAGAGGCCAGGTTTCTTTATAATAAGTCTAGATTGTAGTTGGTATTTAAAAAATCTACATAGGTTAACCCACGAACTCTGACAATCGTATGGTTACAGAATAGGAACCTATGGACCATAGGCTAGACGAATTTACTCGAGGATTCTAGTGATATTTACCTCCACATGAAGCGATAGAAAATATTAATAGGAAAACTTAATTATGGTGTAACAAAATTAATAATTAGGTTAGCACTTTTCTCCCTACTGATTGTTCATCACTTTTAATTTGCTTTCTGATAACATCAAATTACCTGATATTTTACATATCAAATTCCCGTGTTTATTGCCTCATTTATATTAATATGGTACTTAATTCGTTTATATTCGTTCATATTTACATTTCAGGATAAATGAGGTGTTGGAGCGGAAAAGATGTGAGAAAAAGCCATACTATATTCTGAAGAAGGTTACGGCGTAATCGGCACTATCGACTACGCCGTAACCAACACTATGAGGGCCTGTGAATGTTGTGTGACGGTTCCGCCGAAATATTACTACATACGAAGTTTGGTGCTCAATTAACACATTTTTATGTTGGTCTCCATCAATGGAATGAAGAAACTCAAGAGCCTAAGTTGCAATATTGCTATTTTAAAAAGCTGAAAAGGTTAGGCCATAACCCTAAAATTAGTTCCGCCCTAACTAATAGTTACGCCCTAACTATAGTTATAGAGTAACTCTAAAATAGTTTCCTAACTAGTTACTGGCGTAATTCACCTTAAGGTTACAGTAACCATGTCGTGACCTATAAATACAGACCCTAAATCTGCATTTTAAGCATCTCTCTTCACCCTCTCTAGGGGTTGATTAGGTACCACCTGTGGCAATTTCCAGTCCCAAAAGCCATTTTCCAAGAAAGAATTCACCTGCAATCATCATCATTATTAGCTTTTCATCAAGTAATTTGTATCAAACATTATGTTTAATTCTATTCATGTTTTATTCATTATTGTTGGATTAATTTACTATATGATTGGCTAAGAACACCCCTGGTGCTGGCCTAGTTATGATTCTGATAACGCCTGAAATGAACATGTTATTAGTAGCGTTATTGTTAGTTTTGTGCATGATAATCGGCTATATTTACTCATAACTGTTGCAAAAGTGCAAAAGATGCGTATTGTGTATGTATATGTAGCTAGGTATCACGAATAATGAAGAAATGAATTTTTTATGCACATTTGGAAGATTCTCGAGGAAGGAAGTCGAGCTAGGAAGCTTTTGGATTCAATGATTGGGAAGCATAATGATTTCTAAGCATCTACAGCAAGGAAAGATCAAGTTTTGCCTTGGAAATCATCAGCGAGAGCAAAGAATGAAGCGTATAGGCAAAAAGTCAACAAAAGTCAAAACAAAGACAAACCCAGCCGTTCGGTCACAACCCGTAACCGGATCCGGCTGGGCGTTGGGTCAAAACGCAACCGATCCGGTTGTAATCATAATCGATCCGGTTTCTCGCACTGCAGTTACACAAAGTTGCATTTATTGTTGCCTTAACTCCCCACAATCAATGGAGTCCGATCATTTCTTGATATTTACTTGTTGGGAACGTTTTTGGAGAGTAGAGCAAGCACATTTGGCTATATAATGAACCTAGTCCTAGTTTACTAGGTGTGACACAACCAAAAATTGTATTAGTTTACACCTAAACTAATACCAACCATATTATTCAGCTCAAAAGCTTAGTTCTTACTGAAAAACGTCCAGGAGCAAGGAGGGAACAATTCTCATCCATAGTTTTGGTAGTTTGGAATTGTACGGCGAATCTAGGTGATTGGAGGCGCGTGGTTGCTACAATCCACGAATTCTAATTCTTGTAATCACAAAAGATTAGGTATTCTATGAACTTTGTTATGGAATTCTATTCTCTTGAATTGTTGGAATTACTTTGTTATGATTTGTGTTTAGTTGTTATTATTATTATCATGGAGTAGTTTTGGGATATACTTGTGTGTTGGGATGTAGTTAATCATATTAGTGTTCTCAAAATGTGATGCATGTATATATGATCTTGTTTAAATGAGTTTGTTGGAAAAATACTAGTCTTGGTTTGATTTGTTGATAAAACATGTTTTAAGAAAAAGGACCGAAAGGATTTCTCTTGTGTTTTATTCCAAAAAGTGAAGTGACAAACTAGTATGGGGATATGGTGATTGACAACCACCATGTTTGCTTGTTAAAACAAGACTAGGAACATTTTCATCACGAAAGGGTCGAAAGATTCGTAAGAACAAATTTAATAAGAACATGTTGCAAACAAATGGAATTTCTATAGGATAATCATTGGGATAAGGACCGAAAGGATTACCTATATGTTTTTGTTCTTGGAATGATTTTTACAAACGTATACCATGGTTGGGGAATCATTTGCTTATGATTTGTGCATCACATTAAGAGTATACACCAAACCTTCATGAATACTATTTATGATTGATTATAGACTACACACAAGTATATATATATATTTCTTATTGAATTTCACTAGAACATAATTATTTGAGGAAGCCTTGACAAGCTTTCTTGTTGGAATCTTTTCATACAAATCAATTTCAAACACAAAATCCCTTGGGACGATCTCGACTTACCATACTTTGCTATCACGGACGAGTATACTTGCTTGTATGTGTTAATAGGTTAGACGGTTAAATCGTGTTTATAAATTTTTAAAACTTGCCCCAATCGTAGCACATCAAGTTTTTGGGATTTTCTTTGATTTTCTTTGATTTTCTGTAAAATTGGTAGTATTGGAATTAAAATTGTTGAAAAGTAAAAAAAAAATGTTTTGGTTAAAAGCTAACCGATTCGGTTGGTGATCCAACCGAATCCGGTTAGACTTTTTGTGTAATTTTTAGTTGCGATTTTATTGTTCTAGTTTACTTAGTTATTTGTGTTATAGTTCTAGAGTAATTCTTGTCATTTTAGATTCTATTTGCAGATTATGTCTTGTAGTTTTGATTATTTCTTAGATTTATTTTCATTTTCTTTACATTTGTTATTTATTAGTTAATTAAAGTTTTAGTTTAATTTTAGTTTTAATGATTAATGGTTTTATAGTAATTTTTCAGTTATATGTTTAATTATCTTAATGGTAGATTTTAATTGATAGTTAATTTAGTTTTTTGGTTTTATTATTAAGTTATTAAATTGTTGGTTTATGAAGAGTTTTTTATTAATTAGAGTTTAGTACATCTTAATTACTCTTTAATTGCATTAAAATTCTGTTTTAATACAAAAAAAATATATATATATCAAACTGGTCGGTTGCAACCCGCAACCGGATCCGGTTCGATTTTCTGACCTAGTTATTTCAACCAACCTCGGTTGGTGAGCCAACCGAATCCGGTTGGAGTTTCTGTGTTGATTTTTATCATTTTTAGATTTTAAGTTTTAACTTATGTTTTTAGTTTTGTTAAGTGTCTTAACTTGTTTAGTGTATGTTTCTATAGTTTGTTCTTGTTTTTACTAACTCTAACGCTAATAATTCGGATTTTGTTTTGTTTTGTTTTGTCAAGTTTGTCTAGTTAGTATGGATAGTTTGAGCGGAATCTCGGAATACCTTCGTACTTTGGATGAAATGTTCAAGGATACCGGAAGTTCACTGGAAAAGATTGGAGGTATCTTGGAAGTGAGTAAGAAAGATTTGGGGATTGATACGGTTAATATGGAGGAAACGGGTGAAAACAAGGTTCAACTTCCCAAGAAGGGAAGAGTCGTAGTGTTCACACAAGCACCTTTAACGGTGTATGATTCGCCACTAATGAGGTTTGGAACGCCTTGTAGTGTGGAAGGAGTAAGTGCTTGGGACGCACAGCTTAATATGGCTTATGGAGAAAACTACATTTTGGAGAAGGTTCTTGACGAAATTGGTCATGTACGTTTGGACTATGAAGCATATGGAAGAAGGATGGTCAAAAATCTTAAGGTCAATATTCATGGACACATTTTTGAAACGGATTTTGTTGTGTTAGAAGAAGGGAATGCGGATGAACCTAATGTATGTTTTGGTCGAGATTTTCTTGTCACGGCCAAGTGTCAAGTAGATTTTGCAATGGGAGAAATGAGGATTAATATAACTGATTTGGAAGAAGGAAAAGGAGTGAACGAGATGCTAGTGGAAGTTTGTGCAAACATGGAAGAAAAAGAGGTGGAAGTAGTTAAAATGGGAATGGCAAATCGGAAGAAAACTTCATCAAACAAACTAACCCCAACAACAACCTCCACCACCAAAAATGATTACACACCATCATCACCTACCACTACTTTCAAACCCTTAACCGACAAACAAAAAGAAGCTATTTTAGAAAACCTAGAACAAAATTTTCTTGAGCTTAATGAAAAGAAACCGGTGATAGAAGTACTCCAAGATTATGTGCTTTACCGTAAGAAGTTGGATGCATTGATGCTAGCAAGGGCTAGGTTGGAAGATAAGAATCTCACGGAGGAGGAGCGAGATCGAATTTTTTTTAGAGGCATGCCAAGGAAGGAGAAGGATCCGGGTAATTTTGTGTTGCCAATCAAAGTGAATGGGACTACACCAGTTTATGCTTTAGCCGATACGGGGTCAAGTGTTAATGTGATGCCCTATCCATTGTTTATGACTTTAGGACTAAGTAATCCGCAACCTAATCATTCGAAGCTTACTATGGCGGATAATTCTCGCTGCAAGGCAATGGGAGAGGTAAATAATGTGAGAGTGCAAATTGGCTATCAACCGTATTTGGCCGATTTCCTTGTCCTAGATATTCCAGTGGACAAGAGTTTACCACTACTATTGGGGAGACCATTCCTACGAACTTGTGGTGCAATTATAGACATGGGAAGAGGCACAATGACCATTGATGATGGGATTTCAAGGCAAACATACTACCCGAAACCAAGAGGACCAACTTTGGAATTTATGGAGGAGTTAGAATTAATGGAAGCAGATGAGGATTTAACATGTTTTGAAGTGGGACGCGATACCCAAGGAAACCCAATGTACGGACCGTTAGCTCCACCTTATTTTGATATAGAGGACGAAATGGAACGTGCGTTAGCGGTGGAAGCTTTCTATAACCCATTCAAAAACATACTAGTTTACAAAAAGTTGACCGACTTTTTAGGTTCTTTACCGGTGCAACTTAAGAATTTGGAGTGGAGACCCGAGGGGTCGGGGACTTACAAGAGACAAACTGGAGATGGAGAATGGCATGTTAAGTTCGATATACTATGTCCGGATGAAAGAAGATTCATGAGAAAGTTCAAAACTTTTGAAACGTTCCGTGAGTTGACCGGAAAATTTCAAAGTGAGGACATCCTAAGACAAGAGTATTTCGAGGAATTCTAAGGAGAAGACAAGGGATCCTAATAAACAAGCAATTATTTGCTTGTATTTCATGAACTATTTCTTTTTGATTTGATGCATTTAGGATTTTTGTTTCTCATTTTATTTTCATTTTTATCTTTTATGATTGAGGTAATTTGGTTAATGCATTATGACTATGAGTTTTGAGTTGAAGTTTGGTTTAGTTCATTAGTATGATGATTTGAGTTTTTAAGATTGGATGATTGTTTAAAATTCCAAATGGTGGATGAATGTTGTGTGAATCTTTAACAGGATTTTTGAGTAAATTTTTTTTTTGTTGCTTGGAAGGTAAATGCCTAAGTAACATGTAAAAATGCAAAATTTGGCAAAATGCATACCGAAACGGTTGTGTCCATGACTGAACCGGTTGCATACAAGTATAAAAACCAAAAAATCACTTTTTCAGGAAAACACACACACACACTAATTCTCCAGCTGGGTTTTGCAAATTCGTCCAAGGAAAGTTGATTGAAGATTGTTTAAGTTTTAGCAAAACATCATGGCACCCAAACAAGTAAGCATCTACATTCAATTAACTCCATTAAGGTTTAATTAGAGCATTTGATTCGAATTGAATATTAGGTCACCAATTTGGGGGTTTTTGTTATAATTCGAATTAAGTTGTAATATTTTTGGATTGAATGGGTAATTGTATAGGAATACATTGCAAAAAGAATTGTATGGATTGATTCACCATGGAATGAATACTAGATGATTGAATTTTCGGATTTGATTGGGTTGTGCTAATGAATCAAGATAAGTTGCAATTGGTGATTCCTAATGATAGATGATGTGTTTTGTGGAGTAATAGATGCCACATTATTGATTAGAACTAATGATTGAAAGATATAGGTTTATCAAGTTGAGTTCTAAGATGATGAATGTGTGATGTTTTGATGATGTGAAAAGCGAATTTAGAGTAATTCAAGGATGTCGAAATCATTGAGGATGATAGAATGCGATCTAGGAGTGGATTGGACTTAGAAAATTCGAGTGTACGAGGGTTTAAGAGGCAAAAGCCTTATGCAGACTGCATAACCGATTTGGTTGCGCATTGCAACCGAATGGTTGGATTTGGTCAATTGAGTAACCGATTCGGTTTCTCCGGAACCGAATCCGGTTACAGTTTCTGTGTTGAAAATTTTTGAAATTTTGAAATGGATCTTAGAGGGTTCCATGAACCTTCTTGTTTGTTCTAACACTCTTATATGGTCTTATATTTATGATTTCTACAGAGAATTATTGTAGGTAGCTCAAGTGAGGAGGCGATTCCAATGAACCCGCTTGTTACGAAGTTTTGTCAAAAGAACGAGAAGAAGAAAGTCAAGTATAGTGTGAAGACAGAGGCAAATGCCAACTTAAAGTTCAAAGATCTCACCGACGGGGAGAAACATGCTTTTCGGGAAAGGTTATCGAAATTGAAACATAGGACATGTTTGGTTCCGAGGGTGATTGATTGGGATTTGTTTGCGGAGTGTGATTGTGAAGATGAGTTAAGAGGAATGATGTGGACATCTTATGTGTATCCAGGGGATGGAGATTCGTTCAATGATTTTTCATGGGAAAGAGCATTTAGCGTAGATGAAGTGGTCTATCGAGAATGGTGTATGGAGTTCTTTTCAACCATGTATTTTGAAAGAAAGGTGAATGTTCTGAACTTGATGAAGGAAATTTGTGTTTGGTTTAGGCTTTGTGGAAGGGATCATGCTTACACTTTTCCGGCTTTTGGCGTGGCTCTTGGTTTGTATGAGCCACATGAGGTTAATCATCGATTATTTGAAGCTCACTTTTCTAGGCTTCGGAGGTTTGAAAAAGACTATCCTAGTATTCCCGCTTATTGGAATCAAGTGGGAGATCCTTCTTGCGCTAGGAGGAATGCCTCAACCATCAGGAATCCATTGATGAGGATACTTCACAAGTTGATAGTGACCGGGCCGTTTAATAGATTTGGAAGCAGGGACAAATGTCAGAAACCGGACTTATGGATTATGAAGTTGCTAGAGGAAACTAAGGACGGTAATGCAGTTTGGCAGATAGCCGAGTATTTGTCTAGGAGGGCCCCAGGAATCAAGAGCAATAGCTACATTTGTGGAGGACATTTTGTGACGAAATTGGCGAAGAATCTTGGGTATTATGTTGATGAGGAATTGGCTAAGTGTGGAGAGCCAAAGTATAGTGAGATGTGGACTGCACAAGGTTTTGGGAACGCTTTGAATAGGAGATTGAAAACCTTGGGGTTATGGATTGAACCACAACAACAACAACAACCACCACAATAGCAGGGGAGTATACCAATGGAGAACGTGCAAATGGGTACGTCCATTAGTTTTGATTCAGGTTGGGGAGAGTGGAACCAACATTTAGATAAGATTCAATGTAGGGATGTGTGGAGAGACTCGATGATGTTGAGAAACAACTACATCAATGATTATTCAATGCCTATGTTTCAACACATGGCTCGTGAAGCGAATTACGAGTTGCCACCCTACAATCCACCCAATGTTCCACCATATCCTTTCCCTTACACTTATTATCCTGGACCCTATCCGTATCCATATCACGGGTACGCACCATTTCCGATCCAGGCCCCATATGGTCGATTACTTGAGGTTGGTGGAGCAAGCTACGATGTTGGAGGATCGTCATCAGGAGTTGGAGGGAAAAAAAAGAAGAGGAGAGTTCGTTCGGAGATTGTGGACAAAAACTACGTAACCGAAAGTGATGATGATGAGTATGATGATGAAGAAGGGGATGACATGAGCGAGGACGAAGAGTGATCGTGGATCATTCGTGAATTATGGTTTCAAAGACAATGGTTATGATGTGTTAAACAATATTATTTCTATCTCTTGATCTATTTCTTTAGGATGATTAACATATTTTGCTTGGTTTTATCTAGTTTTTAGTAGTATTTGGATTGTTTGTTTTGTGTATTGCGTGTTGCAGTTTTTGTTTGCAGGATGGATGTGTCGGAAGCTTATTGATGGTCAAATGTTTGGAGTTGGATAACTCACATGCTTTCTTATGACCCAATATGCGTATTACATATTCTATCCCGTGGTATCTTTTAACTATTTCTTTTTCCCATTTTCTTTACTTTGAAGTTCATTTTCATTAAATTGAGGACAATGCAAAACTTAAGTATGGGGGAGGGAAGAAAATAGGAAAAATGATGCGCATTTTCAATTTTTAGATAACTTTTGGATGCAAGTGATTAGAAGGAATTCGCCCTTGATGGTCTAGTTGTTTTCACGCATTATTGATAAATATTAAAAATAATAACTTGGGAATTTCAATGGTAAAATGAGGTTTTTGAAAATTTTTGGATTTGAACCAAATTACGGAAGTAATTCATTTTGGATTCGATAGCATTTTCTAGCATGCATAATAGCCTTTTTCCACGCAATTGTGAGGTTTCTTTTTGTATAAGACACATCTTTTGTTTTATATTTGCTATGAGTGTGCCGGTGATTATGTCGATTCTAGAACTTGTACTAGTTATGCATTACGGTTAAAATCACTTTCGAGTGATCTAAATATGTTCAAGTGATAAGAGGCATCGTAGGATTTATCCCAAATGGCCTTCCATTTTACATCTAATGATATATTAGCTAACCACATCGGTTAGTTAATCACCTTTATATGGACCCATTTGTTAGTGCTCATTTTTAGCACTAGATACCCTTAGTACACCCTTTTGAGCCAATCTTTTCATTTGTTACATCCAGAAAAATACAAAAATATTTTACACTTTAAACCTTAGCCAACCCTTGTCATGTCTATTAGTTTGTTGCTAGTTGTTTGGAATGTTGGATTGTTTTTTATGATTATGAAGAAGCTACACTTTGTTTATAGTGTGTACCATTCTCCATCATGGATGAAAGAGACGTCTTTCTCGATTTTTTTTGTGTATGCTTATACTAAGTGTGGGGGAACTTTGTTATGTTGAAAAAAAAAAAAAAGGTTATAGCCAATGAGCTATATGAAGGATATTGATTAGCCAATGAGCTAAATTGAGTTATACATATTTGCGGAGATCGATATTTGAAGAGGTGAAATAATCATTTTCGGGATTGTGGTTTGTATGATGGCTAGCAACATGGAGGTTTAGACTTGATTTTATTTTTCTTTTAACACCAATTTCATAAACTATCCCATGCCTTATCCATACCTTTTATTAACCCGAAGCCTATCGATATAACCCGAATAAAAGCCCTCTTTGATGAATTTATTTTCTTTGTTTTGATACTTGTACAAGCTTATGGTAAAAAGCATTGATCATGACTGGGCATTGAGTGATTTACATATACCCACCAATATATGAGTGTTGAGTGAATTCTTAAAATCATTCGTGAGGTGTTCTAGTTATGTTATCTAAAGTGTTTGGTTCATTTTTAAAAGTTTTCACATATTATAAGCAAACCAATGATTATCTCTTTTGGGATGATTGTTACATTTTTGGAACCATGGTGTCAAGACCATTGAAATAAATCTTTGCAAATGTTAGACCTACTCGAGGGCGAGTAGAGCTTAAGTATGGGGGAATTTGATAACGCCTGAAATGAACATGTTTTTAGTAGCGTTATTGTTAGTTTTGTGCATGATAATCGGCTATATTTACTCATAATTGTTGCAAAAGTGCAAAAGATGCGTATTGTGTATGTATATGTAGCCAGGTATCACGAATAATGAAGAAATGAAGTTTTTATGCACATTTGGAAGATTCTCGAGGAAGGAAGTCGAGCTAGGAAGCTTTTGGATTCAATGATTGGGAAGCATAATGATTTCTAAGTATCTACAGCAAGGAAAGATCAAGTTTTGCCTTGGAAATCATCGTGAGCAAAGAATGAAGCGTATAGGCAAAAAGTCAACAAAAGTCAAAACGACACTAACCCAAGCCGTTCGGTCACAACCCGTAACCGGATCCGGTGGCGTTGTCAAAACGCAACCGATCCGGTTGTAATCATAACCGATCCGGTTTCTCGCACTGCAGTTACACAAAGTTGCATTTATTGTTGCTTTAACTCCCCATAATCAATGGAGTCCGATCATTTCTTGATATTTACTTGTTGGGAACGTTTTTGGAGAGTAGAGCAAGCACATTTGGCTATATAATGAACCTAGTCCTAGTTTACTAGGTGTGACACAACCAAAAATTGTATTAGTTTACACCTAAACTAATACCAACCATATTATTCAGCCCAAAAGCTTAGTTCTTACTGAAAAACGTCCAGGAGCAAGGAGGGAACAATTCTCATCCATAGTTTTGGTAGTTTGGAATTGTACGGCGAATCTAGGTGATTTGAGGCACGTGGTTGCTACAATCCACGAATTCTAATTCTTGTAATCACAAAAGATTAGGTATTCTATGAACTTTGTTATGGAATTCTATTCTCTTGAATTGTTGGAATTACTTTGTTATGATTTGTGTTTAGTTGTTATTATTATTATCAGGGAGTAGTTTCGAGATATACTTGTGTGTTGGGATGTAGTTAATCATATTAGTGTTCTCAAAATGTGATGCATGTATATATGATCTTGTTTAAATGAGTTTGTTGGAAAAATACTAGTCTTGGTTTGATTTGTTGATAAAACATGTTTTAAGAAAAAGGACCGAAAGGATTTCTCTTGTGTTTTATTCCAAAAAGTGAAGTGACAAACTAGTATGGGGATATGGTGATTGACAACCACCATGTTTGCTTGTTAAAACAAGACTAGGAACATTTTCATCACGAAAGGGTCGAAAGATTCGTAAGAACAAATTTAATAAGAACATGTTGCAAACAAATGGAATTTCTATAGGATAATCATTGGGATAAGGACCGAAATGATTACCTATATGTTTTTGTTCTTAGAATGATTTTTACAAACATATACCATGGTTGGGGAATCATCTGCGTATGATTTGTGCATCACATTAAGAGTATACGCCAAACCTTCATGAATACTATTTATGATTGATTATAGACTACACACAAGTATATATATATTTCTTATTGAATTTCACTAGAACATAAAGTATTTGAGGAAGCCTTGACAAGCTTTCTTGTTGGAATCTTTTCATACAAATCAATTTCAAACACAAAATCCCTTGGGACGATCTCGACTTACCAAACTTTGCTATCACGGACAAGTATACTTGCTCGTATGTGTTAATAGGTTAGACGGTTAAATCGTGTTTATAAATTTTTAAAACTTGCACCAATCGTAGCACATCAAGTTTTTGGCGCCGCTGCCGGGGATTTTCTTTGATTTTCTTTGATTTTCTGTAAAATTGGTAGTATTGGAATTAAAATTGTTGAAAAGTAAAAAAAAAAGGTTTTGGTTAAAAGCTAACCGATTCGGTTGGTGATCCAACCGAATCCGGTTAGACTTTCTATGTAATTTTTAGTTGCGATTTTATTGTTCTAGTTTACTTAGTTATTTGTGTTATAGTTCTAGAGTAATTCTTGTCATTTTAGATTCTATTCGCATTAACGTATGTTTATTTTTTTATACCAGTAGTTCTTGTTGCTGGGCGATCTATAATATGCCTTAATGTAACGGGGATAGCAAATTGAAAAGAAAATCCAAAAGAGGTGGGTGCTTCCACGACTTTTGTTGCCAATGTTTTCCAAATGATAGTTGTTGCACGTTCCTAAATGGAAACGGAACGATTCTTCTAAGATCATCTAGGTCTATGTTCGATGGCACAAAACCATCTATTGTTTCGATGTCAAAGTTGCTCGATAAATCAAGTGCTTCTCTCACCTTAAGAATATAGAACAGATCAATGGGTTCGTGTTTATGAAACCTTAGTATGAGCTTAATATGTGCGGGAGTACTAGATGGAAACAAGAGCGTAGGCATTTTAAGGCCATCGTAAGAGAAATAAAGTAACTCTGAAGCATAAACTTGTATGTTGATTTCCTTTTTCAAGAACATATCAAGAGTCAATCTCTTTAAGGAAACACAAGTAATATCAATGGTTTCTATCATGCAGTTCTTGATCGAAAAGGTTCAAATTCTCGAGAAAAGGAAACTTTGATTGTATCATTTCGATCAACGCACCATCTACCGGCACATGTGTTAGAACCAATTCTCTTACGCTCCCTAATGTATCCATTCTCATTGTAGTATACCTTGATAGTACGGAGAAGTAAAAAGTAATCAAGACTTGGGACATCATAAATTTCCAAGACGTCAGTATCAAATGAAACTAACTTCAATTCACGAAGAAAACGGAGGTTTTCCACCTTAATTTTCTCCAGCACGAGGGATAAATCAAAGTCTATGTGTATCTTCTCAAGTAAGGGACAAGAAGAGAATAAGTCATGAAGTGCCCCTTCACTTATGCACACATCTTTCAATTTGAGTAATGCGTAGAAGCGAGCACTTGATGACAGGATTTGTATTCAAACTAACACGACCGATGACTCCTATGCTATGAGCTTTTAAAGTTAAGGTATCCAAGTTTTGACAAGAGAATATAGCATCCGGAAGTGTAAGCCCAGCATCATCCACATTCTTAATACCCTTCATAAGACACATTGTTAGGGAAAGCTCCTTGAGAGGACAATTTGTAGAAGCTGCTAGTGCTTGAAACCACCTTTCTAAAGGATAAGGCAATGTCGAGTTGTGGATGTCTAAGTGAAGATGAAAACATTCGATTGACATGTTGTCGTTGAGATACCGAAAAAGAGTGCCATCAATCAACAATATGTAGTCTAGCTTTTCGTGTAAGGTGAGATTATCATGAGTTACACATTTAGTAAACCTGAGGGTAGGGATGGTAGACCAAGCGTGTAGCCATGACTTGGACAAGACACACGTCGGCGTGCATCTTTATGGCAACAATGATTGTATACGATGAATTATCTCATTTGGAACATTAAATTCTAATAATTGTGGTTGTGGTGTGATGCTTTGATCTTCCTCCATCCCTATGGGGGGTACCACAACAATAATATGATCCAAAAGCACTTTCAAGAGTGCCATCATAATCATTTTGAGATATATAAAATTACCTTGACTCTGATGCTATCTACTTTTTTCGTCTTGGAACAAAAATCGTACACCGAATATGGAATTGTAATTTCTGATGGTTATGCCGGAATCAATTGATGTACACCAACTAGGGTTCTTTTCTTTTTTAGGGATCTGATGAATGAAAATAATATTAATTTTTATTTTTAACAGAGATATTATAGTACTCCGTATTATTGTTGTTGATAGAGTAAATTACATTTTCCCCCCTTATGGTTTAAGTCATACTTAGGAGGTAAGGAGTGTACACCCATAAGGTTCCTGACTCGGGTAGTGGTAAAGTATGATTCAAGTCTCTGATGAAGTTCAGGGAGTCTACTCTTCAAGCTGACTCTGAACGATATTCATCGGGATGATGAGTTAGTTGTGTACTTTTTGAGTAGTAAGTTGAAGGATCTCATCAGGAAGTAATCTCTATTTGACGGTTCATCTCATCACTTAGTGAACCTCTCAGGGAGCAACCCTCTCAGGGGCTAACTCATCAGCGAGTGCATCAACAAGCTGAGTTTGAATCATGACTGACTTGTAACGGCTTTGACCTATTCAAGTGGTAGTTATAACTGCAATAATGACCACGTTTTTTTGGTCATGTAACCACTAATCCTTACAATTATGGAGGCTAATTATGTCGTGATTAATGGACCGTTAATCACTCATAATTCCATTAACTAGCTTTGAGTGATCTCTATTATAAATATAGATCTTAACATCTATGAGTCACAAACCTTGGATCTACTTAGCTTGTATAAGTATATTGCCTTTGATGAATCCAAAACAATTGTGAATGAAACAAAACTTAATGTTAATCAAGTATACGAAATCTACTTGGTAACACTTAGAAGAATAATCAATAGAACAGTGAATATGCAATGGACAAAATAATAATCAAAACACTTCAATATTATTAAGCAATAATACGGATACTTTTGATAGTATTAGGGTATACGACCTTGAAGTTCTTAACACGGTACGTTCTAATTGATTGTGTATTGGTGTGTCAAACAATATAACCTAGGATCTCTTTTTATAGGACAGGGAGTCCTTTACAAGAAAACTATCACTATAAAATCGTATAAGATATACAATATCTATTCTTAAAATACAAAACGTGTGCATATCCTATTAGCAGTACAAACCATATGTATTGTAACACCCCAACCCGACAAGGGTAGAAGTGTCACATTCTGGTGTCATATCAGAACATACAAATAAAATTCTTCAAGCGGAAGTCTTAAAGAATAACGTACCAAGTCATTTAAACAAAAGATTTACAAGGAAAATTACAAAATCCAAATGTCTAAAATAAACCAAAATTTCAAAACAATAGCCCGCCAAAATAAGTCCAACTAGAAAGGTAACTAGGGTTGGTCCACTTTCGGATAATCCAACTCTCACCCATCAAAGCCCATCTTCAATCCTAAAACCTGCCGCGAGAAAAGAAATGCGGTGAGCTTAAAAAGCCCAGTGAATGATATAACAAAACGAAAGCTAAATAAAATCAGAAATCCGAAATGAAATAAGGAAACTGATAACAAGGTCGCAGCGAAAAGAGAACAATGAGTCAAAGAGAATCCTGCAGCACACAATTATACGGATATCCAAAACGCAGATAACAAGGAGAATGAAGCAGAGCAAAGCACCGATGACATATATACAAGCAAATACAAACCAGGCATACTAGTATTGAACATAAGCAAGCATAGCAAACGTCGTATCCACACATCATACATATAGCATACAAACAATTCAGAAAATCGGAAGACATACAAGTCAAACTGGAATCTAAAGGCAAGCGGAAGCAATTAATTAGTAAGTGAGCATGGCAATCACACAGCTCAAAACCCTTAGTTGAAAACATAACCAATCATAACAATGAAAGTACTAACAACGGTCAAAACATGGCGATTACACGTAACAAGTAGGAAATACAGTATGAACATTATAATTAAATGAACTAGGGACATAGCGGGGCAATTAAATAAGTTAACAAGCCGGCGTCATAAGTGGAAACATTTACCCAATCAATCCATAGCATAGAAGAAATGTAAACATGGCGGTCAACAATAAGCGATAATGATACAACGGATAGTCATAGTCTACGAGATTAACTGAACGAGGTACACATGATGAACAGACAAATCAGAGGGTCACATAACAGTAAGATCACATATCATCAGCTGACAACAGGTAAATCAGATAACCGCATAGTAATCACATCATAGCAGGATAATCAGTAGTCACATAAAGCATGAATAGCATAATCAAATTCAATAAGCATATAATAACTTGCGATACGTGAATGGAACGATAGTCTGAAGTAACGGAATGAGAGTGTGGCAGATCAAAGCAATGGAATATATATATCTTGGTAGTAGAGTGAGTCATATAAAGGTATTGAGTAATGAACAATTAACGTAGCATATAGTGCGTTGGGAATACAAAAGGTACAATATAGGTATATCAAAGGTGTAAGGGTTGTTAGAAATCTACCACGAGCCCGGAACATATCATATCATATCATAAGTAACCATTGTATTCAGAGGGGTGACCTCGGAATACCATACATAATAGGAGGGGAGACCTCAACGCACTATATATATTGTTACAATGATTGCATTGTTACATTTATTTAATTTGCGTAGTGTATTGTCCATGTACTTATAAATGTGTTATATATTTATTTTGTAAGTTTATATAAGTTTTGTTTTCTTAATGTTCATGCAACTCATTCACCATTAAGTAATAAGCAAAATTATCCGTCTTGCTTTATTTTACGAATTATCACTCGAGGGGTATAATAGTCTTTTAATGCGTTTACGATTTTAGGGTTTTACATGTATACTAGCAGTTAGTACTGCTAGTGTATTCTTTACAAGTCTGTTTGTATGTTTGGCAGTACCTATAGCAGTTAGTAATGCTACGTTTAATTCCCAACAATCCTCCCCTAAACTTATGATTTATCTGCAAATCACTGGGTTTCTTTAATTAAGCTTTAACTCTTCTGATGGGGGGGGGGGGATTCTTTCAACCACAAATACTCTTCTTCATTCTCCTCACCATCATAACCAACCTCCGGTGGCCGCGTCATTGCCGTTGTCTCACCATCGAAATACAGCCATTGTTGGAAAAATTAATGCACTTGAGGGTTTAAGTCATACTTGATGCGCGCATGAAGCGCGTTCGGGGTCAAAGGAACTTCCTTTTCTTCAAGCAAGTTTTTCAACCCCCTATGCAGTGAGCCTAATCGTTGTAGTGTAGTATTGGCTCTGCTGCTATCTACTTTTTCCGGTATACCAGAATTTTCAATTGTAATGGTTATGCCGGAATCACCAACTAGGGTTCTTTTAGGGATCTAATGAATTGCTAAAATTTATTTATTCTTTTATGTATTCTTATTAGAGTTAATTTATTTCATTTGGTCCTTGTCGTTTACTGGGTATAACGATTTTGGTCAAATAGTTTAAAATGTAACGGATCTTGTCCAAAATGCGACGACCCGTAAAGGCATTTTTTTCTTTTGAGTTATATCTTATAAAAAGAGGTGGTGAAAAATAGTAGTGCCTCCTAAATACTACACATCATCACTAAATAGCTTGTTACTCTTGTAGCTTTGACTATGAATTTACCCACTCTTCCCCTCATTCATGCCATCTCCAACCCCACCAGCATTCTTCATCTAATTTTCTTGATTGAATTTCATATTTTCTTTTCAAAACTTTCCATCTTATATTCCTTATTCAAGATCACAATTATTCTTCTTTTTTTTCTGAAACAAAAAATGCTAACAAAATATCATATCAGACATGCGTATATGCTCATATTGCTTCATCAATCATCCCCATATATGCTACTTTACGGGTATCATATTTAATTACGTATACCTATATGTAAATTTAGTTATATTTATACCTTGTTAATAATTTTCACACGAACCGTTAACGTCTAATGCTATGAATGAATATTTTCCGTACATCGTCTTTCGGTTGCCATTGAAGCGAAGACTCATTTGTCCTTGATATTTTTCCTATTATATACTTAAGCACTTCCAAGAGCCAATACTTGCAAACATTTGGAAAACTGTTTCAAACTCAAATGCTGCCAAACAAGCAACAAGCGTTTAGAAAACTGTTTCAAACATTTAAAAAACGGCACTCGTCTAGCACTATAAACTGTAGTTTTAGGATGGGCAGTATTAACAGGCCTGGCAGTATTAAGTGGTCTTAAGCCAGTTTTCATCAAAACTGCTGTGGGAGCCATGTTTTTGTGAACACTAGGGTGAGCCCTTTTTAGCAAAATAATTGTGATTCACCCTTGTATATGTATTCCCAGATACCTCCCTTTACCCATAGATTAGAATTGCAGTTAACCTGCACATGGTCAAAACTTCCATAGACAAAACAAGCTTTATTATACATTACAAAATCACTTTCTAGCTGTTAGGATTTCTGATTATTCCAGTTTCGTTGATTTACCCTAGGACTCTGTGACCTGTACATTTCAACATATTTAACTGGTTTTCTAACTGGTTTTTCTTGTGGTTTAGGCAAAACAATTTTCTTTTCTATCTTATCATCTGGGGTGAAGGCTGAATATACGTAACAAACTTTCTTAAATTAACCGATATACGTAACATACTTATTTTATTCTCAACATACGTAATATACTTTCAAATACTACGTACTTATTAATATACGTAATATTGATAGGTTACCACTTTAAACAATTAAAGTAATGGTCCCTGTCATTTACGTTGACTCTCACCGTTAGTCCTTTGACATTTTTAACTTAAAAATGTTACAGTAATGGTCCTTGTGGTTTGCTTTGACTTTCACCGTTAGTTTATATACGTTTTTTTACCCCTTTTTATACATGATTTATGCACGTTTTATACACAGTTTTATGTGCGTTTTTATACATGTTTTACACGTTTTTATATACGTTTTTTACATGATTTTATGCACGTTTTATATACGTTTTTTTTACATGTTTTATACACGTTTTTATACACGTTTTTATGCACGGTTTTATACACGGTTTTATGTACGTTTTTTTACAAACGTTTTTATATACGTTTTTTACACGATTTTATCTACGTTTTTATACATGGTTTTATATACATTTTTTACACGTTTTTATACACGTTTTTTACACGTTTTTATACACGTTTTTTACATACGTTTTTATACACGTTTTTATGCACGTTTTTATACACAATTTTATATACATTTTTTACACATTTTTATACACGTTTCTATACACATTTTTTACACACGTTTTTACATACATTTTTACACGATTTTATGCACGTTTTTATACAAGGTTTTATATACGTTATTTGCACGTTTTTATACACATTTTTTACATGTTTTTTATACATGTGCATAAAAATGTGTAAAAAATGTGTACAAAAATGTGTATAAAAACGTGTAAAAAACGTATATAAAACGTGTGTAAGAAACGTATATAAAATGTGTATAAAAACATGTATAAAACGCGATGAAAACGTGTATAAACGCGTAACTAAACGATATATAAAAAAGATGAAAGTCAAAGGACTAACGGTGAAAATCAAAGCAAACCATAAGGACCATTACCGTAAATTTTTAAGTGAATAAATGTCAAAGGACTAACGGTGAAAGTTAACGCAAATGACATAAACCATTACTGTAACTTTAAAAATTGGTAACCTGTCAATATTACGTATATTGGTAAATCTTTGAAAGTATATTACGTATGTTGAGAATAAAATAAATATGTTACATATATTGGTTAATTTGAGAAAGTTTGTTATGTATATTCAACCTTCACCCTATCATCTGACACCAACTTCTCAATCAATGGGGTATCAGAAGATTCCTTAACCTTATTAGCAATAACTTTACTAAGGGGGTGCTTGGTTGGGGGTAATGGGGGGTGGGGAATGGGAAATGTAATGATTAAACATGCTTGGTTAGGAGTAGGTAATGCAATCATTGTTTAGTATTGGGTAATGGGGCATTACCCAGTAAATTGGGAGGTATGGTAATGATTACCCACCACCACCACCAATAGCAGCCACCACCAGCAGTAGCCACCACCACCAGCAACCACCACCACCACCAGCCACTACCATTAGCAGCCCACCACCACTAGTAGCCGCCACCACCATCACCACTACCACCAGTAGCAGCAACCACCACCACCCACCATCAGAAGCCACCACCACCACCACCACCAACCACCACCAGCCATCACTACCACCACCAGCCACCACCATCAGCCATCACCACCAGCCAACAGCAACACCTCCACCACCAGCCACCACCACCACCATCAGCAGCCACCACCACCACCAGAAGTACCCACCACCTCCACCACCACTACCACTTTGGAGGTTAATGTGGTTTTCTTAAACCAATCATTATCAAAGATAATGATAATCACCATTCCATTCCTTTGCATTCCCTTTGCCTTTCCCTTTCCTATTCCTCATTTTGAACCAAGCGCACCCTAACATTCTCACTAGGCTTAGGTCCATAGCTTTCAATCTCATACTCCTTAAACTCCTTTATACCAGTATTTGACAAATCAAGCTTTCGGGG
This sequence comes from Chrysanthemum makinoi, assembly GCA_910596185.1. Lineage (NCBI taxonomy): Eukaryota > Viridiplantae > Streptophyta > Magnoliopsida > Asterales > Asteraceae > Chrysanthemum > Chrysanthemum makinoi. Next base: position 296,132,491 of record OU343220.1, read on the forward strand.
TGGAAACAACCCTGTATGGGGAGGTGGAGCTTTATTATAGCTTTGTATTACCAAGTTTAGGTCTAACAAACTAACTCTCTATGATTTTTCACGAGCCTTTTTAGATGCATAATCATATCTCTCCATATTAACTTGAATGCTTTCTCTTTCTTGCTTAAGCTTTTCTAACTCATTTTTAAGCATACTAATTTATGAGTTTTTATATGAGATATCTCTTTTGAGAACAGCAATATCCTTAGTGAAAATAGTCTCATTCTTTTTTAAAAGACAAGTTGTTCTTCTACAATTGCTAATCACCTTTTATAATTAGCTAAATCAAACTCAGATTTGTTAAAGTCTATTCTTAAATCATCATAATGAGTTTTAAGAGTTTCATAGCTTTTTAGACAATTTTTTGAACAGGTACTGTTAGTGTATACCTCAGAGTCGGAGAAAGCCATAAGATCCATGTTTGCAGGGACCTCCTCTTCTGCCATATAGCTCTAGTCAAAACCAAACCCATCAATAGCCACCATAGCTTTGAAAGAAGTTTCTTCCACATTCACAGTCCTTCTAGTGCTTTCCTGGTTCCTAGGTCCTTTGCTCTCTTGATTCCTTCTGTTATCTTGGTTCATAGGTCCTCTGCACTCCCTTTCAAAGTGTCTCAATTTATGACAGTTGTAACACTCTACCTTGAACTTGTCATATCCAGCAGTATCATTCCCATTAGCGCTGAGCATCAAAGGTCCAAAACCAAACCGGACCGACAAAACCGATCGAACCGACAAAAAACGAGCGGAACCCGGCCCGTCGGTTCGGTTTATTTCATGTTTAGTGTTTTAGGTTTGCCGGTTAGGTTCGGTTCGTTCCCAAAACCGACAAACAACACACCTAAAGACACCTAAGCGGAGCGAACCGGACGGCCGACACAAAACCGACCCGACCCGGCGAACTGCCCGTCGGTTCGGTTTCGATTTTAAGTTTTCATGGATTTTGGTTTTCGGTTTTGTCGGTTCGGGTCGGTTCGGTTCGGTTTTGGACCGACGCTCAGCCCTAATTCCCATTGATAGTGATCTTCTTTCCAGTTTTCTGGAAAAACCTCTTTGCCCTCATGTTCAACAATGCTAATTGCTACTTCAAATCCATTTTCTCCAAGTCATCTTCATGGATTTGTTCAAGGTCCTCATGTACAAGCTGAGACCCATTTGATTAATCGTCAAAAAATGCATACACAGTGGCATCACTCAAGCTAGCAGTACTAATTTGAGTGCTAGCAGTACTAACATGAGTGCTAGCTGTACCAACTGGAGTGCTAGCAGTACTGACTCCATATGCAATGTTAACCTCATTAGTACTGCTAGTGCTAGGAGATGACACAAAAGTCATGTTTTGAGAACTTGAGTTGAGTTATCAGTTCTCTTAACCTCCTGTTCAACAATCTTGAAATTGTTGTAGAGATCATCAAGGCTCATTGTGTCTAGATCAGGTTTATTCCTCCAGACCACAACATGAGTATTCCAGGATAGCCAATTGTATTACAATCTTTTGAAGCGTGTTAAAGATAGAGTCAAGAGACTCTGAACTTGGAGCATTAAATTTCTCATACATCTGCATCGAAAGAGTATTTTGAGTCTTCTTTGTGGCTTCATTACCATCAAATCTTGTTAAGGTCATCAAATGCTCATTTGGAAGGGCCATCAGTAGCATACTTTTGGCCTTCACATCGTTCTTCTTCTGAATCTTTTCTTCAGCAGTCACATGACCCAGTATTATTGTAGTTGTGATGCCATCAACATTATGTGTCTTGGCTACAGGCTTGAATGACTTACCATTCTCTATGACATCCCATAGAGCATAGTCTTGAATCTAAAAGTATTTCTCAATCCTGAGCCTCCGCATATCATAGTCACCCTGTTTGAGAATGGGCAACTTAGCAATAGTAGTGGTTTTTGTAGTTTCCAGATCCATCTCTTCCTAGTGAGTAAAAGAGTTCTTCTTGTTGGTTTCTTTTAGATCAAAGTTTCAAAACACAAGCTCTGATACCATTTGTTGATCCCAACTTAAGATCAATTCTTTAGCTTGTAAAGATTATGTTACTTTGGATAAATCCAAGATAACTATAGTAGAAACTTTGTTAATACTAAAGAGTATGTGTAATCTACTCTTTAACACTTAGAAGAATGCAAACAATGCAATGTATGAACAATGATATTACCAAAAGCTCCAATATTATTAATCTTAATAATACGAATACTCTGCGTAGTACTAGGGTTTACAACCTTGAAGCTAAGAACTCTATAAAACACGTATCAAACATCATAACCTAGGATCTCATTTTATACACTAAGGAGTCCTTTACAAGATAACTACAAATATTCTAACAATATAGAATATACGTATCTTCCTAACTATATAGGATATAAATGAGTATCTTGATACATATCACTTCACGCCTTTATCACATTGGCGTAGTAATCTTCATGCATGATCTTAAGTTCCTTGGATCTTAAGTTAATCTGGCGATTACTATTTTACTCAAGAGTACTAACTCAAGTTAGTACTGGCATTGTAATCCTGAACTTGGCCTGGCAGTACAAACGTATTAAGACTTTAATTCCCAATAGTTAGGTTTCATGTCCTATGATCCGTCAGAGCTGGAGGGATCTACCCATGGACAACACCAATAGTTTAGAACTAGAAAGTCCTTAGGTATGATTGAAAAAAGGAGTAATGCGAGGAAAAAAGAATAAGGGGTTGAAGAATGAAAAAGAAAAGTTATGAAAGGGCGAAAAGAAATGAGCTCTCCATACACTAAAACTGACGAGTCAATATATACGCTCTTGGTAATCACAAAGATGATACCTAGATTGAAGACAAGACATCATGGACAGTGGCCTATGCACATCTCCTCCTAGCCACTCAAGTTCCTCTTAAAAGGATCTTGATTTATTCTTACGGAGAAACCTGTGGAATCTATCGACCTCTCGCTCAGAGATGTGTTGGTATTGAAACAAGAGGTACTCTGCTCCAGCCTCCGACCACTAAAACTAAAACATACTTAATCGAGTCTAGAGCCAGGAGATTCGATAAAAGGTATCTTAGGATACACTTTCATTTGTATACTTGTGTTCACATTAAGCAAACACAAGTTATACATCTAGTTATGTGATCTCACTTAATATGATCACCACGTTCCAAAAGGTCTACAGTCGTGGAGTGATACTTCGGTATACTTCAGCGGCTCACCTATCTTGTTGGTATACTTCGGTATACCTTAGTAAGCCTTCTTGAGGGTATCCAATTCAGGAATAGCTAGCCTTTGTGAGGATTAGAGTTGTGTTTTCACACTATGATGTTGACACCCTATACATCCAAACATGTAAGTGTTGGAAATCCCTTTAAGATTCATTTCACTTAGTCGAGTCTTGAAGGCGTGGGTCTTTACTTGGAAATTATTCTAAGTATTGATAACTGCCTCCTGGGTTTAGATGGCTGATGTGCCCAAACAAGGTGAATGGAATCAAGACATTCACCAGTAAAACAATCGTAGTGGTCTATTCTCTAAGAAAAGTCCATAGTGATCGATTGGTGATTATGACTAACAGTATACATGCAGGTACAAGAAGCTGTTCCGGATCCATTATCAGATGAATAATCGACATCCTCCATACTCATGCCAAAGCAAAGAGTCTCCTAAAGATAATATCAAGTCAAAAGCATCATACGTAAAAGATGAAAAGAGGAAAATAAAGTACGTCAAGTAAATATACACAAGACACATGAGCATGAAAAGTCAAAGTCATTAAGATCAGGGGAGGATGTCGATCCAAGCAAAGATAAAGACTCAAGGAAGTGATAATCACAACAACAAGAACAAAGAACAAAGAAGTAAAGCATGAAGACATCACGAGCAAAGAACGCTAAAGATTTGAAGACGTCAAATGACCTATGATGACCAACTCTTAGGGGGAGATTTTTGGGATTACTTCTAATATCGTAAAGCACCGGTCATTTACGATATAATAGGTCGTTAGTTAAATGGGCTCATAATTGTTAGTTTATTGGGCCGACCCATGTAGTGAGCCCATGGGCCGAACCTTATGCTTGTAAACATTATAAATAGCCCTTCCCACCAATGGAAGGGTGTGGTTCTTCATAATTAATTTTCATTTCACTTAAGAAGTTCATTCCACTCTCTCTCTCTACCCTGTTTCTCTCTCTAGAATATCGATCCATATGTGTGTAACAATGAAGAAAACATGACCTAACATTATTGTTTCGCATATGGTGTTTGGATAAGTTGTTTAATTAAAAAACATTATGACTCAAATTTCGGGAATTTTTTCGGTACTATCCTGCTTTGATACTGGTACCGAATTAGTACTCCCTTATTATTTTTTTTAATTTTACTCGATTCATGGTACCGTCCCCGTACCATGTATCTGGATTCAATACCGTTTCGATACGGTTCCTCGATTCCGAGATTCGGTTCTATATGCTCATCTCTCGCAAATAACATTACAAAGTTAGAATATAAAACAATAAGGACTGAAATTGTAGAGTATCGAATGAACAAGTTCCTAAGCACTTTCAATGAAAAAAATTCCCCTTCTTTTATACATAGTGACAACCCCAATAAATAATCCAAAAATCTTGAAAAATAAAAAATTAGTTGTAAAACTTTATTGATTTACATTAAAAAAAACAATTTTTTCTCATATACATTATGTACTTGAATTCTATACTTGACAACAAGCAATATAATCTATTCCTATGTTTCAAAACCTCAACAACAATAAAAGCAACAGGTTTCTAAGCTTAATCCACATACATTCTGACTCTCAATGAAACAAATTCCCCTTCTTTTATACAAAGTGACAACCCCAATAAAAAGTTGTAAAACTTTATTGATTTACATTTATAAAATTAAAAAATAAATAAATAAAAAAACAAAAAACAAATTTTTTTCATATACATTCTATACATGACAACAAGCAATAATCTATTCCTATGTTTGAAAACATCAACAAGAATACAAACAACAGGTTCCTAGAGATTAATCCATATAAAATAGAACCTACTAAACAAAATGTAAACATAACTCAAAATATTTAAAAATACATATAAAACAGAACTTACTAAACAAAATGTAAACATAACTAAAATATTTAAAAATCAATTCTCAAAATTTTACCTCATCTTCGGGAGTGTTACCATGCTTTCGAATCAACTGTTGTATTCTTTGTCTCTCAATCTGTTCTTGCAGAAGAAAGCGGTTTTGGAGGTAGTTTTGAGGAGGTGGTGGTGGTAGTGGTAGTCTTGAGAAGTAGTTTGGGGGTCTTTGGGTGGTGAGCAGTGAAGGCTTGTGGTAGTGATAAGTAGTTTGCGGGTGTTGGGTGGTAGTAGTGGGGGGCAAGGAAGTTTTGTTGTGGTGGAAGAGTATGAAATTTTTGTTGTAGTGGAAGAGTATGGAAGTTTTGTTGTGGTTGTGGTAGTGAACGAGGATAGTGGTTGTTCATTGGCTGTTGTTGTTGTTGATGGTACGGTGGTGGTGGTGGAGCTTGGTTGGATGAACTTTGAGTAGTAAAATAGGATGCATTCATTGGTTGTTGTTGTGGTTGTTGACTGGTGGACGGAGCTTGAGGATCATAAAAATAGTTGAAATTCATTTTCAAAGTGATGGTGAAATATTGAATGAGTAGTGTTTTTAGTTTGTGGGTGTGTGGGTGTTATATAGAGGCTTAGGTTTGCTCATTTGTATTTGTCTTTGGTGTAGGGTGGGGTGGGGTGGGATGGGGTGGGATGTGTGGTTGGGTGGGGAGTTGTCCTTGTTCTGCCCTCTGCAATCATCGCAACAATATTATCTGCAGAACAAGAATGATAAAACAGCATACACTCTGTTTTTATGTCCACCAATGAGATGTTATGTTTCCCTTCTTTTGACTTTTTTGAAAATTTTTTTCTTTCACTCTTCTGCTAAGCCGAATACCACCATTTAACTACTAATCACATTTTAAACCGTAATAATTTTTTGGTTAATAGCCCAATACTGTGTACATTGGAATGTTTTGGAACCCGGTTCGATCTGTCCGGGTCAACCGGTTCCAGCAAAAAAAGGGGTCATATTAAACCGGGTTTTTAATTCTCTAAACCCAGTTAAACCCGATGGGTTTCAAATGATCCGGGTCAACCCGGTTCTCAAAAGCCGACCAGATTTGGTCTTTTTATGTTTTTTTTTAAATAAAATAAATTAGTTATATATATTTGCAACATAATTTTACTTTTAAACATTGTCTTTGTTGTTAAATGTTTTTTTAGACTCAATATATGGATTAGTCATGATTTACATATATACTTTTATTTTTGTATTGTTAAAAAAGTATATATATATATATATATATATTTTAATAAGAAAATCGGATTGACCTGGTGGTCGAACCGGTAACCCGGTGACTCGACCGGATTGCTTAAAGACCCGGTTTACAAAACATTGGTACATTGATTAACACACATGTGCATATCTTCCATGCATCTCATAATTCACATAAGGCAACGCACATCAGTGACCATGAGCGACATTCGTTTTGCATGCCACATCAGCTTTCTCTCTCCGGCTACATACAAATGACTTTTTACTAAGGGCGGCAATTTTCGACACGACACTATAAACGACACGAACCCGACACGAAGTTAAACAGGTTTGGGTTAAGGATAAATATGTTTGGGTAAAAAACGGGTCATCCTGTCTAACACGTTTAATAATCGGGTCGTGTTTGGGTTGAGTAAGTATTAAATAGGTCATGAACCCGTTTAAGTATATAAGATCTTAAAAATAAAATATATAACATGGTTTTTATGTTGGATGTGGATTAAATGTATTTTGTTATTTACTTAGTATGTGTGAATTATAATTTTATACTTTAGATATCATGAAAATTGACGCTTGTAATTCATAAAATTTCGCATAGTTATTTGCATGTTATTCTTATCATATTTTAGATCCTTATATATTTTTTTGCGTTTAAACTAGCTAAATCGACAAACCACAAACTTTATTCCTTTGCTTGACCTATTTACTTAAATGGGTTAACGAGTCACAAATGGGTTACGTGTTATGCAGTGTCAGGTTAGGGTTGAGTTTCTTGACACGATAAATAAATGGATCGTTTAGGTAAAGGCTATAGTAACCAGCCAACACGCGAACCCGAATAGGTTAACACGAACACGACTCGATTGTCACCCCTATTTTTTACCACACCAGTGGCGACCTTCATCAAACGATAACTAAAATTAATTGGAAAGTGGGAGTTTTGTTTTTATGCGTGTGCTTTTATCGATCGTCACTGTGACCGATTACAAAACTTCGGCGAATTGAAGCATCAACCACGATCGAATCATGAGTCGGTCGACCTATAGGACGACCTCCTTGCTGTGTATAGTTTAAGGGTGCCTACGATTATATGAAACATGGATTGTGTGCAACTAAAATAAGATTGCTCGAGCCCTAGCTTTATATAAAAAGTTCGACTAGGCTCGTGAATGAGCCCTAGAAATATACACATATATAGTGTATACATATAAGTATGCATAAGCAAGCTAAAAAAAACGAGTTCGAGCCTAGTGTGATTAACGAGCCGAGTTTCATTGAAGATTTATTTCCCTCAACATTTCATATAAGTAAATGAGCTAGCTCGAGCCTAGTGTAACTAATGACTCGTGAAAATTTTCCCAAGCCGAACTCGAGTTTAAAAATATAAAAAGAGCTCGATCTTTATAATTATTAACGAGCCGAATTAGAGTTATGGCATACTCGAGCTCGTTTCAACACACTACGTGATTAAAATGAACAAACTAAAAAAAATACGCTAATGTCAAACTTTTATTTGTTTCATATATTTGTTTACTCATATATAGCAGAAATTCACATCAATAAAAAGCCTTTTTTAAGCCCAGAAAAGAAATGCATCACAAGCTCATTTTTATCTCAACGTACCATTTTAATTTTTAACTTAAACAGTAAATGTTATTTTTTATTTTATTTATTTTGAAGGAGATGGTGACAGCTGTACAATGTCTTCCATGTGGCAATGTACAAACCATTCATAGGGTTGTGGCATGTCCACAAACCCTGCCTCACGGTTACTTTTGTTCATCTTGTACTATTTGTTGGAGAAACCCTATGAGAGAGAAAGCAAATAGCGAGATCACTATAAACTCTCTTTACTCGTATTGTGTGTGTTTTTGTAAGGTGTATTATTTGTGAATTTTTAATATCGAGACCACTATAAACTCTCTTTACTTGTATGTGTAAAAGAGGTGAGTTGCAAGAGAGAAATGGCTCACTATTTATAGGCAAATTTCTCTACTGTTCCCCGGTTCCCCGGTTCCCGAGGGATCCGGCTAGTGCAATCCAAAGGATCCGCCAGTCTGGGTCAGCTTAAGTCCGGATTTTGGGTTGCAAACCGGGTTATGGGTTATGGGTTATGAACTATGGGTTATACAAGATGCAATGTATCTAGACATTTGATCATGGGTCATGGGTCATGGACCATGGATAATACCCAACATGACTTCATGCGATGTCATGCAATGGGTCATGGGTTATGGATCAAGCTCCATGGATATGGGTCATGGAATTTGCGTTTTACCCAACTACATTCAATGTATCTAGTCAATGGGTCAAGTACTTAGATTTTTACCCATTATATTACCCATTACAATACAAGTATGCACATTTCCATATTATGTAAACACTAGTTGTTATACATATGTATTTCTATAAAATGTAAATACTATTATTTGTTTAGTGTTTTATATGAAAATGCAAGTGTGTTAGTAAACTATTAGCTCAAACCATTTACCTATTTTATTTGTTACATTAAAATGATTTTACGTTTGTTATTGACAAAACAATAGAAGATCGTAAAATATAAATAAACGTTTTTACGGCTTATTTATATTAACACACTATTTATAGGCAAAACAAGCCTACTGTTCAACGGTTCCGGCGGATCCCTTACCCAAGGGATCTAGCCAGTGCAACTCCAGAGATCCGGTTGCAGGGTCAGCTTAGTCCGGATTTTGGGTTGCAAACCGGGTTATGGGTTATGGGTTATGGACCATGGGTCATGGACTTTGGATCATGGATACCCAACAAGATACAATGTACCTAGTCAATGGGTTATGGATCTTGGGTCGTGGGTCATGGACTTTGGGTCATGGATCATGGATAATATCCAACATGACTTCATGCATGATGTCATGCAATGGGTCATGGGTCATGGACTTTGGTTTTTACCCATTATTTACCCATTACAAAATATACAAAGTACATATACATTTTTATAAAATGTAAGTAAACAATATTACTTGTAAGTGTTTTATAAAAATGGCTTTGGTTTTATATAACTTATTTAACTAAACATGTTTTGATGGTTTTAATATGTTTAGTAAAAGTGTGTTAGTAAACTATTGTCTCAAAGCTTTTACGTATATTATTTATTTCGTTAAAATGATTTTACGTTTGTTATCGAAAAAATATTAGAAGATCGTAAAATATAAATAAACGTTTTTATGGTTTATTTGTACTAACACTCTTCTTCCAGCCCCAACAAATTAACCTGCCCTCTCTCAGTCCTCTAGGAGAAAGAGGAAGATCCTAGAGCGTGAACCAGAGATCAAAATTCATGGCCTAGACTGCAACAGAGCCCTCCTAGAAGGAGTTAGATTCATGAATCATCTGACCATAGAACATCCTGAGAGAGGTCTATTCTTCACTGATGAATTTGGGGAGCCTGCCTTCCAAAGGTGGAGTGATATAGACAAGACATGGATTGAAGCAATGGTTGGCTTCCTGGTGATGGCCACTCAAATTCAAAGCCCAGAGAACAAAAGGTTCAGTAATGACTTAAGGACCAAGATTAGTGACACCCATGCGACAAGTGAAATCAAAGAAACCCAAGCTTGAAGCCCTTGGATACCAGTTGGACTGAAACGAACATCTGCTGCAACACCACTATCATTTACTTTTCCGCATTGTAACTTAAGACCTTGTAATATATTTTTAATGAACAATGATGTTTTATGTTATTCAGTGTCCTTTAGCTGCTTTGTAGAATAGTCAGTGTGAGAAGAAGACCTTTGCTCACTCACACTAAACTTAGAAACACTTAGGCTATGTTTATATCCAAATAGGGGGAGACTGTTGGGTCAGTGAATTCCCAAACTTCCTGAAACAAGGATTTGAAGATAAAATAACCTAAAACTTCCTGAAACAAGGATTTGAAGATAAAATAACCTAAGTGTTTAATAACCCTAAACATGTACAAGTAAATGAATGAACAGTTGGTCAGTGACTCATCTTTAAAAAGCTCAGGACAAGCCTAAGAAGAAGGGTTTTCCATTCAGTGAGGCAGGACTCAGTGATTGATACCTGAGCCAAAGAAGAAGATGATGGATTCAATGAGTAATCCCCAGACTCCTCACCAACTATGTAGACTGAAGACTTAAAGCTTGAAGACTTGAAGACTGAAGTAAAGGCGGGATAAAGCGAGATAAGTTTGAAGGATAAGAGCGTGTCTTTATCTGCAAAGGTCAACTTACCCTGAATGGATAAAAGACCAAGAGTGTGTCAACACTGACAATAGGAAAGTAAGCCTGCCCCTTACTAGAAATAGCTTGTTGTAACAGAGACAAAATACGTAAGGTATTTTGTCACCTGAGACTAATGTCAGTGGAGGATGTCGATCCAAGCAAAGATAGAGACTCAAGGAAGTGATAATCACAACAACAAGAACAGAGAACAAAGAAGTAAAGCATGAAGACGTCACGAGCAAAGAACGCTAAAGATTTGAAGACATTAAATGACCTATGATGACCAACTCTTAGGGGGAGATTGTTGGGATTACTTCTAATATTGTAAAGTGTCGGTCATTTACGATATAATAGGAAGTTAGTTAAATGGGCTCATAATTGTTAGTTTATCGAGCCGTCCCATGTAGTGAGCCCATGGGCCGAACGCTTATACTTGTAAACACTATAAATAGCCCTTCCCACCAAAGGAAGGATGTGATTTTTCATAATTAATTTTCATTTCACTTAAGAAGTTCCTTCCACTCTCTCTCTCTACCCTGTTTTTCTCTCTAGAATATCATCCATATGTGTGTAACAATGAAAAAAATCGTGACCTAGCATTATTGTTTGGCATATCGTGTTTGGATAAGTTGTTTAATTAAAAACATCACGACTCAAATTTTGAGAATTTTTTCGGTACTATCCTGCTTTGATACTGGTACAGTATTAGTAGTCTTTTTTTTTTTTTTTTTTTTTTTTTTTTTTACTCGATTCATGGTACCGTCCCTGCACCATGTATCTGGATTCGATACCATTTCGGTACAATTCCTCGATGCCAAGATTCGGGTCTAAATGCGCGTCCCTATCTCACCAATAACATTACAAAGTTAGAATATAAAACAATAAGGACTGAAAATGTAGAGTATGAAATGAACAAGTTCCTCCTTGTGCAAGTCATAACAACAACACTCAAAACATTCCGATCAAATTATTCCGATAACAACAAAAAAAATTAGGGAAAATGATTGAAAAAAGTATCATACTTGACACCATTTGCTTTTGTGAGTAGAGAACAAAATTTTTTGCTTTTGTGCGTAATTTTCTTTCAAATTGGTACTACGTGACATTTTTGCCTTTAGAAAAAAAAAATTTATTACCTAAAAATATCCAAAAATTTCCGCAAAATACTAAATTTGAAAAAATTTTGTTCTCTGCCGCAGAAGCAAATGATGAATACTTTTTCAATCATTTCCCCAAAAATTAACTAATGGAATCAGCAGAAGGCGCACAACTAAAACATCTAACCCTCGCCGACAACCTCTTCCGCTTACTTCAACCTGACGTTGAAAAAAAAGAGAAAGCTCGTCTCCTTGATGACGTCATCTCCACCGTCACCCAATACGGTATCTTTTATCAACTGTGTCATTTATTTACTAGATAGATTATTTATTTATTTATTATTATTATTTTTATTTTTATTTTATTTTTTTTATAAATTTTTGAAAAATAGGTTTGTATTAATTATTTGATGTTTGGATTGAAATGTAGATATGGCGCGTTTGTATGAAAGCTTAGGCGCGAACGGCGTATTGGAGATTGATCAGAAGGTGCTTGATGGTATGCGGGTGAAGATTGCTGATGAGTTGAACAAGCTTGATGAAAAGTCAGATATTTTTACCTTTGATTTCTGATTGATTTATATATTGGGCGTTTAGCGTAATAATTCTACTTTTTGAAAATTAGTCTTTTGGGACGGAGGGAGTAGTGATATAGGATATAAGGAATTGTTAGTTTGAGGCGCGAAACTAGACTAGCTGTAGAATTTTTTAGCGTTTTGAATAGGAGCGTTTGAAGCTAAGTGGGTGTTTGTTTAAGCTTATATACGGGCTTCTGAGCTTATTTGATTTCGGCTTATATTTCATAAGCTCCAATTTTCCGGCTTATTTGGAGACTTGTGGGCTTATATAACTTTATTATGATATAAGCCCACAAGTCTCCAAATAAGCCGGAAAATTGGAGCTTATGCTAAATAAGCCGAAAAACAAATAAGCTCATAAGCCACGTATAAGCTTAAACAAGCGCCGCTAAATGCTTGTTGTCAAACAAGCATTATGAAAAGTGAGACTTTGACCTAATTGTGCTAGGATCAAATGAGAAGAAACAAGAACCACGCATATCAGATGCATCTCCCCTTAAAATTCTCTCTTATTTAAAATTTGTGGCTTGAAATCCTTCTTAATCTTCTCATTTTGTTTTTATTCTCACGGATCCTTTCTGTTACGTTAAACCAATTTTAAGTGTTTTGGATACACTTATAATAGGGGTTTGATAAGATCATATTGTTATCTTTTTTAATTGTAAGCTAATTAAAACACTTAACATCTATGAGCTTATTTATTATAAGCCAGAAGCTGCTTATAGGAACCCAAAAGTGTACGTTAGGAATTATAGTATATCAGATTATTGGCTTACTGTGTGCTATTGAGGTTATAATAGAAACGAAATTGAAAGGAACAAGCCTTAGTTCTAAGACTAACTCCGCTAACCGGTTCTGCATTAGCATGAATTGCACTACTATTAGGGAATTTAGTTGTTAATTTTGAGCCTAGCAGAACAGGATGCACAGAAACATAGGATGTTACTGGATGGTTGATTGTGTATGTAGGTTCATTATTTACGTGATTGGATTCTTTTTAAAGATTGAGTGCCATGCTCTTTTATGATTATTAGATGTCGTGATTTCTTCATAGACATTAAAGTGCAATATATCTTCACTTTTAACTTTCTATTAGGATAATCATGGATTATCATGCATTGTATGATATGCGAATAATATAGTCATTCTGCTACCCACCTGTAGTTTATAGTTTTTGTGATTGAATTTAGTCTATAGGACCAGTCATATTTTACATGTTTAATTACAGCATATGTTTATACTGTTATATCAGTAATTGCTGGGTTTCATAAGTGGAATATGCCATCCTCTATATTGAATATTTAATACATTTGAGCTTTGATCCATGTTTATGTGATAAGCTGCTTTCACTGCAAATACATATTGGTGCTAGACAAAGGGAAGTTGCAAACACTATGTGGAACTTTCTTTGTGCAATTTGCTTATAGCCGCGTTCTCTAATTTCTCATATTAGAACACTTATAGGATTCTGAATATCTTATAGGATTCTAGGTATATAGATGCCAGTTATGTGGACAGTTTTTACATTACTAAGACCACGCTAGTGCAGTTTTATACAATGATTTCACTAATTATTATAACTTACAGAAGCTTGAGTGTACCATACAAGACTCATTTTCTTTATATGCTCAAGCTTCCGAGTTTGTCAAGTTAACGCATCTACGCCTGTGGTTTGAGGTTCGGTAATTTATAATATCTCCATGCCTTTAAAACCTAAAACAGTCATGTGATTTGATTGAATTGCTGATGAGAGGTTTTTTAGAAGTATGCATATACGTTAACATGATACATTTGTTTTTTTAAGCTTGTGTTTGTGCTAGGTTGAAGGGTTTGGCTTCTCATATTAACCAGCTCTTTTTATTCATAAATAGGATAGCTGATGCCATAGAAAACTTAGGAGAAAGTGAAGTAAGAGAAGCTCATTTGGCAAAATCTTTGTTCTTCATCCGAATTGGTGACAAGGTACGCAACAAATATAATTAACAGTTAATCTGAAGTTTATATTACATCAGGTTGAGCGTGTAAGATTGTTCACATCTTTATTAATGCAATCAGGAGAAAGCACTAGAACAACTCAAGGTGACGGAAGGTAAAACAGTTGCTGCTGGCCAAAGAATGGACTTGGTGTTTTATACACTACAAATGGCTTTCTTCTACATGGATTTTGATCTTATATCAAAGAACATTGATAAAGCAAAGAAGTGAGTTGAAATTCTTTTGTTGATTCCATTATTCTCTTTACATATGTGTCTATTCAATCCATAACTGCAATTATGATGGCAGCCTGTTTAAGGAAGGAGGTGACTTGGAGAGGAAAAACAGACTGAAAGTGTATGAAGGCTTGTACTGCATGTCCACTCACAACTTCAAGAAAGCTGCTGATCTATTCCTTGATTCTATTTCCACATTCACTACCTATGAGATTTGCCCCTATGATACCTTCATATTCTACACAGTTCTAGCCAGCATTATTTCATTGGATAGAGTTTCCCTAAAGCAGGTAAACTAAGCTCCTCTACTTGGCTCCTGCTTAACACACCTTTCCATTATATTTTCAAACCGATGTTCACATATGAATAATTCTGCAGGTTGTGGATGCACCAGAGATTCTGACAGCAATTGGAAAAATTCCGTTCTTGTCAGAATTTATGAATTCTGTGTACGAGTATCAATATAAGTCATTCTTCTCTGCTTCTGGTGAGTTTATTTGTTATTTATACATCTTAAAGCTGGTATAGGGTGTTCAAATTAAACTGCTGCATCTGAGGAGTATTATATAGGGGGGTGTTTTTGTCCACTTGCCTTGTTTTCTCGTTAACGTAGTGTTCATATAAATACATACAGAAATTATGATGATTGCTCACTTGGCTAAACAACTACCTCTGACCTACACTAAGATATGCATACAATGATACAAAATTAGGAAGCACTTTTGGCCTTCCCTTCCCTGTAACATGAATTTGGTATTGTAGCAGCAAATCAGGTCTGTTATTGTACTGAGCCTATTCAATCTTATGAAATCCCCTATATGAAACATGGTGGTTATATGTATAGAGTAATCCTGCTATCCATCAAGCTGGCACATTGCCAAACTGTTACATGGTCATCAAGCTTATCTTCAAATTAAGATTTAGGACCAACAGAAATTTAATGATTCAAAGCATGGCAACTTATAAGGGATCTAAACTGAGTGTTTTATTTTAAATGTTTAGGCCAATTGTGATGGTTATACATAAGATTAAACTGCAACTTTGTAGGAGCTCGTATGTTAATGATGATATTTACATGGGTTCATTTGCTTGACTAGGAATAGAGATGAGTTTAGCGACTGCAAAATAGGGTCTTATGCTTCTTTCATGTTGAGAACCAGTTTATTATTGGATCCGTCCACATGATTAGACCTAAATTGGATCTTTAATGTTTTACAGCTGGGATCAGTGAGCGTATGAAGCTGGACCGCTATTTGAATCCACACTTTTATTTTTACATGAGAGAGATCAGGACTGATATCTATTCTCAATATCTGGAATCATACAAGAGTGTCACAATTAAAGAAATGGCGAAGGAATTTGGTGCGACTGTTGACTTCATTGATCTGTAAGAACATCACCTAATCTAATTCTAAAGTTGGCAATTTCAGTCCATACACAAATAGGTCCATTTGGGTTATATGCTATATGCTTAATTGAACCAATGGCTTAAAATAAGACACCTAACTATAAGACAGCGGGTCAAACGAGTTGAAGACTTGAAGTCACATGGAATGTTTGTTAAATGCATGTCCTAATTGTTTTAATGAAATTGTTTTGGTTATTTATGTTAATTCTGATATATTGTTCGTGACAACATAATGATTTTGTGGTAACTAAAAAGAGCTGATGAAAGTTTTTTTGGGTCACCCAAATCAACCCGTTGCGACACATGTATATCTCGTGTTACCCGTACACATGGAAACCCATATAAAAGCCCAACCTAATGGCTGTTCCATCTCAATCTCATTAATTTTGCTGTAAACAGGGAAATGTCACGATTCATTGCAGCAGGGAAGCTTCGTTGCAAGATTGATAAGGATGCAGGAGTCCTTGAAACCAACTGCTCAGATGCATGCTCTGTATCTAGCAACTATCAAGCAAGGGGACGTGTTGAATCGGATTCAAAAGCTTTCTCGTGTTATTGGCGGATTCAGAAGCTTCCTCGTGTTATTGATCTTTAAGTGTTTTAGCTCTCTTTCCAATTCGCCACTTGAGACGCCTTGTAACAAAACTCTGTAATAGCTGCAAGTTTCGCTAAAATTTTCTTTTGTAGCAACTGTTTTCCGTATGCCCATTTATGGCCAAGAAGATTTTATGTTTGTGTTGATGCTTATGCAATCAAGTATTTGACCCATGCTTTTTTTCCCCCTTCTCATTTAAGTTTAGTTTACAAATACCGAGCCCAATCGTTTGGATGTTTTGTCATGTCTATGCTGTTCAACATCTCTTGCAAGCTTCAGTAGGTTTGTAGATGAGCGATGTAGAAAAAAGCATGCGATTTTTTTGTTGACTAATGCCATGGCAAATTCACACTAATTTACAGGAGTTTGATTAAAAAAACGGAGTTAAATTCATCTCCATTTAAATAAATAGAGCTTTGATCATGGAAGGTAATAAATTTATCGAAGTAAGCGTAACTCAGTTTTCCCGGCTATTTCATGAAATTGTTGTGATTGTGAGCTTAATTTGTAGTCCCAAAACACAGTCAACGATGTAAAAGCAAGTCTCAACCATTGGTATGAGCTATTTATGGCATCTTTGAGCTTTTTTGATACTACCCATATCCGCTCTTCCGGCTCATAAGCCCTGGACCCTGGATCTCCCGCTACATAAACAAATCTTCAGATCTTGAGTTAGCACCATTCTAAATATTGAGATAGTCCTCAGAACCATCTTGGTATCTGAATTGAAAGTAGCCTCTAACGATCAAATTAAAGTTGGTAATACAAGCATGGCGAAATATACAACTATAAGAGCATATTTTATAAGTCGGCTTATTTTAAAAGTTTAAACCCCCGTAAGCCCCTTCCCAAACACAACAATGTGTAAAAAGTGATGTATCCATAGTGTATGAATCCAAAGTAGTGAAAATTGAAAACTAAAGAGATGAGTGAGTAAAATAAGTTTGATTTGTATCTTGCAGTGACTGAAGTGAGGCTGAGTAAGTATGATAATTGTATTCTAGAACCACTCATAGGACAAGTTCAGAAATTTGGTTGCTTCCTTACCGTCAAAGACATCCTATGATTGAAGAGATGAACATGGGCTTGATCGATCCAGGGGGTTATGTGTTGGATTGTACTTTGTTTATGAGGAAAGATTGTGGGCATAAGTGGATGCAACTGGAATAACTTTCAATATTCCTTAAAAAACAACTCATTATTATGTCAAATTCTTTCTTGCACAACTCATTTCTTATACAATTACTTCAAGCTTCGACAATAAAAAAAGTACGCGATTGTATTTTATCTATCATTTAGTTACATATGAAATATAGCAAATGCAAGATGATGTTATCGGGACCATGAAAATTTATTAAAATTTAATGAGGATCCACAACACAACCATGCATAAACACATACAAAGAATGATCAACGTGACAACACCACTTTACTTAGATTCTCACCATCAGTCTTGCTGATATAGTGATATCCCATCGAAATGACTAATCTAGCATCTGCATCCCTATCCAACCAAGGAGATAAAACACACCTTCATCGTCACCTGAGAACGGTGGATAAGAGGTAATGTTAATTATATAACTTTTTAGCATCTGAATTAATCTTGACTAACATAAAGGTAGCCGTATAAGCACATCATTTTCATTTAGCTTAGCAGATATAGTCTGAGTTGAAATGTGACCATGATTTCTGCCTTCTGGCAGCTTCGTTTCAGACAGTTCGCACAGAAACAAGTGGAGGCGTGCTTTGAGGTGTAATTCATCAGGCAGGTTCTGTTATTGGTTTATCCGTTGTACATGGAAGTTGGAACCAACACTGCCTCAATTGGTGTTTAAGTCACTTTTGACTTCAGAACTAATATCTTCTCGAATTCAGATCTTAGTGCTGCTTTGACCCTGTGAGTTTTTAAATGATTTTTTTAACGACTAAGGAATTTTTCTAGGGTCTGTGATGTGAAGTACCAAGTCAGTGGATCAGACTGACTTAGATCACACACCTTTACCACCCTTCCAGTGATTACTGTTTGTGCATAAACGATTGGTATGACTCAGTTATGGTGCATTAGATCAGGACACTGTAGTTTTTGCTTGAAAGGGTCAGTATTTGGGTTAATATTTGGCCTCAAAATGGTCAGATGGGCAAAAATCCAAAAGAAATTAGCAAATGGGAATGATTTGCTTTGGTTGAACTAGTCAAAGTCATTCAAAGTGTATTCAATATGCATAATCCTCCTAAATTATTCAATTAAAATAAATGTTGATCAGCTATTTTAGAATTTCAAAAGTGGAACAGTTTTTGTGGACCAACCCACACAACCTACATAAAAAGTAGTACGTATCATTTTGGGTCTGCATTAAATTACCCATCCGACCCGAATCAGTATAATAGCTGTACTTATTCGCAACAGTAATTGCTGATTATACAGAAATGACAAGGGTCATTCACTGAATGCATGTTGTCAAACCCCTGAGTAGTAGGTGTGGAGATGAACCACCACCTTTCAACCAATGAAAGCACAATTACTGTTGGCACACAACATTTGTTGGATCCATTGACGAAAGTGAAGGCTCGGGTCATCAGCAATGGAAAGGCAAGTGCACTCAAAGTCCCTTTTTACCTTTTCAGGGGAAGTTGACACTAAAGCTGTTGACAAAAGTGCCAATTTTGGTCTTGTCCTGTCTCTTAAATCCTCAAATCATGGTTTTGTGCAGCTCGATTTGGTTTCTTCTGCGTATTCTCTTTGTTTTTTTGCCCTTTCTCACTGGAAAAGTTAAGAAATTACATGTATAAGGGGGCTTTTTTATGCACTTGTAGTAGTTTACTGTATATAACACATATAATAATTATAAGTTCAATCGATACACACTGAAATTGACGAATTTGATGGTTTGGTTACTGATGTCAAGTCTCCAATTCGGAGCTCTAATAAATGGCAATCAGGAGACCGGGCATTAACCAAGTGGTCTTTGGACTATGGATACCAAGTTTTGTTCTACGGTGAATCGGCCGAGTTGAGAACCTTAATGGATTAAAAAGATACATTTTACCATGCTGATTAATACTAACAACGATTTCTACCAAAACCAAATGTTAGAGTTCTGAAAAATGCTTAATGAGTTGTGAGGGTGTGTGATCGGTGGTGCTGAAGGGTTTATTGTTACGTGTTTGTTACCTTGTAAGAATCCTGGTTCAAGTTTGGGTATGGTGGTATAAAGTTTTGTTATTGTGGCCCTTTAGTTACATTGGCCATAGTTTGACTTTTTCAAAGTCAAAATTCAGATTTACTGAAATAAGTTTGTTACAAGTCTGATGTTAGGATCACAGTTTACAAGGATGATTTTATATCAGAAGTGTCTTATGTTGGGTGTTGCTATTGGAGCTTTTCCTGTTCAAAGTTGTGTAAGCCTAGCTTAGACGACTTTTGGACTTGTGTTATTACAAATTCTTAGTTTGGCAGCCTTTAATGGATCGTTCTACGCTTTATATGGTTCAGTTTTGGTGTGTAAATAAAGACGTTGATCAATTTTGGATAAAAAGGTACTGTTTTGATTTAGTCTACTTGAAGTTACAGCGAGAGTTTGTTTTTGGTTGTTTGGCTAGAAGACAAAGGATTATGGTTAAGGCTAGTAATGACTAATGGTCATGCTAATTTTCTGGAGCTGTCATGTTTTGTTGAATGGTATTCTTAGTCGTAGTTATGTAGCTACTTGGTTATACTAAGATGTAATTGCACCTGGTATTCTTCACCTCGTCAGTTTGGAATCAATCTTCAAACTCTTCAAAGTTGGTTTGCAAATGCTTTAAGGGTTGGCTATATGTAGTAGTTCTAAAGCCTTATGTTGTTCACTCAGGATTGCAGTTTGGATATCATTATGATGGTGATTACGCATATTCAACACGCTCTCCTTGTTTCAGTATGCTACAAACCCCTTTTAAATAATACTAAATTGTTTTCATATGTAATAGTAGATTTATGACATTTACAAAGAGGTGGACGGCAAACGGGCAACAAGCTGCGCCGCTAGGCCTTTTTGAATAGTATTAAGCAAATTTTATGTAATGAATATAGTTATAGAGATTGATCTGGCCTTATAGTTATCTGCTTTTGCCTTTTTGGCATAAGTGTATTAGTCATTTTGATTGTAAGCTCGTGTTATGTTTCTACCCCAGCATGTTTTGGGTAGACATTTTGTTTGCCTTTCAAGGATATAAACTTGGGCATGTAAATATTTCATTTAATCAATAAAATTTGCCGGAGCATTGCCCTTTTTTGGAAAAAAAAAATGTTAGAAGGGTCACTTAGACCTTGAGCAATGCCATTTTTCTGGATGAAATCAGCAGCACTTGGTTTGGGTTCAGCCACACCAACACTAGCATCAATGAGAGCAATTTAAACAAGTTGAATTTAGATGCACCGCGTGTACTACTGTTGGTATATTTAAACTAGTTGAGCTTGATGTATAAAATGAAATTCATTAACTTGCAGCTTTCGTTTCCATCTATAAACATTATAAAATTATAGTAGGCAATTCTATAAGATTAGAAGAAAAAACTCGAAGACAGGGGTGTTCATAATTTGCGTAATACTTACATGAACGGAAAACTAAAGTAAATCCAAACTGAATTTGTAAATCAGGTTTTCAGGTGCTAACCGAACCAAATTATATGTTCTCAGTTTCTATTCGGTTTCGGTTTGGCAAACATCAACCGAACCGAAAATTGAATTCATATAAATATATTTACTTTTCATATATTAATATAAAAAAGGTCACTAAAACCTTTTTCTAGTACATATTTAACAAATTTTAAGTTTACAAATCTTATTTTAGTTTCAACTGGTAAAAAATTCAAACCTAAAAATCCGAAGAAAAGGGATTGAGTTCCTCTCAAGTTGTTTTTGACATGACATATCATGTTGACAAATAAAAATTGAGGAGAGTTATTTTACATACAAAACTTTTGCACTCAAGGAATTTCGTCTACAATAGTTTAAAAGAAATGATGAGATTAAAAGCGTTTTATTATTTACCTATTTTTATAATTTAAATATCTCTTAAAGTTAATCGTTAAGCGAAAATATTTACACCATGCGACGGCATTTAATTATCTTCTCTGGGCGGTGACTTTGATATACTTTAGAAAAAAACTCATTTTTTGGCGTTTTCGTTTTTACATTACTTAAATTTACATAAAAAATCATATATGATAAAACACTAAATTGAATATCACATGTGATATTTATGTTAAATCATTATATATGATATGTATCACATGTGTTATTATATGTAATATCATATATGATATTACACTAATATCACATGTGATATTACATATATGATATTACACTATATATGATATTAATTAATGTTTGATTATCTGTTATGATTTTGAAAATTCGTTTAAAAAGCGAAAAAAAAACTAAAAAAGCGTGAAAAATACGATTTTTTGTGAAAGTATATCGAAGATCATCTATAAAAGATAATTAAATGCTTCGTCTATATATTTTTTTTACATTTTAATTTTTAATTTAGATATTAATATTTGAAAAAAATGATGAAAGTGAGTTTTAAAATTGTTGGGATCTCATCCATAGATCGAATAAAAATGGTGAGATTGATCACTGTTATTTAAATAATCTTTTGTCCTCAAATGATATTTTATCATAAAAATTAAGTAAAATAGATAAAAGTTTTTATTTCATTTAAAAATCATGGCCCACATGTATTTTTTCTCTCGCGAAAAACTTAAGATGATGGGTCATGTTAACTACAACTTAAGAGGATCTAAATCCGAAAGATACACCTACACGAAGACAAGAACTACAATAATTTGTATGTAAAAATAAAAGGCTAAACACAAAACTAAACTATAGTCCACGCCTCCATGGGCCATATCAGAAGAAGCCCATTAGCCCGCACTATATCCACCAACGGTAAAATATGTGTCTCAGTCTGTTGTACTCTGTAGTTTGTACTAAGAAAGAAGAACACACAAACTGACAAAACACAAACCAGCTGTTCCATTTCATAAACCCTAAAC
Source organism: Chrysanthemum makinoi (assembly GCA_910596185.1). Classification (NCBI taxonomy): domain Eukaryota; kingdom Viridiplantae; phylum Streptophyta; class Magnoliopsida; order Asterales; family Asteraceae; genus Chrysanthemum; species Chrysanthemum makinoi. The sequence goes on from OU343220.1 coordinate 296,154,990, forward strand.
CATAACAAACATCCTCAAAATCAAACATGTCAGACTACATTCCGGTTGAAATTCTAGGTGAGATATTCAAAAGGGTTCCAGTCAAATCCTTGATTCGATTCAGGTCTGTTTCGAAACCATGGAAGTCACTTATCGACAGCCCTGAGTTTATTAACAGTTACCAACTGTCTGAAACAAAACCACAAAACCATCACATTTATGTACAATACCAAAACAATGGTTACCGTTTTTATCGATCCATTTTGGATAAGTATGGTGTCCCTCTCATATTATCTCCCCTAACTGTCCCATTGCCCCTTATCCTACTAGGGCACCCATCACCACTCAGTTGCTAGCGAGTTGTTGTGCATGATAGCTTGCCAAGATTTAGAGGTGGAAACTATGATGGCTGTATTTTGGAATCCCACTATTAGGAAATCGGTTGGTATTGTTGTTCCTAATGTGTTGCATTTACCAGGGGGCTTACTTTTATTGGTTTTGGGGTTTGTCCTAACACTAGTGATCCTAAGCTTGTTAAAATTAATACTTTAGGTTTTAGGACGGTAGATTGGGAAGTTGAGGTTTTTAAGTTAAGTACGCGTGTTTGGAAAACTGTGTCTAGCATTCCGCCTGCTTTTAGGTCTTGTGATTTGACGTGGGAGGGTCAGGTCTGTGTTGGAGGGTTTATTTATTGGCTTGCATATGATGATGTTAAATTGAGTAATGGAGTTAGGTCTAATTTGATTGTTTCATTTGATTTGAAGAGTGATGAGTTTGGTGAAGTGTGTCTTCCATATAGGTTCGTGCACACATATTATTTAAGGGTCATGAAGATCAAGGAGTCGCTTTGTTTGCTTGAGTATTATTATGACCATGAGATATGTCATAACTGTAATATATGGATAATGAAGGAGGGTGTTAACAAGTCCTTCCGCCTACGCCCTGGATCTTTAGTATTAGGTTGGAGCCGTGAATGGATGGATGAACATGTGATATTGTTCTGGGATATGTGGGATGAATCATATTGATAATCACAATCATTGTTGAGATTCCAGGAAGGGTTGCATCGTTGTCAGGCTAAATCGTTTATGGAAACACCACTCTTGCTTGATCAGTCAAAATCATTCTTATATTGACGGCGATGGCAAGGTAAGGTAAGCGTAGTTACACATTCAACTGTATATACATACTTTATTGCAAAACTTAGATTACTATTATTGCTATTGCTATCTTCTTTATTATTACATACTGTATGTAAAATTAATTACTGGAGAAATAGTGTTTCTGGGATGGGTCTACACGAATTCACCCACTTAACCCGTGTATTTTGCAACATCTGTTGTACACACTCTTAAATTTTAGCTAAGCTTTGAAAAACTGTAATATACTATATGTCAAATCTACTTTCCATAGTTTTTGAAAGTTTTCCATTCTTACTTATACGCTAAACATCTTTTGAGCATTTAAGTAATGACAATCATTCCATGTGAAGAATTCTTTGGTTTTCTTTTTCAATTTTCACCCTCTACCTAGTAACATTTGTTTCGGTGATTACCCCTTCTGCCTAGATTGATTCTAATCAATGCTGATGAGAACCTATCATTAACGTGTAGGGTATTCTTTGGCATACACAACATGGTTGGAAGTGATTCTGGATTTGTAATTTGTGTACATAAAAGCAATCAAAGGGAGCATATGCGCATCAGTTTCATTTTGCTTAGCAGACATGATTTCTACCTTCTGGCAGCTTTGTTTCGATAGTTACGCGGCAAGACAAGCGAAGGCATGGCTAGAGGTGTGATTCATCTGGCCGAAACTATCATTGGTTTATGGTTTGTTTGCTTGTTTATGCTTGATAAAATGAGTTTAACATGTAGAGGGATTAGTCGGTAGGGTCTTAATCCTTATGTTTTATTAAATGTAACGATCCCTTACTTTCCTTCTTAGCTTCATATACACCCTTCATTTCTAGCTAATCTAATGTCATTATTACTTGGCCACCATCGCCTATAGCTCTAAAATCTGTAGATGGCAAGTTCTGTGTAATATAAGTGTATGGATTCTCATGACCACCTATGATTTGTTAAAAAGGCTTGGTCTGATTTGAAGCCTATGATTGCTGCAGAAAATTGGTCTGATGATGGAATTTGTTAACGGATGCTTTAAGCTCCAGGCAGATTAGCATTTTGACCAGTTGGTTTAAAATAAAGCTGTTTGTATTGTGTTTTCTTATCGGGGGTTAAAGTTAAGTGTCTAGATGTATCTTGGATTAATCTTCCTTGATTTTGTCAAAAAAAAGTCTATCCTTTTGGATAAACTCATATAACATGAGTAGGAATCTGGGTAATACACTAATACTATCTGTTTCTTGATTTAACTTAGAATTGCAGGATTTTAATCTTCAAATCAATTATAAGTTAGTCTTTATTTTAGAGCCAAAACCATATAGTTTGACTTTTAGGTATTTGACATTATGACACGCCGATGGATATGATAAAATTAGCATGATTAGTTGGAAATAGTTTCCTTGGTAAGCCAGTGTTGTCTTCACGAATGGGTTTCAGTGTTAGAAGATATCCTCAAAGCCTACTTGTTCTACTTGTCCTTTAATGCTACTTAAGTCAAAGCATAACTTGAACCGAAAACCACTCTCAACTCCACACCATGAAACTTTATAATGGGCATTGACTCATTCTGCACATTATATTGCTCATGCAATTTCAGCCAAAAAAGACCCGTTTGACCCATTATTCTACATTCTCAATTTTCTTACTTTTTGACCCAAAACCTAACTCGCTGGACACCAAGTCATCAACGGAATATAAGTATAGCAAAGTTAGTTTTAAATCAATAGTGTTGTGCATATCTTGTTAAGATCATACACAACGATGTCTTAATATCTACTCAAGTTCGATATGCATATCAAATGTTCATAGGTGATGTGGAAATGTGATGAGTCGTATTAACTTCAAAGAATGAATTGCTTTCCTAGACTCAAAATTAAAATTGATAATGATACAAACTTCAACACAACCTATGAAATTGCTACTTAAACAGGCATTGAACATCTGAATTTTATACCTTGAAATGAACCAAACTTTTTGGACTACATCTTTTAATCTTTGAACAAACTTTAATTAGAACTCGACTTTAGATTGCTAACTAACTAACTCATTTGCTAATGCGAGACTCGACCACAACATGATCCAGAGTCGAAATGGCTTGATAAAGCTTGAATGACTTGGAAAAGAATTCAAAAGCGGTGTCAGTAACAAACTTTTGAAAGTTGGTCCACAAAATGATAAAAGAAAATATTACGTGTCCAGAAGAAAATATTTGGTTGTTGGAGAATTTTGCTAGATTGATTTGAAATATTGCTAGACCACTTTTTATCTTATCTTGATAAATAATAAACTAAGCGTCACAAAGCGTGAAGCACATCCAGTGGTTTAAATAGTGACCAATTTTTTTAAATATGTTTTATTATTATTA
>OU343220.1:296158560-296324711 GCA_910596185.1 Chrysanthemum makinoi
CATTTGTTTTAGAAAATTAAATCATACCATTTCTAATGCTTGGTTTTTTAGGGTATATATTATGCTAAAGAATGTGTAGAGTTTGGTTTCTTCTACGTATATGGTGGTTGCTATCAAAGTAGCATGTTATAAACATTTTCAATGATCATGGTATTGATATGAATATTCATTTCTATCAACAATATAATCAAGTGTTCAATGATTTAAATTTCCACATGATTGATGAGATCAAAAGCCATGTTACAAGCAAAGTAGAAGGATGCATAATTAAGCAAAATTTACGTGACGACATATCATAGCATGTAGTGTATTTTCATTGCAAGAATGTGGTCTCGGAAGCTTAATTTGTTAACGGGTTATCTATGACTGTAGATGAAATATCGTTTATCTCAAAGCAACAAATTAAAACCACATGATCAATCCATAAAACCCTTATAGCCTCATGGCACAAGTATTCTCATTATAATGTAGCTATTTCACTTAATATATGAGCAATAACAAATAAAAAAATATAGACTAACAGGTTGTCAAGCTTACATACTAAATTTTAACTAAGGAAATTATTGAACTTAATATTCTATCTACGGCATGAGGATGTGTGGAAAAAGCATGAGGATATGTGACAGGATATTGGTTTTTAACATGTTGTGTTGTGTAAGTAAGTAGGTACCTGGCAAAGGAAAGCATACGACTAAAGGATAATGAGTTTTAACATGTTGTGTTGTGTAGGTAGTAGTTTCTTTGAAAGAAAAGCATATAACTAAAGCAATATTTTAAGGTGATAGTGATGTAAAGGCAAAACTTACAAACTTGATTATTTGACTTCTTTCAAAGATAATGCTTGTAGTTAAATTTATTTATTGAAAAAGAAAGAATTGCATAAAAATGGGTACAGATTTAGGGTATGTTTGGCAAAATTAGTAGTAAGAAGTCTATAAAATTTGTAAGCTGTAAAGCAAGCTGTTAACATGAGCTACAAACTGTATCTTTTTTTTTAATAAAAGTGTTTGGTAAATTAGTTGTTAAATGTAATTATAAAATGTAAAATGACATAAAAGGACAAATCTATAATTGCAAATAAATGTTTGGAGGGTATATTAGTAATTTAAACAGACTCATAGATATTTAAAAGCTTCATGAATGGGTTTTCATTTTGGAGCTATTGTTTGAAAATAAGCTTGTAGCTAATGCATCCAAACGAAGCTACTTTGTTTTTAGGAGATTAGTTTGTAACAAAAAGCTAATAGCTTCTCCAAAAAGCCCCTGCCAAACAGGCCCTTACGCGAGTTGAGTTGTGAGCTACAAGTACCATCGAATTGTGTAAATTGAAAGAAAAAAAAATTAAGAAATGCCATTGGAGATGTAAGATTTTAAAAATAGCTAACGAGCTTTTGTTTCAATTTAATAATTTTACTTTAGCAACACTTTATTACATGTCCATTTAAAAAGATATGTTCTCCTTCATTTTGAAAGAGATGCATTTTCTTCTTTTTCACATTTCTTGATTACAAAGTTACAACTTGCTTCTGAGTACTCCAAGTTAGAAAAAGAAAAGAAGCGCGCACCGTACAGCAGTATTTTACAAAATTTAGTCATCGTCATTGCTATGTGTGTACATAAACAAACAATTCTTGTCACTAAACCTCACGCACGGATACACAAATTAAATTTAACAATTAACACACTAAAAGATCGCCGTATCGGATTTTATCAAAATTATACAACGCTGCTGCTAGGAATTCCCCAACGCTACAAATACAGATAGTTATATGTTCTTTGACATGTTAAGAATTTTTGTTTGAGTTGAATTTCACATGTTACAACCGTTTGCAATTACATTTTGATCTTTTCACGTTCTATTTTGAACGTTATACAAAACACTTACCACAATATCGCATATCGTTAATTGTCTGCCTCTAGATACCGATGCCGCTAGGCACCGGTACTCGCCTAGTACTATAATATATATAAAACAAATTTAACTAATTATGAAAAATTAAAAATTTCTTAAAAGTGAGTAAAGTGGATTCCCCAAATTACCCTTTACTTAATATAATTAACTTGTGATACCTTAGGTAATTAACATACGGAAACTAATAAAAATGCAATACCAAGCGTTAATGTTACAACTATAAGTTGTGATGCGATAAATGAGTAAATCAAAGACATAAACCGTATTTAAAGTGTGAAGCGATAACTATAAATTAGAGACAAAATTTGCATTTCACTGCATAAAAATAATCCAATCTAAACACTTATTTTTACACTTTTAAAAAGGGTGTGAAATTTTATTAGTTTATCAACACTGAATAATATGTAAAACTTGATTACATTAATAAGTGTGAACAAAATATGATCGTGCGTTGCCGCAATTATTTTTTTGAAGTATTTAGTTTCACGGGACACTATATCAATATGTTACGTATTTAATATGAATTTGTTCGTTTATTATTTGCATAATTATAAACACTCATCTCATAAAGTGTTTTGATTCATCATTTTACATGTACTATTTTACGTAACAAAACAAATAGTTTTTTTTTTTTTTTTTAATTGATATGAAGGTTATATTTGATTTTAGAGTAAACTACACCGTTCGTTTTTGTGGTTTGCGTTGACCAACGAGGTTTGTCCTTTGGTCAAAAATTTTTAGGAGGATAGGTGTTTGTCAATTGATGTGTGGTAGCTAATATTCATTTCAAGAAAAAGTTTGGTTACGACATCAGCTTTGAATTCGGGTTTTCATTTTTCAAGCCATTCAAGCTTTATCAAGCCATTTCGACTCTGGATCATGTTGTGGTCGAGTCTCGCATTAGCAAATGAGTTAGTTAGTTAGTTAGCAATCTGAAGTCGAGTTCTAATTAAAGTTTTAGTTAGCAATCTAAAGTCGAGTTCTAATTAAAGTTTGTTCAAAGATTAAAAGATGTAGTCCAAAAAGTTTGGTTTATTTCAAGGTATAAATTTCAAATGTTCAATGCCTGTTTAAGTAGCAAGTTCAACAAGTTGTGTTGAAGTTTGTATCATTATCAATTTCAATTTGTAATCACGCGTCTGTAGTAAAGCAATTCATCTTTGAAGTTAATACGACTCATCACATTTCCACATCACCTATGAACATTTAAATGCAAGGTTTCCTATACTTTTGGGTCGAAAAGTATGAAAAATGAGTGTAGAATAATGGGTCAAACGGGTCTGTTTTTGGCTGAAATTGCATGAGCAATATAATGTGCAGAATGAGTCAATGACCATTATAAAGTTTCATGATGTGGAGTTGAGAGTGGTTTTCGGGTTCAAGTTGTGTTTGACTTTAGCATTGAAGGTCAAGTAGAATCATGTTGGAGAAGACAACACTAGCTTACCAAGGAAACTATTTCCATCTAATTATTTGCTAATTTTATCATAACAGTCAAAGTCATATACCTAAAAGTCAAACTCTATGGTTTTGGATTTAAAATAAAGACTAACTTATAATTGATTTGAAGATTAAAATCCTGCAATTCTAAGTTAAATCAAGAAACAGATAGTATTAGTGTATTACTATACCCAGGTTCCAACTCATGTTATATGAGTTTATCCAAAAGGATAGACTTTTTTTGACAAAATCAAGGAAGATTAATCCAAGATACCCCTAGACACTTAACTTTGACCCCGATAAGAAAAACACAATACAAACAGCTTAACTTAAACCAACTGGTCAAAATGCTAATCTGCTGCGAGCTTAAAGCATCCGTTAACAAATTCCATCATCATACCAATTTTCTGCAGCAATCATAGGCTTCAAATCAGACCAAGCCTTTTTAGCAAATTTACATTGAAACAATAGGTGGTCATGAGAATCCACACTTATTATACACAGAACATGCCATCTGGTACAGATTTTAAAGAGAGCTATAGGTCATAGCGCGTCAAGTAACAAAGACAGTAAATTAGCTAGAAATGAAGGGTGTATATGGAAATAAGAAGGAAAGCAAGGGGTCTTTACATTTAACAACACATAGGGATTAAGAAACTACCAACTAATCCTTTTACATGTTAAACTCATTTTATCGTTTACAAACAAGCAAACAAACCATAAACCAATAATAGTTTCGGCCTGATGAATCACACCTCTATAGCCATGCCTTCGTTTGTCTTGCCGTGCTAACTATCAAAACAAAGCTGCCACCCTGCCAGAAGGCAAAAATCATGTCTGATAAGCTAAATGAAACTGATGTGCATATGCTCCCTTTGATTGCTATTATGTACACCATCACAAATCCAGAATCACTTCCAACCATGTTGTGTTGCGTTTTCAAAGAATACCCTACACGTTAAAGATAGGTTCTCATCAGCATGGTAATCACCCATAAACAAATGTTATTAGGTGCAGAGGGTGAAAACAGAAAGAAAAAACAAATAATTCTTCACCTGGAATGATTGTCATTACGAAATACTCAAAAGATGTTTAGTGTTAAGTAAGAATGGAAAACTTTTTTTTTGGGTAAAGGGATTATACCCGGCGAAAATATAGTATATTTTCAAAATCTATGGAAAGTATATTTGCATTTGAGATTTGACATATAGTATATTACACTTTTTCCGTAGCTGAAATGTAAGAGTGTGTACAATAGATGTTGCAAAATACACGGGTTAAGCGGGTGAATTCGTGTAGACCCATCCCAGAAACACTATTTCTCCAGTAATCAAATTTACATACAGTTGATGTAATAATTAAGAAAATAACGATAGCAATAATAGTAATCTAAGTTTTGCATTAAAGTATTTATATACAGTTGAATGTTTAACTACGCTTACCTTGCCATCGCCGTCAATATATAAATGAATTTGACTGATCAAGCAAGAGTAGTGTCTCCATGTACGACTTAGCTGACAACGAAACCCTTCCTGGAATCTCAACACAAGCGTGACTTCCAGAGTCATGGTCATCAACACTAAGCACACATGACGGCTCATCATCATCATTATCAATATAATTAAGTAGTATACCATCCTTTGTAAAGTCCAATATCACATTTTCATTCCCAAATTCACGGTCTAACTTAATACTAAACATCCAGGCGAACGACTTGGTAACACCCTCCTTCATTATCCATATATTCCAGTTATCACATATCTCATGGTCATAATAATACTCAAGCAAACCAAGCGACTCCTTGAACTTCATGACCCTTAAATAATACGTGTGCACGAACCTATCTAGAAGACACACTTCACCAAACTCATCACTATTCAAATCAAATGAAACAATTAAATTAGACCTAACTCAATTACTCAATTTAACATCATCATATGCAAGCCAATAAATAAACCCTCCAACACAGACCTGACCCTCCCACGTCAAATCACAAGACCTAAAAGCAGGAGGAATGCTAGACACAGTTTTCCAAACACGTGTACTTAACTTAAAAACCTCAACTTCCCAATCTACCGTCCGGAAACCTAAAGTACTAATTTTAACAAGCTTAGGATCACTAGTCTTAGGACAAACCCCAAAACCAATAAAAGTAAGCCCCTCGGGTAAATGCAACACATTAGGAACAAGAATAGCAACCGACTTCCTAATAGTGGGATTCCATAGAACAGCCATCATAGTTTCCACCTCTAAATCTTGGCGTTTATCATAAAAGCACAACAACCCGCTAGCGCAACTGAGTGGTGATGGATGTCCTAGTAGGATAAGGGGCAATGGGACAGTTAGGGGAGATAATATGAGAGGGACACCATACTTATCCAAAAGGGATCGGTAAAAACGGTAACCATTGTTTTGGTATTGTACATAAATGTGATGGTTTTGTGGTTTTGTTTCAGACAGTTGGTAACTTTTAATAAACTCAGGGCTGTCGATAAGTGACTTCCATGGTTTCGAAACAGACCTGAATCGAATCAAGGGTTTGACTGGAACCCTTTTGAATATCTCACCTAGAATTTCAACCGGAATGTAGTCTGACATGTTTGATTTTGAGGATGTTTGTTAGGGGTTTAGGGTTTATGAAATGGAACAGCTGGTTTGTGTTTTGTCAGTTTATGTGTTCTTTTTTCATAGTACAGTACAGAACACATATTTTACCGTTGGTGTACTGGGCTTCTTATGATATGGCCCATTGACATTACTTTAGGGCGGTTTGATTTGTATTGGTTTAGGATTACAATTTGTGTTACAAAGAGGATAGTTCGGGTTATTGGGTTGTTCGGTTTATTCGATTCGGTTAGTTTTGTCAAAAAAACTTTTTTGGATATAACCGAGAACCAAACCGAACCGAATTCAAATTGATTAAACTGAACCGAATAACCGAAAACCAAAAACCAAAAACCGAACTGAATAACCCGTATTACGCAATTTTAATTATTTACTCGTTTATTTATATAGACTTTTAGAAAAGAAAAAAAGTCAAGCTTGAAAAATGTTATATTAATAGTATGAAAGAGTTTTAATATCTTCTTTTATATAAATAATAAAAAATAAATATAGTTTTTTGAATTCGGTTTTTAGTTTGATTGCTAAAACAATAACAAAACCGAGAACCGAATATTTAATATGGTTCGGTTAGGTTATTTTCGATTAGATTCTGTTTATTCGGATATTACCCAAACCTGAACACCCTTATTATGAGAGAGAAAAAAATGTTAATTTAAAATATTTATTTTTTAAATTGATTAATAAGATTTAAAATATTATACATATATTAAAACAATAAACAATACTAATGAGTGGTTGAAATGCAAGTGAGGTCTCATTATTTAAAATAAAGACAAAATTTTATCATATAAAGTTTAAACCTGACACACTAGTAGGAGATTTCACAATGCCAAATATTGAGCACTCAATCCCAATTTTGAGCTCACCATTTGTATCAAACAAACATTTTTTTTACAATCATGCCCAAATCCTAAATCAGTATTATGAAACAAACAGGACCTTAGTTTTGTGTTAGACTTTTAGTTTTACATAAATTTTAATGTGGTTCTTGTCTTCATGTAGAGGTTTTCATCGGTTCGGTTTTCAGATTTTTCGGTTTGAATTTTTTATCACTCAAGTCCGAAATAAGATCTATAGACTTAAAAATTGTTAAATTTGTACTAGAAAAAGGTTTTAATAACCTTTTTCATATAAATCTATACTACATAAAATGGAAAAACAGTCAAAGTGGAAAAGTGGAAAAGTGAAAAAGTTTAATGGTCAAATGAGAGAGAAATATATTTGTGTAATTAATACTCTTATTAAAACAATTCTTTAAAAGTACAATAATTTATTCACGTTATACAACCAATTAAAAGCATATTTACCAAATTAAAAACAACCAATTAAAACACCCCTTATTAAAAAGTACAATGAAATTTTCACAATGTACAATTTAAACAAGCTACAACATAATTCTAAATATAAAATAATTAAACAAACTAATTAATGTTATTTTTAAAACACCTTAAAATGAAAAGTACATGTTATTATCGCGTTATACAAATTAATAAAACACTCAAAGCTTCATACAAGCTAACAAGTTGATGGTACATATAGTTTTAAAAATCGGACCGGACCAGCGGGTTCAACCGGAAACAGTGTAGCCATCGGTTCGACTAACCAATAACAATAATTGGAAGCTTAGTAGAAGACCCGTTAAAACCGATACAAGCGGTGATCAGTCTCATGAGATCTATTTCTCCGGTTAATAGTCCTGAAGTGCTGGCCGCAGCAACCTTGCGGGTACCTATATATTATATATAAAGGAAAAATCAAGTAAAAAAGTAAAAATTTGAAACTATTAACATATTGAAGGGTTGACACGATGCCTTCAAATCGGTGGGTTGACCATTTAATTTGACCCGTTTATTGACATGTCATATTGACTCGGTTTAAATCGACCCGTTTTTGACGGGAACGGTTCACCGGTTGAACCACGGTTCGACCGGATTCAAAACGTCTATGTTTAATCCCCAATCTTCAAACTTTTTTATTTTTTCGTTTAGAACCAATAAACTTTTTTAACACAAAGCGATCGTATTTATATAAATATATTATCATAAGTTTTTCCAAAAACAATTATAATGTTTTACAATTATGAGAAAATATATATCTTATTAATACATTTAACTTTTCAATATCTAAATCGCTCATTTAAAAAAAGATGGAATTAAATGTGCCCAATCTTTTCACAAATAGCCAAAATTAGCCAATTTTATTTTATTTTGGGCTAATCTATATTCAGCTTACTTAGTCACCATTAATCCCATCCTTGTTGGTTTTTTACAGACAAGTAGCGTGTGTTGTTAGTTTTTATACTATAACTAATGTAATGTTTACTTTCATTTTCATTAAATGATTTTATATGTTGTTTGATAGATGTTAAGAATTTTGTCTAGACTTTAATTATCGTATAGTACAACCATTTGCAATTGCATTTTTATCGGTTCACGTTCTATTTTAAACGCTACACAAAACACTCACCACAATATCACAAATCATTATTAATTATCGCAGAAGCATTTTGCCGTGGCGGTCTTCGTCTAGTATTAAATGTATATACATTTATACGAATTCGGTTTTTGGTTCGTTGACATTTTGCCAAACCAAAACTGAACCGAAAACTGATACTACGTAATATTTAATTCGGTTCAAAGATTGATTTACAAATTTAGTTCGGTTTTTTTTACTTTGGTTTTGGTTCCTGTAGGTATTACCCAAATTATGAACACTTCTATCTTCGAGTTTTTTCTTCTTTTTTTTTCTTCTAATCTTATAGAAGTGCCTACTTTACTTTTTATAATGTTTATAGATGGAAACGAGTCAAGTTGAGTGCAGTTTCGTTAAAGATCAAGCTCAACTTTTTTTTTTTAATTTACTATCAGAATACTCAGGCGCGATGCAGCTAAAGTTCGGCTCATTTAAATTGCTCTCATTGATGCTAATGTTGGTGTGGTTGAATCCAAACCAAGTGCTGCTGATTTCATTGAGAAAAATGGTATTGCTCAATGTCTAAGTGACCTTTCTAACATTTTTTTCAGAAAAGGGGCAATGCCCCGGCAAAATTTATTGATTATATAATATAATTACATGCCCAAGTAGGGCTGAGCATATTCGAGACGGGACCGGACCACTAGACGAATTAGCCAAAAGCCGAGACCGAGGGCCGGACCGAATGTGGTCTGTCCGTCCGTCCAACAAGGAAAATAGTCGGTTTGTGAACGGACCAAACCGCCGAAACACGAGAGAATTAGCCAAGAGCGAGGGTCCGGAGGGAAGATGTAGCGGTCCGGTCTCGGTCGGTCCGTCTCGGACGTTGGTAGACATTTTGTTTCAAGGACATTTTGGTAGACATTTAAAGCCAGGGCAAGACCAAACTTGGCACTTTTGTCAATAGCTTTAGTGTCAACTTCCCTTGAAAAAGTAAAAAGGGATTTTGGACGCCACTTGAGTTGGATGAGTGCACTTGCCATTCCATTGCCGATGACCCGAGCCTTCACTGTCATCAATGGATCCAACAAATGTTGTTTGCCAACAGTAAGATGCATTCAGTGAATGACCCTTGTCGTTTCTGTATAATCAGCAATTGCAGTTGCGAATACGTACAGCTATTATACTGGTTCGGGTCAGATGGGTAATTTAATGCAGACCCAAAATGATACTTTTTATGTAGGTTGTGTGGGTTGCCAGGTTGGTCCACAAAAACTGTTGAAATTCTAAAATAAGTGATGTGCTAATATGACTACAACAACAACAATACCCAATCCCGTCGGGTCAAAAACTATATATAATGATGATCAACATTTCTTTTAATTGAATAATTTAGGAGGATTATGCATATTGAATACACTTTGAATGACTTTGACTAGTTCAACCAAAGCAAATCATTCCCATTTGCTAATTTATTTTGGATTTTTACCCATCTGACCATTTTGAGGCCAAATATTAACCCAAATACTGACCCTTTCAAGCAAAAACTACAGTGTCCTGATCTAATGCACCATAACTGAGTCATACCAATCGTTTATGCACAAACAGTAATCACTGGAAGGGTGGTAAAGGTGTGTGATCTAAGTCAGTCTGATCCACTGACTTGGTACTTCACATCACAGACCCTAGAAAAATTCCTTAGTCGTTAAAAAAATCATTTAAAAACTCACAGGGTCAAAGCAGCACTAAGATCTGCATTCGAGAAGATATTAGTTCTGAAGTCAAAAGTGACTTAAACACCAATTGAGGCAGTGTTGGTTCCAACTTCCATGTACAGCGGATAAACCAATAACAGAACCTGCCTGATGAATTACACCTCAAAGCACGCCTCCACTTGTTTCTGTGTGAACTGTCTGAAACGAAGCTGCCAGAAGGCAGAAATCATGGTCACATTTCAACTCAGACAATATCTGCTAAGCTAAATGAAAATGATGTGCTTATACGGCTACCTTTATGTTAGTCAAGATTAATTCAGATGCTAAAAAGTTATATAATTAACATTACCTCTTATCCACCGTTCTCAGGTGACGATGAAGGTGTGTTTTAGCTCCTTGGTTGGATAGGGATGCAGATACTAGATTAGTCATTTCGATGGGATATCACTATATCAGCAAGACTGATGGTGAGAATCTAAGTAAAGTGGTGTTGTCACGTTGATCATTCTTTGTATGTGTTTATGCATGGTTGTGTTGTGGATCCTCATTAAATTTTAATAAATTTTCATGGTCCCGATAACATCATCTTGCATTTGCTATATTTCATATGTAACTAAATGATAGATAAAATACAATCGCGTACTTTTTTTATTGTCGAAGCTTGAAGTAATTGTATAAGAAATGAGCTGTGCAAGATAGAATTTGACATAATAATGAGTTGTTTTTTAAGGAATATTGAAAGTTATTCCAGTTGCATCCACTTATGCCCACAATCTTTCCTCATAAACAAAGTACAATACAACACATAACCCCCTGATCGATCAAGCCCATGTTCATTTCTTCAATCATAGGATGGCTTTGACGGTAAGGAAGCAACCAAATTTCTGAACTTGTCCTGTGAGTGGTTCTAGAATACAATTATCATACTTACTCAGCCTCACTTTAGTCACTGCAAGATACAAATTACACTTATTTTACTCACTCATCTCTTTAGTTTTCAATTTTCACTACTTTGGATTCATACACAATGGATGCATAACTTTTTACACATTGTTGTGTTTGGGAAGGGGCTTACGGGGGTTTAAACTTTTAAAATAAGCCGACTTATAAAATATGCTCTTATAGTTGCATATTTAGCATATGATTGTATTACCAACTTTAATTTGATCATTAGAGGCTACTTTCAATTCAGATACCAAGATGGTTCTGAGGACTATCTCAATATTTAGAATGGTGCTAGCTCAAGATCTGAAGATTTGTTTATGTAGCGGGAGATCCAGGGTCCAGGGCTTATAGGCGGAAGAAGCGGATATGGGTAGTATCAAAAAAGCTCAAAGATGCCATAAATAGCTCATACCAATGGTTGAGACTTGCTTTTACATCGATAAATTTATTACCTTCCATGATCAAAGCTCTACTTATTTAAATGGAGATGAATTTAACACACGTTTTTTGAATCAAACTCCTGTAAATTAGTGTGAATTTGCCATTGCATTAGTCAACAAAAAAATCGCATGCTTTTTTCAGCATCGCTCATCTACAAACCTACTGAAGCTTGCAAGAGATGTTGAACAGCAAAGACATGACAAAACATCCAAACGATTGGGCTCAGTATTTGTAAACTAAACTTATATGAGAAGGGGAAAAAAAAGCATGGGTCAAATACTTGATTGCATAAGAATCAACACAAACATAAACTCTTCTTGACCATAAATGGGCATACTGAAAACAGTTGCTACAAAAGAAAATTTTAGCGAAACTTGCAGCTATTACAGAGTTTTGTTACTAGGCGTCTCAAGTGGCGAATTGGAAAGAGATCTAAAACACTTAAAGATCAATAACACGAGGAAGCTTCTGAATCCGCCAATAACACGAGAAAGCTTTTGAATCCGATTCAACAAGTCCCCTTGCTTGATAGTTGCTAGATACAGAGCATGCATCTGGACAGTTGGTTTCAAGGACTCCTGCATCCTTATCAATCTTGCAACGAAGCTTCCCTGCTGCAATGAATCGGGACATTTCCCTGTTTACAGCAAAATGAATGAGATTGAGATGGAACAGCCATTTGGTTGGGCTATTTATATGGGTTTCCATGTGTACGGGTAACACGAGATATATATGTGTGCATAGCGGGTGACCCAAAAAAACTTTCATTAGCTCTTTTTAATTACCACAAAATCATTAAGTTGTCACGAACAATATATCAGAATTAACATAAATAACCAAAACAATTAGGACATGCATTTAACAAACATTCCATGTGACTTCAAGTCTTCAACACGTTTGACCCACTGTCTTATAGTTAGGTGTCTTATTTTAAGCCTTTGGTTCAATTAAGCATATAGCATAACCCAAATGGACCTATTTGTGTATGGACTGAAATTGCCAACTTTAGAATTAGATTAGGTGATGTTCTTACAGATCAATGACGTCAACAGTCGCACCAAATTCCTTCGCCATTTCTTTAATTGTGACACTCTTGTATGATTCCAGATATTGAGAATAGATATCAGTCCTGATCTCTCTCATGTAAAAATAAAAGTGTGGATTCAAATAGCGGTCCAGCTTCATACGCTCACTGATCCCAGCTGTAAAACATTAAAGATTCAATTTAGGTCTAATCATGTGGACGGATCCAATAATAAACTGGTTCTCAACATGAAAGAAGCATAAGACCCTATTTTGCAGTCGCTAAACTCATCTCTATTCCTAGTCAAGCAAATGAACCCATGTAAATATCATCATTAACATACGAGCTCCTACAAAGTTGCAGTTTAATCTTATGTATAACCATCACAATTAGCCTAAACATTTAAAATAAAACACTCAGTTTAGATCCCTTATAAGTTGCCATGCTTTGAATCATTAAATTTCTGTTGGTCCTAAATCTTAATTTGAAGATAAGCTTGATGACCATGTAGCAGTTTGGCAATGTGCCAGCTTGATGGATAGCAGGATTACTCTATGCATATAACCACCATATTTCATATAGGGGATTTCATAAGATTGACTGAAATATTTTTAATACATGGAAACGAAACACTACAGGTTTAGTTACTCAGATATCATGCAATATAATCTTTATGGTGCCAATACTGAACACATAAGCCAGGATGTTTGAAAGCGAACCATCTATTAATAAGTCTATTTATGTTTGGAACACAGCTTCATATGCTCAGTACAATAACAGACCCGATTTGCTGCTACAATACCAAATTCATGTTACAGGGAAGGGAAGGCCAAAAGTGCTTCCTAATTTTGTATCATTGTATGCATATCTTAGTGTAGGTCAGAGGTAGTTGTTTAGCCAAGTGAGCAATCATCATAATTTATGTATGTATTTATATGTTATGAACACTACGTTAACAAGAAAACAAGGCAAGTGGACAAAAACACCCCCTATATAGTACTCCTCAGATGCACCAGTTTAATTTGAACACCCTATACCAGCTTTAAGATGTATAAATAACAAATAAACTCACCAGAAGCAGAGAAGAATGACTTATATTGATACTTGTACACAGAATTCATGAATTCTGACAAGAACGGAATTTTTCCAATTGCTGTCAGAATCTCTGGTGCATCCACAACCTGCAGAATTATTCATATGTGAATATCGGTTTGAAAATATAATGGAAAGGTGTGTTAAGCAGGAGCCAAGTAGAGGAGCGTAGTTTACCTTTTGCTTTAGGGAAACTCTATCCAATGAAATAATGTTGGCTAGAACTGTGTAGAATATGAAGGTATCATAGGGGCAAATCTCATAGGTAGTGAATGTGGAAATAGAATCAAGGAACAGATCAGCAGCTTTCTTGAAGTTGCAAGTGGACATGCAGTACAAGCCTTCATACAAATAGAATCCGGACTTAAGCTGACCCAGACTGGCGGATCCCTTGGATTGCAACCCAAAATCCTCTGGGGAGGGATCCGAACCGGGGAACAGTAGAGAAATTTGCCTATAAATAGTGAGTCATTTCTCTCTTGCAACTCACCTCTTTCACACATACGAGTAAAGAGAGTTTATAGTGGTCTCGATATTAAAAATTCACAAATAATACACCTTAGAAAAACACACACAATACGAGTAAAGAGAGTTTATAGTGGTCTCGCTATTTGCATCTCTCTAACAAATAGTACAAGATGAACAAAAGTAACAGTGAGGCAGGGTTTGTGGACATGCCACAACCCTATGAATGGTTTGTACATTGCCACACGGAAGACATTGTACAGCTGTCACCATTTCCTTCAAAATAAATAAAATTAAAAATAACATTTACTGTTTAAGTTAAAAATTAAAATGGTACGTTGAGATAAAAATGAGCTTGTGATACATTTCTTTTCTGGGCTTAAAAAAGGCTTTTTATTGATGTGAATTTCTGCTATATATGAGTAAACAAATAAAAGTTTGACATCAGCGTATTTTTTTTAGTTTGTTCATTTTAATCACGTAGTGTGTTGAAACGAGCTCGAGTATGCCATAACTCTAATTCGGCTCGTTAATAATTATAAAGATCGAGCTCTTTTTATATTTTTAAACTCGAGTTGAAGCTTGGGAAAATTTTCACAAGTCATTAGTTACACTAGGCTCGAGCTAGCTCATTTACTTATATGAAATGTTGAGGGAAATAAATCTTCAATGAAACTCGGCTCGTTAATCACACTAGGCTCGTTTTTTTAGCTTGCTTATGCATACTTATATGTATACACTATATATGTGTATATTTCTAGGGCTCATTCACGAGCCTAGTCGAACTTTTTATATAAAGCTAGGGCTCGAGCAATCTTATTTTAGTTGCACACAATCCATGTTTCATATAATCGTAGGCACCCTTAAACTATACACAGCAAGGAGGTCGACCGACTCATGATTCGATCGTGGTTGATGTGCCAATTCGGTCGAGTTTTTTTGTAATCGGTCCGCGTGACGATCGATAAAACACTGCAGCATAAACAAAACTCCCACTTTCCAATTAATTTTAGTTATTGTTTGATGAAGGTCGCCACTGGTGTGGTAAAAAGTAGGGGTGACAATCGAGTCGTGTTCGTGTTAACCTATTCGGGTTCGCGTGTTGGCGGGTTAGTATAGCCTTTACCTAAACGCGATCCATTTATTAATCGTGTCAAGAAACTCAACCCTAACCCAGGACACATAACACGTGTAACTCATTTGTGACCCGTTTAACCCATTTAAGTAAATAGGTCAAGCAGTGAATAAAGTTGGTGGTTTGTCGATTTAGCTAGTTTAAACGCAAAAAAATATATAAGGATCTAAAATATGATAAGAATAACATACAAATAACTATGCGACAATTTTATGAATTACAAGCGTCAATTTTCATGATATCTAAAGTATAAAATTATAATTCACACAAACTAGTAAATAACAAAATACATTTAATCCACATCCAACATAAAAACCATGTTATATATTTTATTTTTAAGATCTTATATACTTAAACGGGTTCACGACCTATTTAATACTTACTCAACCCAAACACGACCCGATTATTAAACGTGTTAGACAGGATGACCCGTTTTTTTTTACCCAAACCTATTTATCCTCAACCCAAACCTGTTTAACTTCGTGTCGGGTTTGTGTCGTTTATCGTGTCGTGTCGAAAATTGTCGCCCTTAGTAAAAAGTCATCTGTATGTAGCCGGAGAGAGAAAGCTGATGTGGCATGCAAAATGAATGTCGCTCAAGGTCACTGATGTGCGTTGCCTTATGTGAATTATGAGATGCATGGAAGATATGCACATGTGTGTTAATCAATGTACCAATGTTTTGTAAACCGGGTCTTTAAGCAATCCGGTCGAGTCACCGGGTTACCGGTTCGACCACCAGGTCAATCCGATTTTCTTATATATATACTTTTTTTATATATATACTTTTTTTAACAATACAAAAATAAAAGTATATATGTAAATCATGACTAATCCATATATTGAGTCTAAAAAAACATTTAACAACAAAGACAATGTTTAAAAGTAAAATTATGTTGCAAATATATATAACTAATTTATTTTATTTAAAAAAAACATAAAAAGACCAAACACAGTGGGGTTTGAAACCAGGGTTGACGGATCTTTTGAAACCCATCGGGTTTAAGCTGGGTTTAGAAATTAAAACCGGTTTAATATGACCTTTGGAACCGGTTGACGGACGGATCGAACGGGTTCCAAAACATTCAATATTACGCGTATTGGGCTATTAACAAAAATTTATTACGGTTTAAAATGTGATTAGTAGTTAAATGGTGGTATTCGGCTTAGTAGAAGAGTGAAAGAAGGAAATTTTCAAAAAAGTCAAAAGAAGGGAAACATAACATCTCATTGGTGAACATAAAAGCGAGTGTATCTTTTGCTTTATCATTCTTGTTTTGCGAGATAGTACTATTGCGATGGTTCTGGAGAGGCGAGAACAAGGACAACCCCCCCACCCACACATCCTACCCCACCCTTCACCTTTGCTGCACTACACGAGACAAATACAAATGAGCAAACCTAAGCCTCTATATAACACCCACACACCCACAAACTAAAAACACTACTCATTCAATATTTCACCATCACTTTGAAAATGAATTTCAACTATTTTTATGATCCTCAAGCTCCATCCACCAGTCAACAACCACAACAACAACCAATGAACAGACCTCCATACCCCTTTTACTACTCTTAAAGTTCATCCAACCAAGCTCCACCACCACCACCGTACTATCAACAACAACAACAACAACAACAACAACCAATGAACAACCACTATACTCGTTCACTACCACAACCACAACAAAACTTTCATACTCTTCCACCACAACAAAACTTTCATACTCTTCCACCACAACAAAACTTCCTTGCCCCCCACTACTACCACCCAACACCCCCAAACTACTTATCACTACCACAACCCTTCACTGCTCACCACCCAGCACCCCCAAACTACTTCTCAAGACTACCACTACCACCACCACCTCCTCAAAACTACCTCCAAAACCGCTTTCTTCTGCAAGAACAGATTGAGAGACAAAGAATACAGCAGTTGATTTGAAAGCATGGTAACACTCCCGAAGATGAGGTAAAATTTTGAGAATGGATTTTTAAATATTTTAGTTATGTTTACATTTTGTTTAGTAAGTTCTGTTTTATATGGATTTTTAAATATTTTGAGTTATGTTTATATTTTGTTTAGTAGGTTCACATTTTATATGGATTAATCTATAGGAACCTGTTGTTTGTATTCTTGTTGATGTTTTCAAACATAGGAATAGATTATTGCTTGTTGTCATGTATAGAATGTATATGAAAAAAATTTGTTTTTTGTTTTTTTATTTATTTATTTTTTAATTTTATAAATGTAAATCAATAAAGTTTTACAACTTTTTATTGGGGTTGTCACTTTGTATAAAAGAAGGAGAATTTTTTTTATTGAGAGTCAGAATGTATGTGGATTAAGCTTAGGAACCTGTTGCTTTTATTGTTGTTGAGGTTTTGAAACATAGGAATAGATTATATTGCTTGTTGTCAAGTATAGAATTCAAGTACAGAATGTATATGAGAAAAAAAAATTGTTATTATTATTATTTTTTTTTTAATTTAATAAATGTAAATCAATAAAGTTTTACAACTAATTTTTTATTTTTCAAGATTTCTGGATTATTTATTGGGGTTGTCACTTTGTATAAAAGAAAGGGAATTTTTTTCATTGAGAGTGCTTAGGAACTTGTTCATTTGATACTCTACAATTTCAGTCCTTATTGTTTTATATTCTAACTTTGTAATGTTATTTGCAAGAGATGAGCATATAGAACCGAATCTCAGAATCGAGGAACCATATCGAAACGGTATTGAATCCAGATACATGGTACGGGGACGGTACCATGAATCGAGTAAAATTAAAAAAAAATAATAAGGGAGTACTAATTGATTTACGTATCAGCGAGGATAGTACTGAGAAAAAATTCCGAAATTTGAGTCATAATGTTTTTAATTAAACAACTTATCCAAACACCATATGCCAAACAATAATGTTAGGTCATGTTTTCTTCATTGTTACACACATATGGGTCGATATTCTAGAGAGAGAAACAGGGTAGAGAGAGAGAGAGAGTGGAATGAACTTCTTAAGTGAAATGAAAATTAATTATGAAGAACCACACCCTTCCATTGGTGGGAAGGGATATTTATAATGTTTACAAGCATAAGGTTCGACCCATGGGCTCACTACATGGGTCGGCTCGATAAACTAACAATTATGAGCCCATTTAACTAACGACCTATTATATCGTAAATGACTGGCACTTTACGATATTAGAAGTAATCCCAACAATCTCCCCCTAAGAGTTGGTCATCATATGTTATTTGACGTCTTCAAATCTTTAGCGTTCTTTGCTCGTGATGTCTTCATGCTTTACTTCTTTGCTCTTTGTTCTTTGTTCTTGTTGTTGTGATTATCACTTCCTTGAGTCTTTATCTTTGCTTGGATCGACATCCTCCCTTAATCTTAATGACTTTGACTTTTCATGCTCTTGTGTCTTGTGTATATTTACTTGACGTACTTGATTTTCCTCTTTTCATCTTTTACGTATGATGCTTTTGACTTGATATTATCTTGAGGAGACTCTTTGCTTTGGAATGAGTATGGAGGATGTCGACTATTCATCTGATAATGGATCCGGAACAGCTTCTTGTACCTGCATGTATACTGTTAGTCATAATCACCAATCGATCACTGTGGACTTTTCTTAGAGAATAGACCACTACGATTGTTTTACTGGTGAATGTCTTGATTCCATTCACCTTGTTTGGGCACATCAGCCATCTAAATCCCGTTAGGGACAGTTATCAATACTTAGAATAATTTCCAAGTAAAGACCCACGTCTTCAAGACTCGATTCGTGAAATGAATCTCCTTAGCGGGATTTCCAACACTTACAGGTTTGGATGTATAGGGTGTCAACATCATAGTGTGAAAACACAACTCTAATCCTCACAAAGGCTATTCCTGAATTGGATACCCTCAAGAAGGCTTACTAAGGTATACCGAAGTATACCAACAAGACAGGTGAGCCGTTGAAGTATGCCGAAGTATCACTCCACGACTGTAGACCTTTTGGAACATGGTGATCATATTAAGTGAGATCACATGACTAGATGTATAACTTGTGTTCGCTTAATGTGAACACAAGTATACAAATGAAAGTGTATCCTAAGATACCTTTTATTGAATCTCGTGGCTCTAGACTCGATTGAGTATGTTTTAGTTTTAGTGGTCGGAGGTTGGAGCAGAGTGCCTCTTGTTTCAATACCAACACATCTCTGAGTGAGAGGTCTATAGATTACACAGGTTTCTCCGTAAGAATAAATCAAGATCCTTTTAAGAGGAACTTGAGTGGCTAGGAAGAGATGTGCGGTCGTCCATTGGGTCCATGATGTCTTGTCTTCAATATCGGTATCATCTTTGTGATTACCAGTAGCAGATATA
Organism: Chrysanthemum makinoi; assembly: GCA_910596185.1. NCBI lineage: Eukaryota > Viridiplantae > Streptophyta > Magnoliopsida > Asterales > Asteraceae > Chrysanthemum > Chrysanthemum makinoi. The sequence continues at coordinate 296,178,145 of OU343220.1, forward strand.
TTGACCCGGTTTCTGCCTTAAGTGTATGGAGAGCTCATTTCTTTTCGCCCTTTCATAACTTTTCTTTTTCACTCTTCAACCCCTTATTCTTTTTTCCTCGCATTACTCCTTTTTTCAATCATACCTAAGGACTTTCTAGTTCTAAACTATTGGTGTTGTCCCCCTCCAGCTCTGACGGATCATAGGACATGAAACCTAACTATTGGGAGTTAAAGTCTTAATACGTTTGTCTTGAGCCAAGTTCGAGGATTACTTGCCGATTACTAACTTGAGTTAGTAACTTGCTAGAATAAAGTTAGATAATCTGCCGTACTAACTTAAGAGCTATGAAGGAACTTAAGATCTTTTGCATGAAGATTACTACTGCCAATGTGATAAAGACGTGTGAAGTGATATGTATCAAGATTCTCAGTTTATATCCTATATAGTTAAGAAGATGCGTATATTCTATATTGTTAGAAGATTTGTAGTTATCTTGTAAAGGACTCCTTAGTGTATAAAATGAGATCCTAGGTTATGATGTTTGATACGTGTTTTATAGAGTTCTTAGCTTCAATGTTGTAAACCCTAGTACTACGCAGAGTTTTGGTATTATTAAGATTAATAATATTGGAGCGTTTGGTAATATCATTGTTCATACATTGCATTTTTTGCATTCTTCTAAGTGTTAAAGAGTAGATTACGCATACTCTTTAGTATTAACAAAGTTTCTACATTAGTTATCTTGGATTTATCCAAAGTAACTTAATCTTTACAAGCTAAAGAATTGATCTTAAGTTGGGATAAACAAATGGTATCAGAGCTTGTGTTCTGAAACTTTGATCTAAAAGAAACCAACAAGAAGAACTCTTTTACTCACCAGGAAGAGATGGATCTGGAAACTACACAAACCACTACTACTGCTAAGTTGCCCATTCTCAAACAGGGTGACTATGATATGCGGAGGCTCAGGATTGAGAAATACTTTTAGGTTCAAGACTATGCTCTATGGGATGTCATAGAGAATGGTAACTCATTCAAGCCTGTAGCCAAGACACATAATGCTGATGGTATCACAACTACAATATCTTGGGTCATGTATTTGCTTTGAAGAAAAGATTGAAGAAGAAGAGCGATGTGAAGGCAAGTATGCTCCTGATGGCCCTTCCAAATGAGCATTTGATGACCTTTAATCAGTACAAGGATGCTAATAACTTGTTTGTTGCTATACAAACAAGATTTGATGATAATGAAGCCACAAAGAAGACTCAAAAGACTCTTTCGAAGCAGATGTATGAGAACTTTAATGCTCCAAGTGCGAGTCTCTTGGCGTATCTTTAACACGCTTCAGAAGATTGTAATACAATTGGCTATCCTGGAATACTCATGTTGTGGTATGGAGGAATAAACCTGATCTAGACACAACGAGCCTAGATGATCTCTACAACAATTTCAAGATTGTTGAACAGGAGGTTAAGAGAACTGATAGCTCAACTCAAGTTCTCAAAACATGACTTTTGTGTCATCTCCTAACACTAGCAGTACTAATGAGGTTAACATTGCATTATGGAGTCAGTACTGCTAGCACTCCAGTTGGTACAACTAGCACTCATGTTAGTACTGCTAGCACTCAAATTAGTACTGCTAGCTTGAGTGATGCCACTGTGTATGCATTTTTTTCCGATTAATCAAATGGGTATCAGCTTGTACATGAGGACCTTGAACAAATCCATGAAGATGACTTGGAGAAAATGGATTTGAAGTGGTAATTAGCATTGTTGAGCATGAGGGCAAAAAGGTTTTATCAGAAAACTGGAAAGAAGATCACTATCAATGGGAATGATACTGCTGGATATGACAAGTTCAAGGTAGAGTGTTACAACTGTCATAAATTGGGACACTTTGCAAGGGAGTGCAAATGACCTAGGAACCAAGATAACAGAAGCAGGAATCAAGAGAGCAAAGGACCTAGGAACCAGGAAAGCACTAGAAGGACTGTGAATGTGGAAGAAACTTCTTTCAAAGCTATGGTGGCTATTGATGGGTTTGGTTTTCACTAGAGCTATATGGCAGAAGATGAGGTCCCTGCAAAAATGGATCTTATGGCTTTCTCAGACTCTGAGGTTTACACTAACACTACCGGTTCAAAAAATTGTCTAAAAAGCTATGAAACTCTTAAAACTCATTATGATGATTTAAGAATAGACTTTAACAAATCTGAGTTTGATTTAGATAATTATAAAAGATGATTAGCAATTGTAGAAGAACAACTTGTCTTTTAAAAAAGAATGAGACTATTTTCACTAAGGATATTCTTTGTTCTCAAAAGAGATATCTCATATAAAAACTCATAAATTAGTATGCTTAAAAATGAGTTAGAAAAGCTTAAGAAAGAAAGAGAAAGCATTCAAGTTAATATGGAGAGATATGATTATGCATCTAAAAAGGCTCAGAAAATCCTAGAGAGTTGGTTTGTTAGACCTAAACATGGTATAGGCTATAATAACGCTCCACCTCCCCATACAGGGTTGTTTCTACCCCCAAAGCTTGATTTGTCAAATACTGGTATAAAGGAGTTCAAGGAGTCTGAGATTGAAAGCTATGGACCTAAGCCTAGTGAGAATGTTAGTAAAGTTATTACTAATAAGGTTAAGGAATCTTCTGATACCCCATTGATTGAGAAGTTGGTGTCAGATGATAGGGTGAAGGCTGAATATACGTAACAAACTTTCTCAAATTAACCAATATACGTAACATACTGTATTTATTTTATTCTCAACATACGTAATATACTTTCAAAGATTTACCAATATACGTAATATTGATAGGTTACCAATTTTTAAAGTTACAGTAATGGTTTATGTCATTTGCGTTAACATTCACCGTTAGTCCTTTGACATTTCTTCACTTAAAAAGTTACGGTAATGGTCCTTATGGTTTGCTTTGACTTTCACCGTTAGTCCTTTGACTTTCATCTTTTTTATATACGTTTTTACACGTTTTTATACACGTTTTTCCACGTTTTTATACATGTTTTTATACACATTTTATATACGTTTCTTACACACGTTTTTATATACGTTTTTTACACATTTTTATACACATGTTTTACACGTTTTTGTACACATTTTTTACACGTTTTTATGCACATGTATAAAAAACATGTAAGAAATGTGTATAAAAACGTGCAAAAAACGTATATAAAACCTTGTATAAAAACGTGCATAAAATCATGTAAAAATGTATGTAAAAAGCGATGTAATAACGCGTGTATAACGTAATATATATATAAAAACGTGCATAAAAACGTGTATAAAAACGTGTGTAAAAAACATGTGTAAAAACGTGTATAAAAACGTGTAAAAAATGTGTATAAAAACGTGTAAAAAATGTATATAAAACCATGTATAATAACGTAAATAAAATCATGTTAAAAACGTATATAAAAACATTTGTAAAAAACGTGCAAAAAAACGTACATAAAACCGTGTATAAAACCTTGCATAAAAACGTGTATAAAAACGTGTATAAAACATGTAAAAAACATGTAAAAAAAACGTATATAAAACAGTGTATACAACGTGCATAAAATCTTGTAAAAACATATATAAAAACGTGTAAAAACATGTATAAAAACGTACATAAAACTGTGTATAAAAACGTGCATAAAATCGTGTATAAAAAGGGGTAAAAAAACGTATATAAACTAACGATGAAAGTCAAAGCAAACCACATGGACCATTACTGTAACATTTTTAAGTTAAAAATGTCAAAGGACTAACGGTGAAAGTCAACGTAAATGACAGGGACCATTACTTTAACTTTTTAAAGTGGTAACCTATCAATATTACGTATATTGATAAGTATTTGAAAGTATATTACGTATGTTGAGAATAAAATAAGTATGTTACGTATATCGGTTAATTTAAGAAAGTTTGTTATGCGTTATATTCAGCCTTCACCCCAGATGATAAGATAGAAAAAAAAATTGTTTTGCCTAAACCACAAGAAAAACCAGTTAGAAAACCAGTTAAATATGTTGAAATGTACAGGTCACAGAGTCCTAGGGGAAATCAATGAAACTGGAATAATCAGAAATCCTAACAGCTAGAAAGTGATTTTGTAATGTATAATAAAGTTTGTTTTGTCTATGGAAGTTTTGACCATGTGCAGGTTAACTGCAATTCTAATCTATGGGTAAAGGGAGGTATCTGGGAATACCTATACAAGGTTGAATCACAATTATTTTGCTAAAAAGGGCTCACCCTAGTGCTCACATAAACATGGCTCCCACAACAGTTTTGATGAAAACTAGCTTAAGACCACTTAATCTTTGCCGGGCACATTATCAGCCCATCCTAAAACTACAGTTTATAGTGCTAGACGAGTGTCGTTTTTTAAATGTTTGAAACAGTTTTCTAAACACTTGTTGCTTGTGTGGCAGCATTTGAGTTTGAAATAGTTTTCTAAATGTTTGCAGGTATTGGCTCTTGGAAGTGCCTAAGTATATAATAGGAAAAATATCAAGGACATATGAGTCTTCGCTTCGATGGCAACCGAAAGACGATGTACGGAAAATAATCATTCATAGCATTAGACGTTAACGATTCGTGTGAAAATTATTAACAAGGTATAAATATAACTAAATGTACATATAGGTATACGTAATTAAATATGATACCCGTAAAGTAGCATATTTGGGGATGATTGATGAAGCAATATGAGCATATACGCATGTCTGATATGATATTTTGTTAGCATTTTTTGTTTCAGAAAAAAAAGAAGAATAATTGTGATCTTGAATAAGGAAAAGAAGATGGAAAATTTTGAAAAGAAAATCTGAAATTCAATCAAGAAAATTAGATGAAGAATGATGGTGGGGTTGGAGATGGCATGAATGAGGGGAAGAGTGGGTAAATTCATAGTCAAAGCTACAAGAGTAACAAGCTATTTAGTGATGATGTATAGTATTTAGGAGGCACTACTAGTTTTCACCACCTCTTTTTATAAGATATAACTCAAAAGACAAAAATGCCTTTACGGGTCGTCGCATTCTGGACAAGATCCGTTACTTTTTAAACTATTGGACCAAAATCGTTATACCCAGTAAACCACAAGGACCAAATGAAATAAATTAACTATGATAAGAATACATAAAAGAATAAATAAATTTTAGCAATTCATTAGATCCCTAAAAGAACTCTAGTTGGTGATTCCGGCATAACCATTACAATTGGAAATTCTGGTATACCGGAAAAAGTAGATAGTAGCAGAGCCAATACTACACTACAACGATTAGGTTCACTGCATAGGGGGTTGAAAAAATTGCTCGAAGAAAAGGAAGTTTCTTTGACCCCGAACGTGCTTCGTACACGCATCAAGTATGACTTAAACCCTCAAGTGCATTAATTTTTCCAACAATGGTTGTATTTCAATGGTGGTGTAGTCGGTGGTGAGACAACGGCGATGACGCGGCCACCGGAGGTTGGTTATGATGGTGAGGAGAATGAAAAAGAGTATTTGTGGTTGAAAGAATTCCCCCCCCCCCTCATCAGAAGAGTTAAAGCTTAATTAAAAAAACCCAGTGATTTGCAGATAAATCATAAGTTTAGGGGAGGATTGTTGGGAATTAAACGTAGCGGTACTAACTGCTATAGGTACTGCCAGACATACAAACAAACTCGTAAAGAATACACTAGCAGTACTAACTGCTAGTATACATATGGTTTGTACTGCTAATAGGATATGCACACGTTTTGTATTTTAAGAATAGATATTGTATATCTTATACGATTTTATAGTGATAGTTTTCTTGTAAATGACTCCTTGTCCTATAAAAAGAGATCCTAGGTTATATTGTTTGACACACCAATACACAATCAATTAGAACAGTCGTGTTAAGAACTTCAAGGTTGTATACCCTGATACTATCAAAAGTATCCTTATTATTGCTTAATAATATTGAAGTGTTTTGATTATTATTTTGTCCATTGCATATTCCTTTGTTCTATTGATTATTCTTCTAAGTGTTACCAAGTAGATTCCGCATACTTGATTAACATTAAGTTTTGTTTCATTCACAATTGTTTTGGATTCATCAAAGGCATATACTTATACAAGCTAAGTAGATCCAAGGTTTGTGACTCATAGATGTTAAGATCTATATTTATAATAGAGATCACTCAAAGCTAGTTAATGGAATTATGAGTGATTAACGGTCGATTAATCACCATATAATTAGCCTCCATAATTGTAAGGATTAGTGGTTACATGATCAAAACAACATGGTCATTATTGCAGTTATAACTACCACTTGAATAGGTCAAAGCCGTTACAAGTCAGTCATGATTCAAACTCAACTTGTTGATGCACTCCCTGATGAGTTAGCCCCTGAGAGGGTTGCTCCCTGAGAGGTTCACTAACTGATGAGATCCTTAAACTTACTACTCAAAAAGTACACAACTAACTCATCATCCCGATGAATACCGTTCAGAGTTAGACTCATTGAAGAGTAGACTCCCTGAACTTCATCAGAGACTTGAATCATACTTTACTAGTACCCGAGTCAGGAACCTTATGGGTGTACACTCAGTACCTCGAACCATTACAGGTATGACTTAAACCCTCAAGTGCATTAAATTTTCCAACAATGGCTGTATTTTGATGGTGGTGTAGTCGGTGGTGAGACAACTGGCGACAGCAGCCACCGGAGGTTAGTTATGATGGTGAGGAGAATGAAGAAGAGTATTTGTGGTTGTAATTATGTGTATGAGTATGTCATATAATATGGTATTTGTGTATGTTGGCAAAAAAAGGAAGGAGGGGGGAAGTCGAAAATGCAACATTAGGTGACTTGACGAAAGTTAGTGAAAGCGGTTAAAAGGAGGGAGTAATAACGGATAATTCTGGACAATTAGAGGCAACTTCTACGGTCAACGCAAAGCATAAGGGGGAAAAATGTAATTTACTCTAACAACAACAATAATACGGGGAGTACTATAATATCTGGTTAAAAATAAAAATTAATATTATTTTCATTCATCAGATCCCTAAAAAAGAAAAGAACCCTAGTTGGTGTACATCAATTGATTTCGGCATAACCATCAGAAATTACAGATTTGGCTGTTCCAAGACGGAAAAAGTAGATAGCAGCAGAGTCAAGGTAATTTTATATATCTCAAAATGATTATGATGGCACTCTTGAAAGTGCTTTTGGATCATATTATTGTTGTGGTACCCCCCATAGGGATGGAGGAAGATCAAAGCATCACACCACAACCACAATTATTAGAATTTAATGTTCCGAATGAGATAATTCATCGTATACAATCATTGTTGCCCGCAAAAGATGCCGCCCGCACATGTGTCGTGTCCAAGTCATGGCTACGCGCTTGGTCTACCATCCCTACCCTCAGGTTTACTAAATGTGTAACTCATGATAATCTCACCTTACAAGAAAAACTAGACTACATTCTGTTGATTGATCGCACTCTTTTTCGGTGTCTCAACGCCAACTTGTCAATCGAATGTTTTCATCTTCACTTAGACATCCACAACTCGTCATTGCCTTATCCTTTACAAAATTGGTTTCAAGCACTAGCAGCTTGTCCTCTCAAGGAGCTTTCCCTAACAATGTGTCTTATGAAGCGTAATAAGAAATATATGAATGATGGTTGGCTTACACTTCCGGATGCTATATTCTCTTGTCAAAACCTAGATACCTTAAGTTTAAAAACTCTTAGCTTAGGGACCATCGGTCAGGTTAGGCTGAATACAAATCCTGTCATCAAGTGCTCTCTCCTCGGCATTACTCGAGCTGTCTTTTATGCACATAACTGAAGGGGCACTTCATAACTTATTCTCTTCTTGTACCTTACTTGAGAAGCTACACTTAGAATTGGATTTTCAAGTGCGCCTGAAGAAAATTAAGGTGGAAAACCTCCGTTTTCTTCGTGAATTTAAATTAATGTCATATTATAACGACGCCTTAGAAATCCATGATGTCCCAAGTCTTCAGTTGCTTTCTTACTTCTCTGTGCTATCAAGGTATACTACAATGAGAATGGACACCCTAGGGAGCTTAAGAGAATTGGTTCTATCCGTGTGCGGTAGATGATGCTTTTTCCGAAATGATAAAATCAAACTTTCCTTTTCTCGAGGATTTGAAACTTTCAATCGACAACTGCATGCTTGAAACCATTGACATCACTTGTGTTTCCTTAAAGAGATTGACTCTTGATATGTTCTTAGACGAGGAATTCAACATACAAGTTTATGCTTCAGAGTTACTTTATTTCTCTTACTATGGCCTTAAAATGCCTAAGCTCTTGTTTCCATCTAGTACTCCCGCACATATTAAGCTCATACTAAGGTTTCATAAACACTCTCCCATCGATCTGTCCTATATTCTTAAGGTGAGAGAAGTACTCGATTTATCAAGCAACTTTGACATCGAAACAATAGATTGTTTTGTGCCATCGAACATAGACCTAGATTATCTCAGAAGAATGGTTCCGTGTCCAGCTAGGAACGTGCAACAACTGTCGTTTGGAAAATATCCGGAACCAAAGTCGTGGAAGCACGCCCCACTTTTGGATCTTCTTTTTTCAATTTTCTTTCCCCGTTACATTAAGACATATCATAGATCGCCCAGCAGCAAGAACTACTGGTATAAGCAAATGGTGCGGATCATGGAAAAGAAAATGTGTGATCTAAGAGATATTGAAATAAAAAATCCTCGTGATGGCAAATGGGAAACCCTAACAAATTCTTGGAGAAGTAGCCATTTTCTTTTCGAACTGCCTTGGAGAAGCTTTTACGACGAGGGAAATGACCACAATTTAGACGAGGAAGATGACTGCGATTCAGATGAGTTCAAATTGAATTGGTTGTCTTGAAGAACCTGCTTTGCTCATCATCTTGGTTCAATTATTTGATTTCATGTTCAGGTTTTGTTAGCATATTACCCGAGTTAATTTGATTTTATACACCCCAATCTTATGAATTACAGTATTTAAGGCAAAACTTTCATGGGTTGATAGATTTACAACATTTTTACTTGACATAGGTAACTAAGGATATGAAAAGCTATTTTGTGATGTTTCATGTTGATTACCGAATAGATGAGTGATGAATAAGTCATTCGATATAGTATTTTTCGAGATACCTCTAACATTAGGGTGTACCTGTGTATAAGGACATGGATGCCTGATTGCAGAACTGTTGTGTTTAGACTTACCTTAGATGTGCCATTTGAAGTGATTATGTGATAGTAATAGAATAGAATCAGATAATAAGTTATATAAAAGGAGCTATCTGTTTGTATGGTCTTAAGATGTTCGAAGTTGTAATGATCAAATGATAATATTGTTTCAATTGTTTGCAAAATTCTGAACGTTGTATGATGTGAAATATGATAAAAGTCTTGTGAAATGGGACTAAAACGCTCGCATATTAGGTCAAAAGAAGTGGTAGACAGCTAACTATAGGTTACTCTCAGATAACCAGTTTTGTTGCAGCTGGTACGAAGATAATATATTTGACCCCTAAATAATCAAACAATCAGAATCAAAATTTATCCAAACATTAGAATCTGTTAAAGCTGCAATAATGGGATAAGCACTTCTAAAACACAAATCCAAACACTCCCTTGTTGATGGTGATGTATTGGAAGACGATCCAGTTGGAAGGTTGAAAGTCTTTGTTTATGAGCTCCGGAGCAAACACGACAAGAAAATATTGCAGAAAGACCCTCGATGTCTCAACCACATGTTTGCTGTTGAAATTTATATGCACAGATTTCTCTTATCGAGTCCTGTTAAAACTCTTAATCCTGAGGAAGCCGATTGATTTTATACCCCTGTTTACACCACCTGTGACCTTACACCAAATGGCCTCCTGCTACCTTTCAAATCACCACGTATCATGAGAAGTGCAATTCACTTATTACTTCTAACTGGCCTTATTGGAATAGGTCTGAAAGGGCTGACCACTTCTTTATTGTGCCACATGATTATGGTGCTTGTTTTCATTATCAAGTAAGGATCTTTAAGTATAGGTGGAAAATGGGCTGGTCAGTCAAAGTGGGTACTTTTTTGTGCGGGTGGCTACTTTAATTCAGACATTTGGGCAAAGGAATCATGTTTGCTTTAAAGAGGGTTCTATCACACCTCCTGAGAAGATGTGATCCCTCCAAGTATTCCTCGATCAGTCTTTGTCTACTTCAGAGGATTGTTTTATGATGTAAGAAACGCCCCGAAGGTGGTTATTATGCAAGGTAAAATGTTTGCTATATTTTTAAAACTATTTGTATTATGAAATTTGCGGATTGAGCCGCCCAGCTAATGGTTGGGTATCTTGGGTGGGTAAAAGTGGGTGAGGTTGACTCACTAACAATTTACTCTTATAAAGTGTCATAAGTAATTAATTTGTTAATTATGATTACAATACTAGTTTCAAAATAATGATAATAGTATATTTGAATAGAGCAATTTAGGAGGCTGTAATTACCTGGGTTACACTGCGGGTCAGTTTTAAACCTGTGGACCTTATAATTATATAATTATTATTTATTTTAATTTTTACATATATATAATTATATTATATACTGATATCAATGACACACAATCCAAATCGTCCCATATTCATATAGTTGGGTAAAGTTGCCCCCATATACTTGTGAATGAGTTAACATGGGTTGTGTTTAATGTTTTCTTGAATATTGCAGAGGAGCCAGAGCTGCAGTTTGGGAAAACTTTGAGACAATCCTCTCTTTGATATCTCAACTGAAGCACTTATCTTCGGTTGCATCCCAGTTATCATAGCAGATGACACATCGTCTTACCTTTTGCTGATGCAATTCCATGTGGATGAAAAAGACGTTCCAAATTTAGACACCAATTTGACATCAATTCCAACAGATGTCATATTGCGTAAACAAAGATTGCTTGCTAATCCTTCCATGAAACAAGCTATGGTATTCCCCCCACATCCCACTCAACCAGGTGATGCTTTCCATCAAATAATGAATGGTCTTGCGCATAGAAGGTCGTAAACTGGACTGCAGGTCCGGTAGCTGATCTCAAGCCTTGGTAACCTGTAAAATGTTTCGGAGGTGTTAAAATGTTTGTAATATTGCTTTTATAAAACATTTAGACATTTACTATTGACGCGGTTTTGGAGGATATTTTGTTGGATATTACGCTATAGTTGATCTTAATTAAAGTGAATTGATGATTAGTTGAAAGGTATGTGCTTTGCACCCTTGTTCTTATCTTGACTGACATAATTAGGGGTGGAAACGAGCCGAGCCCGAGCCTGCCAGAGCTCGAGCTCGGCTCGTTTAAGTTTTAAAAAGCTCGAGCTCGAGCTCGGCTCGTTTCGAGCTTTAAATTTGAAGCTCGAGCTCGGCTCGTGATATGTTATATAGGCTCGGGCTCGGCTCGTTTATACGATTTGGCAAAGAAAAGTTAAAGTTAGGCTCGAGCTCGAGCTCGGCTCGTAATATATCTTTATTGAGCTTGTTAATAAGCTCGAGCTCGGACTCGTATATATATTTATAAATTAAAATATCATAGGCTCGTTTAGGCTCGCGAGCCCAAACGAGCTTTGTATGTAAAGCTCGGGCTCGAGCTCGATTAATAAGCGAGCTGCAACTTAGGCTCGAGCTCGGGCTCGGGCTCGTTTAGGCTCGGCTCGTTCGAGCTTTTTACCGATCCGATCCCGAGCTTTTCACGAGCGGCTCGGATCATTTCCATCCCTAGACATAATATGTATTTATGTCTCTGTAATGGCATCATTTTCTTTTTAATGCTCGGCCAAGAGGTCTCGGGGTACATGTTTGCACCAAATTCTTAAATTTTATTACAGTAACTTGCTAGATCAATTACCCATTTGGCAATGTATAATATATGATTAAAGATCATTTGAGGACAAAAAATTATTTACATACCAAGGGATCAATCTCCACCATTCATTTTTATTTGATTTAATGGATGAGATTAATCTCAACAATTTAAAAAACCACTTTCATCATCTTTTTTCAAATATTAATAACTTTCAAACCGTTAATCGTTAAGCCAAAAAAAAAAAAATATATCATTACGACGAGCATTTAATTATCTTTTTATAGATAGGCACTTTGATATACTTTCGACAAATTTTTTTTTTCGTATTTTTCACGTTTTGTTTTTAAGTTTTTTCGTTTTTACGTTACTGAAATTTGTATTAAAAAATCATATATGATTAAACACTAATTTGAATATCACATGTGATATCAGTGTTATATCATATATGATAATACTGTTATATCATATATGATATGTAATATCACATGTGATATTAGTGTAATATCATATATGATATACATATCATATCATATGTGATATCACATATCATATATGATATAACACTAATATCATATACTACGTATGATATAACACTAATATCACATGTGATATTCAAATTGGTGTTTAATCATATATGATTTTTTTCACACAAATTTCAAGTAACGTAAAAAAAGACGAAAAAACGTGAAAAAAATGAATTTTTTTCTTTTTTCGAAAGTATATCAAAGTGCCCGTCTATAAAAAGATAATTAAATGTTTTTCGCGACGGTGTAAATATTTTCACTTAACGATTAACGGTTTAAGAGATATTTAAATTATAAAAAATAAGTGAAATAATAAAATGCTTTTAATCTTAGCCATTGATTTCTTTTTAGATAGATGGTGGAGATGAGTCCCTTGGTATGTAAAAAAAGTTTGGTATGTAAAATAACTCTCCTCATACTATATTTAAAAAACTATGTAAACATTTTCACGAAAATAATATGATTCGATATAAACAAGGATTGAGACGCCTAATTTGGATTAATTCAGAAGTGTAACTAGCTAATTCAAGAATCCAGAATTTGTCTCTCTATCTTACGCATAAGCTTAAATTAACATTATGGTATGCCGAATTTGGATTTTTCAAAAAGGCCAACTAATTCAAGAAAAATGGCATCTTCTTATTCAATCAAAGCATATCTCCAATGGTATAAACTTTATAGCATTTTGACACATCTTAATTTTATAAACCTGCTTATTTCTTTTTGTTATCTAAGTTATTTTTTTTCACAAATTATATTTTGTGAAAACTACACCGTTGGTCCCTAAACTTGTCAAAAAACATCACCGGAGGACAAAAGTCAGCATTCTCATCGCCGAGAGTCCTTTTTTCAAGTTTTTGGTATCAACGAGGTCCCTTGACCCGTAATGCTCTGGTCAAACCTGTTCCTTTCCGTTTGATTTTGTTTTTAGTTAAGGGCATTATCGTCATTTCACAATTTCGTTGTACCAAGTCGCTATTATTTTCACATGTCTCATCCCTCCCCCCCTAAACACCTAGACTGCCTATTTTTTTCATCCCCAACCTTTCTTTAGAAGAATTATCACAATTCACAAACACTAATTCCATATCACAAAACCAGTTCCATATTATTCAGAATTCCAAAACATGGATTTTACTTTATGGAAACTAAGAAGAGATTCGGGTTTTCCGGTTGAGGATATCGTCTGCTAAGAAGAAATACGGTACGTTTTTTTGTTATAATCGTTGAAGGTTTGATAATTTGCTTTGTTTTTTGTATTTGTGTCAGATAGTAGATCTAATATGTTTAGCACGAGGGTTGATGACAATGGTGTTTTTAAATACTGGCCTGGTAGAATATATGATGGAGGTATGAAAACCATAGTTGATTTGGTTGATGTTGATACTTTATCAGTTAAAGAGTTGGATGTTCTTATGTATGAATTAGGCTACGAGCTAGGAAAAAAAATACTATTACTTTGTTAAGCCTAGTAGTAATTTAGATGATGGTTTGTATAGCTTAAGTGAGACTGGTAATTTAAAAATATTGAAAGATCTTGTTGATGTCCATAAGATGATAGAACTTTATGTTGAAAATGGTAAGACAAGATTGGATCTTAGTGAAATGTCACCAAAGACAATTAGGATAGTTATTGCTGACGTGGATGCAGTAAAGCAGAAGGCAACTTTTGCTATTGTTCCATAATGCTCAAAAAAATTGTTCTTAGAAAACGTTGTTAATAAGCCTATGGGAGAGGATTTAAGTCAAGTTACACAACCACCTATGGAAGTCAATACTTTAGGACAATCTAGTCAGTTTCCATAAATTAAACCCTTGTTTTCATCTTTAGAAGTTTGTCAAACTGAAGATGTTTTAGGTGATGGTAATGAGCAAATAGATAAACCTGTTGACCATATCCAAATAGATAGTCTTGTAGAGGTATGTGAAATTGAACAACAGTTAGGTCATCAAGACGAGGAAATAGATACACCTGTTGAGCATATGCAAAAAGGTAAATCGGTAGAGTTCTATGAAATTGATGAAGTGTTAGGTGATGACAATGTGAGTGAAACAAATAGTTATGAGAGTGATGTCGATGTTATTGAGAACATTCAAGATAGAAACATAGTTGTTGATGAGGAGAATACTTTTGAGGAGCCTGATGTTGATGTTACGGCTACCATATGATTTTTTTTTATGAAAAATGAGTTAGATCTCTTAGATGATAATGAGTTTGCAAGTGGTTATGAGAATGAGGATGAGTATCTAATTAGGAAAAAAAGATGAGGGCATACAAGAAACAAAAGTTAAGTGAGGCAGAACAAGTTGACAAGAAGTATTCTTTTGTTTGCTCAAACTTTTCTAACTGCAAAAAAAAGTCAAAGATAAGATCAACCTGCATTCAATACAAACTAGGAGGAAATTGCAACTCATTAAGAATGACAAACAAAGAATTAGGGCTAGGTGTGTAGGAACAATACCAGTTTGTGGTACAAGTGAAGATTTTGGGCTGGGAACAACCCCAAAGAGAAAAATTGGTCCGTTAATCAGAGACCTCGAAAGGGATGTATATTTGCGATCATGCAAGGAGCGAGCAAAAGATTTCCCATGGTTTTTGTATGTAGCAAAAGATACATCTAAAGATTTATGGAGTGTTAGAACTTTCAAGGATGACCCCAAATGTTTGCAATCAAGAGAGATCAAAGCTTGTGACTACAAGTTTCTCTCAAAGCAAATACTTGACCAAGTTCAAGTCAATCCAGATATTCCAATCAGGGATGTTCAAGATCAACTCACTAAATAGTATGAAGTTCAAGTGTCTATGCAAAAAGCCATTAAAGGAAAAAAAACAAGGCATAAATTGAGATTAGGGGTGATCATAAGCTGCAATACACCATTTTGAGAGACTATGTTGTAGAGTTGCAAAAAACAAACCCTAATACAACAGTTAGGATAAGTGCACAAACTGCAACATATCCAACTAGTCCAACCAGAGTTTTCAAGGGAATGTATGTATGCTTAGGTGCTTTGAAGGAAGGACATAAAGCATGTCAAAGAGATTTGTTGGGATTAGATGGTGCTTTTATGAGGGGTCTGTTTCCTGGCTAGCTTCTTACAACTATTGGTATTGATAGTAACAATGGAATATACCCTTTATTTAGAGTTTGAAGATGAGAAGTATATGTTTGACTTTGAAAGTCAAAGTTTAGTTCTTCTATGAAGGATCTGGTTTTGATGATAGTTGCTTTAATATAAATAATTTTGCAGTCTTTTTTAGAATAATGTACATATTGTTTAGTTATTTCAGTTATCTCAAATATTTTATGCGTGTTTGCTTTCGAGTTTAAGTCGCAGCTAATGGAATGACCTAAGATTTGTGAAAAAGGATGACTGTAGTATTTTGCGTTGATTTTTTGGTTAAGATTAAACGGGACGAGTATTTTAAGCTCCATTTGTTAGGTGCGGAGACTTATTGTCCCGAGAGAGACATAATCGCGACCACACAATTTTGTAGCGAAAAGTACAGCTCCTATGTGATTGTAAACCTTATTGACACCATTAAGAGAAACTTGCTAGTTTAGCTATATCCTTTGTACACAGTTTTGGGATGATTGGGACTCATGGGAAAAGTTAAATTTTATGAACTGACGGGGAAGGAATGTTAAATTCAAATTCCCTTTATTTGCGTAATAATATACTCCAAGTGTTTTGATCTTTTCAATTCGGGTCAAATTAGTGTTAGAGTAATAAAAACTCAAGTGTAGGGATGTGCCTATAAATCGCTACTATTTTGATGTTATCGTAGAGGATGGTAGAGTAAAAGTGTATGATTCAAAAAAAAAAAAAGAAAAAAGAAAAAAGAAAAAAAAAAAACATACGGGGTACCATCCTACATTTATCTTTAAATTTATGTTTGTTTGTTTCAGTTATCTAGAGTTTAGAGTTTCGAGTCTTGGCTTAGCAACGCCATTCTCCGCATGCTTGTAACATAAAGATTTTTGACTTGCCACCACTAAATCGCCTATCCCACCAAACCCTTTGTTTCCCTGCCGTAAGCCTAACATTACAACCCTTTAAAAGACCTCTTGGATAGTCTTTCCTAGGTGCTTACGCCAAAGCGATGGAGGTTTGATCTAGTCTCAAGCCTATGGTAATCTATGTACTAGGACCGGTTAATGAGTGTTTATCTTCCATTTCCAACTTGTTATATTTCATATACACCCGAGAGATGTGAGTATCCAAACACCCCATGTGAGGTGCTAGTATGTAATTTCCGCGCTTGTTATGACTTTTGCGGGGCTTATATGTGTTGTGAATCGTTCTAAACTAATGCTTCATGACCCCTAACTTATAAATTAATTGGCCAAAAGCACATTTGCTTGAGGACAAGCAAATACCAAGTGTAGGGATATTTGATAAGGATTTAAAAGGTACATTTTTTAGGGTCATTTAAACCCTTAATTGATCACTTTTGTATCCGTTACTACTTAATTTCGTTCCTTTTCACTTTTTAGGTCTCTTGAAGGCAAATTCTGGAATGACACTTATTCGGACGAAAAGGCGCGAATATACGAAGAAAATGGCCAAAGTCAAGAATCGAGACACTCAAGCTGCTGGAACTGAAGGGGACGACGTCAGGTTCTATTTGTGACGCCGTCGCAACATGTTTTGTGACGACCCAGTAGCCAAATTGCTTATTTTCAAGTGACGGCATCAGGTTTTAAAAGAGTAGGGCGTCGCAGCTCAGACGGCCTAGATTTGATTCAGGCGGTCGAGAGGCTGAAGGCGACGGCGTCCTGAGCATAAGGTGGCGTCACAATGATAACGTGGCCAAGGCGAAAACCTAATGGCGGCGACCGGCGGCGTCACAATTAAAGAGTGGCGCCGTCGCAGTTTGTAACACTATATATAGAATCCAAATTTTTCAGTTTTAGAGAGGTAGTTTTGTGGAGTAAAAACCTAAACCGAACCAAGGCTGTCTTGTACAGTATTTTAGGGTTCCATAACCTATTTTACATCAAGATAAGTGTTTTACTTCATTGATTCAATTATGTCTTCAATTGATTGGGTGTATGCTTGCATGTTATCCATGTTCGGCTAATTTACTTGTGTGTTTGCTTAGATAATATGAAACCTAGTTATTGAATATTGATTGGTTGTCTCTTATCTTAATTGTGATTGACCTAGTATTGCGATAGGTCATTCGTTGTGTTATTAATGCTTGATTAATCTTTGTTGAACCTTAGCATATAGTTACTAGTGAAATTGTAGGCTAAACATCCAAAGAATACCTTAGTGTTAAGTTTATGAATCCTAGAGATTTCGTAGTCATTAACCTTTGGTAGCTTCAAAGAGTTAGGGATAAGCGCATACCCTACAACCTTAGAAACACAACGCGTTAAGAATAAGGACGTGACAATTCAACCATCAATAGGAGATAACTAGGGAGTAATAAAATCTAAGTAAACACATTTTTAATCATCTACGAGCACACAACAATAGACATAGACTACCCTTAGCTTAGTTAATTAGAATAGATAATAGTAGAGTAATCGGTAGAAATACCAACCCCCAAATCCAAACCCCGAGATTCGTACCTTTTCATTTTCTAAAAAATATAAAAAAAGATAAAAAAATAATCTTCCTCAACCCCAACCTTAGCGTAGTAACTACTCACTAGCATTCCTATTCCCCTAGAGAACGATATCAATTCCCGAGGCTTACCCTAATACTACACTACAACGATTAGGTTCACTGCCTAGGGTGTTGAAAAACTTGCTCGACGAAAAGGAAGTTCCTTTGACCCCGAACGCGTTGCGTAAGCGTATCAGATCTCTACAACAATTTCAAGATTGTTGAACAGGAGGTTAAGAGAACTGATAGCTCAACTAAAGTTCTCAAAACATGACTTTTGTATCATCTCCTAGCACTAGCAATACTAATGAGGTTAACACTTCTTATGGAGTCAGTACTGCTAGCACTCCAGTTGGTACAACTACCACTCATGTTAGTACTGCTAGCACTCAAATTAGTACTGCTAGCTTAAGTGATGCCACTATGTATGCATTTTTGGTCGATCAATCACATGGGTCTCAACTTGTACTTGAGGACCTTGAACAAATCCATAGAGATGACTTGGAGAAAATGGATTTGAAGTGGCAATTTGCATTGTTGAGCATGAGGGCAAAAAGGTTTTTCTAGAAAACTGGAAAGAAGATCACTATCAATGGGAATGATACTGGTGGATATGACAAATCTAAGGTAGAGTGTTACAACTGTCATAAATTGGGACACTTTGCAAGGGAGTGCAGAGGACCTAGGAACCAGGATAACAGAAGCAGGAATTAAGAGAGCAAAGGACCTAGGAACCAGGAAAGCACTAGAAGGACTGTGAATGTGGAAGAAACTTCTTTCAAAGCTATGGTGGCGATTGATGGGCTTGGTTTTGACTAGAGCTATATAGCAGAAGAGGAGGTCCCTGCAAAACATGGATCTTATGGCTTTCTCAGACTCTGAGGTATACACTAACAGTACCTGTTCAAAAAATTGTCTGAAAAGCTATGAAACTCTTAAAACTCATTATGATGATTTAAGAATAGACTTTAACAAATCTGAGTTTGATTTAGCTAATTATAAAAGAGGATTAACAATTGTAGAAGAACAACTTGTCTTTTACAAAAAGAATGAGACTATGTTCACTAAGGATATTGTTGTTCTCAAAAGAGATATCTTATATAAAAACTCAGAAATTAGTATGCTTAAAAATGAGTTAGAAAAGCTTAAGCAAGTAAGAGAAAGCATTCAAGTTAATATGGAGAGATATGATTATGCATCTAAAAAGGCTTAGAAAATCATAGAGATTTACTTTGTTAGACCTAAACATGGTATAGGCTATAATAAAGCTCCACCTCCCCATACAGGGTTTGTTTCCACACCAAAGCTTGATTTATCAAATATTGGTATAGAGGAGTTTAAGGAGTCTGAGATTGAAAGCTATGGACCTAAGCCTAGTGAGAATGTTAGTGAAGTTATTGCTAATAAGGTTAAGGAATCTTTTGATACCCCATTGACTGAGAAGTTGGTGTCAGATGATAGGGTGAAGGCTGAATATACGTAACAAACTTTCTCAAATTAACCAATATACGTAACATACTTATTTTATTCTCAACATACGTAATATACTTTCAAAGATTTACCAATATACGTAATATTGACAGGTTACCAATTTTTAAAGTTACAGTAATGGTTTATGTCATTTGCGTTAACTTTCACCGTTAGTCCTTTGACATTTATTCACTTGAAAAGTTACGGTAATGGTCCTTATGGTTTACTTTGACTTTCACCGTTAGTCCTTTGACTTTCATCTTTTTTATATACGTTTTTTACACGTTTTTATACACGTTTTTTTCCACGTTTTTATACATGTTTTTATACACGTTTTATATACGTTTTTTACACATGTTTTTATATACGTTTTTTACACGTTTTTTTACACATTTTTACACGTTTTTATGCTCATGTATAAAAAACATGTAAAAAATGTGTATAAAACGTCAAAACGTATATAAAACCTTTTATAAAAACGTGCATAAAATCGTGTAAAAATGTACATAAAAACGTGTGTAAAAAACATGTATAGAAACGTGTAAAAAATGTGTATAAAAACGTGTAAAAAATGTATATAAAACCATGTATAAAGCCGTAGATAAAATCGTGTAAAAAACGTATATAAAAACGTTTGTAAAAAACGTACATAAAACCGTGTATAAAACCGTGCATAAAAACGTGTATAAAACATGTAAAAAACATATAAAAAAACGTATATAAAACCGTGTATAAGACGTGCATAAACTCGTGTAAAAAACGTGTGCTTAAAAATGTGTAAAAACATGTATAAAAACGTACATGAAACTGTGTATAAAAACGTGCATAAAATCGTGTATAAAAAGGGGTAAAAAACGTATATAAACTAACGGAGAAAGTCAAAGCAAACCACAAGGACCATTACTGTAACGTTTTTAAGTGAAAATTTTCAAAGGACTAACGGTGAAAGTCAACGTAAATGACAGGGACCATTACTTTAACTTTTTAAAGTGGTAACCTGTCAATATTACGAATATTGATAAGTATTTGAAAGTATATTACGTATGTTGAGAATAAAATAAGTATGTTACGTATATCGGTTAATTTAAGAAAGTTTGTTACGTATATTCAGCCTTCACCCCAGATGATAAGATAGAAAAGAAAATACTTTCAAACAAATCCCAATCAATCACCCTCGGAACCAAACATGTCCTATTTTGTAATTTCGATAACCTTTCCCGGAAAGCATGCTTCTCCCCGTCGGTGAGATCTTTGAACTTTAAGTTGGCATTTGCTTCCGTCTTCAAGCTATACTTAACTTTCTTCTTCTCGTTCCTTTGACAAAACTTCGTAACAATCGGGTTCATTGGAACTGGCCTCGAGCTTGAGCTTCCTACAACAATTCTCTGTAGAAATCACAAATATAATACAATATAAGAGTGTCAGAACAAACGGGAAGGTCCATGGAATCCTCTAAGGTCCACTTCAAAATTTCAAAAATTTCCAACACAGAAACCATAACCGGATTCGGTTGCAGAGAAGCCGAATCGGCTACCCTTTTGGCCAAATCCAACCGGTCGGTTGCGCTGCGCAACCGGATCGGTTATCTGAACACATAAGGTTTGTTGCCTTTAAATCCACTACCCACTCGAATTTCTAAGTCCAATCCACTCCTAGATTGCATTCTAACATCCTCAACAATTTCTACATCCTTGAATTACTCTAAATTCGCTTTCCAAACCTCAAATCATCACACATTCAATCATCTTAGAACTCAACTTATAAGACCTATACTCTTCAATCATAAGTTCTAATCAATAATGTGGCATCTATTACTCACAAAAACACATCATCTGCCATTAGGAATCACCAATTGCAACTTAACTTGATTCAAAAGCATAACCTCATTAAATCCGAAAATTCAATCATCTAATATTCAATCCATGTTGAATCAATCAATACAATTCTTTTACCAATGCATTCCTATATCAATTACCCACTCAATCCAAAAATATCACAACTTAATTCGAATTATATCAAAAACCCCCAAATTAGTGACCTAATATGCAATTCAAATTAAATGCTCTAATTACACCTCAATTGAGTTAATTGAATGTAGATGCTTACTTGTTTGGGTGCCATGATGATCTCCTACAACTTAAACAATCTTCAATAAGCTTCTCTTGGACGAATTTTGCAAAACCCATTGGAGAATTAGTGTGTGTGTGTGTGTGTTTTTTTCTGGAAAAATGAATTTTTGGTATATATACTTGCATGCAACCGGTTCAGTCATGGACACAACCGTTTCGGTATGCATTTTGCCAAATTTTGCATTTTTTTCATGTTACTTAGGCATTTACCTTCCAAGCAACAAACTTTGTACTCAAAAATCCTGTTAAAGATGCACACAACATTCATCCACCATTTGGAAATTTCAACAATTATCTAATCTTAAAATTCAAATCATCATACTAATGAACTAAACCAAATCTCAACTAAAACTCATAGTCATAATGTATTAACCAAATAACCTCAATCATAAAAATAAAAATGAAAAATTGAAACAAAAATCCTAAATGCATAAAATCAAAAAGAAATAGTTCATGAAATTCAAGCAAATAATTGCTTGTTTATTATGGTCCCTTGTCTTCTCCTTAGAATTCCTCGAAATACACTTGTCTTAGGATGTCCTCACTTTGAAATTTTCCGGTTAACTCACGGTATGTTTCAAAAGTTTTGAACTTTCTCATGAATCTTCTTCCGTCCGGACAAAGTATATCGAACTTAACATGCCATTCTCCATCTCCAGTTTGTCTCTTGTAAGTGCCCGACCCTCGGTCTCCATTCCAAATTCTTAAGTTGCACCGGCAAAGAACCTAAAAAGTCGGTCAACTTCTTGTAGACTAGTATGTTCTTGAATGGGTTATAGAATGCTTCAACCGCCAATGCACGTTCCATTTCGTCCTCTATATCAAAATAAGGCGGAGCTAACGGTCCATACATTGGGTTTCCTTGATTATCATGTCCCACTTCAAAACACGTCAAATCATCATTTGCTTCCATCCATTCTAACTCCTCCATAAATTCTAAAGTTGGGCCTCTTGGTTTCGGATAGTATGTTTGCCTTGAAATCCCATCATCAATAGTCATTGTGCCTCTTCCCATGTCTATAATTGCACCACAAGTTAGTAGAAATGGTCTCCCCAATAGTAGTGGTAAACTCTTGTCCACCGGAATATCTAGGACAAGAAAATCGGCCAAATACGGTTGATAGCCAATTTGCACTCTCACATTCTTCACCTCTCCCATTGCTTTGGCTTGAGAATTATCCGCCATAGTAAGCTTCGAATGATTAGGTTGCGGATTACTTAGTCCTAAAGTCATAAACAATGGATAGGGCATCACATTAACACTTGACCCCGTATCGGCTAAGGCATAAACTGGTGTAGTCCCATTCACTTTTATCGGCAACACAAAATTACCCGGATCCTTTTCCTTCCGTGGCATGCCTCTAAACAAAATTTGATCTCGCTCTTCCTCCGTTAGATTCTTATCTTCCAACCTAGACCTTGCTAGCATTACCGCATCCAATTTCTTACGGTAGAGCACATAATCTTGGAGTACCTCTATCACCGGTTTCTTCTCATTAAGCTCAAGAAACTTTTGTTCTAGGTTTTCTAAAATAGCTTCTTTTTGTTTGTCGGTTAAAGGCTTGAAAGTATTTGTAGTGGTTGGTGATGATGGTGTGTAATCATTTTTGTTGGTGGTTGTTGTTGGGGTTAGTTTGTTTGATGAAGTTTTCTTCCGATTTGCTTTCCCCATTTTAACTACTTCCACATCTTTTTCTTCCATGTTGGCACACACTTCCACTAGCATCTCGTTCACTCCTTTTTCTTCTTCCAAATCACTTATATTAATCCTCATTTCACCCATTGCAAAATCAACTTGGCACTTGGTCGTGACAAGAAAGTCTCGACCAAAACATACATTAGGTTCATCCGCATTCCCTTCTTCTAACACAACAAAATCCGTTTCAAAAATGTGTCCATGAATATTGACCTTAAGATTTTTAACCATCCTTCTTCCATAGGCTTTATAGTCCAAACGTACATGACCAATTTCATCAAGAACCTTCTCCAAAATGTAGTTCTCACCATAAGCCATATTAAGCTGCGTGTCCCAAGCACTTACTCCTTCTACGCTACACGGCGTACCAAACCTCATTAGTGGCGAATCGTATACCGTCAAAGGTGCTTATGTGAATACTACGACCCTTCCCTTCTTGGGAAGTTGAACCTTGTTTTCACCCGTTTCCTCCATATTAACCGTATCAATCCCCAAATCTTTCTTACTCTCTTCCAAGATACCTCCAATCTTTTCCAGTGAACTTCCGGTATCCTTGAACATTTCATCCAAAGTACGAAGGTATTCTGAGATTCCACTCAAACTATCGATACTAACTAGCTAAACTAAACAAAACAAAACAAAACAAAATCCGAATTATTAGCGTTAGAGTTAGTAAAAACAAGAACAAACTATAGAAACATATACTAAACAAGTTAAGATACTCAACAAAACTAAAAACATAAGTTAAAACTCAAAATCTAAAAATCATAAAAAAATATTACCCAAAAACTCTAACCGGATTCGGTTGGCTCACCAACCGAATCGGTTGATTGAAATAACTAGACCAAGTAATCGAACCAGATCCGGTTGCGGGTTGCAATCAATCGGTTAGATCGACACAAAATAATTTTTTTTTTTTTTTTAAAAACTGAATATTAATTGAAATAAAAAAAAATCATTAAGCGTATTAAACTCTAAATTAATTAAGACTCTACATTAACCAATACTAAATAACTTAATAATTAAACATTAAACTAAAAACCATATTAACTACCAATTAACACTACCATAAAGATAATTAAACATAAAACTGAAAAATTATTATCTAATCATTAGTGTTAAAAACTGAATTAATCTAAAATTAATTAACTAATAATATCAACTATAAAGAAAATATAAATAAATCTAAGAAAGCATTAAACTACAAAGCATAATCTGTAAATAAGATCTAAAATGACAAGAATTACTCTAAGAACTATAACACAAATCACTAAGTAAGCTAGAACCATGAAAGCAAAATAAAAAAAATCACACAGAAACTCTAACCGGATTCGGTTAGCTCTTAACCAAAACTTTTTTTTTTTTACCAAATTCAATTCCAATACTACCAATTTTACAGAAAATCAAAGTTGAAATAAAATCCCCGGCAGCGGCGCCAAAAACTTGATGTGTTACGTGTGGTGCAAGTTTTAAAATTTATAAACACGATTTAACCGTTTAATTCTATTAACACATACGAGCAAGTATACTCGTCCGTGATAGCAAAGTTGGGTAAGTCGAGATCGTCCCAAGGGATTTTTTTGATTGAAATTGTTTTGATGAAAAGTTTCCAATAAGAAAGCTTGTCAAGGCTTCCTCAAATAGCGGTGTTATAGTGAAATTCAATAATAAGAAATATATATACTTGTGTGTAGTCTATAATCAATCACAAATAGTGTTCATGAAGGTTTGGTGTATACTCTTGATGTGATGCACAAATCATAAGCAAATGATCTCCAACCATGGTATATGTTTGTAAAAATCATTCTAAGAAAAAAAACATTTAGGTAATCCTTTCAGTCCTTATCCTAATGATTATTCTTTAGAAAATCCATTTGTTTGCAACATGTTCTTATTAAATTTGTTCTTACGAATCTTTCGACCCTTTCGTGATGAAAATGTTCCTAGTCTTGTTTTAATAAGCAAACATGGTGGTTGTCAATCACCATATCCCAATACTAGTTTGTCACTCAACTTTTTGGAATACAACACAAGAGAAATCCTTTCGGTCCTTTTTCTTAAAACATGTTTTATCAACAAATCAAACCAAGACTAGTATTTTTCCAACAAACTCATTTAAACAAGATCATATATACATGCATCACATATTAAGAACACTAAAATGATTAACTACATCCCAACATACAAGTATATCCAAAAACTACTCCATGATAATAATAACTAAACACAAATCATAACAAAGTAATTCCAATAATTCAAGAGAATAGAAATCCATAACAAAGTTCATAGAATACCTAAACTTTTGTGATTACAAGAATTAGAATTCGTGGATTGTAGCAACCACGCGCCTCCAATCACCTAGATTCACCGTATAACTCCAAATTACCAAAACTATGGATGAGAATTGTTCCCTCCTTGCTCTGGACGTTTTTCATAGAAGACTAAGCTTTTTGGGCTGAATAATATGGTTGGTATTAGTTTTGAAGTAAACTAATAAACTTTTGGTTGTGTCACACCTAGTAAACTAGGACTAGGTTCATTATATAGCCAAGTATGCTTCCACAACTGGCCAAAAACGTTCTCAAATAGTTAATAGCAAGAAATGATCGGCCTCCAATGATTATGGGGAGTTAAGGCAACAATAAATGCAACTTTGTGTAACTGCAACTTCTGCAACCGGATCGGTTGCGATGGCAACTGGACCGATTGTGATTTGACCGGATCCGGTTACGGGTTACGATCGAATGGCTGGGTGTTGTTGATTTGACTTTTTGTTGACTTTCTGCTTATACGCTTCATTCTTTGCTCTCGCTGATGATTTCCAAGGCAAAACTTGATCTTTCCTTGCTGTAGATACTTAGAAATCATTGTGCTTCCCAATCATTGAATCCAAAAGCTTCCTTGCTCGACTTCCTTCTTCGAGAATCTTCCAAATGTGCATAAAAACTTTATTTCTTCGTCATTCGTGATACCTGGCTACACATACATACACAATACGCATCTTTTGCACTTTTGCAACAGTTATGAGTAAATATAGCCTATTATCATGCACAAAACCAACAATAACGCTACTAAAAACATGTTCATTTTAGGCGTTATCAGGAATCATGTTTGCTTTAAAGAGGGTTCTATCACACCTCCTCAGAAGATGTGATCCCTCCAAGTATTCCTCGATCGATCTTTGTCTACTCCAAAGGATTGTTTTATGATGTAAGAAACGACCGCGAAGGTGGTTATTATGCAAGGTAAAATGTTTGCTATATTCTAAAAACTATTTGTATTATGAAATTTACGGATTGAGCCGCTCAGCTAATGGCTGGGTATCTTGGGTGGGTAAAAGTGGGTGAGGTTGACTCACTAACAATTTACTCTTATTAAGTGTCTTAAGTAATTAATTTGTTAATTACGATTACAATACTAGTTTAAAAATAATGATAACGAGGCCTCCCTCAACCCGTGCGATGCACGGTCTAGTGGTTGAGGGGTCATGTTTTTATCCGTAATGTTGATGCATACGATTGTATAGGTATATGATGGTATTTAGATTCCTATTAGAGAAGTTGCATTGTATTTATTTTAGTAAACTTGATATTTAGATGGCTAATAATGTTATCATCACTTTAGTTTATATTATTTTAGTGGAATCTATATTTAGATGCCTAATAATGTTATAATTACTTTTGTATTTATATTAGTTTCTTTTCATTAAAAGTTTTTATTAACATAGTCTTTTCATATGTAGTATTTTAATTTGAGTAAGTTACATAAGTGTTTTGTTGCTTATTTATTTGTGAATTTTGTTATTTGGAATTATATAACTATTTGTACTCTTCAATGGCAAATTTTGAGTTGTTAGAGAATTTGATGAATATTTCAGGATCATCTAAATTGCATGATTGTATGCGTTTATGGTTTGTGCAACAGGCATGTGAAGATGATGCATTATCAAAGTTTCTTTTTGATTGTTGTCATCATTTGAGGTGTGTAATGGCAAAAAACAACACGATGATTTTGAACATGGAAGCGTTAGGTCATCATGGTGTAGCTTTAGATTCGATCGATGCTTTGAGAAAGACTCAAGAGAGGTATCGTGTATTGCTTGAAAAGTTAGTTAATTTGTTTAAGCAAGCTAAAGACGGTGTTCGTGAGGAAGAATCAAATGCTAAAAAAATGATTGAGTTTAATTAGTAACTTTGATTTAAATATCTTTGTTGGTATTTAAATTTTCAGTGTTTTGCTTGTTTTTATGATTATGAAATTTTTAATAAACGAAGCTTTATAAATTATAAGCATTTCTTTTAAGCTTAGGATGTTAATTGTAATGCATTGTGCATGTAGGGGTTGTTTTATATCAAATGTATAATTGAGGGTGTTATATTGCAATGTTGGACATCTTCCTAAATACTGCATTCCCCATTTATGCATGGAAGCTTCAAAGTCTCCAGTAACACCCAAATTAAATGTTCCAATGCCTCTTCAGTGTCTTTTTGTTGTTTTCTTTGCAAATTCTTATTTACGAACCTTAATTATTATGACAACACAATTTTGTGTGTATATATATACTTATACATTGTTAATCCAAGATCAATTACATCTAACCCTAATTTTAACACACAACTCTATCCACCTTAACCCTAATATCAGAATGTCAGCCACACTAAACCTCGATGAACTGAAATCTCTTACTGGCTGGAAAGCTTGTTGATGCTTTCAGGCTCGATAACTCACGATAAGCGAGAGGAGGAAGGTTTCATTGCTCGTGTCGGGGAGGAGGAGCGATCAGTTAAGGCGATGATTAACAAAAAGGAGCAAACAATCAATGAGGCACTATCAATTATACTCGTTTCAATCTTTGTGGCAAGAATCGGTCATGATGCTATCCTTGAAATACAATTGAAGGATTCTTTGGAAACTTGATCTGTTGGCTCAACGCTTGTCTTTGTGTCGTCAAAGCTTAGAGGAGAAGGAGGAGCTTTTGGAGAGGTTGGATGAAGTGAAAGTTCGATGATGAAGATTAGGACCTGTTGGAGATTTTCTTTTGTCTTTTGATGTATGTAGTTGGTTTCATGTATGGTTTATATGAATGGTGGATATGTAACTGGTTTTGTAACGTTATCAATGGAAGCAACTGATCAATGATCAGTTATGGTTTATGTTTTAATCATCGATTATGTTTAAGTATTTACTTTATTTTTTATATATTTTTTTTATTTTATATATTATAAAGGGTAAAGTATCATCCGTTTGACTTTTTCTCTCACACCTCTCTCTCACACTTGGTAAAAACATGCAGTGATACCTAAAATAACATATTTAGGGTTTTTAATCAAAGGCAAAATTGATCAAGATAAATATTAAACAATATAATTTTTTTGAGGGTTATGATAAAGGATTTGATTATCTGTCAATTGATTCTGTGGAAAACTAGAAGGGGGGGTTGAATAGTTTTGCCGATTTTAGGTTAGTTTCTAAAACTTTAGATTCGTTAATATGTGAGATCTTATGGATGTAGAGAAAGTATAGATCTAATGATAAAGTATGTAAATAAAGTAAAGCAAAGGGATAGAAATGACACAACCGATTTATAGTGGTTCGGCTACAAGGACACATTCCTTGCCCTACTCCACTCCCCGAGTCACCTACTCGAGATTTCAAGCACTATGTCAACAAACTCCTTCACTTGGCGGAGAAGCATTCACAACGTTGCTTTCACCTTTTTCTGGTACGAAGCTAAATACCGAGTCCGTAACACGGTGGACCAAACCAACACGACTATTACACAACAAATATGTGAAATATCAAATACAAGATCTTCGCTACAGAAATCTTGCGGAGTGACAAATCAATCAAGGACCCCTTGCTTGGATGACTTGTAGAATGCTCGTGATCTCGCCTTAGAGAAGGACCTATATGAGAATCACAATAGAAAGAAAGAAGAACAACTCTCTAGATCAAGTGATCTATATGTTAGAAGAGAATGAGAGTGTTTGAGAGATTTAGTAAGAAGAGGGGTGAGTTAGAATGAAGAAATGGCTCTCTATTTATAGGCAATTTCTTCCACTGTTCCCCGAATCCCACGGATCCCTCCCACTTGGGATCCGTCTAGTGTAATCCTAGGGATCCGTGGGACGCCTTTTGCCCATGGGTTTTTTGGTTATGGGTCATGGGTTATGGGTTGGTCCATGGGTTTTCCTTTAGATTCAATGTATCTAAAGTATACATTGTATCTAGCCAACAGGTATGGGTTATGGTCCATGGGTTGTGGTTTTACCCATCCTAATAAACTATTACAACAAATGATTAATTACAACATTTTTGTATTAAATGGCTATATGTAAATGCTTTACAAAAATAACATGTATCCTTATAATTGTACTTAAGATAACATTATATTTGTTATCAACAAAACACAAAGAGATCGCAAAATATTAATAAGCGTTTTTACGGTTTATTTGTATTAACAATCTCCCCTTTTTGTTGATGACAAAACATAATGTTATGATGAGTAAAACTTAAGAATAGATGTATGTTTTGAAAGCCCTAAGTTTTACTTCTTCTTCCCCTTTTTGTCGAAACAAAAAGTTAACCCTTGGAAGAAATAAAAGTGTGGAAAAATTAGTCCACGTATAAACTTACTCCCCTTGGCGGTAGCTCCCCTAGTTTGGGGTGTCAAGTGAAAAAAAAAATCCTACAAATAGAAAGGTTAGTAACATGCTTATGTAATCTTGTGATTGACGAGAATCAAGATTGGGAGCCAAGGTATGTAAACAAGGCCTTGTAATAAAACAACAAAGTGTAGTGGTTTTTATGCCACCTACAAGCATGTAAAAATAAGAACAAGACTTGTTCTTGAAAATGACTTCAAAAAAAATACTAAAAATAGAAAATAGTAGTAATGATTCCTTCCATGCTTGCATAAGGTTATGGATGGAGGTTGGGATGAGTAATGGTATTGATGCGATCAAGGATGAGGTTGAGTATGAATCGCATTTCTTCCCTAACTTCTATTGCAATTTCCCTAGTGGATTGGCAATGTTCACAATGTAAGTGATGTGGGTAATGAGTACGGAAATCTTCCGGGTTGTTTTGATTTGTGAGTTGCGGAAGTTGTGGTGGAAAAATAGGAAAATACGGATCAAAGTCCGGAATGATTGGAAGTGGTGGTGGAAAAGAACCTAGATGTTCTTGTAGTTTAATGGGAGCTAAAGGTGGTGATGTTTCAAGATCATTGAATATTGTGTTTGGAGAAGTTGGAGGTGTTAAAAAGGCTATTATTTTTGCTTTGGTTGTTGAGATCTTGTTGGATTCGTAAGGAGTTCCAAAAGAGTGATTTTAGGTGGTGAGTGATTTGGTGATGAAGTTGGTGTACTCATTGTTGATGAAGGAGGTGCTATAATGGAAGCATCTTGTGGTGAGTCAGTTGATGGTGATGAGCCATATGATGATGGTTTTCCTAAGCAACAAGATCGGATGTTAATCCGTACGGATATCCTAGAGTTTGATTTTGGTATTTTGGAAGGTGGAAGTACAAAGGTTTGGGTTTCATGAAGATGATTGTTTGTACTAGGTGATTCATCTAAAGGGTTTGTGGATGACATGGTGTAGTTTGTTTGTGAAGATGAGATGGGTTATGCAAGCATTTTGGGAGTTCTATATATAGAAAAACAAAGCATTGTAATGAATGCTTGACCCAAAATGTGGATTAAAATCTAATGATTAGATATGAATTTAAGGCATGTGATCATGAGAACACAAGCATTAAAGAACATACTCCAAAAATAAAACAAATGTGGATTTTTCATCCAAAGTGAGAAAAATAGAAGGTAAAACAGCTTCTGTCTCACGGATCCCACGGATCCTTCCTTGAGGATCCGTCCGGCATGAAGGCGGGATCCGTGGATCAGTGTTCGTGCACACAAAATTTTCCTTTTTTGAAACAATTTTCCTAGTGTGTGCCTATATGCAAACTATTTGGAGTTGCGGTTATCTCGACTCCTAAGAAAAAAGAAAAATAAACTAGAAGTGAAAAGGTAACCTATTGAGATAACCCGAAAACACATATTTAGTACTTGAGTACATAATTTTATGTTTATCAATGCTCCTAATTCATTGTTGCTTAAATGAATGTACCCGAAAACACATATTAGTTATGTGTCTCCTTTAGCATTCAAAAGACATGAGATGCAATGAAAACGGGTTTTACTTTGTATTAATAATGAAAAGAGCGATTTGTCCTAGACGTGAGAAATTGCTTTTGTGAAATTGATACGGAAGGTATCATCCTTTTAGAAAACATTTTGAAAAGAGGTTTTCTTTGAAAATGTGTATGTAATTATGTGTTTGCAACTTGTACTTAAAAAAATAAGAAGACTATAAGTAAAAAAAAACTTATCTTGGGTTTTGAAAATTCCCGTATTGTTTGTGAGTTGTGCGTGAAATAGAGATCCTAGACTCAAAAAGAAGAAGGCTAGTGTTTACATACCTTGTAGAGTCAAATAAGTTACGACGTTTGTTCCATTAGACCAAGACCAAGATGAAGTAGGTTGAATTGTTCCCGCTTCAACGGTTTGGTGAGGACGTCGGCTATGTTGTCTTCGGATGCTACCTTCTCAATAGAGATGTTCCCCTTTTGAACATTGTCTCTTAAGAAGTGATGACGAATCTCTATATGCTTTGTGCGAGAATGCAATACCGGATTCTTGC
This sequence comes from Chrysanthemum makinoi, assembly GCA_910596185.1. Lineage (NCBI taxonomy): Eukaryota > Viridiplantae > Streptophyta > Magnoliopsida > Asterales > Asteraceae > Chrysanthemum > Chrysanthemum makinoi. The sequence continues at coordinate 296,210,108 of OU343220.1, forward strand.
TTAAGTCGATGGCACCTTTGTTGTCACATAGGATGGCTATGTCGCTTAGATGAATGTCGTAGTCAACTAACGCTTGTTTCATCCATAGTGCTTGTTGGCATGCTTTGCCGGCGGAGACGTATTCGGCTTCGGTTGTTGATATTGCTAGTGCCGTTTGTTTCTTAGAAAACCAAGATGTTAAACAACATCCCATGAAAGTACATACCCCACTTGTACTTTTTCTATCAACGTAATCACCTGCATGGTCAAAATCTGCATATACAATTGTTTCTACTCCCGTGCCCTTAGGATACCATAATCCTAATTGTGTTGTACCCTTTAATATATCTAAATATCCTTTTTACGGCTTCTAGGTGTGATGTTTTAGGGTCTTCTTGAAACCTAGCACATAAGCAAACACTAAACATGATATCCGGCCTACTTTTTCCGTGAGGTAGAGGAGACTACCTATCATGCCACGATATTTAGTATTATCTACGGATTCGCCGTCTTCATCTTTTGTGAGTTTGGTGTCGGATGACATTGGTGTCCTAATTGGTTTTGACTCTTCTAGACCAAATTTCTTTAACATCTCCTTTATGTATTTAGATTGATTAAAGAAGATACCATCTTCTACTTGTTTGATTTGTAGACCAAGAAAGAAACTAAGTTCTCCCATCATACTCATCTCGAACTCGTCATGCATGATTTTAGAGAAATCATCACACATGTCTTGACAAGTGGATCCGAATATAATATCATCTACATATATTTGCACTATGATTATATGTGACTCTCTTTTCTTAGTAAAAGTGTGTTGTCAACTAACCCCATGGTATAGTTGTGTTTAATTAAAATGACTTGAGTCTATCATACCAAGCTTTTGGAGCTTGTTTAAGACCATAAAGGGCTTTCTTTAATTTATACACATGTTTGGGTTTTTCAAAATCGATGAAGCCGGAGGTTGAGCTACATATACTTCTTCATTAATGAAACCATTTAGAAAAGCGCTTTTGACATCCATTTGATAAAGCTTTAGATCATTAGCACAAGCATACGCAAGAAGTATTCTTATAGACTCTAATCTAGCCACGGGGCATAGGTCTCATCAAAGTCTATTCCTTCTTGTTGGTTATACCCTTGGGCAACGAGTCTAGCCTTGTTCCTAGACACTACTCCGTTTGCATCTAATTTGTTTTATAAACCCATTTGGTTCCTATTATGGTTTGATTACTAGGTGGAGGGACAAGTGTCCAAACATCATTAGAAACAAATTGATTTAATTCTTCTTGCATAGCCATTACCCAACTCTCATCTTTTATGGCTTCTTGTGTATTCTTAGGTTCTATGGTTGAAACGAAACAAAACAAACTACTTTGGTTTTGAACTTGAGACCTTAATGTTCTTTCGTTTAGCTTTCCTATGACCTTATCTGCGGGGTGATCTTTGGACTCTTTAATGTTTATGACTTCATCATTTGAAGGTTCTTCTTCTTCATTTATCTTTTTCTTTATTACTATAGCTTCACTTTCTACAATCTCGTCATCGACAAGAGGTGGAGAGGGTTTGGGTGGACTTTCATCAAATTTTATATTTAATGACTCTTCTACCTTCATTGTTTCTTTGTTTAATATGACGTAAGCTTTGCTATTTGGAGAGTAACCTAGAAAGATACCTTCGGTTGATTTAGGATCAAATTTTGTAAGGTAATCTTTAGTGTTAAGAATAAAACATTTGCTACCAAAGACTCTAAAGTGATTTAACGTAGGCTTTTTGCCTCGGAGTAACTCATATGGAGTTTTACCTAAGATTGGTCTAATTAAGACTCGATTGAGTATATACGTTGAAGTATCAATGGCATTACACCAAAACTTTTGAGGTATGGATTGTTCATTAAGCATGGTTCGACTCATTTTTTGTAGGGTTCTATTCTTTCTTTTTACTACCCCATTCGATTGTGGAGTGCGTGGAGCCGAGAAGTTGTGAGTAATACCATTAGCGTCACAAAAGGCTCCAAATTGCACTTCATTATCGAATTCCCTACCATGATCCGTCCTAATAGACACTATAGGACTTCCTAGTTGTCTTTGGATCTTTTTGCTTAATATTTCAAAATAATTAAAGGTTTATGTTTTGTTCTTTAAAAATTTTGTCCATGTATACCTAGAATAATCATCCACTATGACCAAAGTGTAGTATTGCCTCCATAACTTTGGATAGCGGATGGACCAAATAAATCCATATGTAGTAATTCTAGACACTTAGTTGTCGACACCATGTTTTTAGCTTTATGACTAGAATGAGCTTGTTTTCCTACATTACAAGCATCACAAAAGTGATGTTCATATTTTAACTTAGGTAGATCTCTTACTAGATCTTTAGATGATAGTGATTGAAGAAGTCGCATATTGGCATGACCCAATCTTCGATGCCATAAGGTCGAAGTATCATCCATAGAGGTAAGACATAGTTTGTCTTTAGGTTCATTACTGATTTTAATGACATAGACTCCATGTTTCCTAATTCCTCTTCCTATGGTTATGCCATTTTTAATATCTTACTACGGTTTTAGGTAAAAGTACATTGCACTATTATCACATATTTGTCCTATACTTAAGAGGTTAAAGTTTAGGTTTTCTACGTGACACACATCGTTAATGGTTAGAGATTTGTTAGAAATCGTACCTTTACCGATGATTTTACTTTTGCTATTTCCAAACACCACATTACCTCCATTGAAGGATTCATATGTGGAGAATAGATCCTTATTGCCGGTCATGTGCCTCGTGCACCGCTATCCTTGACCCATTCATCCGGGTCTAGGTCGACCTTTAAGCACACCTAAGAAAACAATTAACTCAAAAGTTTGGTCCCCATTTGTTCATGGGTCCATTAGTGTTAAACATTCCATTCATGTTAGACATGTATGGATAAGATGAGTATGCATTCCATGGAGCAAAGTTTTGAAAAGGAAAACCATTTTGCATATTTGGGTTCCATCCCATTTGATGGTTACTTCTCGGGTAAACATTATTAGGTCTCCTAGATGGATTAGGTTTTGAAAAGAATGGAGCTTTGTTTCTTGCAAAAATAGGATTATATTTTGGAGGTGGTTGTCTAGTGGTGATATGAGTTGGTTTCTTCCTATTAACGATAACAAACTCAGTTCTAGATGAAGAAGCTATGTTATTACCACTATTTGCTACAGCAGATCCCACGGATCCCGGCTTAACACTAGCCGGTTCCCTTTGATGGGATCCGTGGGATCCGCCACAACAAGGGTCGAATTTGGTTTTCTAGTGCCTTAAAAAATTGTGTTTCTTTGTTTTCACTAGTTGATGGATCAAGTTGTTGAATACCTAAACCTTTTTGGTTGTTGCCGGTTTTAACACTATCTAATATCATATCTAAAGTGTTCGTACTCATTCTAGCAATTTTAGAATCTAGTTGATCAACTAGTGTTTGAAGTTGAACGCAAAGTTCACATTCACCACTTGCTATTTTGCCTTTTTCTAAACGTTTTAGTTTTGCTTTTAATTCTATAACTTCTTTATCTAAACGTTGGTTTTGACTTTTTAAAAGCTTGCTTTTGTTAATTAGTTTTAAGCTAATATTGCATAGTTTGTCATATTCATTATGCAATGAGTCGTCATCAAGTGATGAGCTACTATAGTATTCGTGACATACCTCGTCATTTGCCATGAGACAAATTTCTTCGTCCTCCTCGCCGCCATTCCCCACGTGCGCTCACGACGCCTTTTGATCATCCCTTTTGGGACACTTACTAATAAAGTGGTTTGGGTCCCACATTTAAAGCAAGTACGATCATCTTTTGGCTTCTCGTCCTCTTTGCTTTTCCGAAAGCCTTTCTTATCGTCATACGGTTGTTTGGCGTATCTTCCCTTCCTTCTAAAGAACTTTTAAAGTCCCTTACCGCCATAGCGTACTCCTCATCATCACTACTTGAAGAGGAGTTCTCTTCATCGCTTGAAGCCTTTTTGGCTTTAGGGCAAGAGATTTGTGTTTCTCTTTCACCTTTGAGGCTTCGGAGTCTTTAGCAAGGACAAGCTCATAGACTTTTAAGTTGCCTATGAGTTCATCAAGGGTGAGGATTGTCAAATCTTTTGACTCTTCGATCGCCGTCACCTTGGATCTCCACTTTGATGGAAGTGCCCTTAGATATCTCCTAACATGGTTACGGCTAAAAAAAGATTCATCAAGTGCTTGTAAAGATGTAATAATAGTATTAAAATTAGCAAATGAATGATCTATAGTTTCCTCATCCGATATTGAAAATTGTTCATATTGTTGAACAAATAAATCAATTTTATTATTTTTAACTTGTTGATTACCTTGATGAGTTACAACTAAAGAATTCCAAATTTCTTTAGCGGTTTTAAGCATAGAAATTCTTTCGAATTCCTTTTTGGGTAAAGCATTATATAAAACCATTTTAGCTTCACTATTTTTAGAAAGCTTTTTCTTCATTTCATCATTTAGTTTATCATGAGGTATGTTAACTAAATTTCTTTTATCATCATTTGAGGTAGCCTCAAAATCGCCTTCAACAATAATGTACCAAAGATCAATATCTTTAGATTTCACATAAGTTTCGAATATATTTTTCCAATATATAAAACCATTAGTTTCAAGTAGTGGTGGTCGTTGCATTGATTGCCCTTCCTTATAATTTCCAGAACCCAAAGTGATCAAAAAGTTTTTAAAATACAATTTTACTTTAAAACTTTTATAAACTTAGCTCTTGATGCCAATTGTGGAAAACTAGAAGGGGGTTGAATAGTTTTGCCAATTTTAAGTTAGTTTCTAAAACTTTAGATTCGTTAATATGTGAGATCTTATGGATGTAGAGAAAGTATAGATCCAATGATAAAGTAAGTAAATAAAGTAAAGCAAAGGGATAGAAATGACACAACCGATTTATAGTGGTTCGGCTACAAGGACACCTTCCTTTCCTACTCCACTCCCCGAGTCACCTACTCGAGAGTTCAAGCACTATGTCAACAAACTCCTTCACTTGGCGGAGAAGCCTTCACAACGTTGCTTACACTTTTTCGGTACAAAGCTAAATACCGAGTCCGTAACACGGTGGACCAAACCAACACGACTATTACACAACAAATATGTGAAATATCAAATACAAGATCTTCGCTACGAGAAATCTTGCGGGTGACAAATCAATCAAGGACCCCTTGCTTGGATGACTTGTAGAATGCTAGTGATCTCGCCTTAGAGAAGGACCTATATGAGAATCACAATAGAAAGAAAGAAGAACAACTCTCTAGATCAAGTGATCTATATGTTATAAGAGAATGAGAGTGTTTGAGAGATTTAGTAAGAAGAGGGGTGAGTTAGAATGAAGAAATGGCTCTCTATTTATAGGCAATTTCTTCCACTGTTCCCCTGATCCCACGGATCCCTCCCACTTGGGATTCGTCTAGTGTAATCCTAGGGATCCGTGGGACGCTCCTCTTTGCCCATGGGTTTTTTGGTTATGGGTCATGGGTTATGGGTTGGTCAATGGGTTTTCCTTAGATTCAATGTATCTAAAGTATTCATTGTATCTAGCCAACTTGGGTATGGGTTATGATCCATGGGTTATGGTCCATGGGTTGTGGTTTTTACCCATCCTAATAAACTATTACAACAAATAATTAATTACAACATTTTTGTATTAAATGGCTATATGTAAATGTTTTACAAAAATAGCATGTATCCTTATAATTGTACTTAAGATAACATTATATTTGTTATCAACAAAACACAAAGAGATCGAAAAATATTAATAAACGTTTTTACGGTTTATTTGTATTAACAGATTCCAATATTTCAGGTATTCGATTTCATTATGATCAAATTAAAGCGTGCATGTTTAAATGTTTTAATTTATTGAGTGTTAGTTGCTTTATGATGTTTATTGATTTAGAAATGATATCGGATTATTTTTGTTTCGATTCAATTGAACAAATAAGTATATGTTTTACTTACCAGTCTAAATTTGTAAGAGATTGAAGTTTTTTATAAATAGTATTTAGGATGATGATGGTGTCTTGAAACAAAAACAGGAACTTTTTTATGCTTCTATCTAATTAATAATTACACTCCTTGCAGGTTAAATAATTTTGAGCTAAAGTTGGTTTATTGTTGATTTTGGGATTTTGTTGGCATTGTTGATTATTGGTAGAAGAAAGTGCGGATTGTACCCCATTTGAGATGGGCGTTATGGGGTAAGGCGTACTTTGGATTGTTGTTTTTAATGAATCTAATAATGTTCAAAACCATTTACAATTGATATTTTGAAAGGCCGATTATGTGTTAAGAATGAGTCTGACTTTCTCAGCCTAAATTTTAATTTGTGTTTTAAGGTTTATAGTTAAGTTTTGGTTATTAGAATGTTTGTTTAGTTGATTTTAACCTCCTTATATGACAATTTTAATTGTAATATACAGGAAAAAAATGAAACTTAAAACGGTATATGTTTCAGGTGATATTGAGTGGCCAGATAATGGTAATTTGGGTATATGTTTCAGTGATATTGAATGGCAATTTTATTTATCTCGTTATGTCGTTAAATGCTATATCTGTAATCCATTTATATGTGACCGAGTGCATATTGTGGGTTTATTTTTTACATTATTCTACTTAATTTCAATACTATACGCTTTTGGTTAAAGATTTTAGTTATTGGTGGCATCGTTATGCCGGGTTACATGGGTTACTTTTAATATCATTTATGATTGGTATCGTGAGAGTCCGTTTAAGCGTTAAGTATGAGTCTGAATGTATCATAGTAAATTTTTTTTGTTTTAAGGTTTATAGTTAAGTCTTGGCTACTACAGTTTGTGGTTATTTAATTATAGACTCATTATGTGATTATTTTGATTGTAATGAGCTAATAAGTTGGCTATATTATGTGTGGACTGGTTATTATATGTATATTTTATAATCCATAAATTCAAATGGAATAGGTATGTAATGTAAGAAAAGGGAATAGCACATCATAAGTGTAAATAGTAGTTAATATAGACAATGGTATTCAGATAAAAATATATGGATAACGATTTACTAAAGCTGAGGAAACAACATACGGTCCGGTTCTTTGTTTAAGCATTCTTGATCTGAAAACTTAGAAACTAACATATCAAACTTTAAGAAACAACTTCTGGAAAAATACTTGTAAGAAAAGGTACTTGAACACTTGGTTTTACGTATCAAGATTCTTTCCCCTATTATTGGTCTTCATAGTCGCTACCATAAGCAAACGATATTTCTTCATAACTGGAGCAATTGTTAGGATATATAACCTGCAATGGTTTTACATCTATTGCTGGTGTTGCTAATGACAGTTCCAAATTGATGGTTTGTTTTTTTGTATGGGTAGGTTTAAAAAGCCTTTGTCTCAATTTTTTTGTGTTCTTTGTAATTGGTAATTTTGGGTTTTCTTCTATCTGTCTTTTTTCTTCTTGCAGCATTGTAATGATCTGTTGCATCTTTTCATTAGTTTGTGCACCACCATTATTGCGCTATAATGAAAATAAAATTGGAAATCATAATATAGAGAGCACATAACATATGTACTATAAAAATCATAGTTGAATGTTAATGTATGTGACTTAAAAAGTGCATATTTGAATGCTAACCTGAACATAGTTGATCAACCTTTCTAAACTGAGAAGTTTTCGATATGGCCAACACTGAATTCCAACCAATCGACAATGTATTTTAAACGCTGATAAACTAACATTAAAGTATTTTGCTGCTTTGTGTAAGGGCATATGAAAGTAGTGTGAGATGATATCCCTGTTGAACGATATCAGCCTAGAATGTAGATAGTTGGTTGATGTATGAAAAACAACTAAGTTGATATGGGTAGGTTGATCATACATGTTGCTTTTTAAGTGTCCTCCCAAGCTTTTGAGATGTCCTGAAGTTATTAAAGGTTATGTAACTGCCAATAAACCATAAAATCAATTTATTACATATTTATGTGAACTTTTATAAATATTATTAGTATTGACTGCAATAGGATGTCTTATCGTGTCCTAAAGTAAAACTTTATTTGTATTTTTTTAACTGGTTTGTGCAATTACTAAAAGGAGTTGTAATTTGTAGTGGACCATAAAGTCATTTTATATTAGAAAGTTATTGTCAAATGCTTGATTTATTGAGAAAATGAAAAGCATTTGGTACTTGTTGATGAATGTTGATAATACAGATTTATAAGTGTTTAGCTATTCTTTTGAGTTATTCTGTCAGTCATTAATCAATACATTAGTCACACAGATAATGAATATATAGCAAGTGCTGGAACACTATTATAATATTTATGTTTGTTTGTGGGAAACAATAAAGTAATATTAAATAACCATGGTGCACTATGAATACATGTTAAGAGTTGGAACAATATCATGCACATTATGAGTGTTTGTGGCAAATAACAAAGTAATAATAAATAACTGTTGCTTGAACATCACATATATGTCCTACGTTAGGTTGCTGAATGTTTCTTTGAAAACAATGCTACGCGTGCAATTCTTAAGCTCTGGGTCCTTGTCTTCAACCATTAGTACTTCAGGCCGTCAGGACTGGTAACTCTAAATAGCACCACATAAAGCTGACCATGGCTGAATACGGGAGAAGGCAGATAGAGGCCAACGTAATTAAGTGATTGACACTGACTTTTGTTAATTGTCATTGCATAACATGGTCTTACAGGGAATTGTCGCCGTTTTAGAATAAATGGCCACTTGGACTGTGTTGATGTCAGTATAATCCTGTGTATAATAACGTTATCCCCTATATTTGAACCTGTTAGGACCTTAGCATGAATAACAAACTGGCCTAGATCTGTGATTAGCAACCTTGTTCCATTACACAGCCCTTTGCTTGGATTGATGTTCCGCAATAGCATAATTGGTAATTCCTTTTTTAAGTGAATAGCATGTGGGGGCATCCCGGGGAAATTTAAGGAATTAAGAAATTCAATCGGATAGTGTTCGTGCTGTTCTAGGCTGTCTGTAGATGCCTTGCAAATCTCATCTGTGCTGTTATATGTAACAGATTCCCCTGATAACTGTTTAAACATGTACTCATTGATGGCATCAGCCTCATCATTCCGAGGAGTTAGTATTGCCCTTTCTTTGAGGTACACATCGCCTGTTTGCCTCGTTGTAAAATCAGGGTATGTCTCTGCGACAATATGTTTTATTGGACAATCCCACGATTTAATTAGGAATATTTCAGGAATGTCAATCCAACTTGGGTCGTCCTCCCCTTCTTTGCATTTTTCCGGCACGTTTCCATCCCCCACAGCCAAAACCCATCTATTGAAATCTTGTTTTCGAGTATCAACCTCCCCATTCTCAGTATACTCGTTGACATGCATGCTACGTGTAAGTCTAAATACCTTGCAATGCTTCCATAATTCAGATTGGTTTATGCATGATTGAACAATGTCTGCCCTGCTTCCTTTTGGTATAACTGGCAGCACTTGTCGAAAGTCACCTCCAAGCAAGACCGTCACTCCTCCAAATATTCGATCCCTACTGTCAGGATCATGATATCTTAAAATATCCTTGAGCGTCTTATCCAATGCTTCAAAAGCATATTTTTGAGTCATTGGAGCTTCATCCCATATAATAAGTTTAACTTCTTGTATGAGTTCAGCCATATGTGTATTTTGTTACATGCCGCATGAACTGTTCTCTAATAATTCAAGTAGTATAACAAAACGGCTATGCGCGGTTCTCCCACCTGGTAGTAACAATGAAACTATTCCTACCCAAATTGAAAGTGTTAATCAGTCACAAAGTTTTATAAATTTTAAAATAGTTGACTGTTTAAAATTTAGTATAAATTTGTACCTGAAGATGCAACAGCGAGCACTATCATGCGTTCTGATCTTAATCTTGAGATGATAGTCTTGTATAAAAACGTCTTTCCAGTTCCGCCGACCGTACACAAGTAAAAGTTCCCTTTTTTTACCATGGACAGATTCAATTACCTCTTCATAGATTAAACATTGTTCAGGATTTAACAATGAATGAAGTTGCTGATGTTCAATCTTACTCTGTTTCATATCATAATTCAACACTTCCCGTATGAGACGATTGTCCATGTTGGTTAGTAACCTTGGGTCGGACATCGGTAGGTCTTGGAAATCAGATAAAGTTCTCCCATTTCTATTTAACAACTCTTGGATCTCTATCAAACAATAGTTCTTTAGTTGCTCGTCCGTTAGCTCCAAGTCAGGATAATTAAACATTTTCCTTTTCTTGTGTAGAAGATCTTCTGATAGAAACTTCCAATTTTCTTCCCACAATTTTAAAGGTCTGCTAACATTGCAAAAGATTAAAATTGTTATGAATATGTCACGTAACTGTGGTCCAAACATCCATACACTTGCTTCTGATATAGCATGTGTCCATTCCGTGTCATCATTTAAAAGGCCATATTCAAAACATGCTTCCTTGAAAGTGGCACATAGTTTGTCGTGAACAGTCATGAGTTTTTCCCAAGAATCAGGACCTCTAGCAATGTTCAACAACATTCTAAGATAATATCGGTCTCAGACGCGGGTGCGAGTAAACAATCCGCCGATGCATTTTTGCAATTTGCGTTTTTTCCACAGTTTGTCTTTCTCATGCCACACGTAATGTGTAGATATCTCAGCATACGTATATTGATTCGCTTCTGTATCACGCTTGTTTAATTCAAACCAATCAGTGAACATGGTCATGTCGATACCTTCCATTTGAATTAGGGCGGGTAAGCTTTCTGAGTCACGTAGTGTGATTGCGTGCTGATTCGGCAAGTGGTAATTCAGCTTTATAACATATGGATATGAGTAATGGATGTCGTATGAAAACAAACGCCACACCGCCTCACATGGAGCTAAGAAACGACAATTCAAATAGTTCTTTATTTCGTCCACCTCCAAAACCTGTACATTTGCTAAATCACCATCGTTTTTAACATTATCTTGTATAACAATTGTGGCTCTATCGGGACCTTTATTTAAGTACTTGAATAAGTACTTAATTTCTTTTGATCTGTTGCACCATTCCACGTTAATGTGGGCCTGGTATTTCATGAAGAGATAATGGTTGTAAGGCACCACATATCTGTTATCGTACTTGAATTTCCCTTTTATATGGTAAGCGTTATTATTCCTCCGGCGATAAATAGCATAACCATCATTATCAACAATTGTTTCAACCACAAAAGGTTTAGGAAAATGTTTTGAGCACTTACCCTCAATTGTACATGGGGCATTTTTATCATCTATACCGCAAGGTCCATGTAACATAAACTCAGTTACTACTTTATACCCATCCGGATCATTGATTCGACATGGTATCTCAGCGGTAATTATATCATTTATCTGGGATGGGGTTTTGCATTTCAACTCTTCTTCTAGCCATAGTAGGATATGAGCATGTGGCAGTCCACGTTTTTCAAATTCTATGACATACACAACTGAAATATAATTGGAAAAAAACATAAGATAATACATAATGTATATATAAAACAGTAAACAGATTAAAATTATGGGTTAATTTTTATTACCTCCTTATGACTTGCCAAAAATATGATGTTTTGTAAGGTCGTTTAACAGTTCAGTAAGTTTAATCTTGAACACACGTGTTGCCACTTCTGGACGGTCGTGGACTTTTTGGCCCGGGACGTGCTTTAGCATTTCTGCAATCTCGGGCCATTTTAGATTAGCAGTGAACGTGATGAACAGGTCTGGATTCCCATACGTCCGGCATATAGCCATTGCATCTTGGTAGTTTTGCATCATATACCTTGGACCGCCTATAAAACTTCTTGGTAGAACGATTCATTTTCCCAGTCCTGTTGCACTTGTATCCCCCTTGTTACAGCGTCACAAACATTATGATATAGATCAACGCGTAACGTATCTTTATTTTTTCTGGTCCATTTGAGCCTCTGTTCTTCAACAGCCGTATATGCATCCACCAAGTATTGTTGGAATAATCGCCCACCTCTAAGCAGTGTAGTACCTTGGTTATTTTGCTGTTGTATGATATATGAATATTATTCTTTCATTGTGATAAAAGCCCTTTTGGTCTTGCGTACATCCATGTTGTTGTAATATGGTATCTTTTCATGAAATCCTTCCTCCATATAACAATGGATATTGGAGTGCCATGTATTCTGAATGCAACTCAGAAATACGTTTCAAACCTTCATCCCTGTTACTTGCAACAATATCTCTTGTAGCAATACCATCACCAAAGTCATTAGTAATTAGAGCTGCTATTTCGGCCACGGTTGGTGCGTTGTATTGCCGAGATGTACTATGTCCACTTATCAGCCGTAGTTCAAAGGTGGCTGAATTGTGGTTCTCACACCAATCCCGAGCCATTCGAAATGCCTTAGTGATTGAATTTGATTGATCAAACATTTTAATCAATCTTGCTACTATACTTGGATCCACCACATCTCCCCCATCTTTGTCTATAAAAGTTCTCATTCGCTTTTTTACTTCATTTCCAGTGTCAAAAAAGTATAGTTGTGAATATTTAGGTTGAATGCCCTGTTTTGGAAGAAGAGAACCTATTCGATGACAGCTTTGGCCATTTACTCTAAACGTATATGGACCCCTACCCATGTTAATTGAATAGTCTATTCTTGCTCCAAAAGATGTGTAACAAAACATGCCATTATATACCCTGATCTGGTCTTTGAATCTTAAACTTGCAGGATTATTATAGTCCATAAACTCTTTAAGAGGTGAAGGTGCTTCATTGAATCTTGGAAAAAGAAGTTTTCCCTCTTGACAGCAAATGGAAAAAGTTGGGTTGGTAGCGCTCTTTGATTTATCGCTTCTCTCCTGATACCACATAATCGCTTTGCAATTTTGACACTCAAATGATGGATGGCCAATATTATGGTAAACAACGGGAACACCTTGCCAAAAAAGGTAAATTTTATTGGCAATAACAACATTTTTATCCATCAAATAACATAAGGCATCAATTATAAAATATGAAACTACCTGCAGATGCATGTGCGGCTCCGTGTGGGATTTTTTTAGCTGCACGCTGAGAGAGTGTTCCTGTATGAATAACATTAAGGTATTATTCATTCTTACGGAAACAATTGTCTGCCAAATATAATTTGTTTAATTAAACACCTGCTGGTCTTCTTTTTTTATACATAAAGGGTTGTTTTGAAGTAGAAGCCATTTGATTCGGTGTCATATATGGTAAATCGCCCACTGAGCGTGATGTTTGTCCTAACAAATTACGGTGAACATGCGAATCAGGTATCAATTGTTACAACAATTTTGTACTATAATAATGCAAGTGAATGTTTGGAGCTGGTGTATACCTGTAAATGATTTGACAATTTCATTTAGCCGTAAACCACACTAGCTTTGTGTTATTCCACTTTGACTGATAATTGTTTTCGAATCAATAACCAAAGTTTTGTGCAACATGTCTGACAGGGATGGAACCCGAGCATGATCATTTTGTGACCCTGTAACGAAAAAACAAAGATGGATTTAATCATATACATAATTGGAAGGTATAGTAACTTGTTAAATTGAGATGTACCTGTACTCATTTATTATTTGGAGGATATGTATCAATTTTGCAACACATAACCTTGCAGGTTTGGAAAGATATAGAAGCAAGATGTATATTAAAGCATCTCTTGGGATTCTACTGTTGAACTGATGCAATAAGTGTAGTGAACAATGAAAAGGCTTGTATGGTAAGTATCTCCAGGTTTTTATGATTCTTATTATTGATTTAATAATGAGACTGATTTTTTTCCAATAATAACACACAAATTCATTATGGTTCATCTATATAACATATGGAGAAAGTAAAAAACTCTTAATTGTTATAAAGTAAAGTAGGAATTAACGTGTTTTATAAATTGCCTTATAAGATAAGTTTATATCACACTTGTTATGTATAAAATAATAATGTATGTGTAAATTAAACATATGTAGTGGATGGTATAAATACATATAAATAGAAGGAGGGTTGCAAACTCATATAATTCATAACAAACATAATTTAACAGTCATTATTAAATTTATTAGGTATATAACAAAGTCAATTTTAGCCAATCTTGGTGATTGCATTAAGCAGCATAACCATCTTCAATATCTTTATCATTTGAGCTATTGTTATGCGATGGATTCTGCAACTTTGAATACACATTTTGTGCCAGCGGATTTGTTGACAACAAATGCAAACAATTTGTTTTCCGTATTTTGTATATAGATTTAAAACAACACCATCTTAACCTTTGGGTACTTTCTGCAAGTTTTGAAAAACTTTTTATTAGGTATTCAGAATGAATCAATCACATGTATTTATGAATTTAGATGACCCTTTATGTACTTTAAGTCGATCAATTATTTAAATGGTTATATGAGTGAATGAAAATAGGGGATACTACATGAGAATTAGAGAATTATATAGAAATACGTTTCATTAATTAGATGTTTGGTTACACGATTATCACATGAAAGGGTTATATGAGTGAATGAAAAAAGGGGATACAACAGGAGAATTAGAAAATTATATAGAAATGAGTTTCATTAATTAGATGTTTGGTTACACGATTATCACATGAAACAGTATACAGATATCAACATTTGGTTCATTCATAGATTTATTTTGTTCATGAGACATTACATTTGGTAACCATGTCTGATGGAGAAATCGAAAAAAACAATCCTTGCCGACTATTACATGAAATAGTATATACATATGAACGTTTGGTTCATTAATAGAACTATCTTGTACATTAGACATTACATTTGGTAACAATGTCTGATGGAGAAATCAAAAGAACCATCCTTGCTTTCATGGTCATCTGGCATTACTAACACACATGTCTATTTGATCTCATGTAGCAAGTGTCCAAAGCCACAGTATGTTCATCTTGGAGGTACCTGAAATGGAGTTTAGCACAAAAAGAAACAATATTTCGTTTGATGGCAAACCAAAATATATTGTCAAACAAAAATAAAACCAAATGTAACGGAACGGTTGAGTCTTGTGTCTTCCAAACAACAATTAAAACAAAATTAAAACAAAATCCCAAAAGCAGTTTTTATCAAATGTATTATTATTGTCATAAGCATTTGTTTTATAAAGTCTTGTTGGGGTGCTTCTTGGTTGGGCTCATTCTGATTCTTCAACCACAAACCTGTTTACAAAATATATAGGGAGAAACGTGTTATTATGCGGGCAAACGTAAAAGGGTTAGTGACAAAAAGTGACACTCAATATGTGCTCACCGTCTTTGTTTCTTCTTGGCGGTTAGGGTGCTATCATCACCATCCTGCTCAATGTCTACAGTTATCAGTTCAATATCCGCGTCCGAAATCTCAATAGCAACACTGCATACAACGAAACATGATTATTATGTTAAATGTATTGCAGTAGTAAGATACATAGGGTAAAAGATATTTTGTTGTCACCCAAATGTTTTAAGGTTGCTAACCTCTTATCTTTATTATCATTTGCAGGGTTGGCCTTTATCAGGCGTTTGAATGATGAGCTGGATGTTGAAGATGTATTATTAGTTGCAATATTAGACTCATCACCTTGTACATCATTCATCGGCAGCAGTTCATTTTCTGTCGCTAAATCCTCAATAACCACCCTGCAAACAATGGAATTCCATCAGTAAGTGCCTTTATACAAATACATGTTGTACTGATGGATTTTTGTTGGTTTCGATTACCTTTTCCTTATCCTATCCTCTACAGGCTTGGACGGTGTAGTGAGGGTTGGCGACTGGGCGGGTGACTTGGATGATGAGCCTGTAACAGCGGTTTCATTATCAACGGTGCTTGAGCTTGTGGGTTCAACTAATGGATTATGCGGGTCAACTTTCCAACACGTAAAACTCTCGAATGTTTCATATTCATAATATGTGTGAGATTTGATTTCAAACATGTGTGTTGTCCCAATGAGGTCAGCTATAGGTGATGGCAAGTTTGCATGATCTTCTAAACCCTGTAGAGTAAGCCGTGAGTAATGGGAATGACGTAATAGGGTGTAAGTAGTCGGGGATTTATAAATGTACCTCATCCTCATCTGACATTAAGGCCGAAGCTGGGAACCCGATCAATTCAACGGCTGCATCATCAAAAAGGACCACCACAGTCTGCTCGGTATCATCAGAGATACCAAGCTCAAGAAGATATCTGAAGAAAGCATTTAGCAGATGGTAAATGTCAAGGTGAGCAATTTTATTTAACACATTCAAACGATCAAACTTTAAGTTACAAATATTTCATTACCTTATTACCGGGTATTCAACTGGTCTGCTGCATGACTCGCACCAAAATCGCCCATTCTTTCTAGTAGCCCCTTTCCTGCAGTTGTCTCCCCCACATGATGGGAAATTCCATCCCTTTCTAGTACGCACATTATCAATCTTGGCCTTAATTATGAAAATGGCAGTCTGTGTATAAATAAGATTTATAAATGTTATGCACTATAAAGATAATATAGAGATGGCGGGTGCAAAATAATACATACATCATTCCTTTTATTTCGGGCCCACATGAGCAGATTCTCGATAGATCCTTCTCTTGGTTCAGAGTTGTCTACACGCGAAGCTCCTTTTGAAGCCTTAGTGATGCTAACAAATAGTTAAATGATTTGTTAAAATTTGTTGGTTTTAGGATATATTCAATAATAAAAATTAGTTTCTTACCAAATGTCTGAATTCAATTCTTTAATTGTAGGAATGTCAACGGAATCTAGGAGCTGGATGGATGAACTGCTGGATAGATAGAGCTTATCTAGCAGATAATATTAAAGGTTAAATTTGTAAAAGAAATGTGTTGAACATGCAAAAGGTAAATAGTCCATAAGCCACTTACTGTTATATTGTTTTGCAGAGGTGGAAGTCACCACAACAGCACACATGCCTACATGCGTCGCCTTCTTCTCAATCAACACATCAGCAAGCCCTCCCCATAGGGTCACCCGTATGGACTGGCCCCTGATTACAAAGGGAATAGAAATAAAGCGAACAGTAAGTTTCCTAATACACATTGGCAAAAATATTTTCATTTTTACAACATCCTTTGCAACAAATATAAATTTCAACCTATGATTCGCCAGGTAGAAATCAAGGTTTTTGGCTCCTGTTTTGGTATAGTTCATCCTACCAACATTCGTCACATAACCTACAGCATCTGAAAGGTAAAAACTTTTATAGCAACAATATTTAAAAACAAATAATTTTAAGATACCTAAACAAACAACACATTACCAATGAGATATTTGTTTTCTGTGGGCTGGATATGATCAAAATCAACCAATTGTAACAGATACCTAACAAATCCCTTAGATATAACAAAAGATTTCCTTATGCTTGTTTCTCCATTAAACTCAAGCATGAACGTATCGTCCTTCCTGATACGAAAATCTTCCTTGTTTTGCATGACTACAAAATTTTTAACCGAATATATAGCACCCTCTTTTAACCTCAAGAAATTGTGAGCTACCGTTGCCTTGGCGGTACAATGGATAACATTTGCCTGCATCAAAAGTGCGTAAGAAAATTTTGATAAACAACACAGACATTTGATAACTTTTTATTACATATTGGCATTATTCAGGTTTTTCACACATGGATGTCAACATACTTTAGCATCAGACACCAAGAAATCAGTGCTCAAGTATCGGCCCGAAGGAGCATTTATATCCCACATCCTACAGAGCATCACTACGATCGTACCGGTCTCATCCAATTTCAATTCGTCCAGGAACAATACAACATTTGGGCCTCCGATTTCTGCAGCCATAATTTTAGAATTAATGGTCCTTTTTTACTTGTACGCCTACCCACAATGTCTGGGCAGATAATGGGTTGCAGGCCTTATTTATGCAGGTTCCATTTATTAGTGTTTTAATTGTAGATTGATCCATATTCTTTGAGGGTGCAAATTCGCAGCCCTTTTGTGTTTCCAGCATTGAATATGTGTTTATTGTGAGCCTGCGAGCATTCAAGCCAGGGATATTTTCATTCAATTCGAGCCTCTTCATAAACCAAATTGGATCTGCATTGAATATGAGGCCCTCCTAAAACGAAATGAGTTGTAGTTATTTCGGTATGCATAGACATGTATGTACCGTACTTTTGGTTGTGCACAACCCCCCTTGCACATTAAATTAAGGGGGGTAAGCTTTAAGTATAATAGATAGTATATTTAAATAGAGCAATTTAGGAGGCTGTAATTACCTGGATTACACTTCGGGTCAGTTTTAAATCTGTGGAACTTATAATTATATAGTTATTATTTATTTTAATTTTTACATATGTATAATTATGTTAGTATACTGATATCAATAACACACAATCCAAATCGTCCCATATTCATATAGTTGGGTAAAGTTACCCCCATATACTTGTGAATGAGTTAATTTGGATTATGTTTAACCTCAAATGGGTCAAAAAAGAAACACTGTTGCTATGAAGAAACAAATTGAATTGAACGAGTTTAAAGTTGCCTAAATTCTAATTTGTTGCATGCAACCACTTAAAATCATTAAAGGTCGTTATTTTAATTCTCTGGTTTTTGGAAACATAATAATCATATTAACTATTTATAAAAAATCTGTAAAATGAAAACAGAAAAAAAAAGAAAGTGTTTGCAATATCCGTAGAATGACCCAAAGAAAATAAAACTATTTGTGGGTTAGCACATCCCTACCTACTTCAGCTCGTACTAGAAGTTAAAAATAATGTTTTCTTGAATATTGCAGAGGAGCCAAAGCTGCACTTTAAGAAAACTTTAAAGACAATCCTCTCTTTGACATCCCAACTGAAGCAGTTATCTTCGGTTGCATCCCAATTATCATAGCAGATGATACATCGTCTTACCTTTTGTTGATTCAATTCCATGTGGATGAAAAAGGCGTTCCAAATTTAGACACCAATTTGACATCAATTCCAACATATGTCATATTGCGTAAACAAAGATTGCTTGCTAATCCTTCAATGAAACAAGCTATGTTATTCCCACATCCCGCTCAACCAGGTGATGCTTTCCATCAAATATTGAATGGTCTTGCGCATAGAAGGTCTTAAACTGGACTGCAGGTCCGGTAGCTGATCTCAAGCCTTGGTAACCTGTAAAATGTTTCTGAGGTGTTAAAATGTTTGAAATATTGCTTTTATAACATATAGACATTTACTATTGACGCGGTTTTGGAGGATGTTTTGTTGGATATTACGTTGTAGTTGATCTTAATTAAAGTGAATTTATGATTAGTTGAAAGGTATGTGCTTTGCACCCTTGTTCTTATCTCGACTGGCATAATATGCATCTATGTCTCTATGTAATGGCATCATTTTCCTTTTAATGCTCGGCCAAGAGGTCTCGAAGTACATGTGACACCTCGTACTTTCAGGTCATTTCTCAAAACAATTCACGTTTCACAATTTCATCATTTATCGTAAACTAGGTTTGCGTGTTCCAAATTCGCGTAACCTTAATGGTTTAGCGGCGAATTCATGATCATATCATCACGAACATTTCATATGGACTAAGTTTAGTCTACATTTCATTAGCATCATTTGCATCATGTTAGTTCATTCATGACTTTGCATTTCACCTTAAACGCGTAAATTTTATATTAAATAAACGTTATCGCGTGAGTTATTATTTTGAACCTTTAATCCGATACTTCCAAAAATTATCCCGATATATTTTTATACTTGCATTAAGTTTATAAAAATAATATTATGAGTTTACCCAGTGTTTTAAATTTATTTGGTATATAAATTGTTAAATTTATATTATTACGACGTTTTTCTTAAAAACTACACGATAATTATTAGTTCACTCAAATTTTACAAGAAATGTATTTTTACAATTTTTATAATCTCAATATACTTTACTTTGACCTATTAAAAATTATTTTTAGCCAAAAATCTACCAAATCAATCAAGTCTTAGTTCCATATTTTACAACTTGTGGCCATGATTAGTTTTAGAAGACAAGAAGGACAACCCATATTTTTTTCTTCTGCTACACGTTTTCACCATCACACACTAACTCTAAAATAATATCTAGACCAAGTCTAAAACTCATTTAAATATTGCAACTCATCACATATCATATCATCCATAATAGGTCATTTTCGAGATTCACGCTATATTTCAGTGTACTCACTTTTGTCATCGCCTCATTTTACCAAGTGAGTTTTTCATAGCCCCACTTTCAATTGTTTTGTACTATTTTGGGGGAGATACATGCTCAATTATTTTTCACAAGTACTTTATATTTTTAAGGATAACTTCTATCATGATCACCATTGTTTCTAAATCAAATGTTG
The DNA here is from genome assembly GCA_910596185.1 of Chrysanthemum makinoi. Classification (NCBI taxonomy): domain Eukaryota; kingdom Viridiplantae; phylum Streptophyta; class Magnoliopsida; order Asterales; family Asteraceae; genus Chrysanthemum; species Chrysanthemum makinoi. The sequence goes on from OU343220.1 coordinate 296,230,462, forward strand.
TACTATATCAATTGTTCTTGTTTGCGTGCTATAGTTCTACGTCGTATAACGTTCTAAATCAGTTGACTACTGATACATCGTCGAATAAAGTACTATGTCAGTTGACTACTGATACATTGAGTCATGTACTATTGATTATGTGCTATAGTTCTACGTCGTATAATGTTCTAAATCAGTTGACTACTGATACATTGAGTCTAGTTCTATTGATTAAGTGCTATTGTTCTACGTCGAGTTAGGTACTATTGTGAATTCATTTGACATCATGTGTTTGAACATAAACTATACACATTTTGGCAGTGGGTTGTGAACACATAGGTTGCAAGTTTTGTATGGGCGGAACTTGGAACTGGGTGGATTTACAATGCCTTTGCTGCATAAACGATTTTGAAAGGCTTTACATTTCAACACAAACTCTATGAACTCACTCAACCTTTGTGTTGACACTTTTTAGCATGTTTTATCTCAGGTATCTAAGGCATTCACTTCATGGCATGCATTTGGACACATCATGGAGTCGCGATGACGACGCGTCTCACTTGGGTTTTACGCACTTTAAAACATCGTTTGAATTGTAACAAACTTATTTCCGCAAAAGTTGATTTTCATTTGGGACCTACTTTGTAAACTCTGATTGTTTTATTAAATCAAACGATGTTCTTTTCAAACGACACTTTAGGTCGTTCAATATAACTGTGATTGTGATGCTATGACAGTCAATCCCCCGGAATTCCATTCCGCTGCAAAACAGGTAATTTGGGGGTGTGACAGATTGGCATCAGAGCTTCGGTTATAGAGAACTAGGTTGCATCATTGACCCTAGACTATAACTACATCATCATAGCATCTCATCATTTCATCATAAGTGCATACTCATTGTACATGCGGGTTTATGACTTAACACCAAACATCATATGAGTCGATTAGTCCAAGCATTGCATAGTTACTCCTAAATTATACATAGCCTGATCACCTATGTCTAATTCAGGAAGAATCATGCAATGAAGGGAGTAATAGTCTTATATGTGTAAGCAATTCTATGACCGAGCCAAATTTTCAAAAGACCTGTTACTCAAACCGATTTAGCCTAATCTCATGACAGTTCTTGTTTGATGAGTTGTGAGATTAAGTAAAAATCGGTTACCTAAGAAGTCTTTTGAGGGTTTTGCTCGAGAATGGGAAAGTTTGCCACATCAAACCTAAACCGGAGAGACCAACACGAACTGAATTCAGGGACTGAATTCCTTTTTGGATGGGCGAATGTGACACCTCGTACTTTCCGGTCATTTCTCAAAACAATTCACGTTTCACAATTTCATCATTTATCGTAAACTAGGTTTGCGTGTTCCAAATTCGCATAACCTTAATGGTTTAGCGGCGAATTCATGATCATATCATCACGAACATTTCATATGGACTAAGTTTAGTCTACATTTCATTAGCATCATTTGCATCATGTTAGTTCATTCATGACTTTGCATTTCACCTTAAACGCGTAAATTTTATATTAAATAAACGTTATCGCGTGAGTTATTATTTTGAACCTTTAATCCGATACTTCCAAAAATTATCCCGATATATTTTTATACTTGCATTAAGTTTATAAAAATAATATTATGAGTTTACCCAGTGTTTTAAATTTATTTGGTATATAAATTGTTAAATTTATATTATTACGACGTTTTTCTTAAAAACTACACGATAATTATTAGTTCACTCAAATTTTACAAGAAATGTATTTTTACAATTTTTATAATCTCAATATACTTTACTTTGACCTATTAAAAATTATTTTTAGCCAAAAATCTACCAAATCAATCAAGTCTTAGTTCCATATTTTACAACTTGTGGCCATGATTAGTTTTAGAAGACAAGAAGGACAACCCATATTTTTTTTCTTCTGCTACACGTTTTCACCATCACACACTAACTCTAAAATAATATCTAGACCAAGTCTAAAACTCATTTAAATATTGCAACTCATCACATATCATATCATCCATAATAGGTCATTTTCGAGATTCACGCTATATTTCAGTGTACTCACTTTTGTCATCGCCTCATTTTACCAAGTGAGTTTTTCATAGCCCCACTTTCAATTGTTTTGTACTATTTTGGGGGAGATACATGCTCAATTATTTTTCACAAGTACTTTATATTTTTAAGGATAACTTCTATCATGATCACCATTGTTTCTAAATCAAATGTTGTACTATATCAATTGTTCTTGTTTGCGTGCTATAGTTCTACGTCGTATAACGTTCTAAATCAGTTGACTACTGATACATCGTCGAATAAAGTACTATGTCAGTTGACTACTGATACATTGAGTCATGTACTATTGATTATGTGCTACAGTTCTACGTCGTATAATGTTCTAAATCAGTTGACTACTGATACATTGAGTCTAGTTCTATTGATTAAGTGCTATTGTTCTACGTCGAGTTAGGTACTATTGTGAATTCATTTGACATCATGTGTTTGAACATAAACTATATACATTTTGGCAGTGGGTTGTGAATACACAGGTTGCAAGTTTTGTATGGGCGGAACTTGGAACTGAGTGGATTTACAATGCCTTTGCTGCATAAACGATTTTGAAAGGCTTTACATTTCAACACAAACTCTATGAACTCACTCAACCTTTGTGTTGACACTTTTAGCATGTTTTATCTCAGGTATCTAAGGCATTCACTTCATGGCATGCATTTGGACACATCATGGAGTCGCGATGACGACGCGTCTCACTTGGGTTTTTACGCACTTTAAAACATCGTTTGAATTGTAACAAACTTATTTCCGCACAAGTTGATTTTCATTTGGGACCTACTTTGTAAACTCGGATTGTTTTATTAAATCAAACGATGTTCTTTTCAAACGACACTTTAGGTCGTTCAATATAACTGTGATTGTGATGCTATGACAGTCAATCCCCGGGAATTCCATTCGCGCAAAACGGTAATTTGGGGTGTGATAGATTGGCATCAGAGCTTCGGTTATAGAGAACTAGGTTGCATCATTGACCCTAGACTATAACTACATCATCATAGCATCTCATCATTTCATCATAAGTGCATACTCATTGTACATGCGGGTTTATGACTTAACACCAAACATCATATGAGTCGATTAGTCCAAGCATTGCATAGTTACTCCTAAATTATACATAGCCTGATCACCTATGTCTAATTCAGGAAGAATCATGCAATGAAGGGAGTAATAGTCTTATATGTGTAAGCAATTCTATGACCGAGCCAAATTTTCAAAAGACCTGTTACTCAAACCGATTTAGCCTAATCTCATGACAGTTCTTGTTTGATGAGTTGTGAGATTAAGTAAAAATCGGTTACCTAAGAAGTCTTTTGAGGGTTTTGCTCGAGAATGGGAAAGTTTGCCACATCAAACCTAAACCGGAGAGACCAACACGAACTGAATTCAGGGACTGAATTCCTTTTTGGATGGGCGAATGTGACACCTCGTACTTTCAGGTCATTTCTCAAAACAATTCACGTTTCACAATTTCATCATTTATCGTAAACTAGGTTTGCGTGTTCCAAATTCGCGTAACCTTAATGGTTTAGCGGCGAATTCATGATCATATCATCACGAACATTTCATATGGACTAAGTTTAGTCTACATTTCATTAGCATCATTTGCATCATGTTAGTTCATTCATGACTTTGCATTTCACCTTAAACGCGTAAATTTTATATTAAATAAACGTTATCGCGTGAGTTATTATTTTGAACCTTTAATCCGATACTTCCAAAAATTATCCCGATATATTTTTATACTTGCATTAAGTTTATAAAAATAATATTATGAGTTTACCCAGTGTTTTAAATTTATTTGGTATATAAATTGTTAAATTTACATTATTACGACGTTTTTTCTTAAAAACTACACGATAATTACTATATCACTCAAATTTTACAAGAAATGTATTTTTTACAATTTATATGATCTCAATATACTTTACTTTGATCTATTAAAATTATTTTTAGCCAAAAATCTACCAAATCAATCAAGTCTTAGTTCCATATTTTACAACTTGTGGCCATGATTAGTTTTAGAAGACAAGAAGGACAACCCATATTTTTTTCTTCTGCTACACGTTTTCACCATCACACACTAACTCTAAAATAATATCTAGACCAAGTCTAAAACTCATTTAAATATTGCAACTCATCACATATCATATCATCCATAATAGGTCATTTTCGAGATTCACGCTATATTTCAGTGTACTCACTTTTGTCATCGCCTCATTTTACCAAGTGAGTTTTTCATAGCCCCACTTTCAATTGTTTTGTACTATTTTGGGGGAGATACATGCTCAATTATTTTTCACAAGTACTTTATATTTTTAAGGATAACTTCTATCATGATCACCATTGTTTCTAAATCAAATGTTGTACTATATCAATTGTTCTTGTTTGCGTGCTATAGTTCTACGTCAGTATAACGTTCTAAATCCGTTGACTACTGATACATCGTCGAATAAAGTACTATGTCAGTTGACTACTGATACATTGAGTCATGTACTATTGATTATGTGCTATAGTTCTACGTCGTATAATGTTCTAAATCAGTTGACTACGGATACATTGAGTCTAGTCCTATTGATTAAGTGCTATTGTTCTACGTCGAGTTAGGTACTATTGTGAATTCATTTGACATCATGTGTTTGAACATAAACTATACACATTTTGGCAGTGGGTTGTGAACACACAGGTTGCAAGTTTTGTATGGGCGGAACTTGGAACTGGGTGGATTTACAATGCCTTTGCTGCATAAACGATTTTGAAAGGCTTTACATTTCAACACAAACTCTATGAACTCACTCAACCTTTGTGTTGACACTTTTAGCATGTTTTATCTCAGGTATCTAAGGCATTCACTTCATGGCATGCATTTGGACACATCATGGAGTCGCGATGACGACGCGTCTCACTTGGGTTTTTACGCACTTTAAAACATCGTTTGAATTGTAACAAACTTATTTCCGCACAAGTTGATTTTCATTTGGGACCTACTTTGTAAACTCTGATTGTTTTATTAAATCAAACGATGTTCTTTTCAAACGACACTTTAGGTCGTTCAATATAACTGTGATTGTGATGCTATGACAGTCAATCCCCAGGAATTCCATTCCGCTGCAAAACAGGTAATTTGGGGGTGTGACAGTACATGTTGCACCAAAATTCTTAAATTTTATAAACTTGCTAGATCAATTACCTATTTGGCCATGTAAAATATATTTAAAAAAATATGAAAACATTTTCACGAAAACAATATGATTTGATGTAAACAAGGATTGAGACGCCTAATTTGGATTAATTCAAAAGTGTAACTAGCTAATTCAAGAATCCAGAATTTGTCTCTTTGTCTTACACATCTTTTATATAATAAAACAAGGGGTAATTATGGATTTGCCTCGGTTGCTCGGGGTGTCAACACTTTCTAGACTCGACTTTTGGTTATTCCTTAAATAGACTATGAGACTTGCGACTTTTCTACTTTTAATATAAAAGCGCCAAGTGTAAGGAATCACCTACAGGTGATGGAAACCCTAGGCACATGGAAAACATGAGGTATATGCCCAATGATTCACCTCTCCTAGAAGTTAACACATCTGGAAGTGGTGAGGGTGGTTTGCAACTTATACAGGACTTGATGGCTAAGTGTACCAGATTGACTGAAAAGGTGACTAACTTGGAGCAGGAACTCAAGCATACTAAGACTTCACATACCAGGGTCAATACAAATCTTATTGGCAAAGTGAAGAAATTGCAGCTCAAGGTGGAGTCACTTCAACAACCAAAAAGAGTCAAACAGGTTGTATCAAGCTCAGACAGTTTTGATGAAGACATGGTGCAAAGGGATTTTTTCAAACAGGGGAGGAAATCTCAAGAAGACCTTGATGCAAACATTCAGGGGAGGATGGATATGGATTATGATATAGGACAAAATGATGAGCAACCAGAGCAAGTTCATCAAGACACAAAGCATCCAGTTAATTTTGAAAACCTTGTGAAGAATGTGAAAAAGGTAGCAAGACAGATGGGATTTACAGTTGATACTACTGCAAATAGAAGAATTATTACACAAGCAATGCAAAATAAAGATGGTACTGTTGATATTCCAGTTGATATTGTTAATGATATTCCAGATACTGCTACTTCAACAAGAGTTGATTATGAAGAAAGCTGTCTTAAAAGGAAAGCTACATCATTTGATTCCAGTTCAGAAAAGAAGCAAAAAGTTAAAGAAGATACTTCTGAAGAGGTTGAAACACAAGAAGACATACAACTTCAACAATATATGGTAGCTATTCCAGATGTACTGTTTGTTGAACCATTGTAGCCAAAATATCCATTGTTGATTGGGAAATTCACACAGATAAATTTGGTATATCTTGGAAGATCATCAGATTGGGAAATAAGGTGGAAATGTTCAAGACTTTTTCTGATATGGTCAAGGCATTTGATAGGGATGATCTTGTGAAGCTGTGGAATTTGGCCAAATAAAAGTTCAGTCATACAGACTTTGAAAATAATAAGGAATTAGAGCTATGGACTGAGCTAGGTAGATTATTTGAACTTGTGGAAATTTACATGGAGATTATATGACACATCTGGTGTACATCATGTATCTACAACTGATGGTACATATGTATTTATGCTGGTAGAGAAAGAGTACCCTCTGAGAGTTGGAATTTTGGTGTTTATGCTATCTGCAAAACTTTCTGTGGATAAAGACTTAGAGATGGCAGGAGGACTAATAAAGAAGATCAGAAATCAGCTTGACCAAGCAATGAAGACTGCAAGAAGAAAGTAGTGCTTGAAAGAATTCCCCCCCCCCCTCATCAGAAGAGTTAAAGCTTAATTAAAGAAACCTAGTGATTTGCAGATAAATCATAAGTTTAGGGGAGGATTGTTGGGAATTAAACGTAGCAGTACTAACTGCTATAGGTACTGCCAGACATACAAACAGACTAGTAAAGAATACACTAGCAGTACTAACTGCTAGTATACATATGGTTTGTACTGCTAATAGGATATGCACACGTTTTGTATTTTAAGAATAGATATTGTATATCTTATACGATTTTATAGTGCTAGTTTTCTTGTATAGGACTCATTGTCCTATAAAAAGAGATCCTAGGTTATATTGTTTGACACACCAATACACAATCAATTAGAACAGTCGTGTTAAGAACTTCAAGGTTGTATACCCTGATACTATCAAAAGTATCCGTATTATTGCTTAATAATATTGAAGTGTTTTGATTATTACTTTGTCCATTGCATATTCACTGTTCTATTGATTATTCTTCTAAGTGTTACCAAGTAGATTCCGCATACTTGATTAACATTAAGCTTTGTTTCATTCACAATTGTTTTGGATTCATCAAAGACAATATACTTATACAAACTAAGTAGATCCAAGGTTTGTGACTCATAGATGTTAAGATCTATATTTATAATAGAGATCACTCAAAGCTAGTTAATGGAATTATGAGTGATTAACAGTCCATTAATCACCACATAATTAGCCTCCATAATTGTAAGGATTAGTGGTTACATGACCAAAAAAACGTGGTCATTATTGCAGTTATAACTGCCACTTGAATAGGTCAAAGCCGTTACAAGTCAGTCATAATTCAAACTCAGCTTGTTGATGCACTCGCTGATGAGGTAGCCCCTGAGAGGTTCACTCACTGATGAGATGAACCCTCTAATCGAGATTACTCCCTGATGAGATCCTTCAGCTTACTACTCAAAAAGTACATAGCTGATCATCAACTTGATGAATACCGTTTAGAGTCGGACTCATTGAAGAGTAGACTCCCTGAACTTCATCAGAGACTTGAATCATACTTTACTAGTACCCGAGTCAGGAACCTTATGGGTGTACACTCCGTACCTCCTGAACCATTACCAGGTATGACTTAAACCCTCAAGTGCATTAATTTTTCCAACAATGGCTGTATTTCGATGGTGGTGTAGTCGGTGGTGAGACAACGGCGACGACGCGGCCACCGGAGGTTGGTTATGATGGTGAGGAGAATGAAGAAGAGTATTTGTGGTTGTAATTATGTGTATGAGTATGTCATATAATATGGTATTTGTGTATGTTGGCAAAAAAAGGAGAAAAAAAAGGAAGGAGGGGGGGAAGTCGAAAATGCAACATTAGGTGACTTGACGAAAGTTAGTGAAAGCTGTTAAAAGGAGGGAGTAATAACGGATAATGCGAGGCAACTTCTACTGTCAAAGCAAAGCATAAGGGGGGAAAATGTAATTTACTCTAACAACAACAATAATACGGAGTACTATAATATCTGGTTAAAAATAAAAATTAATATTATTTTCATTCATCAGATCCCTAAAAAAGAAAAGAACCCTAGTTGGTGTACATCAATTGATTTCGGCATAACCATCAGAAATTACAGATTTGGCTGTTCCAAGACGGAAAAAGTAGATAGCAGCAGAGTCAAGGTAATTTTATATATCTCAAAATGATTATGATGGCACTCTTGAAAGTGCTTTTGGATCATATTATTGTTGTGGTACCCCCCATAGGGATGGAGGAAGATCAAAGCATCACACCACAACCACAATTATTAGAATTTAATGTTCCGAATGAGATAATTCATCGTATACAATCATTGTTGCCCGCAAAAGATGCCGCCCGCACATGTGTCGTGTCCAAGTCATGGCTACACGCTTGGTCTACCATCCCTACCCTCAGGTTTACTAAATGTGTAACTCATGATAATCTCACCTTACAAGAAAAACTAGACTACATTATGTTGATTGATCGCACTCTTTTTCGGTATCTCAACGACAACATGTCAATCGAATGTTTTCATCTTCACTTAGACATCCACAACTCGACATTGCCTTATCCTTTAGAAAGGTGGTTTCAAGCACTAGCAGCTTCTACAAATTGTCCTCTCAAGGAGCTTTCCCTAACAATGTGTCTTATGAAGGGTATTAAGAATGTGGATGATGCTGGGCTTACACTTCCGGATGCTATATTCTCTTGTCAAAACTTGGATACCTTAACTTTAAAAGCTCATAGCATAGGAGTCATCGGTCGTGTTAGTTTGAATACAAATCCTGTCATCAAGTGCTCGCTTCTACGCGTACTCAAATTGAAAGATGTGTGCATAAGTGAAGGGGCACTTCATGACTTATTCTCTTCTTGTCCCTTACTTGAGAAGATACACATAGACTTTGATTTATCCCTGTGCCCGGAGAAAATTAAGGTGGAAAACCTCCGTTTTCTTCGTGAATTGAAGTTAGTTTCATTTGATACTGACGTCTTGGAAATTTATGATGTCCCAAGTCTTCAGTTACTTTCTTACTTCTCCGTACTATCAAGGTATACTACAATGAGAATGGATACATTAGGGAGCGTAAGAGAATTGGTTCTAACACATGTGCCGGTAGATGGTGCGTTGATCGAAATGATACAATCAAAGTTTCCTTTTCTCGAGAATTTGAACCTTTCGATCAGCAACTGCATGATAGAAACCATTGATATTACTTGTGTTTCCTTAAAGAGATTGACTCTTGATATGTTCTTGAAAAAGGAAATCAACATACAAGTTTATGCTTCAGAGTTACTTTATTTCTCTTACGATGGCCTTAAAATGCCTACGCTCTTGTTTCCATCTAGTACTCCCGCACATATTAAGCTCATACTAAGGTTTCATAAACACGAACCCATTGATCTGTTCTATATTCTTAAGGTGAGAGAAGCACTTGATTTATCGAGCAACTTTGACATCGAAACAATAGATGGTTTTGTGCCATCGAACATAGACCTAGATGATCTTAGAAGAATCGTTCCGTTTCCAGCTAGGAACGTGCAACAACTATCGTTTGGAAAACATTGGCAACAAAAGTCGTGGAAGCACCCACCTCTTTTGGATTTTCTTTTTTCAATTTGCTATCCCCGTTACATTAAGGCATATTATAGATCGCCCAGCAACAAGAACTACTGGTATAAGCAAATGGTGCGGATCATGGAAAGGAAAATGTGTGATCTAAAAGATATTGAAATAAAAAATCCCGGTGATGGAAAATGGGAGAGCCTGACAAATTCTTGGAGAAGTAACCATTTTCTTTTTGAACTGCCTTGGAGAAGCTTTAGTGATGAGGGAAATGACTACAATTCAGATGAGGAAAATGACTACTATTTAGATGAGTTCAAATTGAATTGGTTGTCTTGAAGAACCTGCTTTTCTCATCATCTAGGATCAATTATTTGATTTCATGTTCAGGTTTTGTTAGCTTATTACCCGAGTTAATTTGATTTTATATACCCCAGTCTTATGAATTACAGTATTTAAGGCGAACTTTCATGTGTTGATTTACAACTTTTTTACTTGACATAGGTAACTAAGTATATGAAAAGCCATTTTGTGATGTTTCATGTTGATTACTGAATAGATGAGTGATGAATAAGTCATTTGATATAGTATTTTTCGAGATACCTCTTAACATTTAGGTGTAGAATTGCTGTGTTTAGACTTATCTTAGATGTGCCAATTGAAGTGATTATGTGATAGTAATAGTTAAAGAATCAGATAATAAGTTATAAGAAAATGAGCTATCAAGACGGTGTTTGTATGGTCTTAAGATGTTACGAAGTTGTAATGATCAGATGATAAAAGTGTTTCAGCTGTTTGAGAAATTCTGACCATTTAAGGAATTCGTAGGTATGATGTGAAAATTGATAAAGCCTTGTGAAATGGGAAGAAAACCCTCTCATATTAGGTCAAAAGAAGTGGTAGATAGGTAAGTATAGGTTACTCTCAGATAACCAGTTTTGTTGCAGCTGGTACGAAGATAATATATTTGACCCCTAAATAATCAAACAATCAGAATCAAAATTCATCCAAACATTAGAAACTGTTAAAGTTGCAATAATGAGATAAGCACTTCTAAAACACAAATCCAAACACTCCCTTCTTGTAGTGTGAGCTAACATACTCATGTTTACAAGTTCAATGGTACTAGGGATTCCATCTTAATGCTTTTTTTGTGCAATATAGGTAGTGCTGGTGATATATTAGAAGACGATCCAGTTGGAAGGTTGAAAGTCTTTGTTTATGAGCTCCGGAGCAAACACGACAAGAAAATGTGACAGAAAGACCCTCGACGTCTGAACCACATGTTTGCTGCTGAAATTTATATGCACATATTTCTCTTATGAATCCTGTTTCGATCCAGAAGAAGCCGATTGGTTTATACCCTGTTTACACAACCTGTGACCCAACACCAAATGGCCTCCTGCTACCTTTCAAATCACCACGTATGATGAGAAGTGCAATTCACTTATTTCTTCTAACTGGCCTTATTGGAATAGGACTGAAAGGGCTGATCACTTCTTTATTGTGCCACATGATTTTGGTGCTTGTTTTCATTATCAAGTTAGGATCTTCAAGTATAGGTGGAAAATGGGCTGGTCGGGCATGTTTGTTAACGGGTCAAAGTGGGTATTTTTTTGTGCGGATGGGGGTGTCGCTAAACATATTTTAGCCAACACATTACTAATATTTAGTGTGTCGAGGATGATTACAAAGTTTTTACTATTTAATAGTAGTATAATTTTTTTTTTATTTGGTAATCAATGATCAAATATTATAATTTTGGAGATTTTATGCTTTGAAATTCAGTTTGGGCAGCTTTCGACCCATTTCCTTGCTTCTTTTTATTTTATTTTATTTTATTTATTTATTTTATTATTATTTTTCTAAATATGACCTGTTAGAGACTGCATAACCCAAATCGACACGTTTATAACTAATCTTGGGTCGAAGTTGTCACCTTTGGTCTTTATGGCACTTTTATTTTTATTGTTTGGTGGGTGATTTCAATTCTTGAATTATGAATTTTGCTGTAGGGAGAAAAAGCTATTTGTTAGGGATCCTTCCTCTTCTCCAGCGGGCTACTTTAGTTCAGACATTTGGGCAAAGGTATCATGTTTGCTTTAAAGAGGGTTCTATCACAGTGCCTCCGTATGCACCTCCTCAGAAGATGCAATCTCATTTGATCCCTCCAAGTATTCCTCGATCGATCTTTGTCTACTTCATAGGATTGTTTTATGATGTAAGAAACGACCCAGAAGGTGGTTTTATGCAAGGTAATTATTTGCTATATTCTTAAAAACTGTTAGTATTATGAAATTTGTGGATTGACCGGCTCAGCTAATGGTTGGGTGGGTTGACTCACTAACAATTTACTCCCATTAAGTGTCATAAATAATTAATTTGTTAATTATGATTGCAACACTAATTTAAAAATAATGATAAAAGTATATTTGAATAGAGCTAATTAGGAATCTGTAATTACTTTGATTACTCTTCGGGTCAGTTTTAAACCTGTGGACCTTATAATTACGTAGTATTTAATTATTATTATTTTAAATTTTACATATATATAATTATGAGGCAGCGATTGGCTTCTTGTAGCATTCCTCTATAATTATATATACTGATATGAATAACACAATCCAAATCATCCCATATTCATATAGTTGGGTAAAGTTGCCCCCATATACTTGTGAATGAGTTAATTTGGGTTAGGGGTGTTCACAGATCGTGCAATATCCACAGTAACCGAAAACCGAAACCGAACCGAACCGAAAAAAACTTAACCGAATTCGTAACCGAACCGAACCGAACTAAATATTCGGTTATCGGTTTGGATATGGTTATGGCAATGAAAACCGAAAACCGAATTCTTATAAATATATATTTTTTCTGTGTTTATATGAAATGAAATGAAAAATAAAAAAACAAAAAAAAAAAAAAAAACAAAACAAAAAAAAAACTAAAACTCTTTATTTTAGTATAAAATATTGTGGACCTAATCTCGCTCATTGCTCGGTATATATTGTAATAAACTAAAACCAAATGGCTAAACCCGTATATTAGTTAGTTAATAATCGTTTGGCGGTTAAAAGTAGTTATGGTAGTTAATAGGTAGTTATTTTCGGTTATGTAACAACCGAAGGGACACAATGGTTCGCTGTGAACCTATATATACGCTGCATATGTACAAGTTGTAATGTGTGTCAAATAAACAATGTAACCAGTTTATAACAAAGAATCAATCTTGTTCATATTCGATCCTGGAAATTCGCTATAAACCTGTGCAACAAATATAACATTTTTCTATGTATTTATATGAAAAAAATTACTAAAACTCTTTTTTAGTATAAATATATCATTATTTAAGTTTGAAAATAAATTTTGTACTAAAAAATATATATAATTAAATAAATAATAATTAAAATTATGTAATTCGGGTTATTCGGTTCGGTTTTCGGTTATAGGGGTTTGGTTTTCAGTTATTCGGTTCGGTTCGGTTCGGTTTTTGGTTTGACCCAGAAAAAAAAATTAATCGAACTAACCGAACCGATGAACACCCCTAATTTGGGTTGTGTTTAACCTCAAATGGGCCAAATAAAAAAACTATAGCTATGAAGAAATGAATTGAATTGAACGAGTTTAAAACATAATAATCATATTAACTATTTATAAAAAAATCTGTAAAATGACAACAACACAAAAAAAAAGTGTTTGCAATATCTGTAAAAATGACCCAAAGAAAATAAAACTATTTGCGGGTTAGCACTCTACCTGCTTCAGCTTGTACTAGAAGTTAAAAATGTTTTCTTGAATATTGAGGAGCCAGAGCAGCAGGCTGGGAAAATTTCAAAGACAAACCTCTCTGACATCTCAACTGAACATCCAACAACGTACTCTACGAAGAGCCGTTTTCTGTTTAGGCACACTTGGGTGGGCCCTATGGAGTCCATGACTGGTTGAAGCAGTTATCTTCGGTTGCATCCCAGTTATCATAACAGATGACATCGTCTTACCTTTTGCTGATGCAATTCCATGTGGATGAAAAAGATGTTCCAAATTTAGACAGCATTTTGACATCAATTCCAACAGATGTCATATTGCGTAAACAAAGATTGCCTGTTAAACTTTCAATGAAACAAGCCATGTTATTCCCACATCCCGCTCAACCAGGTGATGTTTTCCATCAAATATTGAATGGTCTTGCGCGTAAATTGGCTCATGATAAGAGTGTTTATTTTGAGGAAAGGAGAGAAGGTCTTAAACTGGACTGCAGGTCCTGTAGCTCATCTCAAGCCTTGGTAACCTGTAAAATGTTTCTGAGATGTTAAAATGTTTGTTATTGCTTTTATAAAACATATATGCATTTACTATTGACGCGATTTTGGAGGATGTTTTGTTGGATATTACGATGTAGTTGATCTTAAAGTGAATTGATGATTAGTTGAAAGGTATGCGCTTTGCACCCTTGTTCTTATCTTGACCGACATACTATGTAATATGTATCTATGTCTATGTAATGGCATCATTTTCCTTTTAATGCTCGGCCAAGAGGTCTCGGGGTACATGTTGCACCAAAATTCTTAAATTTTATAAACTTGCTAGACCATTACCCTTTGGCCATGTAAAATATATTTTAAAGACTATGAAAACATATTTCATGAAAATAATATGATTTGATATAAACAAGGATTTGATAGATTGACCGGCCAATTGGACTGGTTTGGCTATTCTTTTCTATTGAAAAGGAGTCAGCTGTCTGCGCGAGTTATCTTCTTCTAGGCTCCGCTGGACGACAAGGGCATTCTCGTTTAAATAAATAGATGTCGGCCGTACTTGTGATGGTTCCCAAGGATCCAATATGACCACTTCACTTAGGTTTACGTTGGCACGATATTGTTTTATGGAAGCGGGCGGGCTGTTAGAAGTTCGACCCGCTTTTTTTTTTTTGCCGTAGGGGAGGGATTGACCTTTCTAACGCATATTCAGTCGTACCGGCATGGCTCCACTGATTTCTTTTCTATCGGAGCATCCAGCAGTGCAACCTGGTTCTACTTGACTAAGCCCGCGCTCGTCCCTTGTCTTCTTCCCTTCTTAATATTTAACTTTTTTTTTTTATTAAATTTATATTTATTTTTATTTCAAAATGAAGAACATCAACAACAAAACCAAGAACTTTAAATAAAATAAAAAAAGGAATCCTCAAGAACACAAACACACAAACCCAGATTTTATCATATACAAACGCAATCAAAGACAATTACTCCGAAACTCCATCAATCAAGAATACCAGGCTCACCAACAGCTAAGAGATATACGAAAAAGGGAACATTCCAGGCAACATTCCAAACACTTTCTTTAACATGCTATGAAGCATATCCATGTTATGCAGGTTATTAGCCTCTTTGACCCATATATCCAAATTTCCATGTAGCAACATAACTTTGAGACATGAACTAGAGGTCTTGAATGGAACAACTTGTAAACTTTGTCCATGATTTGATCCGTCATAGCCTTGGTTGGTGTTGAAGATACCCATTTGGCGGTTTCGATTAAGGAAGATGTTAACGAGAAAAGATTAAGGGATAATGGGAATGATGATGATGAAAATGTTGTTGCTGTTGGTGGAAGTAACATCAGAAGATCAGTTTCTTTGAATGGTTATGAACTTATGATGCTTGTAGGAATAGATCTGATGTGCATAGTACTACTAATTATTATTGGGATCGACATGATATTCAAATTCGATCACTTGATGGTGGTGATTTGGGGTTTGAAGTAAGCAACGTTGATCAAACAGAAAATAATTGTCCCACAGAAAGGGAATGATCTTGGTCCCGGTTTCATAAAGTTTCGGGGTATCATTTCTGAAGAATTCTCAACAAGCTGAGGATCTTCGTTGGTTTTCTTTTTTTCAATTTTTGTTGAAATTTGAAGTTGTATAATCATGTTTTGTTTCTTGAAGGTGAAACAGAAATTATAAGGCACAACTTGGTGTAATTAATTATTCGGTTTATGTTTATTGTTATAACATATAAGGTCGTATGCAATGGTTTGGTTCGGACCAAAAAAACTAAGACCGGGATCGAGACTGAGCAAGACCATTTGGTCTAGTTCGCGGATTGATGTTTTGGTAACTTTAGTTCTTGGTCCAGTTTTGGAACCGTGCACATCCATAATTTCTTTTACGTTGATACATATATATTTTTAAGTATTTCAAACTCTTAGTAACTTCAGTTTTCAAATGTATTTGTGTCAAAAAATACGACTTCTCTAATGTGACAAGGTTGTCAATAAAAATGAGAAGTTTCTTGCAAGTAAAAGAAATGTAAATATAGAATCATGGTATGGCTATTCTGCTACTGCATTATTGTTGTTTTAGGAACAATAATAACAGGATTCCAAGAAGAACATAATTGGTCTTACATTTCTTGCAGAACCTGCAAAAAAAAGGCTGTCCAGTAATGTACCCTAAAGGATGTTGAAAGTAATAATCAATCATCAAATGCGACCATCCAGAAACGTTTCTATTGTGCAAAATGTAAAAACGATGCAACATCCATATTTCAAGGTACTTTAACCAACAGATTCAAATCTACTATGTCAACAATGTTTGATAAAGGAGTATGCAATCTCCTTAACAAACCTGCACAACTCTCAACGAGTACGTCCTGGAGTATTGTCACGTTTCAAACGACTCAAAAGGTAGCTGCTTGCACTCCCCACCAGTGACACTTGATCCTATAAAAAACAAGGCAAGTTTATTGAGATGTTTCGGATTGAATACGTAATATATAACACAGAAACAAACGTAAACATATGAACTGCTATACCCAACATGCATAAAATTTGTGTTATTATTCTTAAGATGCCAGTTTTTGTCTTTAATTTTAACATGTTCTTACAAAAAATTACTTAACATGTAGAACTCATTCTTAAAGTCAAATTATTTTATGGTTTTAACATGGAAAAGCCTAAATGGACTAACATATGTGTTGCTGGGCGTACCCAACAGAAGTAAAACTGGAATAACATAGACTTGCAATCGCCAATTCTCTGACAGAAGTTCAAAATATTTCGGTTGTGCTTACCTGGGTCAAACCACGAGTGCCGACATATGGACCGCCCAAATGTGATAAGTCGTGCACAGTTGACTGCAAAAGAACATGATACAAAATTCAGTACAGTTGTAATTACTAAAATCGTTTTAACACTTCATACTTACCACTGGACGAATAACTCCTGTATACCCCTCAATTCCAAGGACCTCTAAGAAAAGAGGCACGTTGGTTGCCAAGTGAAGAGGCTGCACACGACATTTACAATATAAATAAGAATAATACTAGTAACACAGATTTTATGCATCATCCAGAAATGAGCATACCGTTATGTCCCTGTTATTGTTCAAGAAGTAGGGCTGTGAGGAACACGGGCGGAGGCATGTTCGTGTTTGTCCGTTTAAGTTTAACCGGAACACGGGCGGAGGAACATTTAAACAGGCATACATTCTTGTTCATGTTTGTTTGTTAAGAAAAAGCAGATGTTCAAGTTTGTTCGTTTAGGTTCTAAAACGGACATACAAAAAATGGACACAAGCATAGAATATTGAGAAGATAAATAAGATTCCTTTTCTCCGTGTGTGTTTGTTTGTCTGAGAATGCCTATTTTACTCGGTGTATATAACAAAGAATGTATGGCATTCGCGCATAAACAAATAAACATACGTTAATGCGAAGATTAGAGAAATGTTCACGAACGGAGCTTGTGTTCATTTAACTAAACGAAGAAGAAATTATGTTGATGTTCGTTCAACTAAATAAATAAACGTGGACATTTTACCGAATTGTTCAATTTACAGCCCTAGTAATAACACTTGACATTGGAATATTACCTTCTTGTGGTTCCTCCTCGTCATCGGATAGATAACAGCAGCAAAAAAGTTAGATTGTAAATAACAAAAGTAACAATATGATTAAAGTGTATAGGTTTAGAAGAATAACCATGTTATCATTATCAATATCATAATTAGGAAGTAAATGATACCTTGGCACCATATATAATTAGCCGGAAAAGAGTGGGCATGGTATGGACACAAAGTATGCTGCATAATAGTGCGGGTAAACCCATAAGTGATGGATAAATCCTAATAAAATGCCTAAAAAAGGTAAAAATCGGCGGAGCGCGGGCACCCGTTTAGGGTGCCGGCTTCCCCAGCACATGTTCCAGTGACCGGCGAGGGAGAACCCAGGACAAATTTCCCCCTCGTTGACCGGTCAACTGGACGTTTGCCGTGGGACCATTGGAGCAATGCCCCAATGGTACTCCTAATAATAATAATAATATATATTATTTGTTTTTTAATAATTATATAACAAAATAAAATAAGGGATGAAAGAAACTGACAACATAAGAATCTGGTAAGCAACGAAGCACGCAGCTGCTGCAATCGCTGGAATGACGAGAAGATAATAGGGCAAATTTCCAAAAATGCCCTTTTCCGGCACAAAATGCTCAACGAATTCGACATCAGTCCCCGGCAAGATTATTATCTTGTTTGGATCCAAAGGCCTCTGCTGGTTTGAGTTAAGAGTATGAGTTCTAGTTTTGTAAGCATCCATGCCCGTCTTGAAAATGTCCTTGAGCCCATGATCTCCCCCTTTTCCGCTCCAAACACCAATCTTCACGGGTTTCAATTTGACGATACCGCTTATGATTCTTCCGATGACCGTCATTGTTTTCTTGGATTTTTAGGGATTTGGTTATCTTTGCTTTCTGGGTGTTTGTTTCGTTGGAGAAGACTGAGAGTAGTCAACTCAAGTCAAGTCGTGTGGGCTTTTTTATGTGTATGTGGGTTTGGGCCTTCTTCTTCTTTCTTTTGTTTCTGTATCATTTGTCCAATCCAACTCATTCTCTTTTTTTACATTTGATGGGCTTTTCCCCGCCAAAATACAAAATATAATATCAACTGTCATATATCCTTTAGTCACTTTTGCCAAAATAATATCACTTATATACTTTTGAGATACCAAAATATACATTTAAACATGGGTTTAAAATTTCAATTTCTGATTCTGATTTTTAAAGGTTTAAGGTAACTTCAAAAAGAAGAATAAATAATCGTGCATGAAGAGTGTTGAGGAGATGAACTATGTAAACTTGATAAGTACCGAAACGTAAAGATAGATTGCAAAACCGGATTTCTCAAAGATTTTCAAAATAAAAAAGTATAATATCCCCCTCCCTCCCACCTTGGCCACCCACAATATACATGTATAGATCTAGTTTCATGCACTCAACCTTTCCTAAATTGATTTCATTAAACTAAAACCTTCACCTCATTTTTACCTCACCAAAGACACCACTCTTCTTCTACACCATATTCGGCCACATACAACAACCCACACCAAATCCATTTTCAAATTTATTTCAAGCATTTTCAAGAAGGTTTAGGGTGATACTTAAGGTTCTTGGGTAAATTAATGCATCAAGGGTTTTATTAAGGTGATTTCTTGGATTATATTGGAGAGTTTAGTGCAAGTATTTTTGAGGTTTGTAGAAATCTTGGAGCTTGGTTTAGTAGTGCTCTTGTAATGTTCTTATAACCACATTCATCACATCTTTGTAATGATACATTTTTACTTTCTCTTTTTCACATTTTTCATACACCTATACATGATTTAAATACAAAGATTATCACCATCACATGTGTAAAATATTATGTTTGAAGTGTAACTTGCAAAAATTATGATTTCATATGTCAAAAACATGATTTTATGCGCTAAAAATAAGTTATTGTGTTTATATTATTATTTTATGCTCTTGATAATTGGTGGAAGGGTGATGCTGGATTTCAGACCATGTTTTACTATTTATAATTTCTCGTCTACCTAAGGTCTACCTATGCACTTACGGGCAGTGTACCCGGTCGTGTGTAGTGTAGTAATCAGTAAAGCCGATGTCGTTCCAAGAGCTATGAGTGCGGATCTAATCTAAGTTATAATGTCATTGATTTTAAAGGGGGTTTTGAGTTGATTAATAATTAAACTAATGAAAATAAAACGAAAGCAAATTAAAAGTGATGAACAATCAGTAGGGAGAAAAGTGCTAACCTAATTATTAATCTTGTTAAGCCACAATTAAGTTTTCCTATTAATCTTTTCTATCGCTTCATGTGGGGGGTAAATATCACTAGAATCCTCGGGTAAATTCGTCTAGCCTATGGTCCATAGGTTCCTATTCTGTAACCATACGATTGTCAGAATTCGTGGGTTAACCTATGTAGATTTATTAAGTACCAGCTACAATTTAGACTTATTCTAAAGAAACCCGGCCTCTCGAAACTTAGGTTTTCCCTTAACTTCTTAAGCATCTCCGTTTGGTAGGTGATCCTATGGTCAATTCGCACCTTTAGCAATAGCAAAACTAGTCCTATTAAAGATATGAGTAGCAGCACGCGCCCCAATGTCTTGAGTTATCGAGAACTTTCGGATCCGCTTAAGTAAGGTCACCGCATCTGCCTCAAGTTCCCCCAAAGAGAAAAATGAGAAAGGGATGAACCCATATCCAATATCCGCACATTTAGCTCCGTACTTGACACGCTTACGTTTTGCGGCATCAATCACCACACGACCTGGCACAAAATCAATCATACCAGTTTGCGTGAGGGGAGACGACCCCGTCAAATCGACACATATGTCCTGCCCTCCGTCCCAGGAATATAGCAAGATATCCGCTGGCAGTAAGACTTGCTCCCTTTCTCCACCCAACCCGATGTCGACCTCTTTATGAGCCGAGACCCCGGATCAAGAACATATATCAACCAAAGTATCACGCACCATGTTGTGCCGTTGTTTAATACCAATAGTGCCAGTACACGATACAACATGGTCCCCGTAAATATCCCCCGTGAAAACCTTAGAGCAAGCAGAGCATGACATTTGAACAGAGAAAAGGGGAACGACTAGCCGATAACGTAATATGCACTTGTAAGTTCTGGCATTCATAGTCTGTCCCAGCCCAGATATCGGAACCACCCTAAGCCAGATTGATGTGTAGTCCTCCTTTTGCGACCTCCACAGTGCCATTTGTCGAGGATATAGGCAAAATGTGGATTCAGCCATTTAGGTAACACGTGTGAAACATATATCTGCCAATTTCTTCATGAGTGTGGGAGCAGCGATCTCATCTGGTTTACTCAGAAGGTCAATCTTCATTTTCGAATTAAAAGCGCTCAAGGCCTCTTCGAACGAAGGTCCATAGGTTACAATATCATATCGTTTGAGGAGCTTAGTATGTAGTTTGGCAGATTGGAGTCTACACGCAAGGAATGCATAGTTCAAGGCATCCCCTGCAGAATATACACCAAGCCCCCCAAATACAAATGGCAGGGTGGCAAGCCTCCATTGCTAATCACCAAATCCAGGCCCATAAGCAGTAACAATACGTTCCATAGAAGAACGCAGTGCCGCATCAAATGCAACGTGGGCACACTCAAAGACCTGAGGAGAACATGTGTGCATAGATAAATATAACTTTGAAATGCCGGCACAAGCACGAAGGAGCAACAGCTCACATTGGGGGTCCCTAAGCTTAGCAACAACATCCATGAGCTCAATAGTTTTAGCAACCCTTTTCATAACAAGCTCACTGCTAAACTCAAAGTCTTTGCTAGCCGGCCCACCTAATAATTTGACACCATGCAGCGGTCTAGCAATATTGGGCGGGAAAACACCTGCAAGCATGCTTCTGGGGTCTTCCTTTGGCCAAAAAACCTCAGTTTTATCAACATTGAGGTGCAGGCTGCGTCGTGGTCCATCCAATATAATAAGCTCTAAAACCTTCCCCAGGACCAAGGTATCTCCAATAATAGTACCATCGTCTAGATACCAAGCTTGAAGGGATAGACTAAAGGAGTCTCTAATCTTACATATCAAAGGATGTAACACGAGAGCAAAGAGAAGAGGTCCAAGCAGATCACCTTGTTGTACAACCTGGTGCGACCATAACATGTGTTCTCCATAATATAATCTAGCTGGGCTAGAGTAACAAAATTTCACCCAACGTGAAATGGCAGGACAACGCAGGCGAACCTCCTGTAGCATGACCTCACGGTCCACCAAGTTGAAGGCGTTTTTTAAATCCACCAATAACATCGAAAGCCCTTCCTTGCCACCTCGGTCCTCAATAAACCTATTCACAGCATGAAGAATAGCCCCCCCCCCCTTTCAGGGACCCCAACACCAAACTAGAGATCATTTAAATAACCGTCTAAGGAGTGGCCGATCATAGAAGCACCAACCTTGGAGACTAAACGCCTACAAACAGTACCCAAAACAATGAGACTGATACCACCTCCGAGCTTGATCAATGGTGTGAGCGGAACACTAGCAATATACTCACCCAATGCCCTAGAACATTTACCATCAAGAAAAAGATTCACCACATGGGTGATAGAATCGATTAACTCATCGGAAATAGCCATAGCATTCCCATTAAAACAATCCAAAAGGTGTTGGGCACGCAAACCATCTCGACCACAAGATGTACCACGGGGAAAACTCTTGATCATATCAAGGACCACAACATGAGATCCAATGAGGTTATGATGGTCAATAGGTATATCCGGCAGGGAAGGAGCAGACTTGAAGGGGTGCTTATCTTTTAAGTCATCAAGAGTGGTATCATTATAAGGAGCAACACCTAAAGAAGAAAGAACTCTGACAACCGTAGTATAATACTATAATGGCCATCACATATCTTCCTATTACATTGCTTGACATTACGTTCACCCAAGTCCAAGTTTTACTCATCAATATTAGATCATGTGAGGGATGGTTCAGCTAAAACCTCTCTAACAAGCTGCAAACTCCCACCAGACATACCCCATGAGTGAATGGCGTTAGCGATATATTCTTCTTGGCGTTGACGTTTAGTGGCAGACCTACACTCCATGTTACTCCTCGGGCAAAAGGTTTTAAGGAGACAAAGAGGCAAGACTAACAGACTAACCCAACAAGAAATGTCCCCAGATGTGCAGATCACCTTATTAAGAGCTCCTTTCAATACGCAAGAGAATCCCAAACGACACTTTGAAGGGATAGATTTGACAGTTTGCAATCCCTTAGAAAGCAAAGTGTCAAGTAGGTGTAGATCAAACCCATAATGCTCCGCCAAAACCTGGCCTTCAACACGATCAATAGAGGAAGGAACTTGTGGCTTAACGAGATCAAACAACACAAACCTAACAACACCATCGCCACAATCAGGAGGTGACACAAAATCAGACCCATGCCGACACTTAGTGTAACACCCGAACCCGACAAGGGTAGAAGTGTCACATTCTGGTGTCATATCAGAACATACAAATGAAATCTTTACAAACGGAAACCTTAAAAATGAGGTATCAACTAATATACACAATTTGACTGACAAGGAAAATACAATATCCAAAATGAAATAAAATCCCAAAATAAAAGTTCTTCAAAATAAGCCCCAAAGTGAGGGTACTAGGGGGTTGGTCCACTCAGATACTCTAACTCTCAGCCCATCAAAGCCCATCTTCAAACCTAAAAGCTGCCGCAGGAAAAGAAATGCGGCTGAGCTTAAAAAGCCCAGTGAACAGATATAACAACACGAAAGCTAAATAAAATCAGAAATGCAAAGTGAAATCAGGAAACTGATAACAAGGTCACAACAAAAGGAAACCAATGAGTCAAGGAGGATCCTGCAAAACACAATTATACAGATATCCAAAAAGAACAGATAACAAGGAGAACGAAGCAAAGAAAAGCATCGATGACATATATACAAGCACATACAACCATGCATACACGTACTGACACATAAGCAAGCATAGCAGACGTCGTATCCACACAACATATACAGCATACAATCAATTCAGGAAATCAGAAGACATACAAGTCAAATAGAAATCTAAAGGCAAGCGAAAGCAATTAATTAGTAAGTGAGCATGACAATCATACAGGTCAAAACCCTTAGTTGAAAACATAACCAGTATCATAACAGCGGAAGTACTAACAGCAGTCAAACATGGCAGTCACACGTAACAAGTAGGAATACAGTATGAACATTATAATTGAATGAACTAGGGACATAGCAGGGCAATTGAACAAGTTAACAAGCCAGACGTCATAAGTTGAACCATTTGCCCAAATCAATATGTAGCATAGACAGAAATGTAAACATGGCAGGTCAACAACAAGCAGATAAGGATACAACGGATAGCCATAGTCTACGAGATTAACTGAAGGAAGTACACATGATAAACAGACAAAACTATCGATTACACACTAGCATGGTCACCAGACAATTTAGAGGGTCACATAACAGTGAGATCACATATCATTAGATGACAACAAGTAAATCAGATAACCGTATATTAATCATATCGTAGCAGGGTAATCAGTAGTCACATAAAACATGAATAACATAATCAAATCCAACAAACATGTAATAACACGGTACGTGAATAGAACGATAGTTTGAAGTAACGGAATGAGAGTATGTCAGATCAATGAAATGGAATATAGCATGGTAGTAGAGTGGGTCACATAAGGATACTGAATAGTGGATAATTAATACAGAATATGATGCGTTATGGAATACATAAGGTACAATATAGGTATATCAAAAGTGTAAGGGTTTTCAGAACTCTACCACGAGCCCGGAATATATCATATCATAAGTAACCATTGTATTCGGGTGGTGACCTCGGAATACCATATATAAAAGGAGGGGAGACCTTAGTAACCAATGGAGTAGCTAGCTCCCAGACTGTGAAGACGCGTATTGCACACGACATCATTCACCATATAAATCATATCATATCATATTAAAATATATTTAGGATGCATCCATACGTCCCCGCAAAAACATAGTGGCCAAACATATAACTTGAGCTCATAATCATATAACATAAAGGGGACGGTGTGTAACATCACTCGTACACACTGGAGTCATGCCATTGGTGCATCAATGACATGGTCATGGTACCTTCATGACTAGGAACACATATTTGGCTCGGGTATCAAACTGAATGGTCAAAGCATAATCATATCATAAGGGCTCATATCAAAGGTTCAGAAGTCAAAGGTTCATATCAGAGTTCCATAACATAAGTTCATAATCAGAGGTTGATATCAAAGGCTCAAAATCAAAAGGTTCATAATCAGATGGTTCACAATCAGATGGTTCATAATCGTAAGGTTCATAATCATAATATTCATAATCATAACAAACGAATATCATAGCGAACAGAATCATACCAAAGGATCACAGTAAAGGGAATCATAGCAAGGGCATCATAAGTGAGATAAGGTCAATGATCGAAAAGTCATGAGAAATCCATACTGAAAAGGGATAGAATATCTGTACCTTAGTCGAAGCATGCAAAACAAGTAGTAAAGTCACGAGATGAATAAACCCCGTCGCCCGGAACCTATATGCATTCGATAACGCTTATTAAGAATCAGATTATTCATTCTAGACGGCTTTTCATTTTTAGTAGGTTTCCACTTTTAGTAATCTTTCCAAAAACAACAGGTTTCCGTATTTAGCAGATTTAGTCATTTATGATGCATTTAAAGACGTGTTAGGTTAATTAAGTGATTTATAGACTTGTTTAACTCGTTACCAAGAATCATGAATGTCGTATATCAAAGGGTCCAAAACATATTCGCCAAGGTTTACATGGTCATGATTCATTCAACATATAACATAACAAGGTCATGATTTCGTGTGGTTTTTTCATATCATTTTATGTGACAAGGGTTTTCATTTTTAGCATCTTACATAAGTCGAGCCATAGGAGGTCCAAAACAGTATCAAGTAAACATGAATAAAGCGAATCAAAAGAAGTCGAGACAGATTCGACGAGACACGATTTATAGGTCGACATATATGGACTTCTCATTTAATATTTCATGCGTCATGTTTATTATTTCATGTGTAAATAAGATTCGTATGACATGTATGTTCAGTAGGTCCCAAATCAGATTCATATGTCAAGATATAAAGAGACCAAGTATTATTTTACCTGCATAAATTAGTTTCTTTCAATGAACATGTTAAGTGAAAAAATACCCATGTGATCTACATAGATATAACCGTGATACAACATATCTTTACGTTTTCTTTTCCAATTTTAACTTCACGTGAAGAAATTTTACGTTTTAGAGAAAAACATTTGTACACATCTGTTTGTCACATGGTATCAATTAATCTACAAACCAAAGCCAAACTAACTCACGTATTATCATTCATGGGACATGCAAAGTGTTTACAAAATAGTTCCATAGGACCGTGTTTTATACTCTTCATAAACTTAGCGCTTGATTCCTGATTTGTGTAGCAATATTTTTTTATTAGTATTTACATGTTTATATAAATAATATCATGCGCATGGTATGCAAGGCACAATACCAGATTTTATAACGAAAGAAGAAGGTGAAACGAAGGTTATAATTGTACCTTGTAGCGTGAATAAGGAGCAGAAAACAATGGCCGAAACAACAAACTAAGACACCCTTTGTGCTTCTATTATCCACGACAACAGCAGCAAGGAACTTACACCCAAAACCAATCCGACCTTTGCACTTTTCACGTGATTTCAGCTTTTAAACTAAGCCTCGCACCCTTCTTTTCTTGGAGCCTTTTCAGTCGACAGAAAAAATGGAGAGGGAGGGTTTCTTTGTGTACCGTGACTTTTGTTTTAGAGGCTAGGGTTTAATGATAATTATAAAGTGTGATTGAGATAAATTAGGAAGGTAATTGGAACATATATTTAGGCGTGTACATAGTTTGAGGCGTTTCATATAGTCGAAATTGGGGAGAGAATTAAGGACAAAATCACCAAATAATATACTTGCCAATATTAGTTGTATCATCTTTTATTTAAATGTCTAATATGTATTTCATTTAATCCTTGTGACTTGTATCGTGTTACGTTCATTATAATGTAAGTTTTTTTTATGTTCAAGGTATTACGTAAACTCAATTAAACGTCAACCATATAACGTACCTAACAAGCTCGTTTTATTTTACGGATTATTAATTGAGGGCATTATGGTCTTTTAACGCGTTCACGGATTTTAGAGTTTTACAACTCTTTCCCTCTAAAAAAAATTTTCGTCCTCGAAAATTGATGTCGCAGAGATATACAGAGACGTACAAGTTCAAAGCAGACGTAGCAATCCATATTCTCATACAGATCCTAACGATTTCGGTTTCGAGGCGTACAAATGTTACACGTAATAGATGTTGGTGAGAATCTCGCAAAGAGGTACAGAATTCCAAACGAATATGAGGATCAAAGGATAACGGATATAAGTCCTAGTCCATGCACGTACCTACCCTAGGTATTTCCCTAGACGTCGTACGATTTCAATAAGTTCACATTATATGATCTCGGTATTATCACGGTGATCATGCGTCATAATACTTGCTTCACATAACAAGTCCTTATTGTCATCATATTATGTCCCAGGTCATGACAAACCATATAACCAATATCACAACAAAACATATCACATACAGATATCAAGTAACATACCAAAGCAGACCAGATTCACATACATACAGCATAAACTACATCAAACAACTTACCATATCACAATGAAAGAAAGCCACTAACTTGCACTAAACGGTTCCTCATGACTCATTACTGACGATCCAAATATAAAGCTGAGATCTTGTTTTAAAATTGCGTTTTGCGATCCGATGCGCTCAAGTTCCCCGAGGCCGATGCGTGATGCATGATGCGAATGCGAGCGCAATTTAGACACGATGCGTTTAGTATTTAACAAAATAAAAAATAAATACTTATACGTAATATATTTTACAAGTACTAGGTAAATACAATAAACTTATATAACATATTCAAATTCGGCCAATAATCCATTTAATAAACCACCTTGTCATAATTATGTAACTCATGGTTCTGTAATTTGTTTATGTCATAGACTCAGTGTTCTGTTTCAACTTTCAAGTAAATGAAAACATCACAGTCATATCACAACTAAATGAAAACTCCACAATTAACTTTGCATTTGATGTATGCTTTCTTACACTAAAAAAACCAATTACCAAAAAGAATTTGTGTTTTCAAATGCAATATCAAGTAGATGAAAGTGCACAATGTTTTAGCTAGTACTAGACTACTGGGTACTACAATCATCAGCACTAAAAAAGCATAGAAACGATCCAAGATCATATATTGGTAATCATGAGTTTCGTAAATCTAAACGTGCATATGTTTTGGTTCTATATTTCATGGCTAGACCCCAATGAAGTTGCATTAACATGATCTAATCAGTTGATAAATTATAAAGAGCACCTCCTGATACATCATAAAAGGTCCTCATTAAAATAGTTGGGCTATTAAATTTGGTTTTACTTTTATAAATCAACGCAAATTCCAAATTGCGCGAATTGCGGCTATTGCTAGCATTACACAAATGCGACAAATTGCAGTCAATTGCGAGCCCAATCTGGGATGGCCTCGCATTATGTACCATGATGCGAAATTTCATATGCAATGCAATGATGCGCGCATTTTTAAACCAAGGATGAGATAATACCAAAATGCTAAATCATAAAACTTCACGATTCAAACCGAGTTCTGAACAAATCAAAGAAAAGTAATACCGATCAAAATCACTTAGCAAAATATCAACCGCCTCAAAATGCGTAATAAACAAATCAGAGTAACACAAGTCGCGCCCAATCATATAAAGTAGATGAACCTTCTCAGCCACCAGTTGAATCTTGTCTCCGTCCTTGCGCCTTCTGTTGATCCGTCCAGCTCACTTCAGCAGCATCCTGACGTCTCCGGCAGTATCACGATCGGTTGCGGCTTCTGCTTCACGAACCTCTCCAGAAAGTGTTGCAGCAATGTAGGGTCCGCACCATCATCTTCGGATCTACGAGAAATCTCCATCTAACGATCGACAAACGGATGTGCGAAGACAAAGTAAACGAAATCAATTTCGAAAAGAAGAAGGCCAAATCGGTGAAGACGAAAGATTATCGAAGTCAAATCTGAACGACAAACAAAAGGAATCGAAAGAGATCAGAACAAACGGAAGCCTAATGTCTACCCAGTCCTCACAGGTCAATCCTAAGGTCAACAAGACGAAACCTTTGCTCTGATCCCATAATTGTAACACCCGAACCCGGCAAGGGTAGAAGTGTCACATTCTGGTCTCATATCAGAACATACAAATGAAATCTTTACAAACAGAAACCTTAAAAATGAGGTATCAACTAATATACACAATTTGACTGACAAGGAAAATACAATATCCAAAATGAAATAAAATCCCAAAATAAAAGTTCTTGAAAATAAGCCCCAAAGTGAAGGTACTAGGGGGTTGGTCCACTCAGATACTCTAACTCTCAGCCCATCAAAGCCCATCTTCAAACCTAAAAGCTGCCACAGGAAAAGAAATGCGGCTGAGCTTAAAAAGCCCAGTGAACAGATATAACAACACGAAAGCTAAATAAAATCAGAAATGCGAAGTGAAATCAGGAAACTGATAACAAGGTCACAACAAAAGGAAACCAATGAGTCAAGGAGGATCCTGCAAAACACAATTATACTGATATCCAAAAAGAACTGATAACAAGGAGAACGAAGAAAAGCAAAGCATCGATGACATATATACAAGCACATACAACCATGCATACAAGTACTGACACATAAGCAAGCATAGCAGACGTCGTATCCACACAACATATACGGCATACAATCAATTCAGGAAATCAGAAGACATACAAGTCAAATAGAAATCTAAAGGCAAGCGAAAGCAATTAATTAGTAAGTGAGCATGGCAATCATACAGGTCAAAACCCTTAGTTGAAAACATAACCAGTATCATAACAGCGGAAGTACTAACAAAGAATCAAACATGGCATCACACGTAACAAGTAGGAATACAGTATGAACATTATAATTGAATGAACTAGGGACATAGCAGGGCAATTGAACAAGTTAACAAGCCAGACGTCATAAGTTGAACCATTTGCCCAAATCAATATGTAGCATAGACAGAAATGTAAACATGGAAGGTCAACTACAAGCAGATAAGGATACAACGGATAGTCATAGTCCACGAGATTAACTGAAGGAAGTACACATGATAAACAGACAAAACTATCGATTACACACTAGCATGGTCACCAGACAATTTAGAGGGTCACATAACAGTGAGATCACATATCATTAGATGACAACAAGTAAATCAGATAACCGTATATTAATCATATCGTAGCAGGGTAATCAGTAGTCACATAAAACATGAATAGCATAATCAAATCCAACAAACATATAATAACACGGTACGTGAATAGAACGATAGTTTGAAGTAACGGAATGAGAGTATGTCAGATCAATGAAATGGAATATAGCATGGTAGTAGAGTGGGTCACATAAGGATACTGAATAGTGGATAATTAATACAGAATATGATGCGTTATGGAATACATAAGGTACAATATAGGTATATCAAAAGTGTAAGGGTTTTCAGAAATCTACCACGAGCCCGGAATATATCATATCATAAGTGACCATTGTATTCGGGGGGTGACCTCGGAATACCATATATAAAAGGAGGGGAGACCTCAGTAACCAATGGAGTAGCTAGCTCCCAGACTGTGAAGACGCGTATTGCACACAACATCATTCACCATATAAATCATATCATATCATATTAAAACATATTTAGGATGCATCCATACGCCCCCGCAGAAACATAGTGGCCAAACATATAACTTGAGCTCATAATCATATAACATAAAGGGGACGGTGTGTAACATCACTCGTACACACTGGAGTCATGCGATTGGTGCATCAACGACATGGTCATGGTATCTCCATGACTAGGAACACATATTTGGCTCGGGTATAAAACTGAATGGTCAAAGCATAATCATATCATAAGGGCTCATATTAAAGGTTCAGAAGTCAAAGGTTCATATCAGAGTTCCATAACATAAGTTCATAATCAGAGGTTGATATCAAAGGCTCAAAATCAAAAGGTTCATAATCAGATGGTTCACAATCAGATGGTTCATAATCGTAAGGTTCATAATCATAATATTCATAATCATAACAAACGAATATCATAGCGAACATAATCATATCAAAGGATCACAGTAAAGGGAATCATATCAAGGGCATCATAAGTGAGATAAGGTCAAGGATCGAAAAGTCATGAGAAATCCCTACTGAAAAGGGATAGAATATCTGTACCTTAGTCGAAGCAAGCAAAAAAAGTAGTAAAGTCACGAGATGAATAAACCCCGTCGCCCGGAACCTATATGCATTCGATAACGCTTATTAAGAATCAGATTATTCATTCTAGACGGCTTTTCATTTTTAGTAGGTTTCCACTTTTAGTAATCTTTCCAAAAACAGCAGGTTTCCGTATTTAGCAGATTTAGTCATTTATGATGCATTTAAAGACGTATTAGGTTAATTAAGTCATTTATAGACTTGTTTAACTCGTTACCAAGAATCATGAATGTCGTATATCAAAGGGTCCAAAACAGATTCGCCAAGGTTTACATGGTCATGATTCATTCAACATATAACATAACAAGGTCATGATTTCGTGTGGTTATTTCATATCATTTTATGTGACAAGGGTTTTCATTTTTAGCATCTTACATAAGTCGAGCCATAGGAGGTCCAAAACAGTATCAAGTAAACATGAATAAAGCGAATCAAAAGAAGTCGAGACAGATTCGACGAGACACGATTTATAGGTCGACATATATGGACTTCTCATTTAATATTTCACGCGTCATGTTTATTATTTCATGTGTAAATAAGATTCGTATGACATGTATGTTCAGTAGGTCCCCAAATCAGATTCATATGTCAAGATATAAAGAGACCAAGTATTATTTTACCTGCATAAATTAGTTTCTTTCAATGAACATGTTAAGTGAAAAAATACCCATGTGATCTACATAGATATAACCGTGATACAACATATCTTTACGTTTTTCTTTTCCAATTTTTAACTTCACGTGAAGAAATTTTACGCTTTAGAGAAAAACATTTGTACACATCTGTTTGTCACATGGTATCAATTAATCTACAAACCAAAGCCAAACTAACTCACGTATTATCATTCATGGGACATGCAAAGTGTTTACAAAATAGTTCCATGGGACCAGGTTTTATACTCTTCATAAACTTAGCGCTTGATTCCTAATTTGTGTAGCAATATTTTTTGATTAGTATTTACATGTTTATATAAATAATATCATGCGCATGGTATGCAAGGCACACTACCAGATTTTATAACGAAAGAAGAAGGTGAGACGAAGGTTATAATTGTACCTTGTAGCGTGAATAAGGAGCAGAAAACAATTGCCGAAACAACAAACTAAGACACCCTTTGTGCTTCTATTATCCACGACAACAGCAGCAAGGAACTCACACCCAAAACCAATCCGACCTTTGCACTTTTCACGTGATTTTAGCTTTTAAACTAAGCCTCGCACCCTTCTTTTCTTGGAGCCTTTTCAGTCGACAGAAAAAATGGAGAGGGAGGGTTTCTTTGTGTACCGTGACTTTTGTTTTAGAGGCTAGGGTTTAATGATAATTATAAAGTGTGATTGAGATAAATTAGGAAGGTAATTGGAACATATATTTAGGCGTGTACATAGTTTGAGGCGTTTCATATAGTCGAAATTGGGGAGAGAATTAAGGACAAAATCACCAAATAATATACTTGCCAATATTAGTTGTATCATCTTTTATTTAAATGTCTAATATGTATTTCATTTAATCCTTGTGACTTGTATCGTGTTACGTTCATTATAATGTAAGTTTTTTTTATGTTCAAGGTATTACGTAAACTCAATTAAACGTCAACCATATAACGTACCTAACAAGCTCGTTTTATTTTACGGATTATTAATTGAGGGCATTATGGTCTTTTAACGCGTTCACGGATTTTAGAGTTTTACACTTAGAACGAAGGGTATGCGTCTTAAAACAAACCCCACATAACCAAAGACTAATACCTTTCAACGTAACCTTAGCTGCCTAAAAAACAATAAGATTAGTGGCCAAGGAAAGTTTGGTGGTGGCTAGCGCATCCTTATTAAAATGACGATCACGAAGGTGAGTGATCAACGAGGTTTTGGTGAGCCCATTTCCACTACCGTCCTGTCTACCACTTAACCCCGCGAAAGGACAATGAAACCGCACGATAGCCATAACGTGTGTACTCCCTGGTCCAAGCGGATCACCTTGTTGTACTCCCTGGTGCGACCATAACGTGTGTTCTCCAGAATATAATCTAGTTGGGCAAGAGTAACAAAATTTCACCCAACGTGAAATGGCAGGACAACGCAGGCAAACCTCCTGTAGCATGACCTCACGGTCCACCAAGTTGAAGGCGTTTTTTAAATCCACCAATAACATCGAAAGCCCTTCCTTGCCACCTCGGTCCTCAATAAACCTATTCACAGCATGAAGAATAGCCCCCCCTCCAGTAACCCCAACACCAAACTGGAGATCATTTAAATAACCGTCTAAGGCGTGGCCGATCATAGAAGCACCAACCTTGGAGACTAAACGCCTACAAACATTGTAAACACAAAAGTAACTACCATTCATTAGGATAAAGATCAAAATACAAAAGTAACACAAACCTAAACATACTAAGTTGCAACATTAAACATAGTCTAACAATCTAAAATACAACATTAAAACTGATTAACACAAGTACAATAAGCAAAAACATGACACACTTTATGATATTATGATATTATTGACTACCGCCTCTATATTGCCACATTTTAAGTTATTGGCATATAAAACATGCATCATCCTTAAAGTTATTGTTACATGTAACATATATTCGGAAAACATTTGCTCGCCGAAAATTTTAACTACAAAGTACCCGCCGTCACAATACGCGAGTACCATAATCGATAAGTTTGATCAAATTCTTATCATGTTTAACTATTACTTGGAATTATAAAAACAAAAGTTAAAAGAATGTTTATTAATTAGTTTATCTTAAAACTAACACTATAGAAATTTAAATGTCAGTTTGAGCTACAAATTGCCATAATATTACAACATTCCGTTTCCTATTAACAAATCAAATTTCTTAATGTTTTTAGCTTTATTTTGTTTTGCAAGTTTTAACTGTTAAATAAGATACACGTATATCTATACTATCTATAAAACAAATTTAACTAATTTTGAAAAATTAAAAATTTCTTAAAAGTGAGTAAAGTGGATTCCCCAAATTACCCTTTACTTAATATAATTAACTTGTGATACCTTAGGTAATTAACATACGGAAACTAATAAAAATGCAATACCAAGCGTTAATGTTACAACTATAAGTTGTGATGCGATAAATGAGTAAATCAAAGACATAAACCGTATTTAAAGTGTGAAGCGATAACTATAAATTAGAGACAAAATTTGCATTTCACTGCATAAAAATAATCCAATCTAAACACTTTTATTTTTACACTTTTAAAAAGGGTGAGAAATTTTATTAGTTTATCAACACTGAATAATATGTAAAACTTGATTACATTAATAAGTGTGAACAAAATATGATATTGCATTGCCGCAATTATTTTTTTGAAGTATTTAGTTTCACGGGATACTATATCTATTGACAAGTGAAGGAAATGATGAAATATGATTTCATTCCATAAAACTGAATGCATTACAACATGGGTATTTATACAAGAAGAAGTCAAACTAGTAAAAGTCAAACTACACTAATAAGACCATGAACTAACTGTCTAATTCCTAATTCAAGAAATATTACATTGCACTACAATACACTAAGCTGCTGTTGTGAAGCATCTTCATCTTTGATGGTTGAGGGACTCTATGGAAGCTTTGAACACTTGGTGTTGTTGACTGTGATGTAATGTTCTTGGCTATCTCCACTTTATCCCCCCCACAAGTTGGCATTTTGTATGGTCACAAATGCCCAACTTGGACAAATTATTGAAGTGGAGATATCTGCATAAGCCTTTGGAGAGAATGTCTGCCAATTGAGACATGGTAGGAACAAAGCATGGAGAGATTTGACCTTGTCTGATTTTGTCCCTAACAAAGTGGCAGTCAATTTCAATGTGTTTAGTCCTGGCATGATGAATTGGGTTGTTGGCTAGAGCAATGGTGGATGCATTATCACACATAACCAGAATTGGGGTTGGAACAGTAACACCAAGATCTAATAGAAGGCATCTCAACCATGATATTTCACAAGTATTGTCAGCCAGAGCCCTATATTCAACTTCAGTTGAACTTATGGAAACCACTGTTTGTTTCTTAGATTGCCAAGAGATAAGACTATTACCAAGGAAGACTGAATAGCCTGAAACTGACCTTCTAGTGATGGTACAACTGGCCCAGTCACTATCGCAATAAGCAGTTAAAGTATAAGAGTTCTGTTGTGGAAAAAATAAACCTTGGCCTAGACAAAGTTTGATGTATCTGAGAACTCTGGTGTGGGCTTCAAAATGTGAAGATCTTGGACTGTGAGAGAATTGACTTAGAGCCTGTGCAGCAAAAGAAATATCTGGTCTTGTGATGGTGAGGTATAATAGTTTACCAACCAGTGTTCTGTAGGTAGAGGGGTCAGGAAAAAGGTAGCCATCTGTGTCATTGAGTTTGACGACATCCAAAAGATCTGCACTTTCAAGTAGCTCCAATGCATATTTCCTTTGGGACATAGCAAGACCAGTTTTGTTTCTTAGAAATTCAATGCCAAGGTAATAATGCAAAGGTCCTAAATATTTGATGCTGAACTTATCATGAAGTTTGGCTTTGATGTCTTTGATGAAGTCTGCATCTTTGCTTACCAGAAGGATATCATCAACATAGACTAGGAGAGAAGTGATTGTACCATTGTACTTGATGGTAAAGAGAGAAGTATCCACATAACTTTGTTTGAAACCAAGAACTTTGAGAAAGGTAGTCAGCTTCTCAAACCATTGCCTATTTGCTTGTTTCAACCCATAGAGAGACTTTGTGAGCTTACAAACTATGTTAGGGGGAAGAGTCTTAGAATAAACTTGTGGTACTGTCATGTATACTTCTTCATGGAGATCTCCATGGAGAAAAGCATTGTTAATGTCAAGCTGTTCCATGTACCAATTGTTTTTTACTACAATGGAGAGAAGACATCTGACTGTGACCATTTTAGCTACTGGAGCAAAGGTTTCTTTGAAATCAATGCCTTCTTTTTGGTTGTAGCCTTTAGCTACCAACCTAGCTTTGTACCTTTCAATGCTTCCATTAGCATTGAGCTTGATTCTGTAGACCCATTTGCTGCCAATTGGTGATTTGCTAGGAGGTAAGGTGGTGTAAACCCAAGTGTCATTCTGTTCCAAGGCTTGGATCTCTTTGGTCATTACTTCTTGCCACCTAGGGTCTTTGGAAGCTTGGAGGTATGAATGTGGCTCACTGATGCTAGTGACAGTGTTTATGAAGTGCAAATTTGATTGTGAAAGATTTCTATAATTAATGAAGTTAGAGTGATGATGTTTGGATAAAATGGAATTGGTGAAGGATTTTGGAAGTGTGTAGTGAAAACCTGAGAGTTTGGAGGGAATGGGCTTCAGTGTGGTGGACTATCTCTGTGGTGGTGGTATAGAGGGATTTGAAGGTGGGATAGGTGGAGGTGATGAAGGTGGTGGTAAGGTTGTAGTTGGTGAAGGTGTTGGTGAAGGTGGGATAGGTGGTGAGGATGGTGGTGGTTCTGTTGATGGTTCAGAAGAAGATGTAGGTGATGTATTAGTTGGAAGTGAAATAGGTGAGATGGAAATAGAAGGTGGTGGAGGGTCTGCAATGGATTGTAAAGGTGAAGAGAATGGATCAATTGAGGATGGTGATATTGGTGAAGAAAATGGAAAAATATGTTCATCAAAGAGAACATTTCTACTGATGATGGTTTTGTCTGTGTGTGGATCATAGAGGAGTTAACCTTTTTGGTTGTGAGGGTAGCCAAGTAAGACTGTGGGTGTGGATTTTGGGCCAAATTTGTCTTTGTTATGGGTGTGTGTGTGAGCTTGGCATCCAATGACTCTAAGGTGATCAAGAGGTGGAGGGTGGTTGTAAAGGAGTTCATAAGGACTTTTGTTGTCTAGTACCCTTGAAGGTAATCTGTTGATTATATAGGTGGAGGCTAGGATGCAATAACCCTAGAAGTGGATTGGGAAATTAGCTTGAAAGTAGATGGATCTGGCCATTTCTAGGAGTTGTTTGTATTCTCTTTCAGCTCTGCCATTTTGTTGAGGTGTGTAAGGACATGAGGTTTGATGAATGATGCCTTTGGATTGTAAGAAGGTGGTGAATATGTTGTTTGTGAATTTTGTGCCATTATCACTTCTTATGATTTTGATTTTGCATTTAAACTGTGTTTGGACATACACATAAAAGTTTTGAAAAGTGGATGATACATGATGTTTAGAGGGTAATAGATACGTCCATGTGGCTCTGGTGTGATCATCAACAATGGTGAGAAAGTATTTACATTTGTTGAATGTAGGATGTCTATAGGGTCCCCACACATCCATGTGAACAAGTTCAAATTTGACAGAAGCATAAGAATCACTTGAAGGAAATGGTAATACATGTTGCTTGGCTAAAGGGCATATAGTACAAGTGGTATCTATATTACAAGATGATAAAGGTGAAAGCTGTTTTATTCTTTGGATTACAGGAAAAGATGAGTGGCCTAATCTAGCATGCCAAAGCTTGGTGTTGTTGGAATGGATGAGAGCAGCAGAGTGAGATGTTGGAGTAGTTGTGGATGTTGAAGTCAGAGCATACAGTCCACCAAAGAGAGATCCATGGGTAATTGAGCCATCATGGCCCTGAAAAATACATTGCTTGTGAGTAAAAGTGATAGATGAGTGTGTTGAATTAGTGAGCTTGCTGATGGATATAAGATTGTATGTGAAGGAAGGTGTGTATAAAACATTAGTGAGTGTTAAGTGTGGGTTAATGTAGAATGAACCAACAGTTGTGACTGTTACTTGTTGACCATTTGGAAGTGAAACAAGGATAGGTGTGCAAGTGTGAATCTTGTGCATTCTTGTGAGTGAAATGCATATGTGATCAGTGGCACCACTATCAATAATCCAAATTTCCTTAACCTTAGATGTAAAAGAAGCAATGAAGGTGTATCTACCTGACATATGAGGAATGGTACCAGCAGTGAACTCCTTGGGATTGTTTTGTAGCATGAGCAATACTTGGTTGAGTTGATTTTGGAGTTGGTCCATCCTGGTGTGTACAGAAGGATCAGCTGAGGAAGAAGAGATGTTGGTTGAGTCTGAGAAATCTTCATTGACCACTTCCATATGAACTGTATTGTGCTTGGGAGCATTGGTTCTTTGAGAAGGTGGAACATACTTGTTGTGGAGTGGATGTCCTGGTGGGTAACCAACAAGTTTGTAGCATTCATCACCTTTGTGACCTTCTTTGTTGCAGTTAGTGCAATAGACACCCTTTCTGAATGGAGTTTTTCTTGGTGTAGAAGATGAGTGAGGTGTGGGTGAAGGAGAAGGGTGTTTGGTTTAAACTGATTGTGATGAGGTTTGTAATGACTGGTAGTGTTGAGAGCAGTGGGATATGCAAGGTTGGTTTAGGTGCATCTCTTTGCTTTTCTTCTTGTCTAAGCATCTTTGTAAGCCTTTGAAACTGGTGGTAGGGGTTGGATGAGCAAGATTTGACCCCTAATGTTAGTGTAACTTTCATCAAGACCCATGAGAAACTGAATCAACCTCTTCCTTTGATCCCTTTCACCATTTGTTCTCCCATTTGTGCAATCACATCTACAAACACATGCATATGGTGCCTCTAAGGCATCCAATTCATCCCAAAACCCCTTCAACTTGTGATAATACAGTTCAATTGTGGTGTTTTCTTGTTTCAAATTTGCAATCTCATTAGACACCTGATAAATTCTGTGACCATCTAATTGTGCATAATGCTCATTCAATTCTCCCCATAATGCATAAGTAGAGTTAACAAAGCTTAGACTGTTACCAATTTGTTCAGAAACAGTATTGAGGATCCTAGAAATTACCATGTCATTAGCTTTTTCCCATAAGGATCTGAATGGTGAAGTTATCTCTGGTTCCTCAAATTCTCCATTGATGAGTTTTAACTTGTTTCTTGCATTCAGAGCTATCATCATAGATCATTTCCAAGAACTGTAGTTATCAGAACCTGTTAACTTCTTGGAGATGAGAACAAGACCAGGATGAGCTATCATCATAGATCATTTCCAAGAACTGTAGTTATCAGAACCTGTTAACTTCTTGGAGATGAGAACAAGACCAGGATGCTCATTCTGGTGAAAATATAATGGATGGTGGATTGAGTTGATATCATCAGGATTAAATGTGGTTTGTGAAGAAGATGAAGTATTTTCAGTTGTGGCTTGATTAACCATGGTGATTGGAGCTTGCTGGTATCAAGAATCTGTTGAAAATTTTGATTTGAGGTTTTGGCGGGAAAATCAGTTATGATGAAGAATGATCAATTAATGGGGATTTTGATGAATTTAGTTGTTCTGATTGATGGAATTGTGTTCTTGATGATGAATATAACTGATTTGTGGAGAAATTCTGTGAATTTATGGTGGTTTATGATGGTGTAATCGTGGTTTGAGTTTGTTATGGTGGCCGGAGTTTGTTATGATGGTGGCCGGAGTTTTTTATTGGTGGTTAAAGTTGGTTAGAGCGGATTTTGCTCTGATACCATATTGACAAGTGAAGGAAATGATAGAAATATGATTTCATTCCATAAAACTGAATGAATTACAACATGGGTATTTATACAAGAAGAAGTCAAACTACACTAATAAGACTATGAACTAACTGTCTAATTCCTAATACAAGAAATATTACATTGATTACAATACACTAAGCTGTTGTTGTGAAGCATCTTCATCTTTGATGGTTGAGGGACTCTATGGAAGCTTTGAACACTTGGTATTGTTGACTGTGATGTAATGTTCTTGGCTATCTCCACTTTAATATCAATATGTTACGTATTTAATATGAATTTGTTCGTTTATTATTTGCATAATTATAAACACTCATCTCATAAAGTGTTTTGATTCATCATTTTACATGTACTATTTGTACGTAACAAAACACATAGTTTATTATTATTATTATTATTATTATTATTTTAATTGATATGAAGGTTATATTTGATTTTAGAGTAAACTATACCGTTCGTTTTTGTGGTTTGCGTTGACCAACAAGTTTCGTCTTTTGAACAAAAAAATGCATCATTCGTCCTTAAATATGAAACGTTATGTATCATTGATCCCCCACTTTAGCGGGCCACAACAAAGAATTATGGAAGGTTACCGTGACATGTGTGTATTGGTTTTCAATTTAATAAGTTGTTGAAGGCGTAGGTGAAAAGTTAAGTGAAACAATGTTGAATAAATTAAAGGAACGAAGTAGGTAAAAAACTTTGGTCAAAAAATTTTAAGAGGATAGGTGTTTGTCAATTGATGTGTGGTAGCTAATATTCATTTCAAGAAAAAGTTTGGTTACGACATCAGCTTTGAATTCGGGTTTTCAAGTCATTCAAGCTTTATCAAGCCATTTCGACTCTGGATCATGTTGTGGTCGAGTCTCGCATTAGCAAATGAGTTAGTTAGTTAGCAATCTGAAGTCGAGTTCTAATTAAAGTTTTAGTTAGCAATCTGAAGTCGAGTTCTAATTAAATTTTGTTCAAAGATTAAAAGATGTAGTCCAAAAAGTTTGGTTTATTTCAAGGTATAAATTTCAAATGTTCAATGCCTGTTTAAGTAGCAAGTTCAACAAGTTGTGTTGAAGTTTGTATCATTATCAATTTCAATTTGTAATCATGCGTCTGTAGAAAAGCAATTCATCTTTGAAGTTAATATGACTCATCACATTTCCACATCACCTATGAACATTTGAATGCAAGGTTTCCTATACTTTTGGGTCAAAAAGTATGAAAAATGAGAGTGCAGAATAATGGGTCAAACGGGTCTTTTTTTGGCTGAAATTGCATGAGCAATATAATGTGCAGAATGAGTCAATGACCATTATAAAGTTTCATGATGTGGAGTTGAGAGTGGTTTTCGGATTCAAGTTGTGTTTGACTTTAGCATTGAAGGTCAAGTAGAATCATGTTGGAGAAGACAACACTAGCATACCAAGGAAACTATTTACATCTAATCATT
This sequence comes from Chrysanthemum makinoi, assembly GCA_910596185.1. NCBI lineage: Eukaryota > Viridiplantae > Streptophyta > Magnoliopsida > Asterales > Asteraceae > Chrysanthemum > Chrysanthemum makinoi. The sequence goes on from OU343220.1 coordinate 296,271,608, forward strand.
TGCTAATTTTATCATAACAGTCAAAGTCATATACCTAAAACTCAAACTCTATGGTTTTGGCTCTAAAATAAAGACCAACTTATAATTGATTTGAAGATTAGAATCCTGCAATTCTAAGTTAAATCAAGAAAAAGATAGTATTAGTGTATTACCCAGGTTCATACTCATGTTATATGAGTTTATCCAAAAGGATAGACTTTTTTTTGACAAAATCAAGGAAGATTAATCCAAGATACCCCTAGACACTTAACTTTGACCCCGATAAGAAAAACACAATACAAACAGCTTAACTTAAACCAACTGGTCAAAATGCTAATCTGCTGCGAGCTTAAAGCATCCGTTAACAAATTCCATCATTAGACCAATTTTCTGCAGCAATCATAGGCTTCAATCAGACCAAGCCTTTTTAGCAAATATACATTGAAACAATAGGTGGTCATGAGAATCCATACACTTATTATACACAGAACATGCCATCTGGTACAGATTCTAAAAGAGAGCTATAGGCGATGGCGCGTCAAGTAATAATGACATTAGATTAGCTAGAAATGAAGGGTGTATATGAAGCTAAGAAGGAAAGTAAGGGGTCTTTACATTTAATAAAACATAAGAATTAAGAAACTACCAATAAATCCCTCTACATGTTAAACTCATTTTATCATTTACAAACAAGCAAACAAACCATAAACCAATAATAGTTTCGGCCAGATGAATCACACCTCTAGCCATGCCTTCGTTGTCTTGCCGTGCTAACTATCGAAACAAAGCTGCCAGAAGGTAGAAATCATGTCTGCTAAGCTAAATGAAACTGATGCGCATATGCTCCCTTTGATTGCTTTTATGTACACAAACTACAAATCCAGAATCACTTCCAACCATGTTGTGTTTGCATTTTCAAAGAATACCTTACACGTTAAAGATAGGTTCTCATCAGCATTGATTAGAATCAATCAAGGCAGAAGGGGTAATCACCCATAAACAAAGGTTATTAGGTGCAGAGGGTGAAAACAGAGAAAAAACAAAGAATTCTTCACCTGGAAAGATTGTCATTACGAAATACTCAAAATATGTTTAGTGTTAAGTAAGAATGGAAAACTTTTTTTTTGGGTAAAGGGATTATACCCGGCGAAAATATAGTATATTTTCAAAAACAATGGAAAGTATATTTGCATTTGAGATTTGACATATAGTATATTACACTTTTTCCGTAGCTGAAATGTAAGAGTGTGTACAATAGATGTTGCAAAATACACGGGTTAAGCAGGTGAATTCGTGTAGACCCATCCCAGAAACACTATTTCTCCAGTAATCAATCTTACATACAGTTGATGTAATAATTAAGAAAATAACGATAGCAATAATAGTAATCTAAGTTTTGCATTAAAGTATTTATATACAGTTGAATGTGTAACTACGCTTACCTTGCCATCGCCGTCAATATATAAATGAATTTGACTGATCAAGCAAGAGTAGTGTCTCCATGTACGACGTAGCTGACAACGAAGCCCTTGCTGGAATCTCAACACAATCGTGATTTCCAGAGTCATGGTCATCAACACTAAGCACACATGACGGCTCATCATCATCATTATCAATATACTTACGTAGTATACCATCCTTTGTAAAGTCCAATATCACATGATGCCCCCATTCACGGTCTAACTTAATACTAAACATCCAGGCGAACGACTTGGTAACACCCTCCTTCATTATCCATATATTACAGTTATGACATATCTCATGGTCATAATAATACTCAAGCAAACCAAGCGACTCCTTGATCTTCATGACCCTTAAATAATATGTGTGCACGAACCTATCTGGAAGACACACTCTACCAAACTCATCACTCTTCAAATCAAATGAGACGATCAAATTAGACCTAACTCCATTACTCAATTTAACATCATCATATGCAAGCCAATAAATAAACCCTCCAACACAGACCTGACCCTCCCACGTCAAATCACAAGACCTAAAAGCAGGCGGAATGCTAGACACAGTTTTCCAAACACGTGTACTTAACTTAAAAACCTCAACTTCCCAATCTACCATCCGGAAACCTAAAGTACTAATTTTAACAAGCTTAGGATCACTAGTCTTAGGACAAACCCCAAAACCAATAAAAGTAAGCCCCTCGGGTAAATGCAACACATTAGGAACAAGAATAGCAACTGACTTCCTAATAGTGGGATTCCATAAAACAACCATCATAGTTTCCACCTCTAAATCTTGGCGTTTATCGTAAAAGCACAACAACCCACTAACGCAACTGAGTGGTGATGGATGTCCTAATAGGATAAGGGGCAATGGGACAATTAGGAGAGATAATATGAGAGGGACACCATACTTATCCAAAATGGATCCGTAAAAACGGCAACCATTGTTTTGGTATTGTACATAAATGTGATGGTTTTGTGGTTTTGTTTCAGACAGTTGGTAAATGTTAATAAACTCAGGGCTGTCGATAAGTGACTTCCATGGTTTCGAAACTGACCTGAATCGAATCAAGGATTTGACTGAAACCCTTTTGAATATCTCACCTAGAATTTCGACCGGAATGTAGTCTGACATGTTTGATTTTGAGGATGTTTGTTAGGGGTTTAGGGTTTATGAAATGGAACAGCTTGTTTGTGTTTTGTCAGTTTGTGTGTTCTTTTTCATAGTACAAACTACATAGTACAGACACATATTATTTTACCGTTGTTGTACATTACTTTAGGGCCGTTTGATTTTTATTGGTTTAGCCGTTTAGGATTACAATTTGGGTTAGAAATAGGATCGTTTCTGTTTATTTGATTCGGTTAGTTTTGTTAAATTTGTTTTTGGTATAACCGAAAACCAAACCGAACCGAATCAAAATTGATTAAACCGAACCGAATAACCGAAAACCGAACCCCTAAAACCAAAAACTGAACTGAAAAATCCGAATTACGCAATTTTAATTATTTATTCGTTTATTTATATAGACTTTTAGAAGAAAAAAAAAGGTCAAGCTTAAAAAATGTTATATTTGAAAGTATGAAAGAGTTTTAATTATCTTCTTTTATATATAAAATTATAAAAAATAAGTATATTTTTTTAAATTGGGTTTTTGTTTGGATTGCTAAAACCATAACAAAACCGAAAACCGAATATTTAATACTGTTGGGTTCGGTTCGGTTATTTTCGATTCGATTCGGTTTATTCGGAAATTACCCAAACCTGAACACCCCTAGTTTGGATTTTATTATGTGAGAGAAAAAATGTTAATTTAAAATATTTATTTTTTAAATTGATAATAAGAATTTAAAATAATATACACATATTAAAATAATAAATAATACTAATGAGCAGTTGATCTACAAGTGAAGTCTCATTATTTAAAATAAAGATAAAATTTTATAAAATAAAGTTTTAAACCTGACGTACTAGTAGGGGATTTCACAATGCCAAATATTGAGCACTCAATCCCAATTTTGAGCTCACCCATTTGTACCAAACAAACATTTTTTCTACGATCATTCCCAAATAAACCGAAACTGAACTAAACTTGTAACCGAACCGAATTTGCTAATACTGAACAAAATCAAATTAAATATTCGATTCTCGGTTCGGCTATGGTTTTGGTAATCTAAACTGAAAACCGAATTTACATAAATATATATATATTTTTTTCTAAAAATCATATAAATAAATGAATAAATAATTAAAATTATTTAATTCGGGTTTTTCGGTTCGGTTTTCAGTTATGAGAGTTCAGTTTTCGGATATTCGGTTCGGTTTTTCGATTCGGTTTAATCAATTTTAATTCGGTTCGGTTCGGTGTTCATATATATTCAGAAAAAAAAATTAACCGAACCGAATAAACCGAACAACTCGATAACCGAGCCGATGAACACCCCTAGTTTTGTGTTAGACTTTTAGTTTTACATAAAAATTATTGTACTTCTCGTCTTCGTGCAGGTGTTTTCTTTGGTTTAAGATCATCTCAAGTTGTGGTTAACATGGCTCATCATGTTAAGTTTTTTGTGAGAGAAAAAATACATGTGGGTCATGATTTTTAAATGAAAGAAGAACTTTTATCTATTTTATTTATTTTTGATTGGTTAACATGATATGTCATGTTAAAAACAACTTGAGAGGATCTCAATCTGTTTTCTTTGGATTTTTAGATTTGGATTTTTTACGAGTCGAAACCAAAATAAGATTTATAAACTTAAAAGTTGTTAAATATGTACTAGAAAAAAGTTTTAATGAACCTTTTTTTTATATTAATATATAAAAAGTATATATATTTATACGAATTCAGTTTTCGGTTAGGTTGATGTTTTGCCAAACCAAAACCGACTAGAAACTGAGAACATAATATTCGGTTCGGTTAGCACCCGAAATCTGATTTACAAATTCAGTTTGGTTTTACTTTAGTTTTCCGTTCCTGTAAGTACTACGCAAATTATGAACACCCCTGTCTTCGTGTTTTTTCTTCTAATCTTATACAATTGCCTACTATAATTTTTATAATGTTTATAGATGGAAACAAGTCAAGTTGAGCTGAATTTCATTATATATCAAGCTTAACCAGACAAGTTGTTTAAATTGCTCTCATTGATGCTAGTGTTGGTGTGGCTGAACCCAACCAAGTGCTGCTGATTTCATCTAGAAAAATGGCATTGCTCAAGCTCTAAGGCCTTGTTTGTTTTTCTAAGGCCACTGGTATATATTAATGTTTTTTTTTTTTTAATTGGGGTCCACATAAATGTGTTAAAGTGTCTGTAACACAAAGGCTTTAGGGTGCGTTTGTTATCTCACTATGGGAATGAGACTATTACTATGAAAGTAATTAAAAGTGTTTTTTTGTGGGCCCAATAATAAAATGAGTATATCATAGTCATAGATTCATTACACACCAATTTGGTGTCTATGAAATCCATTCCCGCGGGGCCCTCTCTTCTCCACTACAAAATTCAAATATCTATACACGTTTTCGTTCTATACACTTTTATCAACCAAACATAAATAATCGTAATGATACATTTTTTCATATCCCATGTCATTCTACCTCATACCAAATCCAATACCCATTGTGATTCTTAGCAACAAACCAAACATCCCCTTAAAAAGGTTACTCCTCCCCATCTAGAGCTTTTAACAACATAGACCCACACATTGGACCCACATCTATTTAAGTGTCTGAGTCTCGAAAAAATATATATTTATATATATATATATATATATATATATATATATATATATATATATATATATAAACGCACCCTAAAAGGCAAACAGTGACCCTTCTAACATTTTTTTTCTTTTCAAAAAGGGCAATGCTCTGGCAAATTTTATTAATTATATGAAATATTTACATGCCCAAGTATATATCCTTAAAAGGCAAACAAAAATGTCTACCCAAAACATGCTTGGGTAGAAACATAACACGAGCTTACAATCAAAATTACTAATACACTTATGCCAAAAAGGCAAAAACAGATAGCTATAAGGCCAGATCCATCTCTATAACTATATTCAATACATAAAAATTGCTTAATACTACTAGGATTAAAATCCTTGATAAGCATACTGAAGCAAGGAGAGTGTGTTGAGTATGCGTAATTACCATCATAATGATATCCAAGCTGCAATCTTGAGTGAACAACATAAGGCTTTAGAACCACTACATATCCAACCCTTCATTTGCAAACCAACTTTGAAGAGTTTGAAGATTGATTCCAAACTGACGAGGTGAAGAATACCAGGTGCAATTACATCTTAGTATAACCAAGTAGCTACATAAGTCATAACTACGACTAAGAATACCATTCAACAAAACGTGACAGCTCCAGAAATATAGCATGACCATAGTCATTACTAGCCCGAACCACAATCCTTTGTCTTCTAGCCAAACCAAAAACAAACTCTCACTGTAACTTCAAGTAGACTAAATCAACACAGTACCTTTTTATCCAAAACTTGATCAGCGTCTTTATTTACACACCAAAACTGAACCATATAAAGCATAGAACGATCCATTAAAGGCTGCCAAACGAAGAATTTGCAAATAACACAAGTCCAAAACTCCAAAAGTCATCTAAGCTAGGCTTACACAACTTTGAACAGGAAAAGCTCCAATAGCAACACCCAACATAATACACTTCTGATATAAAATCATCCTTGTAAACTATGAGCCTAACATCAGACTTGCACAGACTTACTTCAGTAAATCTGAATTTTGACTTTGAAAAAGTCAAACTATGGCCAATGTAACTAAAGGGCCACAATAACAAAATTTTATACCACCATACCCAAACTTGAACCAGGATTCTTACAAGGTAACAAACACGTAACAATAAAACCCTCAGCACCACCGATCACACACCCTCACAACTCATTAAGCATTTTTCAGAACTCTAACATTTGGTTTTGGTAGAAATCGTTGTTAGTTTTAATCAGCATGGTAAAATGTATCTTTTTAATCCATTAAGGTTCTCAACTCGGCCGATTCACCGTAGAACAAAACTTGGTATCCATAGTCCAATGACCACTTGGTTAATGCCCGGTCTCCTGATTGCCATTTATTAGAGCTCCGAATTGGAGACATGACATCAGTAACCAAACCATCAAATTCGTCAGTTTCAGTGTGTATCGATTGAACTTATAACTATTATCTGTGTTATATACAGTAAACTACTACAAGTGCATTAAAAAGCCCCCTTATACATGTAATTTCTTAACTTTTCCAGTGAGAAAGGGCAAAAAAACAAAGAGAATACGCAGAAGAAACCAAATCGAGCTGCACAAAACCATGATTTGAGGATTTAAGAGCCAGGACAAGACCAAACTTGGCACTTTTGTCAACAGCTTTAGTGTCAACTTCCCCTGAAAAGGTAAAAAGGGACTTTGGACGCCACTTGTGTTGGATGAGTGCACTTGCCTTTCCATTGCTGATGACCCGGGCCTTCACTTTCGTCAATGGATCCAACAAATGTTGTGTGCCAACAGTAATTGTGCTTTCATTGGTTGAAAGGAGGTGGTTCATCTCCACACCTACTACTCAGGGGATTGACAACATAGCAGTAAGATGCATTCAGTGAATGACCCTTGTCATTCCTGTATAATCAGCAATTAGCCTGTATTGACCCATGACCCGTTCAACCTGAACCTGTTTTGGAACCCAAACAGGCCGATTTAAGAAGGGTATATATTGTGCAGAACCAGGTAATCAAATTTGAGCTATTACTGACAATGAGCATTTTATCACTGTTGGACTGCAAGTATACTATCAAAGTAGCTGGAAAGAATATAAATCCTAATACTGATCGATACTTGAAGGAAAAGGTGTACGTTTTGTAGAAAGTTCAGAACTAGAGAGAATGGTGTAATCTGGAAATGGTCCAAACAGGTACTTTTCTGACACTTGGTAAGTTTTTCCCATTAAATGAATTGAAGTTGAAATTGCATTGAATATTTGTGTGTAAATGAAAGAATAAAAAAATTCACCGGATTCTGCACATGTTATGGTAACGGTGGAAGGGTTATTACGTCTGTGCACCCAATAAATGAAATATCTTGTTAATACACTTGCCACTTTCCAAGTATACTCGTAAGCTAGATCCTTGATCCCGTGCAAGGAGAACTCTTCAAAGCATGAAACTTGTAGAGATAATTAGAATAGGATTTCATAAGACATATGTAGAAAATAGTACATAACACATCTTCATATTCTCTCTAAAAATACATCTGCATATGCAGTACTCTCCCAGGGAGGTTAAAAACTTGAAATCGCACAGTACATGGTTGATCAAAAGTCGGTTACAAGGCAGTCATTGAAATTAGGCTGTTTCGTGCATGTTTTCCAAATTCTCTGCTTTCAGAACATATTCACTTTTTAATTTCCAGAAACGAGAGTGATAACTGCTGAAGATAGTTTGAAGTTTAAAACTTCGTGAAAGAAAATTTATGAAGGTAAAAAAGAACTGTAAGGAAGGAATTAAGCATATAAAGACTGTAACTAAATTCAACAACGCTAATGTACCAATCTCAACCAACAAAGCAATGGATGTTGGAATTTTATACTCATAACAATTATATATAAAACAAATAACATCATCAAAGCATGCAGCGGAAGACAATAGGAATAATATATGTAATTAATTAACCAAACAAGAAAGTGCGTACCTTTTAGCAATTCAAGTAATCAAACGATGATGTGATCAAGTAACAAAACCCAAAACCCTAAACTAGGGTTTCACAAAATCGTCCCACCCAAAAAATCGACCACCAAGGAATACAAGCTCAAGTGTGCTTGCTCTTCGTTCTTGTACACACGTACTAATAGCGATTTGATGTGGAAAAGCTAGTTCCTTGAATCACTAATAAACCAAACACTTGTATCTTTGAGTTAGACAAAATCGAAAACCCTTGGGGTTGGGTGTTTCGACCGGCCACACAAAGAGGAGAGGAGAAGGAGAGAAATTAAGTTATCAAAGTGATCCAAGGCTAGTCAATAATGAATACATTGATTTGTATTTATAGTTAACATATCTTGGAGTACAAGTTTGAGTGGGTTTGGGTTTGGGAATACCCTAACCGATCGGCCAAAGACCCACAAGGGGTTCTAGAACTTTCCCGACCACTAATTTCATTCTTAGTCCTTGTAGTTAATATTTAACGACCGTTAACCAAACCTCGTTAATCATTTAACTATCGTTATGTTTTATTTAGTGATTAATAATTAATAATAATAACGTTTTATTTATATTAATTATGTACATCAATTCTCATACGTAATGTGTGCAATCCGAAGTCTCGAGTTGAATCCGGACATACTATTATTTAAATATCCATTAAAACCTTTCGGCTCCACTTGGATATTACTAAATATAGTAATGACATTGGTTAGTCTAGCTTTCACACGCAACGCCCCGGATCGAATCGAGTATGGTCTCACGGAAAAAACATTTAATGATTCATCATTTTTACTTATCCTTTTGTTACTAATACTACATTAACTATGAATATGGATCAAGTCATTTCATAAGTTAACATTCTATTTCTCGTTGTATATGATTGAACAAGATTACCAAATCATCTGAACGTATTCGAGATAGATCTTGGGTATGGCCATACAAACATCTTGTCAACCCTACGAGGGGCCCAAAATAGTATTATGCTTTGAAACAAATTCAAAGGAACAAATTCTCTTGACTACAAACATAACTCATGAACTTTGCAACACTTCCGAAAATAGCCCTTATAACTACGATTCACGGATAGCGTTAGACTATCTTACACAAATGCACTACATTCATATCAGTTATCCGGTATCTCAAGTCTGAGGATAAACACTTCATGATATACTTAATGACAGAGATCCATAAAGTATCATCATGTAAAGTTGGGATGAGTCCTATATTCAATTCATTGAATATCATGTGAATCTGGTATGTCCCACGCATCAATATACTTTAAAAAAATATATTCTACCAAAACTCAGATTTGTCTTAATTCAATTACATTCCCACATCATTGATTGACAACGGACTATTTAGAATAACATAAGTTATTCACGGATTTAAACATGCAAATATAGGATATAATATTAAGAAAATGAAAAATAAACATAACAACTATTTTATTTCATTAAAGTAATATTTGTTCATAACATCCTTTATCCAAATACTAATCACAGATCTGCATGAAACTACTAGCTAAACGAAGTCCTATCCCATCAGCATGGTCAGTAAGTTTTTCTTTTGGCAAAGGCTTCGTAAAGGGATCACTAGATTATCATCGTATGAACTTTGAGTAAATTGATTTCACCTATGTCGACTTGTTCTCGAACATAGTGATATCGACGAGGAAAATGTCCGGCGCCCTTCATGACTCCAGGCTCATTGGCAAATGTTATTGCAGCAGAGTTGTCACAATACACATTTAAAGGTAATTCGATTGAGGCATTACTCCGAGTCCCGAAATGAATTTCCTAATCCAAACAGCTTCCATCGCAGCTTCGAAGCGGCTATGTACTCATTACGTAATAGACATCATGGCTGTTGTTTGCTTCTTGATCTTCCAGTCAACTGCTCCTCCATTAATGACAAAGACATAACCAGTTTGAGACTTCGTATCATCTTTATCAGTTTGGAAAGGCGCGCCAAAAACCTGTAACATTAAGTTCTGCATCTGGATTTCCTCCATACACTAGAAACATTTCTTTAGTAGCCCTTAGATACTTAAGAATGTTCTTAACAGCTTGCCGGTGTTTCACACTGGTTACGTTGATATCGACCGGTGATATTTTGTGCAAACGCCACATCGGCCTTGTACATCTTACAGATACATGATAGATCCTACGTAGAAGCATAAGGAACTTTCTTCATGTAAGCCACCTCTTCAGGTGTTGGCCAGCATAGTTTATTACTTAAGCCATGTTCAACTTGCATAGGCAAATATCCCTTCTTGGAATTTTGCATACTAAATCTCTTGATATTTTATCAATGTAAGCACTTTGGCTTAGTCCAATTAACCGCCTTGACTTATCTCGGTAGATCTTGATTCCCAGAATAAATCTTTGCTTCCCTAAGTCCTTCATAGAATAGCACTCTCCAAGATAAGACTTTACATCTTGCATACTTGGAATGTCTTTTCCCATGATCAATATGTCATCGACATATAAGACAAGGAAAATAACATTACTCCCACTAGCTTTGTGATACACACATGGCTCATCAAGATTTTGAGTGAAACCAAATTTCTTGATTTCTTCATCAAACTTCTTGTTCTATTGCCTTGATGCGTGCTTCAATCCATAAATGGATCTTTGAAGTTTGCATACACGCTTCGGAAACTTTGGATTCACAAACCCTTCGAGGTTGCGCCATATAGATGTCCTCATCTAGGCGGCCGTTTAAGAAGGCAGTTTTTACATCCATTTGCCATATCTCATAGTCATAGTACGCAGCTATGGCTATAAGAATCCTAATAGCTCTAATGCACTCTACAGGAGAAAATGCCTCCTCGTAGTCTACCCCATAGGTTTGAGTATAACCTTGAGCTACAAGACGAGCTTTATAGGTGTGTGCATTGCCATCCATGTCAGTCTTTATCTTAAAGAGCCACTTACTTCCAACTACCTTAGCATTTGGAGGTAAGTCACCTCTATCCGGACTTCGTTATCTTTTATGGATTGCATTTCCCCATTCATTGCAACTCGCCATTTTTCCTTTTCAGGGACTTCGGCATGGCAGCTTTATAGTTAGCAGGTTCACCAAGATCCCCTAACATATATTCCTCACCTTCTACGTTGAGACATAGGCGCTCAGTGCACGCGTAGTTCTTGAAGATCTACGAATGGGAACCACTTCAATCTCGGTGGAGCAGAGACTTTCGAGTTCTACTTGAGGTTGGCTAGTGTTTTCAGAAGGTGTTGTATCTTCTATATCATCTTCCGGATCATAAACTCTCCCACTGAATTCATGAGATATGAGATCCTTTTCAAGAAAGTCTCCATACCTAGCAACAATTACTTTGTTTTCAGGTGGAAAGTAAAAGTAGTAACCCATAGTTTCCTTTGGGTATCCTACGAAGATACACTTAACAGATCTAGGTTGACTTATCAGAGTCATGTTTAACAAACGCCTCACAACCCCAAACCTTTAAGTAAGACAAGTTGGGAGGTTTCCCATACCACACTTCATAAGGATTCTTATCAACCTTCTTAGTTGGAACCATATTCAATATGCGAACAGCAGTTTCTAAAGCATAATCCCAAAAGGATAAGGGAAGAGTTGTAAGATTAAACATCGATCGCACCATGTCTAGCAATGTACGATTCCTTCTCTCAGATACACCATTTTGTTGTGGAGTATATGAAGATGTGAGTTGCTGGACGATACCACACTCGGCTAGATAATCTTTAAACTCTTGGCTTAAATATTCACCACCTCTATCGGATCGAAGAGCTTTAATCTTCTTTCCTAGTTGCGGTTCTACTTCACTCTTAAAAACCTTAAATGTTTCAAAGACTTCATGTTTATGTTTAAGTAAATAAACATAACCATAACGACTGAAATAATCAGTAAAGGTTAAGAAGTAGCTAGCACCCTTTCTTGACACATGTCTTAGTGGTCCACATACGTCGGTATGTATCACACCAAGAAGATCAGAAGCCCTTTCTAAACTATTTGTAAAGGTTTCTTGGTCATCTTCCCGGATATGCAAGATTCGCATTTATCAAATGATTCATCATTGATGTCTTGCAAAAGCCCATCGTGTTGCATTTGTTGCATGCGTTTCTGGCCTATATGAGCAAGTCTACAATGCCAAAGAAATGAAGAATCCAAATCACCTTTGATTCTTTTATTATTGATGCTAAAGACAAAATTATTTTTATCATTCACATTATCATGCAAATCAATTTCAAACACACCATTTCTTTGGAATAACATTAAAGTAAAAACATCATTTAAAAAACAGAAATTCCATTATCATAAATGCATGAACGAAACCAATATCTTTTAACAAGGAAACGAAGCGACACCCCTAACAATGAAAGGTGCGTAATGACAATCGTTTAATGACAATACTAAACCCGAAGGTAAAACTAAATCAAACGTGCCTATAGCTTCAACGATTGCATGTGCTCCATTACCCAGCGTGCGAGGTATTGCGTCCATAGGCAAGCTTCCTTGCTCCTTTAAGTCCCTGCGAGTTGTATTACATATGTGAATACCACATCCATATCATATACCCGAGGAATTTATTTTATGAGGAAAAGCAAATAATTCTATCATCAAAAGAGTACTGAAATCAGCGGCCCACGGCCTTGATATTTTTATACCTCTTATTGCGCAACTCATCAAGGTACAATGGACAATTCCTCTTCCGGTGTCCAACCTCGGTGCAGTGATGACAAGCCATATCCTTCTTCGGATTCTCACGCTTCTTGGGAGGGTACTTTTTGGGTTCTTGCTGATAAGTCATAACTTGTTTTCCCTTATCAACTTTACCCTTACCTTTCCCTTTCTTGTTAAGCTAGCGACTTATTAGGCTTAGAAATTCTACCCTTACGGATGGTCAAAACCGCAGTGTAGAGGCCTTCTTGGGCAAACCTTTTAAGTAATCAATGAGCATTGCATGTACCTCACGTGATGTCTTCCCCGTGCAATGCATATTATAATTGCGTACGAAACCATCAAACTCCTTATTAAGGGATCTGTTGATAAGGCCAATTTGTATGTCATTAGGGTAGACATAGTTCAAACGCCCCAACTGGTCCATGTAACTCATCATTTCGAGGCGGTGAAACTACAGGTTTCCGTCTCCTTGCTTGCAACTATGAAGAGCATCAATCAAGTCATACACTCTGATCACAGGCTTTTCAAACAACCTTTGCAATTCTTCAAGCATGAGATTAGGAAAGTAGTTCTCAAATTGCTTTTGCAAGCTTGAGTTCATACTCCCGAGCATAATGCAGGCGACCTCATTATACTTGTCATACTCAGTTGCCATGCGGCTCGTTAGCCAGTAGCATCAGTGCAGGTTCAGGAGGATAAGGCGTAGTCAAATAATTGAGTCTTTTGGCAACCCTCAAGACAATTCTTAGTTGCCGATACCAATCATTGAAATTGGCTACCAGGTCAATTTCTCTCGATCAAACATAGATTTGAGCAGCGAGGCTAGTGCAGTAGATTCAGCTTGAGCCATTTCTATAGAAATAAAAGTTCAAAAGTTAGTACTTTCGATAAGTAATCATTCAAGAAAATAAAATACCCTTTGGTCAATATAAATATTAACCATAGAATTTTCCTTGAATTTTGGATCCTCATTATCATAGTTTCACCACATCAGTTGATCGGCTAGTGGTGAAAGTATAGAATAGTGTCGTTGAAAAACGATAATTTACAAACAAGTTTTCAATTCCAAAAGTTATGGGATTTACAATTTTGCCAAAACAATTAATGCAAAACGTAAGCATGTTTCATCCCATCTCATGCCTTAAGCCTTAGGTCTCACTAACAACTTAATTAAGTTATCTAATTTAGAAACTGCAAATCATAAAGTGAGGTCTCACACAACTAAATAATTCACCTCGTTATTGTAATCTAGATCAAGGTCTCACATAACTAAATTACAACTTCAAGTGTTTCATATCATTAGATGGCATAAACTTAAATTTAAAGGGTACAATTTTGGACGTGTAATCAAAACTTATGTATAAAGAAGCATGCATACAACTTTATAACATAATATTTTCGAAAAAACTTACATAAAATTTTTAATTGCTAAGATTGAATTCTACAAAGTTTTAATCGATGCGTTGAGAAACTTACAACTTTGCACTAAGATGCTTCGTACATTGAATGGTTATACTAGGTAGCTCAATCGAACTCACAGAGGGCGAGGACCGGTAAGCGCATAGCATAACCTTAGACATCCTTTCAGTGAGACTGTGCTCACTTCTTAAATACCCCTTTATAGTTTGTTCTAGTGGGTGAGCCGTTCTAACCATTTAGTACAGTCGCATCAATCGATTAAAAGTTAGTTTATATGATTACACGTGAATTGACATTTTCGGAAGTCAGTAAAGCAACCTACAAAAACCTTAATTTGTGTATGGCTTTGAAATGTATAGATTTAATAAACCTGATGTGTCACAGCAAAAGAGTCGGCACACTCATAGCTGAACTCAGTAATCTGAACCTCTTCTGGTATAGATTGTTTAATCAGTCACATCACCTGTGGCTTATGAGTAACCGTTTTTTTATGCTGATTGCTTAGATTTGTCATATTGGGTTGTTATTAGCAAATTAAGTCTTGAAAAATCTATCATGATAGTATTTCTTTCTGTCCTATAAAATTTGCAACTATTGATGAGCACATAAGCTATAATGACGATGACAGACAATTGGTAATTGTGGAATTCAGTAGGGTCATATAAGCTCTAATAATGATGTCATACAATTGGCGATTCCTATCTTTGAAATAATAATTGTCTTTTGACCTCCCAAAATGGAAGGTGTTATGAGTTTCACTATATTGAAGGAGTAAATATAAAGCCTTGTGACTTATGCAGGACCTAGAAAAGCCCGATCTCTTGCGAAACGCAAAACCCGTAGTTTTCATAGGCTACACAGCTCATGAGCACGAAATATATATAAAAAGCATTTAGCAGCATCAATAGTAAAATTTTGAATGGAACCAAGTTAATTATGTTCATTATATACGAAGTTGAAGATGTGTGCATATTCATTTTCCACATTAGGGTATTTTTCTTATAGAAAGGCAAAATATTGCAATCTCACTATATACAATACAAACACACCACACATGTCCATGACTGAACTTGAACCCACAACCTCTTGGTTGGGGAGAACAACATCATAGTGTACCGCTAAGCTACAAGCCCTTTGGTTCTTAATCCCACATTAAGGTATTGGATTCATCCCTGCACTTATTTTACCTTTTCTGCAGAGATAATAGAGTTTCAAAAGGGTCCATGTGAACGCAATGAACTTCTTTGAGCGCTTCTTAGTTTCTATCCGCATTTTATGGGTGCAAAGGATTTGTCACAGGATGACAATGTTAAGGAAAAAAAGAAACAGAGAACCGTGGACGTAGAGATGCGGGTATGGTGTCGTGGTAAACAGTAAAAAAGATAAACAACCAGAATTTCTACAATCAGGCATTCATGACCTTAAACACAGGTAGATCTAAATGTTAAACTCTTAGAAGTATCTCAAAAAACATCACGTAGTATATCAAATAACTTAGTCATCACACATCTATTTGGTAATCAACATGAAACATCACAAAATAGCTTTTCATATCCTTAGTTACCTTATGTCACTAAAAAAGTTGTAAATCAACCCATGAAAGTTCGCCTTAAATACTGTAAGTCTGTAATTCATAAGATTGGGGTGTATAAAAATCAAATTAACTCGGGTTATATGCTAACAAAACCTGAACATGAAATCAAATAATTGAACCAAGATGATGAGCAAAGCAGGTTCTTCAAGACAACCAATTCAATTTGAACTCATCTGAATCGCAGTCATCTTCCTCGTCTATATTGTGGTCATTTCCCTCGTCGTAAAAGCTTCTCCAAGGCAGTTCGAAAAGAAAATGGCTAATTCTCCAAGAATTTGTTAGGGTTTCCCATTTGCCATCACGAGGATTTTTTATTTCAATATCTCTTAGATCACACATTTTCTTTTCCATGATCCGCACCATTTGCTTATACCAGTAGTTCTTGCTGCTGGGCGATCTATGATATGTCTTAATGTAACGGGGAAAGAAAATTGAAAAAAGATCAAAAAGTGGGCGTGCTTCCACGACTTTGGTTCGGATATTTTCCAAAACGACAGTTGTTGCACGTTCCTAGCTGGACACGGAACCATTCTTCTGAGATAATCTAGGTCTATGTTCGATGGCACAAAACAATCTATTGTTTCGATGTCAAAGTTGCTTGATAAATCGAGTGCTTCTCTCACCTTAAGAATATAGGACAGATCGATGGGAGAGTGTTTATGAAACCTTAGTATGAGCTTAATATGTGCGGGAGTACTAGATGGAAACAAGAGCTTAGGCATTTTAAGGCCATAGTAAGAGAAATAAAGTAACTCTGAAGCATAAACTTGTATGTTGAATTCCTCGTCTAAGAACATATCAAGAGTCAATCTCTTTAAGGAAACACAAGTGATGTCAATGGTTTCAAGCATGCAGTTGTCGATTGAAAGTTTCAAATTCTCAAGAAAAGGAAACTTTGATTTTATCATTTTGGAAAACGCATCATCTACCAGCACACGTGATAGAACCAGTTCTCTTAAGCTCCCTAGCGTGTCCATTCTCATTGTAGTATACCTTGATAGTACAGAGAAGTAAGAAAGCAACTGAAGACTTGGGACATCATTGATTTCTAAGACGTCGTTATAATATGACATTAATTTAAATTCACGAAGAAAACGGAGGTTTTCCACCTTAATTTTCTTCAGGCGCACAAGAAAATCCAATTCTAAGTGTAGCTTCTCAAGTAAGGTACAAGAAGAGAATAAGTTATGAAGTGCCCCTTCAGTTATGTACACAAAAGAGAGCTCGAGTACGCGCAGGAGAGAGCACTTGATGACAGGATTTGTATTCAGCCTAACCTGACCGATGGTCCCAATGCTAAGAGCTTTTAAACTTAAGGTATCTAGGTTTTGACAAGAGAATATAGCATCCGGAAGTGTAAGCCAACGATCATTCATATCTTTCTTATTACGCTTCATAAGACACATTGTTAGGGAAAGCTCCTTGAGAGGACAAGCTGCTAGTGCTTGAAACCACCTTTCTAAAGGATAAGGCAATGACGAGTTGTGGATGTCTAAGTGAAGATGAAAACATTCGATTGACATGTTGTCGTTGAGATACCGAAAAAGAGTGCGATCAATCAACAGAATGTAGTCTAGTTTTTCGTGTAAGGTGAGATTATCATGAGTTACACATTTAGTAAACCTGAGGGTAGGGATGGTAGACCAAGCGTGTAGCCATGACTTGGACACGACACATGTACGGGCGGCATCTTTTGCGGGCAACAATGATTGTATACGATGAATTATCTCATTTGGAACATTAAATTCTAATAATTGTGGTTGTGATGTGATGCTTTGATCTTCCTCCATCCCTATGGGGGGTACCACAACAATAATATGATCCAAAAGCCCTTTTAAGAATGGCATCATAATCATTTTGAGATATATAAAATTACCTTGGCTGTGCTGCTATCTAATCTTTCCGAATGAAATCTGTAAAAGGGCTTTGCAGTATAACCGAATGAAATCAATCTGTATACAAAAACCTTTTTTCCCTCAAATATAGGAACTATTATATTAGAAATCTTTTTATATAATTAATTTAATTATCCTTATTTATATCAAATCACGTTTTTTTTTATGAAAAGGCTTTTATGGTTTTTAGTTATACTTTTTAGTTTATCCAACTTAGACATTTAAATCCTTGTTTATATCAAATCATATTATTTAGGGATAATTTCATATCTCCCCCTATTTTCAACATTAATTTCAAATATACCCAAAATACAACCATTGAATGCATTGTGTACAATGCTTTTAAAGCATCTTTTGGGTAAATATGAAATTTTCATGGTTTTGTTGGGTAGATATGAAAATGCCCCTATTATTTACGTGTAAACGTAAATAATATGATATGTACTTGGCCAAAGGGCAATGGATATGATATTAAACATAGTAATTAAAGAATTTTGATGAAACATGCGTGAGATACTATGTGATTTTAGAAACATGTATAAGATATAACATGAGATAAAATGTGATTTAGACTAGGTGTTAGGTCACAGGTGGTATAAGCCTGAGATAAAATCTGATTTAGACTAGGTAGCATGTGATTTTGATGATACATGCGTGAGATAAAATCTGATTTTCAAAACATGTATAAGATATAACCTGAGATAAAATCTGAACTTTGATGAAACATGCGATTGTTAGCCCTATTATGTGTTTCGATCAAATTAATTTATTAGTACTTTAGTTTATAAAGACAATTGTTACTGTTTTATTTATTTCGTGTATTTGGATTGCATAGTGGGTCAAGACTTGTAAACCAAACGACCCATATGCATTTGGCAGTTATTAGTTAGTTGGCAGTTACATATCAAGAGACACAATGGTTGATAAGTAACTGCCTCATAGTCTTGTGTAGTTTGGATAATTATAAATATGTTTTCATCACATTTGAAAACATAATAACGATTACTATCTATATAGATTATATTTGCAGCATTATACTTATCCATTTTTCGTTTACTTTACTGCATACACATTCACACAAACGTAGTACCAAATGGTGAACTACAAACAAATCCTCAAATCAAGCTATGTTGGCCGAAAACCTACCACAATTGGTATCAGAGCAATGGTGGCTCGAATTCGTGGGATAGGCCAACACCAGATCATGGTTTTTACACTGGAAGATACCTACTCAGGGAAACACCAAAATGCGTATATCAGTGGAACACAAGAAGGAAAAGTATTTCTCCCAAAGGGAAGGAAATACTTGTGAAAAAGGTTCTAGAGAACGAGGCATATAATGATGCCAAGATGAAAGGAAAACAGAAAGAAGAAACTGTGAAAACAAGGAGAGAAAAGAGGTCTAGATGCTATATATGCATACAAAGAGGGCATGCTTTTTGGGGCTGTGAGAGTAGGAAGAAACTGGTTGCAATTGAATCACAACAAGATGATGATACAAACCGAAAAGTTCTTGAAGAAGAGGTGAAGTTCCCAGAAAAAGTACACGTGATTGGAGACTACATGTTGGAAGGTTCTAATCATAAAACATGGAACGAAATCTGTTATGTGAGCAATAATTACAAATTTCATTTATGCCCTAGGAGAAAGTTATTTAAGAAAATCAAATACAAGTTCAAAATGATTTGTAAAGAAGAATTTGAAAAGAAGTTTATATTTTAGTATGGGTGGGCGATCTTTGTGATAAATACAAATGATGGTGAAATGGTGATACCAAGCGTTCAATATACACGAAGTTTAGTTGAATATTTTGAGTTCTGACTTTTAGAAGAACAAGGATATATGGTGAGAATTGACGACAACAAATGCAACATCAAATATATGTTTGATGAAGAGAGGGTTGGTTTGGAGAGAACTCAAAACGAAGGCTTCAAAGAAATTGGTGAGAAAGAAACTGGTAACGATGAACAAAGGTGGG
This sequence comes from Chrysanthemum makinoi, assembly GCA_910596185.1. Taxonomy (NCBI): domain Eukaryota; kingdom Viridiplantae; phylum Streptophyta; class Magnoliopsida; order Asterales; family Asteraceae; genus Chrysanthemum; species Chrysanthemum makinoi. The sequence goes on from OU343220.1 coordinate 296,291,330, forward strand.
GACCAAAACACATCATCACTGAACACAACGAATATCTTGAAAACTACTTCAAATCATTGGATCCAGGAGATGAGAGTTCGTTGGTGAAAGGGTTAGAAGACCTGAATTGGAACAAGAAGGAGATCCAGGATTATATAGATGATGACTATATAAGTATTAATGGGACACTCTATTCGTTAAAGGTAAATTCATTTAACAGGTTTTTATCTTTTGTGAATTTGCTTAAAAGGGATAGTTTGGTGTATGGTAACTGGGAGATCTTCAGCAAAAAATATATAGATATGGTAAAATGGTTTTATCTAGTATACCTTGATCGTGATGTACTAGATAAGATACCGCCCGTTATTGGAGTGATCGAAATAAATTTGTTAAGTTTACACAAATTGGTGGATAGCCTTGGAGGCTATGTGGCTGTTTCGTTAAGTGATCAATGGAAAACCATTGCCCAAATACAAGGCCTAACGATTGAAGATGGAGAAGCAGTGCAAGCATGTTACAAGAAGTTTATCGACTTGATTGATGTGTACCATGGAACGGCAAGAATGCCTTGGGGTGAAAAGCCTACTGAGATGGGAGAGTGCAGTCGAAGAATAGATGTCACAGACCCATATGGCCAGAAGGACAAAGCTAATGGATCACAAGAACAGGGGGTAAACAGATATGGAGTTAGGATTGATGGTGATGAAGAACCGTTTGATCAAGGGACAAGCAGTAGTCAAGGAAGCAATGATCTTGATATCATTGCTTAAAGAAGATGGAAGGAATCACTCAAGGATTTGATCTTAAAACATTAGGAGGGAGATGTTAGCCCTATAATGTGTTTAGATCAAATTAATTTATTAGTACTTTAGTTTATAAAGACAATTGTTACTGTATTATTTATTTCGTGTATTTGGATTGCATAGTGGGTCAAGACTTGTAAACCAAACGACCCATATGCATTTGGCAGTTATTAGTTAGTTGGCGATTACCTATCAAGAGACACAATGGTTGATAAGTAAGCTGCCTCATAATCTTGTGTCGTTTGGATAATTATAAATATGTTTTCATCACATGTTGAAAACATAATAACGATTACTATCTATATAGATTATATTTGCAGCATTATACTTGTCCATTTTTCGTTTACTTTACTGCATACACATTCACACAAACGTAGTACCAAATGGTGAACTACAAACAAATCCTCAAATCAAGTTATGTTGGCCGAAAACCTGACGACAGATATTAGGTGTTAGGTCACAGGTGGTGTAAACCCGTATAAAACCAATCGGCTTCCTCTGGATTAAGAGTTTTAACAGGACTTGATAAGAGAAATCTGTGCATATAAATTTCAACAGAAACATATGGTTGAGACATCGAGAGTCTTTCTGCAAGATTTTCTTGTCGTGTTTGCTCCGGAGCTCATAAACAAAGACTTTCAACCTTCCAACTGGATCGTCTTCTAATTCATCACCAGCACTCCTATATTGCACAAAAGAAAGTATTAACATAGAATCAACAAGGGAGTGTTTGGATTTGTGTTTTAGAAGTGCTTATCCTTATTGCAGCTTTAACAGTTTCTAATGTTTGGATAAATTTTGATTCTGATTGTTTGATTGTTTAGGGGTCAAATATATTATCTTCGTATCAGCTGCAACAAAACTGGTTATCTGAGAGTAACCTGTAGTTACCTATCTACCACTTCTTTTGACCAAATATGCGAGAGTTTTAGTCCCATTTCACAAGACTTATCATATTTCACATCATACCACCTACCAATTCCTTAAACGTTCAGAATTTTGCAAACAATTAAAACAATATTATCATTTGATCATTACAACTTCGAACATCTTAAGACCATACAAACAGATAGCTCCTTTTATTATAACTTATTATCTGATTCTATTCTATTATTATCACATAATCACTTCAAATGGCACATCTATGGTAAGTCTAAACACAACAATTCTGCAATCAGGCAACCATGTCCTTATACACAGGTACACCCTAATGTTAGAGGTATCTTGAAAAATACTATATCAAATGACTTATTCATCACTCATCTATTCGGTAATCAACATAAAACATAACAAAATAGCTTTTCATATCCTTAGTTACCTATGTCAAGTAAAAAAGTTGTAAATCAACCCATGAAAGTTTTGCCTTAAATACTGTAATTCATAAGATTGGGGTGTATAAAAATCAAATTAACTCGGGTAATATGCTAACAGGACCAGAACATGAAATCAAATAATTGAACCAAGATGATGAGCAAAGCAGGTTCTTCAAGACAGCCAATTCAATTTGAACTCATCTGAATCGCAGTCATCTTCCTCGTCTAAAACGTAGTCATTTCCCTCGTCGTAAAAGCTTCTCCAAGGCAGTTCGAAAAGAAAATGGCTACTTCTCCAAGAATTTGTTAGGGTTTCCCATTTGCCATCACGAGGATTTTTCATTTCAATATCTCTTAGATTACACATTTTCTTTTCCATAATCCACACCATTTGCTTATACCAGTAGTTCTTGCTGCCGGGCGATCTATAATATGCCTTAATGTAACGGGGAAAGCAAATTGAAAAAAGAAGATCCAAAAGTGGCGCGTGCTTCCATGGCTTTTGTTGCCAATGTTTTCCAAACGATAGTTGTTGCACGTTCCTGGCTGGAGACGGAACCATTCTTCTGAGATAATCTAGGCGTATGTTCGATGGCACAAAACAATCTATTATTTCGATGTCAAAGTTGCTTGATAAATCAAGTGCTTCTCTCACCTTAAGAATATAGGACAGATCGATGGGTTCGTGTTTATGAAACCTTAGAAAGAGCTTAATATGTGCGGGAGTACTAGATGGAAACAAGAGCGTAGGCATTTTAACTCCATCGTAAGACAAATAAAGTAGCTCTGAAGCATAAACTTGTATGTTGAATTCCCCAGCTAAGAACATTTCAAGAGTCAATCTCTTTAAGGAAACACAAGTGATGTCAATGGTTTCAAGCATGCAGGTGTTGATTGAAAGTTTCAAATTCTCGAGAAAAGGAAAGTTTGATCTAATCATTTCGGAAAAGGCATCATCTATCGGCACACGTGATAGAACCAATTCTCTTAAGCTCCCTAGGGTGTCCATTCTCATTGTAGTATACCTTGATAGTACAGAGAAGTAAGAAAGCAACTGAAGACTTGGGACATCATTGAATTCTAAGACGTCGGTAAAACATGACAGTAATTTAAATTGACGAAGAAAACGGAGGTTTTCCACCTTAATTTTCTTCAGGCGCACAAGAAAATCCCATTCTAAGTGTAGCTTCTCAAGTAAGGTACAAGAAGAGAATAAGTTATGAAGTGCCCCTTCAGTTATGTAGACATAAGAGAGCTCGAGTACGCGTAGGAGAGAGCACTTGATGACAGGATTTGTATTCACCCTAACCTGACCGATGGTCCCATTCCCAATGCTAAGAGCTTTTAAACTTAAGGTATCTAGGTTTTGACAAGAGAATATAGCATCCGAAAGTGTAAGCCAACCATCATTCAAATCTTTCTTATTACGCTTCATAAGACACATTGTTAGGGAAAGCTCCTTGAGAGGACAAGCTGCTAGTGCTTGAAACCACCTTTCTAAAGGATAAGGCAATGACGAGTTGTGGATGTCTAAGTGAAGATGAAAACATTCGATTGACATGTTGTCGTTGAGATACCGAAAAAGAGTGCGATCAATCAACAGAATGTAGTCTAGTTTTTCGTGTAAGGTGAGATTATCATGAGTTACACATTTAGTAAACCTGAGGGTAGGGATGGTAGACCAAGCGCGTAGCCATGACTTGGACAAGACACACGTCTTGGGCGGCATCTTTTGCGGGCAACAATGATTGTATACGATGAATTATCTCATTTGGAACATTAAATTCTAATAATTGTGGTTGTGGTGTGATGCTTTGATCTTCCTCCATCCCTATGGAGGGTACCACAACAATAATATGATCCAAAAGCCCTTTTAAGAATGGCATCATAATCATTTTGAGATATATAAAATTACCTTGGCTGTGCTGCTATCTAATCTTTCCGAATGAAATCTGTAAAAGGGTTTTGCAGGACCGAATGAAATCAATCTGTATACAAAAACCTTTTTTCCCCTCAAATATAGGAACTATAGAAATCTTTTTATATAATTAAATTTAATTATCCTTATTTATATCAAATCACGTTTTTTTTTTTTTTTTTTTTTTTTTATATATTTGCACCCAAAAAAAACGTTTTTTTTTTATTTATGAAAACGCTTTTATGGTTTTTAGTTATACTTTTTAGCTTATCCAACTTAGACATTTACATCCTTGTTTATATCAAATCATATTATTTACGTGTAAATGTCATATGGTTTTTAAAATATACTGTACTTGGCCAAAGGGCAATGGATATGATATTAAACAAAGTAATTAAAGAATTTTGATGAAACATGCGTGAGATATTATGTGATTTTAGAAACATGCATGTATAAGATAACATGAGATAAAATGTGATTTAGACTAGGTGTTAGGTCACAGGTGGTGTAAACCTGAGACAAAAATCTGATTTAGACTAGGTATTACTCCCCCCGTCCTATTTTTATTGTTCAGTTTGACTTTGACCGGTATTTCTTATTCAACTTTGACTATTAATATATTTATTTGCGTTATATAATACTTGATGAAAATTATACCAATGAAAAATATATTTAAAACCCAATACATTCATATATTTTTCATCAACTATTATATAACACAAACGAAAATAATTATGGTCAAAGTTGAAGTAGAAATACTAAAAAAGTCAATAGTGGACAATAATTTTGGGACGGAGGGAGTATGTGATTTTGATGAAACATGCGTGAGATAAAATCTGATTTTAGAAACATGTATAAGATATAACATGAGATAAAATCTGAATTTTGATGAAACATGCGTGAGATAATAGGTGTTACACTACAGCACAAGTGGGCTAATGCTACGGTTGGAATCCGTTGCAAATGGCCCATTTGCAACGGATTCCAACCGTAGCGTTAATGCTCCATAGAAATTTAAATTGCAACGGATTTCTAACGGGGTTAAAATAATTGCAACGGCTTTCCAACCAAGAAAAATCCGTTATAAATTACCAACCGTTTTTGCAACGGATTATATTTCAACAGTTTTTCTACGATTTTGTTACGGGAGATTTTGCAAGGAAATTGCAACGGATAATATTTGGAACGAGATTGCAAAGGAAAAAATTTGTTATGAAATTGCAACGGTATAAATTTGCAATAGATTTGCAACGGCATATAGTAGCTATGATTTTTGCAACGGTATGCAATTGTAACGGATATGAAACGGTTTAAAATTGTGACGAAATTTCAACGGAGTGTCACCGAAATGACTCCATTACAATTCCGTTACAAAAAAACTGCACTTTTAGAAAGAAAAAAACTGCATTTAGCTATATTTTCCATAATTTACAAATATCTAAAACTAAATAATTTTGAACGCGCAATTGAAACACAAAATAATAATTAGACGAACATCCCAAATATTATATTACATAGTACATCAAATCATACTAAACGTGCCGCTTCTAAACCACAAGTTTTTATACACGAAGTGTTAGAAACTAAATCCTACCAAATGCGCCACTTCTAAACAAAATGTGTATAGTCTACCAAGTTTACCAAATCCGCGGTACTACTTCAAAACAAAATGTGTATGAAACACGAAGTGTACCTTAATCAACAAATGTTTATGCGGATTGGGGAGTAGGAGGTTGCTCCTTCAATTGTGCCAACGCCTCGGCGAGCTTGTCATTTGTTTCTTTCTTCATTTCTTCCTTAAATGCATCCAACTTTTCTCCGTTAAGCTTTCTTTCTTGTTCTATAGCTTCCGCGAAAAGTTCCTTGTCTTTCTCTCTCGCTTGCTCCAAGTCCTTCATGGATTTTTCTAGCACTTCAACCTAAAAAAACAAAATACTTGAACCAATTAGAAAGGCAACAGAAATAAACTAAACATCTACCACTTGTGTTGTAGTGATAAGAAGAGATGCAACTTTTACTTGCTTCAACTTAATATTTGTCAAGTATTTTCATACTTTAACATACTTGAACAGGTGCTACATACTTTAACATGTGCTACAATAAAAAACCTGCATGACTACATTATAAGTGGAAAAAGGACAAACATAACTTAAAAGCCTCATGAAACTTGTAAGTAGAAGATTAGGTTACGTATTCATGAACAAAAAATGCACCTAAAATAGACTACCAATCATGAATGTGACCAAAATAATAGACATCTCATCTGAACCATTCCATACAGCCGAAACCCTCGACACAACATTAACCTTTTTCCTTAGAATTTGTATGACTTACTTGATCGAAAATAAACTCTAACGAAGGGGAACTTGCTCTATTTGTATCAATACTATCAATATTTTCTAAACAATGTGAAGTCACTACTACAGTGGCACTTTTTAGCAAACTTTATTGTTGAAAAAAAGTTCCAGCAATGAACAAAAAACATTTAACAAATCAGTACAATTCTACTTGGTGGTCCGAGGCTTGTAACAAGTCATAGAACTTTTTGGCTTTTGGGTTCGGGACATCTTCCGCAACATTTGAATCTTGATGCGGCTGAAATGTTGGATTATAACCATTTATACTATCTATCACCATACGTCGGCAATCATAAAGATCGTCATGGTCATCACCATCCATTGGCGCAGAAGATTGTCCGACATCATGGATTGAAGTTTCACCGTGCTCCGTCCATGTAAAATACGCGGGCATGAACCCTTTCTTGCGCAAGTGATTTGAAACCACTTCCCACGATTTCTAAGGCTTATTTTTGCAACCTCTACAAGGACATTTTATTCTAAGCTCTATCTCACCCGACATAGTTGACAAATGTTCAACAAGTTAAGGATGGGAGTAGGAAAAGTACAAAAATAACTCCACCTTTTGAACATAATTCTGATTAGAATATCCTTGTGTGTCGGTCATCTTATACATCCACGCCCGATCACTAGTGGATGTCGTAATTACTACATACGATACCGATTCTTAAAGCCTAAAATAAAGTAAACAACTACAGTTAACAATATGAACTAGCATTTTGAATTTAACAAATTCAGTAACAAACCCATTTATAAAAATACTTCAATTAAGGTTATGTAAGCTTAAACAAAAGCTACTCAAAATTATACTTACACTTAGTATAAAATTACACTTGTATACTGACTTTTTTTTCTTTTTTTATATATTAACCTAATTTTTGAACCCGATAAGGCTTATCAATATTACACTTACACTTAGTATATGATCCGCGCAGAACAGTCAAGCTAAATCACTCAAGCCTGCCACTTGTGAATGGCAGACCGTAATCAGCTTAAAACTGCTCAAACACGAATGCAATGAAGATCAGGAGAGTATAGTGTTTCCCCAGGTCGTTAAGTCCCAGCGAGCTGTGCGAGAATAGCCAAAGCGTGTAGTGATGAGAGGATTTGAGCGGGAAAGGATAGTGGTTGATCTAAACCTAAAGAGCAAGCCCATAAACTACAGGGGCTTAAATGCAAATTAAAGAAAGTTAAAAAGATTAAAAATATTAAATAAACGCTATCACTATATTTAAAATTATGTTTTGTTTTTATATTTTACAAAACTGAAATTAAAATCTACGTGACGTTAAATTAAAAGTGAAACTTATAAAATATAAATCCTAAAAATATGAAAAATACATTTTTATAAACCTAATGATAAAAGAAATTTTATAGAAAAAGAAAATTATTTTTATAACTAATTATCTAATTATTATTAATTAAAACTATTTTTAACTATTAAGTAATTACCTAAAATACAAGAAAATAGGAAATAAATCTAGAAAAATAAAATTAAGACTTAGAAAAATCTAAAATATCAAAATAGAATTTTCAAAACTATTTTTGTATTTTTATGATTATTTTTCTATTTTATAGGAATTAAAAACTATTAAAAACTAATTAAATTATTTAAAAATACAAATTTAACTAAGAAAAATCTAGAAAAATATTTTTTCTCTTTTTATATTTATCTAAACTTAAGAAAAATGAAAAGTTATTTTTTTGAACCTTTTCTTAATTTTTTGTATTTAATGCTAATTAAAAATGCTTAAAAACTAATTTAAATTAAGAAAAATAGCAAACAAGCTTAGAAAAATCTGAAAATTTCAGGAAAAGTCTAAAATAATATTAGAAATATAAGAAAAATGGAAAAACAGGTGCTTGTGTGCAAGATATTGAAGCGATGAACAAAGTGCTTATAAATAAGCACTTTGAAGAAGCAAATGGAAACCAAGAAGCACCAAACCAAAACAGGAACTCAAATATGCTAGAAGTGACCAAATGCAACTAAAATCAACAAGTTACAACCACTGATATGCAAGTTGCTTTGAATCTGCTATGGGAAGATTATAGGGAAAATAAGCTATAAGCTAAACTAATTAACCAGAAGCTACAAGGACATGAATTAGGCTAAAACAAACTTGTACCAACTTAATACAACTAAATATGAACACTAAATCTCTGACTAGAAGCAAATTAACCAAATCAAAATCTTAGCTATCAAACTTCCAAACAGGACTTGACACCACTTTGCTACTAAAAAATAAGTTCTTGGATAAGCCAAAAACATGGAACCAAATATTACAATCCCTAGTTGACCTAGCAAAGTACTTGTAAACCAAAAATGAGCTACTCACAAGCTCTTATGAGCTTGTGGACAGCCTCACAATTTCTGTCACACTGGTAGTTCAGGTAATGCACATGGCACATTCGAAATCTGAGACCAAATCCATAAGCTATTTTGCGCTTATAAAAATTATAAAAATCTAAAAAATTGCTAATAAGAAAGTAGACCAGATGAGCTTTTTAAAACAACAAGTTCCAATGAATTTGGCTCAAAGATGAAGTTAAGAAAAATCAACTTAGCTAAGCTGACACGAGCTTTTACTATTTGACTTTTTTACTAGAATTGAAAAGTTGACTATTTTGGATTTTGATCATGATTTCCCAACTGAAAATGACATATTATGATGAAATGAGTGAAAAAACTAGCTCCATGAATTTGGAACACAAAACAAACTTTAGAATTGTTGAAAATCCAACGATTAAGTTGCTAACAATTCAAGAGAAATTGACTTTGAGTGTTTGTAGCTACAAAATTAAGACAGATATGATCATGATTATGCTTAACAAACATAAACCAACAAGAGCCTTATCACTGCAATGGCCTTAAAGACAGATTTACTGCAAATCCAAACACACCTTATCTTCTTGTTATCTGGCAAATTGAAACAATCACTTAACGGATAGCACCATTGATCAAAGTGAGATTACAAGACCTAAATGCAACTTTATAACCAAGTTTAAGCAGTTTATTACCACAGATATAAGTACAAACAAAAATACAAATTGACTATAAAACTGAAAATGAGATAATAACTCACAAGAGTCCAACTTGCTTGAAGGCCAACACCAAACCCATTACTACACTAAATGAACCTAATCCAACCCATTTCAGAGGTCTGCAACACCAGTAACCATTTCCAATTCCAATTTGAGCCTAACAGTTGACTTTTGTTGACCAATTCACACTTTTGTTTGAAAATGATTTTAAAGCTTATCAAAAGCTTACATGAACTTATTTAAGCTTATTTGCACTTAAATAGAAGCTTTTAAAAGCTTGATTGAAAGAGTTTGAAAATGGATTTCTCAACGATGAATCATGAAATTATGAAACTTGGATGGAATTTTGAATTAGGACTAGACTTGATTATAAAGACTGAAATAGCTTAAATTCAATACATTAAAACTGAGAAATTACATTTTAAGATTAAAACTAAGATATTTCTAATGAAACGACATACAAAGAAAACTTAAAAACTAACTACTCTTATCTCTGGCTTTCTCTTCCTTCTTTTATAGCTCCAAAGAGTCTCTCTCTATCCTCTGATTACTTCCCACTTGATTCCAGGTCATTTGGATAACTTTTGGTGCCTTTTGGCTATTGGTTGGTTTTGGCGGGAAAGGTGAAATTTGACCACTGGCTCTGAATTTTGCGGTGGGGGGGTGGACTAGGTGTAATGATGAGGAGGGGGTTGGAAGAGATAAGGTGATGGGAGAGGGTATTGGGAGAGGGAATTGCGATTCTGCAGGCCAAGTGGGAAGAGGAAGCGGGAGGTGGAGGAAGCTTATCTGTTTGACCATGGGGGTTCAAAAAGGCTAAAGACAGGGGTCAAAAGGGTATAAAGGCAGGGGCCAAAATGTTTTGACAAGGCTTTGTATTAGTTAATAAGACAAGGACCAAAGCTGTAAATACTCAATCTTGAGGACCTATCCGCCATTTCTCCAAAGTTAACACAAGGACTGAAATTGACAAACTTTAATAGTGCAAGGACTATTTTTGACATTTTCAAATTTTCAAAGGACTATTTTTGCCAAATTCCAAAGTTCAGGGACTAAAGTTGTAAATTTGTAATTTTAAGTTTCAAGGACCAATTTTGACAACTTAGGAATCCCTAGGGACTTAAAATGATTTTTTTTCTTTATTTAGATTTACGGGGACTTTTTTGACAACTTTTCAAACTTGGGGACTAAAGCGCCAATTATGCAAACTTTATACGTTTTTCACCAGATTTTGATATTTTGCATTTAAAACACATAAAACACTTATTTGTGATATTTTTATCATTTTGATGCATTCTGAGTGTTTTCAGATGTTTTTGCAGTTTAAACAGTACAAAAATGATGAGTATTTACACACTCATCAGTATACCTCTTTTAGAATTTACACTTAAACATAACAAATTGAATGTAGGTTAATATAACAGCTTACTTAAAATTAGCACTTATGTTCAAAAAAAGATCCAAAAACACCAAAATCATCAATGCATAATCAATTTCAGCCACATGTAGGTGAAACTCCTAAATCAGAATACTTTAAAATTATAACTAAAAACATAATCAAAATTAGCCATATAATCAATTACATGTAATAAAAATCAGCAATAGGTTACATAAAATCTAGGTTGCACGGACACGGACACGGACACGGCGATACGGCAAAATCAAAAAATATAGGACACGGACACGGCGTGGACACGGGAATTATATATATATATATATATATATATATATATATATATATATATATATATATATATATATATATATATATATATATATATATATATATATAGGGTGGGGTTAAAATGAAAAGATGGTTAAAATGAAAAGGATAGGAAGCCATCTCACGTGGATTAGATTTGAAGGATTAAAAGCGCGAGTGGCAATTTTGATAATATTAGAAACATCGAGGGCAGATCTGTGCAAAAAGAAACTACATGTATCGTATTGAAAAAACCAACTACCAAATTAAATGACGTCATCCTCAAGATAAAACCCAGATCGATTCATTTTCACCCAAATTTCACACACTTTTCTCTCTCATTTACACACTATATTCACGCATGAAATTCACAAATTAAAATCTATTGAATCTACCCCATCTTAAACGCCTCTGTAAGTTGATTTATGGAGCTTAAATTTTTTAGTGCATCATTTTTTTAGTTTTGGTTTACTAAAATCTTGTATTTTGCGTCAATTTATGTTCGGTATTTGGAATATGATGCAGTAGGCTATCAAATCTATTCAAGAGTGTGTGTTTATGTATGTTTATAATTGATGCATACAAGGTGTTTGATTAAATGTCTCAATGGGACTTTATAAATGTGGTGCACTAACTTTACATTCTGATGCACTTGAAATGAAACTGTGATGCGCTAAATTTGAATTGAGATCATGAGGGTGTTTAGTTTTTGCGTGTCTGGATGAAATAGGCTAAGAGTAGGTTTTTTATGTGTGTAAAATTATTTGTATGCTTGTTTGTATGTCTGATGCACTAGAATTTGAGTGAAATCATTAGGTGTTTAGTTGTTGCGTGTATGGATGAAATAGGCTAAGCGTAGGTTGTTTTATGTGTGTAAACTTTCTTCTATGTCGATGCCTTTGGAATATGATCCGAGATGCGTAGGTGTTCGGTTATGGGTGTGTAAGGATGAATTAGACTAAGTGTAAGTTGTTTCATGTGTGTACATGTGTTTGTATGCTTGGTTGTATGTGCGATGCACTAGAAAATGAGCGAGATGTAGTAAGTGTTCGGTTATGGCGTGTAAGGATGAAATAGGCTAAGCGTTTGTTACTTTATGTGTGTAAATGTGTTTGTATGCTGGTTTTTAAATGTGATTCAATGGAATTTGAACTGAGATGCAGTAGATATTCAGTTGTTGCGTGTAAGGATGAAATAGACATCGTAGGTTGTTTTATGTGTGTAAATGTGTTTGTATGCTTGGTTGTATATGTGATGCCTTTGGAATTTGAACTGAGATGTTGTAGGTATTTAGTTGTCGCGTGTAAAATGAAATAGGATAAGCCTAGGTAGTTTTATGTATGTTATTGTGTTTGTATGCTTCATTGTATATGTGATGCATTGGAATTTGAAGAGATGATAGGAGTTTATATGTTTTAGTATGATGAATTGATGAAGTAGGCTAAGCATAGGTTGTTTTATTTGTGTAAAATTTTTTGTATGCTTGGTTGTACATTATAATGCACTTTGGAATTTGAAGTAATATGCAGTAGGTGCTCAGTTGTCGCATGTAATGATGAAATAGGCTAAGCATAGGTTGTTTTATGTGTGTAAACTTGTTTGTATGCTTGGTTGTATGTCTGATGCACTGGATATTGAATTGAGATGCAATAGGTGTTTAGTTGTCACATGTAAAGGATAAAGTAGGCTAAGCGTAGGTTATTTTATGTATGTAAATGTGTTTGTAGTCTTAGTTGTATGTATGATGCACTGGAATTTGAACTGAGATGCAATAGGAGTTTATATGTTTTAGTATGATGAATTGATGAAGTAGGCTAAGCATAGGTTGTTTTTTTGTGTAAAATTGTTTGTATGCTTGGTTTATGCGTCGATACATTGGAATTTAAAGTAATATGCAGTAGGTTCTCGGTTATCGCATGTAATGATGAAATAGGCTAAGCGTAGGTTATTTTATGTGTGTAAACTTGTTTGTATGCTTGGTTGTATGTCTGATGCACTGGATATTGAATTGAGATGCAATAGGTGTTTAGTTGTCGCGTGTAAAGGATAAACTAGGCTAAGCATAGGTTGTTTTATGTATGTAAATGTGTTTGTAGTCTTAGTCATATGTATGATGCACTGGAATTTGAACCGAGATGCAGAGGTGTTCGGTTGTGCATGTAAGGATGAAGAAGGCTAATTTTAGGTTGTTTTATGCGTGTAAACTTATTTGTATGCTTGGTTGTATGTATGATGCACTGAAATTTGAACTGAGATGTAGTAAGTGTTCAGTTGTCGCGTGTATAGGATAAAGTAGGCTAAGCATAGGTTGTTTTATGTGCGAGAATGTGTTTGACTGTTTGGTTGTATATACGATGCACTTAAATTTGAACTGTGATGCAATAGATGTTTAGCCGTCGCGTATAATGATGAATTAGGCCAAACGTTGGTTGCATTATGTCCGAGAATGTGTTTGTTTGTTTGGTTGTATGTGCGATGCACTTGAATTTAAACTGTGATGCATGAGGTGTTTAGTTGTCACGTATAATGATGAATTAGGCTAAATGTAGGTTTCATTATGTGCGAGAATGTGTTTGTCTGTTTGGTTGTATGTACGATGCATTTGAATTTAAACGCGTGATGCAGTGGTGTTGATTGTGGCATATAATGATGAATTAGGCTAAGCGAAGGTTGCATTTGTGGGAGAATGTGTTTGTTTGTTTGGTTGTATGTGTAATGCACTTGAATTTGAACTATGATACAATAAGTGTTTAGTTATCGCATTATCTTGATAAATTAGGCTAAAGGTATGTTTCATTATATGCGTAAATGTGTTTTTCTGCTTGGTTGCATATGTGATGCGCTTGAATCTAAACTGTGATGTAGTAGGTGTTTAGTTGTCACGTATAATGATGAATTAGGCTAAATGTATGTTACATTATCTGTGTAAATGTGTTTTTATGCTTGGTTGTATATGCGATGTGCTTGAATCTGAGCTGTGATGCGATGGAGTGTTGATTGTCTCGTATAATGATGAAATAGGCTAAGCATATTATGTGCAAAAATGAGTTTATATGTTTGGTTGTTTTTCTGATTCACTTGTATTTGAATTGAGATTAAGTAGATGTTTAGTTGTCGCGTATAAGCATGGGTTAGGTTAAGCGTAGGCTGAGTTACGTGCGAAAATGTGTTTGTATGTTTGGTTGTTTGTGCGATGCAATTGAATTTGAAATGATATGCAGTAGATGATATAGTTGTAAGACATGGTAATTTACCAATGGCTCTGGTAAGTATAACTTAAATACATACAATTATTTTTTTACTACATCATCGTGTTATAATTAGTGCATCATCGAGTTTTTCTTGCATCATAGTGTTATAACTAGTGCATCAAAAAAGTACATTAATGTAACAATACTTTATAATTTTCCTGAGATTGATTCATTTATTGACTACTTGGAAAGAAAGAAAAAATCACCAGAAATGCATTGAGTTTTTAATGTCCGAACCTAAACACGTGAAGATGCCTTGGAGGACAACCTACAACAATACCGACAATGACGTATTTGTGATGAGGCATATGGAAACATACGTTGGTCATGATGATTTTTTTGGAAGAGTTGAAGAAATAAAGCCTAGGTCTAAAAGCACAACTAAAGGTGTTGCGAGTCAAGTACTCTGCAAAGATGATACTTATAAGTATTGATGAGAAAAAGGCAAAAATATTGAAAGAAGCAGAAGCATACATGAAGAAGAAACCAAAGAGTTGTAAACTTGTAACATATAATGATGTTAGAGTGGATCAAGATTTATTGACAAAGTTTATTGAAAGTGTATTCAAGACCACTGAATGATTATTGAACAATTTTAGTTTAAAATAATTTGGATGTTTAAAATATCTTGTATTTTGATTAGTGTTTGTTTAATATTAAGTACTTTACTTCTTAATGATCAGTGTTTGTTTAGTACTAAGTACTTTTGATTAGTGCATCACATATAAATTAAATTATAAATTATGATGCACTAAATTATAAACTGTGATGCACTTAATTGTTAACTGTGATGCACTAGATTATTAATTACGGTCGACTAAAAATACCAGTGCACCATAGTGTATACAGGTAGTACATCATAGTGTATATAATTGGTGCATTATAATGTTTATATCTAGTGCATCACAATGTAAAAATTTGGTGCATCACAGTGTATATATTCACTTAAATATAAAGAAAGTTTTGAATTACAACAACTAAATAAAAAATATCAACAATATGATGTTTTAAATTTTGATGTACTAACAAATAATTATGATACAATAACACAAATAATTTTACTGCATCACAATGTTAATTTACTACATCACAATGTTATACATATTGTTGCTACTCAATGTTATCATATTGCTAAATCAAAATAGAATTATATTGCATCACAATACTGTTCTAATGCATCATAATGTTATCATATTACTTTACAATGCTGAATTACAATATAATTTTACTGCATCACTATGTTAATTTACTGCATCAAAATGTTAACTTACTACATCACAATGTTATACATATTGTTGCTTCTCAATGTTATCATAATGTTGCATCAAAATAATACTTTACTGCATCAGTGTATTATTTTACTGTATCACAATGAACACTGTATCACAATGTAAATGCTACAGCATGAAAATATATTTTACTGCATCATAATATACTAAACAAATAACATAAGGCAATAAATATTATTCATAAAATAGAAAGATATTGAGTACATTTCAGAAACACTGAGATACTATTGTATTGATGTTTGGTAATAAAAGCTATAGATCTTTGAACCGAAAACATGTCTTGGATGATGAAAATTTCTATGAATTATGAAAACTCGTCAAAAGAATATTCATAAAAAGCTCATTTGTGGGAAATTCTCTCACCACTCTTTTAAAGATGTTGTTGCTTTGGTTTCTTGGATGCTAACAATTTTTGTGAATTATGGCCTTTGGATCCATCATCCAAAACTTAACATCAGGAGGTGTGACCATATCGGTATTTTCTAACATACTCGTCATAATTGTGTTAAGTCTTCTGGATCCATTTTCCAAAACTGAACATCAGGGAAAGGTATGCCTATGGGCATTTTCCAATATACTCATCATAAATTTCTGAAAAAAGAAAAAGATAATTAGGACGATTAATCAAATAAAACCCATTAAATATACTACTAAAATTCATATGTATGTATCTTCACCTCCATTTAGATTATCAGCACAACATATAGATTTTGCAAATAGTTGAATAAATAATATAGGCACGCTATAGATGCAACACCGAAGCTAAAACCAGTACATGCCAAACATCCGCTCATCAACTAATACTATAACAACCATCTAATATCCAATTTAATACTTCTTATTCACAATTCGCACGATAACAAAAACTGGTTAACTTTACCCGAACAATAAGCAACAACAAACATAAAAAATAAATAAACATATAATCTACACTAATGATAATACGCTGGCCTTATGTCCTTTTAGAAATATAAACAAACTCATAAACAAAATAAAATTAGGCAAGCTAAATACAATAATAGTAAACAAAAAACCTAGTGCATCAGTGATGTAAAACAACTGCATCAAGCATCAAAAACACATATTGCATATCACAGCTCTAAAATCAACTTAGGTCAATTGAATACACAAAAACCAAACAAACACATACTGAATCAATGTTATAAATCAACTAAATAGCATAAGAGTACTAAATTATTTAAAATAAACAAAAAGATATTGAGTATATTTCAGAAACAGTTCCATTAAAAGTAGCTACATCAAAGCATAAAAAGTAGCTGCATCAAGGGTTGTTTTGTTACCTTTTAGACATTTCCTGGTTATAATGGAACCAAATACCCATAACAAAACTATATAAAACCTATTAGATCTATATTCATCACACATAAACACTTGCATGACATTTGAGCAATTTGCATCATGCCTACAACTACGCATATAAGCCATTTCTACTGATAAAAAATGAAACGTTAGCTAATAGATTCTCGTTGGTAAAAAAAAACACCTACTGTATCAAAGTTTCATAATAACTAAATCATACACACAATTACACGAACAAACATTTTCTTCTCATAACATAAATACAAAATAAGCCTTTTCTAATACATTAGTATTTCATAACAACCGCATTACACATACAACTACACATACAAGCCTTTTCTACTGAAAAAAATGACCAAAACAAATAAAGACTAAAAGCTGATGCATCACAGTGTAAACTTAGTGCATTAGAGGTATAAAATCTGAGACATGTTATCATACATGCACCTTTACAAAACACGTTTTGAATTTTTTGGATCTAAACACTTATATATAACATATTTAGATCAATAACAAGACAAAAATGTTATTCAATATCGGTGCATCACTGTTTTAGCAACAAGTTAATCACAAGGTGTATGAATAACTAGTACATCACGATATGAAACTAGCGCATCACTGCGAAACTCTGCATCACAGTTATAGAATATCATGTAGATATTTTATCCAACACATGGTGTGCAGGTTCCATATACGTTTTCATGTAGTTTTTCTCTCAAATTCATTCCAGATGTAATGAAAAACTTGATATACTTTAAATCTAACTCCTAAACTTTGTGTAAGTGATTAAACAAATAACAAAGTAAGTCTAAATTTCATCAACAATTCATTTATCAAAACAAGATATTGTGATGCAGCATCACAAGCAAATATAGAGGATATCTACTCAATCAAAAAAAAAAAAAAAAAAAAACTACATCAGACATACTAAAATAAAAACATCAAAGATACAAAAAAACAATAAAACTAAAAAAAAAAGCAATATTTCTTGAATTAGATTCTTACTATGAATAACAGTGGATGAACAACAATCATTACTATTTGATGATTCAATCAACATCTTCAAAACTGATGTAGAATTAGGCTTACGAAATCAAAATGTTGAATTGGGTTTAGTTTTAGATAATGAGGAACGGTGGTTATCGATTGAGGATTAAACGTTGATCGGTTGGCGCTTAACGGTGGGAAAGGTGGCGGTGAGCGGTGGGGAAGGCGGCGGAGAATGGCGAGGAATGCGTCGGTGAACGGTGGGGAAGATATTGGTGATGGAGGGAAAGGTATTATGGATGGTAGGATGAAAAGTGAGATCCAGGAAGAAAGAATAATGAAGATAAAAGGTTTATAAAGGGTTGGTTGTAAATGACAAAAATACCCCCGTAGGTATAAAACTTAGGAGCGGACTAATTGGGACAGGTGGCGGACTGAGAAGGCTTCCTATTCTTTTCATTCTAAGCATCTTTTTATTTTAACCCAAACCTATATATATATATATATATATATATATATATATATATATATATATATATATCTGCGTTCATGTGGTGAACACTTTAAAATGATCAACAATAGACACCAATAAGGTCATTTTCAATTAAAAGAAATACAAAACTAATTTATATATGTTTAAATTTATATATGTTTAAGGGTGTTAAAGTAATATTACTTATTGCTAGGTTCTCTCAAAAATAAATATTTGCTATAAACCGTCACTTTCTCACTCATAAGAAAAACAGATCTTGCCTTTGTTTCTCTCCATATTTCTTGCACTAGATCTCTTCTTCTCTCATCCAAAAAACAAAAATAGATCAAAAGCGAAACAAAAAATTCCTTTGCATATCAGTGTGTAATAATAACAAATATTTACAATCGAACAAAGAAACCCCCGCGTCTACCTTTCTCACTAAATCCGGCTGCCACGTCGAGATTTTTGCCGTGTCCGTGCTTCCTAGCATAAAATTAGCCATATAATCAAAATTAGCCATATACTTTTTAAAAAATTGTTTATATTCGAACAAAAAGTTACATAAATATATACAATTATACACATAGGAACAAATAAATAATAAATTTAACCAGCAATAGGTTAAGTGGTATCTTTGTTTCATGTTGGAGAAGATTCTTATGGTGGTCTTAGTAGTTGTTTCGAGTGGTGACGGTCAGGAATTTGGTGGTGGTGTCGAGAGAGTTGTGAGAGATGGGGGAGGTGGAATTTTGGATGGAAAGTGTTTATGTGAGATCTAGATCTATTACTCATATGTGGACAAAGACCAGTACTAATATCTGGACAAAAACTAAGCGGGAAATGAAAATGGGACTTGGCGCTAAATGACTTAGGCGCAAGCAGGAAAATGAAAGTATTGATAGGGGGCAAAATTAAGGGGAATTTCGGTCGGCTTATTTGGGTCAACTCGAGTACTAAATAGAATCGGATATTGGGTTGAAATTGTTTGTCTAACTCCCGTTCGGGTCGACCCGTTTGACCCGAATAATGGTTTTGTTATAAATTATGTATTTAAATCAAAACAAATAAGCAACTTTATAACTATTTTACTCATATTTGGGTTGATCCACACCCGAATAGACGCGACTCGAGTGGACTCGAACTAGACTAACTGAATTCAAATAAGGTTGGAATCGGGTATGTTATTTTTTGCATCGACCCGAATTGAATCAAACCCAACCAACTCGAACCCGATTAACACCCCTAGTCACAGTTAAGGGTGTTATAGGGTCGAGTTATTGGGTTTATCGAGTCGAGTGGATTCGGGTTTTCAACTAGGAAAAGGTAACCCGCAACCCGGCCCTATAAGGTTTGGTTATCTAGTTCGAGTTGATTCAGGTTGGGTTATCAGGTTTCTTAGATTGAGTCTATTAATAGTCATAGTTTAAGTTTGTTATATCAAAAAATATTCATGCCAAGTATATGAACAAATAAAAACCTTACCAAGCGTTTAATGTGAAGTGTGGGTTCCTAAATATTCATAACAACAAGAGAATGTTTACGTATCGTATGTAAAACGTGATTAAAAATAAATTTGGATGGTTGTGTTGTTTGGGATAAACCCTATGCGGATGATCAACGGTTGTTGATCATCTAACGGGCATACAAGAATGATAGACGGAATTCTTTCTTTGGTTCGAACTTGATCGTGCCCGTCCTATATGCTTAGTTGCGTGTCTCCCATTGTCACGTGTCAGGTGCCATATTCTAACTGTTAAGTGACAGTTGGGAGACAGTTGTCTCGTGGGTGTATGATACGCGGCTTGCGAGGCTTTCCCAGCCGTATGCAGGCTATAATGTATACAGGTATGTCAAGTATTGATAATGGGCTTATCAAGTGTTGGTAATGGGTCTAACCTTAAAATGTAATTAGTGGGGTTGCCATTAATTTTCATACGCTATCAGGGAACAAGTGTTGGATGTACACAATCAATTGGTTCATAATTTGGCTCCCTACGTATGTTGCTATGTTCAATATTGTTTGTTTTATATGTATTAATAGAAATACATGTACGATTGTCTAACGGTTTTTTGAATAGATGTGATCATATTCAATATTTTCGCCACTTAAGAAACGTATTCATTTTCTCTTTTTTTTTTCAAAACATATATTCTATGACATTCTTTGTTCTGCTTCCATGCATGATGATAAGAAATAAACTGTAAAATGGTAGCAATTATACAAAAAGTTGCAACTATGTTGTAAATTGCAAGCGGATTGAAATTAAATATTAAAAATAAATAAGAAATAAACTATGATCATGTTTCATTGCAAAATGGTAGCAATTATACAAAAAGTTGCAACTATCTTGCAATGGAAACAAATAACATTTTCTTTTATATTTACTTTGAATATTTTGTTTCAAATCCCAAACGATTTTGCAATGGATTTGCAACGGATTATTTAATATAAATGGAAAATAAATTATTATAGTTATTCCGTTGCAAATCCGTATCAATTATTTAAATTTTTGCGACGATTTTGCAATGGAAGCAAATAATAGTTTTTTTTAATATTTTTTTAATACTCCGTTGCAAATCCGTTACAAATTTCAAATACTCTTGACGGATTTGCAACGAAATATAAAAAAATAACTATAAAAGAAATTACTTTAGTTTTTCCAACGGATTTGCAACGGGTTTCTGTGTCATTGCTAATCCGTTGAAAATATGTTGCAAACCCGTTGCATATTTGCAACGGAAAATTTCCGTTACAAATTTCCGTAGCATTTGCCCAGATTTGTAGTAGTGTTAGGTCACAGGTAGTGTAAACCCGTACAAAACCATGCCAATCGGCTTCCTCTGGATTAAGAGTTTTAACACGGCTCGATAAGAGAAATCAGTGCATATAAATTTCAACAGCAAACATATGGTTGAGACATCGAGGGTCTTTCTGCAAGATTTTCTGGTCGTGTTTGCTCCGGAGCTCATAAACAAAGACTTTCAACCTTCCAACTGGATCGTCTTCTAATTCATCACCAGCACCACCTATATTCGTCTTTCTGCAAGATTTTCTGGTCGTGTTTGCTCCGGAGCTCATAAACAAAGACTTTCAACCTTCCAACTGGATCGTCTTCTAATTCACCACCAGCACTACCTATATTGCACAAAAGAAAGTATTAACATAGAATCACTAGTACCAATGAACTTGTAAAGCATCAGGGAGTGTTTGGATTTGTGTTTTAGAAGTGCTTATCCCATTATTGCAGCTTCAACAGTTTCTAATGTTTGGATAAATTTTGATTATGATTGTTTGATTATTTAGGGGTCAAATATATTATCTTGGTACCAGCTGCAAGCCTGCAACAAAACTGGTTATCTGAGAGTAACCTGTACTTACCTATCTACTGTTGGGATTTTAGAACTAAGTTAACCATTAACCTCTACGAGTACGCAGCGGATAAGGATCTAGTAATCGCAATTAGGTTAACCACGTAATTAATAAACAATTAATTAATACAATAATTAATTAATAAAAGGGATAAAAGAAAAGCTAACCTTGCTTGGCAATTGATCTCTATTAACGGAACAAGAAACCAACACGAAACCTTAAGTATCTAAATTAGATACCTCGAAGAGTATCACACACAAACCCGATTCACGTATACGTTCGATGTAGCTAGTCGAGAACGTAAACTAAAACCAATCAACACTTTGGAACTTGAATATAATACCACGAGCAGAAAACCACCAAAGAGTCAAGCTACTTTCCTGCCCACTATTTTCTGTCCAAGAAACAGAAGTATGAGCATATGAGATAAGACACTCATCTTATATTTCAAATCTCTCACTATAAGTGATATTTTGAAATAAGTATTCGGAAAGTTTATTCAGATGACTATTTAGTTTTCCTTTTAAAGAAAGGTTGAAAATGTTGGAAACATTAGGCTTCAACTTACTAAATGAGTTTTATGCATATCTGTTTTAGTATTTGGATAATTGGGATTGAAAGACAATTTTTTACTTTATGATGAATAAAGATACTTGGTATTTGTTATTCATTCATATAATAATTGTTATCCTATATTTGCATGTTTAATCCTTGAATAATTTTATTATTCTAAATATGTCCATTGTCGGTTAACAATATGGGAATATTGTTATGATAAGCAAATGTGAGTGTTGGTTATAATTCTAATGAGAATTTGGATTGTTCCCACCAAACTCATATGTATTCACTAGAGATGCATATTGGATTCCACTTTCAACATTTACTTTTGGATCCTTGTCATATGTAAAATATTGAAAATGGTTTGTTATCTTCATCCTTAGACTTGAGATACAAGCAAGTTATGTTATGTGTGGATATCATTCTTTGTAAGTATCGCAAAACCATCTGAACAAGGTAGTTATAAAGCTTATATTTGAAGTGATGTGAAGCAGTATCCACAACACTTGTAGTCAATAAAGGATTTGTTACTCCACTTGATATGTGCAGAAAGATACCATGGCGCCTCTCCAGATTTAATCAGATAACTGTCTGGCCGGACCCAAAGGGTAATGCAAGATGATTCTTGATTACATCTGGTTAAATCTGGAGAGGCGCCATGGTATCTTTCTGCACATATCAAGTGGAGTAACAAATCCTTTATTGACTACAAGTGTTGTGGATGCTGCTTCACATCACTCCGAAATATAGCTTTTATAACTACCTTGTTCAGATAGCGTTTTGCGTATACTTACAAAGAATGATATCCACACATAACATAACTTGCTTGTATCTCAAGTCTAAGGATGAAGATAACAAACCATTTTCAATATTTTACTTATGACAAGGATCCAAAAGTAAATGTTTGAAAGTTGGGGAATCCAATATGCATCTCTAGTGAATACATATGAGTTTGGTGGGAACAATCCAATTCTCATTAGAATTATAACCAACACTCACATTTGCCTTATCATAACAATATTCCCTTATTGTTAACCGACAATGGACATATTTAGAATAATAAAATTATTCAAGGATTAAACTTGCAAATATAGGATAACAATTATTATATGAATGAATAACAAATACCAAGTATCTTTATTCATCATAAAGTAAAAATTGTCTTTCAATCCCAATTATCCAAATACTAAAACAGATATGCATGAAACTCATTTAGTAAGTTGAAGCCTAATGTTTCCAACATTTTCAACCTTTCTTTAAAAGAAAAACTAAATAGTCATCTGAATAAACTTTCCGAATACTTATTTCAAAATATCACTTATAGTGAGAGATTTGAAATATAAGATGAGTGTCTTATCTCATATGCTCATACTATTGCAAGAATTATAGTATGGAGATGTCGCCCTACCTTGCATGAGGTATTAGAAATCAACGACATACTGACCAGTCATCTTTACAGTTTCTAAAAGTGCAAAGTATTCTCATTCATTAATGTGTAATGCAACAATGCTCTATGTTGAGCACAACTAGTTAGCAGATTTTTCATAAATGATAAAATCCTACTACAACTAGTATAAATAATCCTCTAGCATCATTTGTACTTATACAACACTATGCTTTATAATTCGTAAACATTTATAAAAACAATAATCTAAACACTCTCAATTAGATATTGTTGTTGTCTCATTTTGTACTTGTACAAAAGCAACAACTAGTCTTATACATAATATAATATATACATGACGAATCCTTAGTTTAAAAACACAAGGTTTCCATCCATGTAAATTATTTCAAGTGAAATATATCATTGAAGACTTGCTTGAATAATATATTGCATTTGTGTTAGACTTTATTTTCCGCATTTGTTTATTCCATATAAACATCTATTCCAAGGTTGTTTGTTTTATTCCCTAAATTTCAAGTGAAGTTTCATTCCAAGCTTAAGGATCAATATCTAGCTTAAATAGAATGATATCTTCAACATGTAAATTTTAAGGAAAAACACAATGCTCCCATTCAATGTCAGATATACTCAAGAGATATCTTAATTTAATCAGAATCATATTGTAATTAAATTCAAGATCTCAGCTCTTAGATGCACGATTCAATCCAAACTTGGATTGCATAAATATTTTATACTACACAAAGATTATATAGATTCATAACTCTTTTGATTACACACCGTCCTCGCTAAAGGTAATCATAAAGAAAGAGTTATAACATCTAATTGTCATATTCAACATACAAATCACATGTTTGACAATTAAATATCTTTATATAATTAATGCGTGTATTATATAAGAAAATGTAATTATAGTCAATTGCTTAAGTATGATTAAAAACTTCTTATAAAATGCCATGCATTAATATGTATACAACTTTCGTCCTTGTGGGTCTTTCTTCAAAAGAAACTCATTCCAACCTCATAGGTTAACTGTTAGGCGAAATAACAATCAATCACAAAACTTGATTTGCCTTTTAAGGACTGCATCTTGTCATTCATAGTTCTAAAATATTTATCAGATTCAAGATGTGATAATGTATTTTAGTAGTTAGCTGATTTACAATAATCTCCTAACTTATATCCCCCAGCATTGATAATAAAATATATCACTTCAAGTGATGAGGCATCCTTGCGGATTTATGAATGAGAGTAATCATTATACTTCTGTCAACATTTTCATGTTTAACCTTAGTATGACATTAATAAATGCATTTTAGAAGGTTAAGTATTTTGTTCTCAAATAACTTTGAGATTTGTATATGCTCCCACTTACTTTTGTAAGTAGAGACAATTCTCTAAATACTTAGTATTTAAGCAACAATAAATTGTTCCTTACGGAGAACCACAAAATACATTTTAAGTTCTCATCTCAAGATTTGTTAATAAAATGCTTCATAAGATTTAAAAAATTCAGAACTTAAATCAAGACATAATGGAATTCCTTCCAACAACTCAAATTAGAGTTTATAGAAAAACTCTAATTTAGTATCACTCTTTAACCAAAAATTCTAGCAATAGTTTTGTATTTCGTCAAGCTAGGAAGAACACCAAAACTACAATCTTCAAGCTAGAAAGTGTAGAAAAATCAAAAATCCAAAAGGGTTTATGATTCAATTGGTTTGAATAGTAAAACCTCAAATCCCTAATGAATTAGGGTTTTCAGTTATGGGTTGTCTTGAATACCTTCTAGGTTTGAACTATATTGAGTGTCTCCATGACACACGCAATTTCTAACCTTGATATGTTTTTGGAGGTAGAGCAATTAAAGCTATCAGAAACCAAACAATATGAATAAGGTTTGATCGAACACATTAGACATACCATAATGAACTGGTATCCTATGAGTTATTAGAATTGTGAAACTATATCAGAATTCTATAGATAACTTAATTCTCTTGGGACCAAATACTTGTCAATTGGGTCAAGCCAAATTGCATATAAAGTATTTACGAACCAAGTGCATGCAATAATGTATATTCATTGAACAATACAAGAACCTTATGTTCATGTGTTCGCAAGAAGACAGAACTGTTCAAGGATTATATGTTCATGTGTTAACAAGAAAACAGAACATTTCAATAATACATTATAAGTCTTTGAATAATTCAAAGCCTCATGTTTATGTGTTAACTATAAGACATAACACATTTACTATATATACTTTATGTTATAAGTCATTGACTAATTCAAGGACTTCATAATTATGTCTTAACATGTAAGCATAATTATACTAACAAAAGTAATTATGAACGCAAACTATTGAGTTTTATAGTAATTTCAAGTTAATTTTATACTTCAGAATTATGATTATTATCATATAACAATAATTATGTTGACTAAAATATGTAGTCAAATGTTGAAGTATCTTTACACTATATCATGACATTTGAATGTAGTAGGGCAACAAACATCTAGCTTGTTCAAGTCCTAGTAGAATCATTATTAGAATGTAGTAGGGCAATAAACATCTCATGTGTTTAAGTCCTAGTAGAATTCTTATTTACATGTAGTAGGGCATTAAACATCTAACATGTTTAAGTCCTAGTAGATTTATTAGTTTTCTTACCTTGCGGTAAAGAGATACCAATAATCTTGTTGTTCCTTGCACACATTTTGAGATTTCTCCCACTTGTGTAAGGTACAACATCATATTATGAAAACAAACAACACGTGATTGATTGTTCAAACGATATGATAATGTCATAGATATCATAAGTAGTTTTAGAACCATAACCTTTAATAAGGAATTGTGGATTATTATTCTATAGATAACACTTTCAGGAAGCGACAACAGAATGAAGCGTGTTATCTTATAAAATAAAATGCAATTTTCCTTTAAGCAATGGTTGTTCATTTTCGGAAAGTAATGAATTATTTCAAAGCAAGTTTGAAATGATATGGGTGACTAACAGGAAATAAATCCCGTAGCTCCCATTGAAATTGACAACATTACATGAATGATATTTCAGTAATAAAATGCAACTGCTCCCACTGGATTTGTCAACATTGTAAGTGTTACATTTCCAGTAGAAAGCATATAGCAGTTTTATATACTTTCCTATTCTCTTCAAATGCCTATGAGTAGCATGTACTTAGGTATTGAGCAGAGTATATGAAGTTCTACTTATGTAGACAATGGACTAGCCATTCTTTCATTCAATTAACTTGAATCTTCAGCATGCAATTCCTCCTTTATCGTCTACATAGCCCCAAGGGTAATTAGCACTTTAGGAATAATAAGAGTCCAAGAAGATTACCTAGCAAATATGCTAGTAATTCCTTTACTCTTTGCCGTTTAAACTCATGCATCGTGACAAGTGCAGAATGTTATTTATTTTGGTAGCTCTAAACACAATGTTTCCAGTTACACAAAATATTATATCTTTCAATTAACTCTAGACCACGAAAAGGGTAATGAAAGATCATATAAGAGTTTATCAATTTTGGAATCCTATCTTAGTTTGTCAACTAAGGAGAAAAGATAGGTATAAGTCTCACTCTTCTTACTAGGAAAGAGACTAAGTTTGTCTTTCAAAGAAAAACAAATTTGTCTACGAATTATGTTGCAATAACACAATTAATCAGAACATAAAAAGTTCAAATCTAGTATTTTCGATAATTACATTCTTAAACGAATTAACTACCCAATTAATTACTAATTAAGACTAAGATCCATCTTGCAACCCCACTTAATTACCATAGGTTTGACCAGTGTGTAAAAAAATAGGACAAGAGGTAAGCGACGAGCGTTAATTGCAAAATGCAACTCTTAGATTTATGAGACTGTTTAAGGCATTAATATTAAGTAATAATGTCAAAAGCATGTTTAGTTCTCATCTTATGCCTCGGGTCCGAGGTCTGACCAGGTTAACTCGATATAAGTCAACCAAGTATGAACGTGTAAAATAACCCAGGTCTGACCAGTGAGAAATAATTACCATGGGTTGGAAAGGCCTTAGGTCTGACCAGAGAAGTCAATCCAAGTGCACGTGTCCATAGTTGGGTGGCATAGACTTAATATTAACAAATAGGTATGCACATATAAATGTGGTAAAAGTCATGTACAAAGAAGCATGCAAAACAACTTTGTAACACTAATTTTAAAAACTTTGGTAATGACACTGTAGTGATCATCATGGTTCACGGTAGCTCCAATCGAACGCACAGAGGGCAGAGGACCAGTAAGCGAAGCATAACCTTAGACGTCCTTTCAGTGAGACTGTGCTCACTTCTTTAAACCCCCTTTTGAGTTTGTTCTAGTGGGTGAGCCGTACATCCCAAGTGTCCATAGCGTCTAGTTTTTAAATTCTTGAAAACGTGTTTCATATATTAGGTCACTTTATTTTACAAAAACAATTTTCCACGAATCAAATAGCAAGTCACAATGAGCATGGTATTTAGGCGTGTAAATAAAGACCAAGATTAATGTTATGGTTGCGATATGTATTATTCCATATTGCATACAATTAGGTGTCAAAGCAAGTAATAATGCATATATAGGAATCACAAACATACAAGCATAGACATCAATATAAATAACCACATATTGTTCCGAGTTCTCTTGCGAGTCTTCTCCAAAAGGAGAACCATAAGATCGTCACTAGGATACAATACCTAGATCGCCCCATACATCGCAAAAGCAATTGAGTGGGTCTTGTGTCCGGAAAACACATAAAACGCATGGCAATCTCAATTAACAAGTAATTACGCAATTTTATGTATTTAGTAAACAATATGTAATTCTAATTATCATAATAATTCTAATTAACAATTAATAAGTACAAATTAACGTTTAATTCTAATTAGCAAGTAATTATAATTTAACATGTAATTCTTAATTAACAATTTAATTTTAATTAGCAAGGTAATTATAATTCACATGTAAATTAATACTAATTAACAAATTAATTCTAATTATCAATATAATTTTAATTTGTGCGTGACTAGTTATTATTTATTAAAAATTGACAAGTATTGCATGTAATTGTCAAAATTAAAATAAACATAATAACTAAACTAGGTTTCATGCAGCCCTTTTAAAACATGTTTATTAATTCAGAAACGTGTAACCCATAATCGCAAAAACAAGTTGGCTCGTGATGCCACTGTTGGGATTTTAGAACTAAGTTAACCATTAACCTCTACGAGTACGCAGCGGATAAGGATCTAGTAATCGCAATTAGGTTAACCACGTAATTAATAAACAATTAATTAATACAATAATTAATTAATAAAAGGGATAAAAGAAAAGCTAACATTGCTTGGCAATTGATCTCTATTAACGGAACAAGAAACCAACACGAAACCTTAAGTATCTAAATTAGATACCTCGAAGAGTATCACACACAAACCCGATTCACGTATACGTTCGATGTAGCTAGTCGAGAACGTAAACTAAAACCAATCAACACTTTGGAACTTGAATATAATACCACGAGCAGAAAACCACCAAAGAGTCAAGCTACTTTCCTGCCCACTATTTTCTGTCCAAGAAACAGAAGTAATCCAATCACCCGATATCGGATATAATTAATCCGATATATACCAGCTCCTTTGTCCAAGAAGAATCAAAGACCAGGAACAAATTAAAACCTTACTAGCTGCTACTTTTGTGTCGACCAGGAAACAAAGAAACAACCTTTTACCAATTTATCTAAACACTTGTACTTAAACAAGTTTAGATTTAAGCTAAACCTAAACCTTGTTCGACCTAGTGAATAAATCGACCAAGGGAGAAAAGCTGGAGAAAACTGGTTCGGTTTTAGGGATGGAAGAAGTATGTTATACGTAATAATGCAAAGGCTAGGGGTTGGTATATATAGGGTCTTGACCAACATATACTAGGGCATCAAGACTTGTTCAACAAGTCAAAAACCCAAGCTCAAAACCCACCCCTGCTGCATGCCCAATCGGATGGTAAACCAGGCCCAAGGCAACCCATCTTTGACCCGCTGAATAACTAAAAACAGCCAATGGATCAACAAATACAATCGGGTCAAATCATGCATGTCGGGTACAAATATATTCAAGTATTAGTTACATTCAACACGTATACTCGTGTTCATCGCGTATGCCCCCATCGGCTCACACACTTCTAGTCGTTTACGTGTGTTTTAAACTCCCACAATCCAACATCTACCACTTCTTTTGACCTAATATGTGAGAGTTTTAGTCCCATTTCACAAGACTTATAATATTTCACATCATACCTACCAATTCCTTAGACGGTCAAAATTTTGCAAACAACTGAAACAATATTATCATCTGATCATTACAACTTCGAACATCTTAAGACCATACAAACAGATAACTCCTTTTATATAACTTATTATCTGATTCTATTCTATTACTATCACATAATCACTTCAAATGGCACATCTAAGGTAAGTCTAAACACAACAATTCTGCAATCAGGCATCCATGTCCTTATACACAGGTACACCCTAATGTTGAGGTATCTCGAAAAATACTACATCAAATGACTTATTCATCACTCATCTATTCCGTAATCAACATGAAACATCACAAAATAGCTTTTCATATCCTTAGTTACCTATGTCAAGTAAAAAAGTTGTAAATCAACCCATGAAAGTTTTGCCTTAAATACTGTAATTCATAAGATTGGGTGTATAAAAATCAAATTAACTCGGGTAACATGCTAACAGGACCTGAACATGAAATCAAATAATTGAACCAAGATGATGAGCAAAGCAGGTTCTTCAAGACAGCCAATTCAATTTGAACTCATCTGAATCGCAGTTATCTTCCTCGTCTAAAACGTAGTCATTTCCCTCGTCGTAAAAGCTTCTCCAAGGCAGTTCGAAAAGAAAATGGCTACTTCTCCAAGAATTTTTTAGGGTTTCATTTGCCATCACGAGGATTTTTTATTTCAATATCTCTTAGATCACACATTTTCTTTTCCATGATCCGCACCATTTGCTTATACCAGTAGTTCTTGCTGCTGGGCGATCTATAATATGCCTTAATGCAACGGGGAAAGAAAATTGAAAAAAGAAGATCCAAAAGTGGCGCGTGCTTCCACGACTTTTGTTTCCAATATTTTCCAAACGACAGTTGTTGCACATTCCTAGCTGGACACGGAACCATTCTTCTGAGATAATCTAGGTCTAGGTTAGATGGAACAAAACAATCCATGAAAGTTTGCCTTAAATACTGTAATTCATAAGATTGGGGTATATAAAATCAAATTAACACGGGTAATATGCTAACAAAACCTGAACGTGGAATCAAATAACTGAACCAAGATGATGAGCAAAGCAGGATCTTCAAGACAACCAATTCAATTTGAATTCATCTGAATCGTAGTCAATTCCCTCGTCGCTAAAGCTTCTCCAAGGCAGTTCGAAAAGAAAATGGCTACTTCTCCAAGAATTTGTTAGGGTTTCCCATTTGCCATCACGAGGATTTTTTATTTCAATATCTCTTAGATCACACATTTTCTTTTCCATGATCCGCGCAATTTGCTTGTACCAGTAGTTCTTGCTGCTGGGCGATCTATAATATGCCTTAATGTAACGGGGAACGCAAATTGAAAAAAGAAGATCCAAAAGTGGCGTGCGCTTCCAAGACTTTTGTTGCCAATGTTTTCCAAAGGATAGTTGTTGCACGTTCCTAGCTGGAAACGGAAGCATTCTTCTGAGATAATCTAGGTCCACGTTTGATGGCACAAAACCATCTATTGCTTCGATGTCAAAGTTGCTTGATAAATCAAGTGCTTCTCTCACCTTAAGAATATAGGACAGATCAATGGGAGAGTGTTTATGAAACCTTAGAAAGAGCTTAATATGTGCGGGAGTACTAGATGGAAACAAGAGCTTAGGCATTTTAAGGCCATAGTAAGAGAAATAATGTAACTCTGAAGCATAAACTTGTATGTTGAATTCCTCGTCTAAGAACATATCAAGAGTCAATCTCTTTAAGGAAACACAAGTGATGTCAATGGTTTCAAGCATGCAGTTGTCGATTGAAAGTTTCAAATTCTCAAGAAAAGGAAGTTTTTATTTTTTTTGATTGTTGATCATTTTGGAAAACGCATCATCTACCGCAAACGTGATAGAACCATTTCTCTTAAGCTCCCTAGCATGTCCATTCTCATTGTAGTATACCTTGATTAACAGAATAAGAAAGCACTAGACTTGGGACATCATTGATTTCTAAGACGTCGGTATAACATGACAGTAATTTAAATTCACGAAGAAAACGGAGGTTTTCCACCTTAATTTTCTTCAGGTGCACAAGAAAATCCAATTCTAACTGTAGCTTCTCAAGTAAGGTACAAGAAGAGAATAAGTTATGAAGTGCCCCTTCAGTTATGTACACAAAAGAGAGCTCGAGTACGCGCAGGAGAGAGCACTTG
Organism: Chrysanthemum makinoi; assembly: GCA_910596185.1. Classification (NCBI taxonomy): domain Eukaryota; kingdom Viridiplantae; phylum Streptophyta; class Magnoliopsida; order Asterales; family Asteraceae; genus Chrysanthemum; species Chrysanthemum makinoi. Next base: position 296,323,578 of record OU343220.1, read on the forward strand.
ATGACAGGATTTGTATTCACCCTAACCTGACCGATGGTCCCAATGCAAAGAGCTTTTAAACTTAAGGTATCTAGGTTTTGACAAGAGAATATAGCATCCGGAAGTGTAAGCCAACCATCATTCAAATCTTTCTTATTACGCTTCATAAGACACATTGTTAGGGAAAGCTCCTTGAGAGGACAAGCTGCTAGTGCTTGAAACCACCTTTCTAAAGGATAAGGCAATGACGAGTTGTGGATGTCTAAGTGAAGATGAAAACATCGATTGACATTTGTCGTTGAGATACCGAAAAAGAGTGCGATCAATCAACAGAATGTAGTCTAGTTTTTCGTGTAAGGTGAGATTATCATGAGTTACACATTTAGTAAACCTGAGGGTAGGGATGGTAGACCAAGCGCGTAGCCATGACTTGGACAAGACACACGTGCGGGCGCATCTTTTCGGGCAACAATGATTGTATACGATGAATTATCTCATTTGGAACATTAAATTCTAATAATTGTGGTTGTGGTGTGATGCTTTGATCTTCCTCCATCCCTATGGGGGTACCACAAACAATAATATGATCCAGAAGCCCTTTTAAGAATGGCATCATAATCATTTTGAGATATATAAAATTACCTTGGCTGTGCTGCTATCTAATTCTTCCGATGAAATCTGTAAAAGGGTTTTGTAGGACCGAATGAAATCAATCTGTATACAAAACCTTTTTCCCCTCAAATATAGAACTATAGAAATCTTTTATATAATAAATTTAATTATCCTTATTTATATCAAATCACGTTTTTTTTTTTTTTTTTTTTTTTTTTTTTTTTTTTTTTATATATTTGCACCCAAAAAAAACGTTTTTTTTTTATTTATGAAAACGCTTTTATGGTTTTTAGTTATACTTTTTAGCTTATCCAACTTAGACATTTACATCCTTGTTTATATCAAATCATATTATTTACGTGTAAATGTCATAGGGAGAATTTCATATATGTCCTTCATTTGGGTCAAAATTTCATATATATCCAACCGAATCTAGATCAAATAAGATCAAACTTAAAGTTGTTAAAATGAGATCGTACTAAAATTTGACAAGAGATACTCTCTTTACAATAAAAATAATTTTTTTATTTACTACAACTAAAA
>OU343220.1:296324811-296421211 GCA_910596185.1 Chrysanthemum makinoi
AAATGCTTCTCGACATTTCTAAGACTGTGAAGGACTCGATTTGTACCACTGAATCTACATTGTTGAATGTCAATTGTGAAATTCAAATTGTAACCAAGAGATCTTTTTGTGAATCTACGTGGCTCTAGACTGCAATAGTGCATTTGTTTTCCTGAGCGGTGAGACAGGGGAGTAAGGGTCTCCTTTCTTCAATCCACATCTCTTTAAGCACACATCTCCGAGTCGAATTACGTAGGGTTCCTTTGAGCGTAATGAAACAACTTCTGTTAAACAAACCTAGAGCTGGCTAAGAAGTTTTAGTGCATTGCTTCAGCATAAAGGGTCCATGGACTCCTTTAATACTGTCAATACCGGTGTCATCTATGGACAACCAGTAGCATATGAATTAAACCCTTTGTCCCGTGCCCTATAGTTAAATAATCCTAGAGGGCTATTCCTTTTCACCCTTTTCTTTGCCATTTCTTTTTTACATTCCTTCACTCATTCTTTCTCCATTCTCATGTATTCCGGGTCCCCTCCTTTTATAATCATACCTCAGACTTTAAAATTTCTAACTATTGGTAGTGTCCTGGGTAGATCCCTCCTGTCTCTGGCAGATCCATAAGTACGGTTATTCCTAACCTATCCCATATACTCCATTGCATAAACATTTTTCAAGAAATCGCTCAAAGGTTTTGTTAGATGAAACATGTTTGAACACTATGAGAGTTTTATCTTTTAGCACATAGTTCAATATACTGACTAGACTACTACCTACTCTACTACTTACTACTACTACTACTTACCTTACTACTGACGGTAACTCAATACTTAGCTACTACTTTAGGACTTAGGACTCTACTACTGCTTCTACTTTTACACTATATACGACTCTCACTTACTACTACTACTCTCTACACTTCCATGAGTTACTTACTTGACTACCGTCCGACTATCTTTGTTTTTTACTTACTTAATAGATCTTTATACGTAGACTCACTACTACTACTAGTACTACTCTTAACTTAACTACTACTAACCTAGCAACTCTACTTCTCTTTACTTCTTACAGTGTGGGCATATACGCGACGGCTCTTTCCAGAACTACTCGGCACGCTACTCTACTTTCTACTCTCTTAACTACTTATCTTGACTACTTACTACTACTTTCCTCCCTATCCTACAGCTCACTGTCTACTTATGTACTTCACACTCTGACAGACTCTTTAACTACTCTACCTTTTAATGTTCACTTACGGATTTACTACCTTACACTTTATAACTACCTATACTACTACCACGTACTATACACAGACACTACTCTACCTTTCCTACTAACTCATACTACGCTACTTACTACTACGATTCTATATCCTACTATCTTACTCGACTGCTATACGGATTACTCCGTTTAGGCACTCACTATACTACTTTCTTATTTACAACTTACTACTTACACACTCATCTATAACTACTACTGCTACACTACTAAACTACTCTTACTCACTACTCTTAGCTCTAATACTACTTATTCAATACGCTCTCTAGATACTTATTAATAACTAACTACTTATCTATCTTAACTATTTAACTTCTCAGTAGTTCAACTTATACTCTATTCCTTTAATACGCTTAATCACTCCCTGACTAGTTCCTCTCACTTATCCACGGATTACTTTGCGATTTTTAGAGTTTATCTTTTAGCGTAATTATCCCAGCCATCCACATGTGAAGTTTTTGACGAAATACTACACACGTGAGTAAAGACGCCGCACTTTTTTGAATTGATCGACTCAAGTTAACATTCCCCCAAGTCTCACACACGATTACGTGGCCATAGTTAACGAGTTGCAGTTATCATCTTTTAGGTGACAACTAACTCTAATAACTATCTTGAAGGTGTGGACAACCCCGGAAGGTTGTCAAACCCGTCAAGGTTCATGTCTACCAAGAGTTTCTCGAATGGTACATTCTACTCGGACAAGTCCTTTGCGAGACACGTTTACATCACTAGCGAACTAGCTTGAAATTATTACCCGTCCCGGACAAGTCTTTTCGAGTTACTGACAGTTAAGATCTCATCAATTCTTGGGTTAAAGTCTTTCACAAAGATTCATTTGCATTTACACAACATATTTCTTATCACGTATTTTCTCTCCTCAAAATGGCATATAAAATGTTCTTTTTTTTGAAAAGTTGAGAAATAAATATGACCATTTCGGTGTTGCTGGAAGAATGACCACTGTGAACAATTAGTGAACAAAGATTTTAGTCAAGTACTCCCCCTCAACGAGTGATATAAACGGTTGAGGTTTTGAAGATCATAAGGGAAAGTACTTGTTCTTTTGAGCAAAACCTTGAAAAGTGAAAGGTTTGATAGGTTATACTCAAAAGTAAGAAGCTTTCGCTCCTTTCATAAGGATTGTGGCACTGCGAGCGTACACAGGTCCTTTATTTACAAGAACGGGTTCATAATCTAATATGTGCACAGCCATTGTCCAGACATGTCAAACAAACAAAATCACAATCAAGGAGTACCCAATGATTACAGACACGACGCCTACTTTCGAGGACGTTGGAAAGTCGACATCAGAAAGTTTGGTCATCCTCCCACATAGCTCTCCAACCGTTGCATCTGATCCCGATGAATCAAACATTCATCAATCCTAGTGAGAAATCAACGAACATCCTTGCGATCCTTTGAATTCCTTCTCTGTTCGTCTGAATTATACCCAACTCATTTCCTAAATCGATATGTCAATCCATCTCGAACCATCTCCAGGGTGGCGTCTTAGAACTTAGTGAATTTCATCGAAAGCCATGAAGCAAGTATGATGATTTTCACTTTGGTAGACTAACCCAAACTTGTGTTTTAGAACGATTTTGTGTACTGAGGTTCTTGATTGATTCCGATGAAGTGTAGAATTTAGGTAAGATTCGACCCCGAGGTGAAGAACTTCAATACGCTCTTTGATTTGAAGCGTATGAAACCAAGGAGTGCAGTAATGTACTTTGATTTAAATTTCGGTTGAGGTTCCGGGTTAGGGCTCAGGTATGTCATGATCCTCACCACCAGTGTATGTAAAGTGATCAACGGTTTTCTTCATTGGTGGTGTGGTTTCTGAATCCCTTTGTTGATCAGATGGTGGTGGCTGTGTAGCTTGTTGTGTAGTGGTGATAACCTGCTTAACCATTTATCGAATCATTGGATGGAGTTGCCTTCTTAACATATTTTGTTGTTGACATAGGTGTTTCTTATGTTGATGGAGGTGATGATTGAGATGATGATTTGGGTTTGGTGGAAGTGTCAAGTGGTGTTACAGAAGACGTTTGAGGTTTGTGTATAGGATTGTCAACTATGTAGTTGTCTGATTCCTTCTTTAACTTTTCCTCCTCAGCTCTAGCAGCTTCTTTTTCCTCTTTTTGAATCATTTCCTCTTCACCACCAATTATCATCAGTGAATCTTTCATCCTTATCATGATCGTAATCTCCTTCGTCATATATTTCCACATATTCACCATGCTTTTCTTCTTGCGGTTGTATAAGTTTTGTTGTTGTGGGTGCTTTTTCTCTTTCAACAGTTGTAGAGACAATGACACCTCTGATCCTTACCGGTGATTTATAACCGGATCGGATGGGGTAAGAAATGTTTACAATGGATCTTCCATAAGTGGAGGAATACTGCTTGACCCTCCTGCCCCACCGGGTTGATTGACCGGAAAGGTTGAAGCATGGATTCCATCCTTTCTGCTTTAATGTCTTACTAAATTGTATTACCTCATCTATTGAATCATACTCATCATCAGGATGACTTTGTGAACATGAATTTGAATGGATGTAGCATAAGGATGTCCACAACAAATCTGCAAGATGATTATGAGCATATGAAGTAGTTGAAGATGACACGGAGATAGTTCTTGCCAATTGTTTTGTCGTATCCAGCTTGGAATGTGTTTGCCATCGAGAGCTCAGCTGGGGCATTGATGTTTTCTTGATTTGCAACCATTTCATGATCTGAAAGTCATTAGACAAAGAGACAGACATATGGAAACACAATGTGTTTGTTTTAGTCTGATTTACTATCTAATTACTTGTATGATGGTAACATGTTTATTTTAGTTACAAGTCCTAAGTCACATTAGTCCAAATGTATGAAGTTGATGTGATAAGTTACGTGAACATGTTAATTTTGAAATTTCAAAGAACAATAATTCACTTAACACACAACATATTAACTTTTGTAAGCTTATATGAAACATCATATATTTGTGACCTATGCGTAACATTTAACAAGTAACATATGGTAACGGGCCAAAAAGTAGTGAACAATGGGTTATGAGTAACAAGGATCCTTATGCGTAAGAAAGGAGCTTATTCGTAGGAGTAAGCTAAAGCGTAAGACCAAGCTTAGGCGTAAGAGTTTCTTACGCGTAAGACAAGTTCAAAGGCTTTAAGCTTACGCGTAGGGAAAAGCTAGATGTTACACGTACAGTTTACTCGTAAGAGCAAAGCTTATGCGTAACTGATGAGTGTCTAAATACTCATCATTTTTGTACCATTTAGAATGCCAAAAACATCTGAAAACACTCAGAAATGCATCAAAATGATAAAAATATCACAAATAAGTGTTTTATGTGTTTTAAATGCAAAAATACCAAAATCAGATGAAAAATGTATCAAGTTTGCATAATTGGCAGTTTTAGTCCCCCAAGTTTCAAAAGTTGTCAAATTTAGTCCCTGGTAAATCAAAATAAAGAAAAATGTTATTTAAAGTCCCTAGGGATTCTTGAGTTGTAAAAATTGGTCCTTGAAATTTAAAATTGCAAAATTACAACTTTGGTCCCTCAACTTTGAAAAGTATCATAAATAGTCCTTGGTTAATTTAAAAAGTGAAAATAATCAAAAGTAACCTTGTACTATTTAAGTTGGCAAGTTTGGTCCTTGTATTAAACTTTGGAATATTTGCAGGTTTAACCCTTAATTTTCAGAAATTGCAAAATTGGTCCTTGTGCTTAATTAATACCAAACGGACCCCCCTTTTTATTATTGAGCCCCTGCCAAAATAAAAAAGAACCCTTGTCAAACCCAATAGACCCCTGTCAAATAACATTGTGAACCCCCACTTATTATATCCACGGGTCAAACCAGGTCAAACCCCGCCAAATACCACCACCACTGTTCATCTCCTTCTTCCTCGCCTGTTATACCAAAACCAGGTGGTTTTTCTTCCACCTTATCACCCCCCAGCTGTCTAAAAACACTCATCACCATCCTTTCCACCTCACATCTCAGCCCACAACCAATAAATGCTTCCCCACCATAAAACTTCTACTGTTACACTCACAACCCCTGTTTTTGCTTCCACATCACCCAAATCCATTAAAACTTCATCTTTTGTGTCCCCTATACCTCCACAATATACCAAAGTTCTTTAATTGCTCTAAAACTGTCTCAAGCAACCGTGTGCACTTTTGGCGCCAAATTTCATTTAAATGGTTGAGATGCGTTTGACTGAATCAATGGCCAAGATTGTTGATGGGAAATGATCAGAAGCATGTGGAGAGTCCAAAAAGTCTATAAAGAAAGCAGGAGAAGCAGAGGAGAATCTATCTAGAGTATTTTAATTTAGTTCATGTCGTTTTAGTTAATTTCAAATTTCATGTATTTTAAGTCTTTCCATACTTTGTTTAATTTATTCAAGTATATTTGAATCTTTCCAATCCTTAATTTCAAAGTTCAGTCTTATTTCATGTTTGTGAAATTTTCAAGTTCAAATTCTCAATGTGTTCAAATGTTGTTTGTATCTTGTTAAGGGACTTATAAGATCACATAAGCTCCTAGATAGCTTATTTAAGCTATTAGAAACCCTTAAAATTCAGTTTAGAAGCAAAAAGCAAAAAATCATAAAAATCAAGAAAAATTAGTAAAAAATTAAAAATCTATAGAGAAATGATCAAGAAACTGAAGCAGAGCTGATTTTGGATTGCTTTTTGGTATAGAGCTTCTTGGGAAGCATTAGGATTGGTCTTGTGCTTTGATTCTCAGCTTTCATTTGAAATCCATCTTGTAAGTTTGTTACTCCATTTTAGCATTTCACTATTGAAGTCAATTACTAGTTTAAATCTTTGTATGTTTATGTTTTTAAGTTGTATTTAAGTAAAAATTAAACAATAACACAGTAGGCTTGTTCTTTTTAATTTGTAGTTTATAAAAATTTTAATTTGACAGTTTTAATAGCATAATTCCCATTCTTGAGTTATAGGTTATTATTATTATTGTTTAATGTTTCTTTAGTCTAATTAAATAATAGTATAAGGTTTTTAATCAGTGTCATAGTCTTAATCTTTGAAATACTTTGAAAAGCTTCAATTCAGTCCACATAAATGGTGTTTGGATTTGCTGAGTTAATTGTGCTAGAGACCATTTGTGTTGTTGTTTATTGTTGTTTTAAGTCACTTTAGTTCCTAATAGCTAAGTCAAGCCATAAAATATAGTTATTGTTTGATAAAAGTCAAATTTCCTTTCAATTCATTTTAAGCAGTTTACTGTTAAAGAATTAGATTATGAAATTCATAATATTAGCTTAAAACTTGTTAACATAGCCTAATATCATCTTATTATAGTCTAATACAACATATTCAGTCAATAAGAGGTGATCAAAATTCACTTAAGTCAACTTTCAGTTTAATTCAAAAAGTCAAATTTTCCAAATTGCAGTTTTTGAATAAACTTGGTGATTTTCTTATGATCTTTCTATTAAGATTTAGAATTTAAGCTTTTAGGATATTAAAATTTAGCTGCTAATCTTAATTAGAAAAATATAAGTTTACTTCTAATTAGCTTATTAAGTGCTTATTTCTTAATTTCTTTTTAATACCTTTTCTGAAAAGTGCCCCTGTACACATCTGAAAAGCTTACTTCACAAGCTTTTATCTTGCTTATTAAAAAAGCTTAACTTGTGCAAATTGTTGATTCTAGAAGCCCATCTGGCCAGCTTAATGTATGAGTGCTTATTTTTCATTTTGCAGCTTATTTGATAAGCCTGCTATTTGCTTTTAGTTTTGTCCATTTTTACTTAGTACACCAATAACTCAGTGTTACCAGCTTTTTCAACAGCTTCTCAAAAGCTTATTAGTATAATCCAATCTGTGGAAATTAGCTTCTTAGAGAGTTTAGCTAGTATACTTGTTAGTCCAAGTGCTTACTTTCATTTCTTAGCTTATTTAAGTGCTTAAAAGTGTTTAGAAAACCAAATAGTTCACTGTGCAAACCAGTTTAGCTAAAGTGCTTATTTAGAAGCTTTTTAGTGCTTATTTCTTAGTAATCTTGCTTATTCAGTTGTTATACTAGCTTATTAACATTACTTAGCTTATTTGCAGTTAGCTTTGCTTATTTTCTAGCTTATTAGTCATTTAGCTTAAATACTTGTGCTTATTTCCATTTTTTTGCCACTGTTGAAATAATAAGCTCATATCTGAGCTTATTAGTGATTTTCATAAAAAGTGTTAGTTATAAAATTTGCTTATTTCAGTGTGCTTAATTAGTTTTAAAAAGAAAAAGTCAAAAAAAATAAAAAATCAAAAAGCCATTGCTGGGATTCGAACCCTGGCCACCCAGCTCACCACACACACACCATACCAACTGCCCTTGGGTCTTTGACTGGTTATACTTTGCAAAGTTTAATACATAACCCTTCTTGTCCATTTTAGCTTATACGCATAAATTAGCTTATTTTCAGCTTATTACAATAATTTGTTACACCTTTTATATTTTTCTTAGCTTTGTATTAGTATAAAGTATTTTACAAAAAAGTTTCAGATTTTTCTGAATTGTTTTAGTATTTTTAATCATTTAATTAGTGTAAAATAGTATTTAATTCATAATAAAAAAATATAAAAGTCTAAAAAATATAAATCTTTTTTCTAAAATTTTCTTTTGTCATATAATAAGTAAGAAAATTGTTTTTACACTTGTAGGACTTTTATTTCATAAATTTTACGTTTTTCCTTGCGCACTCGCGTAATTTTTATATAAAACGCACGTTTTCATTTTAAGTCACATTTTTAGGTAATTTAAGTTTACGTTTTAATTAAAATAGTTTATTTAAGTTATTTTATTTTATAAATCAGAAAAACATCATTGTAAAAATAGTGACAGCGTTTATTTAATATATTTTAGCTTTTTAATTTTCTTTAATTTGCATTTAAGCCCCTGTAATTTACAAACTTTCTCTTTAGGTGTAATTATCAATCACAATCCTTACTGATCACTATCCTTAGTGATTATTCGACATCTGAAAGTGTTAAACACCATTCAGTCTCCGTGGGACTTAACAACCCAGGAATCCACTATATTCCTCTGATCTTAATTGAATTGCTTTCTGAGCTGTTTTAAGTTTATTACGGTTGACCATTCACAAGTGGTTAGCTTGTGTGATTAAACTTGACGGTTCGGATCCAATCAGTAACAAGCCTTGTTTACGAATATCTTTCCAAGATACACGTAATCCACTGTAGACCCCTTATGCGTAAGAGCTACGCGTAAGATTACTCTTAGGCGTGACCTTTACGCATAAAGTATTCCTTAAGCGTAACGGTTTGAACACCTAAAGATTCTGACATTACGAATAATTAACCTGTTAAATATAAACATGAAAACTTGATTGCAGTTAACTCCAAACATCTTTTAGATCACAAAACAAGCATAAGAACATATCAGATACACACAGAAAGACTTAGGAGTAAAATTACTTAAACCCTAAACCCTTAATCTACGTGTAAGGGATATAGCTACACAAATCAAACAAGAATGTTTCTGGAGTGTCCTAGATGTCATATGAGTGCAATGGAACAAGATTTAACACATTTCCACCACAGAATCAAAAGATTTATGGGAGATGAACCCTAAAAACCTAAAACTTAAGTTCATACAGTTTAGATGTTTCTAGGCTAATTTAAAGGTTCAAAACATGCATATAAACTTATTCTAACACTTTCTTGACTACCTAATAACATATCACAGAAAAGAAAAACCCTAGATGAGCGCAAGAACCCTAAAATTCAAATTAATAAAATTTAAGATTCAGGATGGTTTTTGACGATTGAAACAAGTTTAATAGACACTAAGAAAGGTTTTAACACAACTCATTTCAATCCAAACACTTTTATGCATAAACACCCAATTCGATCGAGTGAACAATTTTTCCAAATCAGTTTAAAGAGTTTTAACCGTTGGATTTGAAAGAATTTTAGAAATCCTTGTTTATCATATTGATTAAAAACGGTTTAGAACTTATAGATTATGAAAAACTTGAACGGATTTAGAAGATTTGATTTGGGCCGTTTGATCTTGGTGGTTTAGGAGTAAATGAATTAATTTGCCAAGTTGACACATTCAGTCCCTCAACCTTAAAGAGGTTCCAACCAAGATCCTTTAACTTCCGTTTAGGTAAGACAAAACATTTGTAAGGCAAGAAACTTCACGATAATCCCCCTCGACTTTTGAAATAATGAAATGGTTAAAACATTTGAGTCCGAGGAGAGTATATGACAAGAAACGTATCCACCATTTTAGAAGAAACAACATAATTTTGAAAACATGGAAGTACAAGGTTTTATGAAACCGAAAAATATTTACTTTCTCCTCCTCAACACTTGTTTCGGGAAAAATAGTGAAAGATTTGATAGAACAAAGTGTTGACTGAAGATTTGTACTTGCGATGTTTGAAAGAATTTAGATAGAAGAATGTTTTTGAGATTTTTTGATTTTATATTTTTGTATTTTGTTTTTGAAAAATATTTACAAAAGAGATTTTGGTGTTTGACAGGTTTTTTAAGACTATTTTAGGAGGTCATCCAATTCCTCCTGAGTCAAACACCTCATACCAATCCGGTGGACCAACTCATTAAACCTAGCGGGAGCTAAGGCTTTGGTGAGAAGATCTGCCAATTGGTATTCTGTACCCACGAAGTATAATTCAACTGTACCCTGGTCCACGTGATCCTTGATGAAATGATATCGAAGATCGATGTGCTTTTGATTTCGAGTGTTGAACTGAGTTGCACGAGATCGCAATAGCACTCCGATTGTCGCAGTACATCATGATTCTGTCAAATACGTAACCATAGTCTTTGAGTTGTGTTCTCATCCAAATGACTTGAGCACAACATGCCGACATGGTTACATATTCTGCTTCGTTTAGGACAGCGACGTACAGTCTTGCTTCTTCGATTGCCAGGACACCAGTTTATCACCAAGAAATTGTAAAGCTCCTGAAGTACTTTTCCGTGAATCTAAGCATCCTGCGTGGTCAGCGTCTGAAAAAGCTATTAGTTCAAAACCAGAATCCTTCGGATACCAGATTCCCAAATTAATGGTTCCCTTGATGTATCGGAGGATTCTTTTAGCCTCAGAGAGGTGGGTTTCAGTAGGTCGCGACTGATAACGGGAGCAAAGGTATACAGCAAAGACAATATAAGGTCTGCTAGCTGTTAGATACATGAAAGACCCAATAATACTACGGTATTTTGTAGGGTCCACCAATTTCCCATGTAAATCAGCGTCTAGCTTCTTGGTATAAGCCATTGGTGTGGCGTAGGTGTCACAGGTTTGCATTCCAAATTTGTGTAACAATTCAAGGGCATATTTTGACTGACTCAAGAAAATACCACGGGGTGATTGATGAACTTGTAGTCCTAGAAAGAACGTAAGTTCACCCATCATGGACATTTCAAAATGTTTCTTCATTAGTTTTGCAAAAGCGATTGAGTACTTTTTATGAGTTGACCCAAAAATGATGTCATCCACATAAATTTGAACAATTAAAATATGTTCCTCGTGATATTGTATGAAAAGAGTTGGGTCAACCGAACCTTTGTGAAATTATTGGCAATTAGGAAAGATGATAGCTTATCGTACCATGCCCGAGGAGCTTGTTTGAGACCATACAGAGCTTTGTTCAGTTTGTAGACATGGTTCAGGAACGCGGGATCAGCGTTCCTTGGGAGTCTGATTCTGTGGTTGGTGACATATTTTTCTTTAAGTTGCCCATTCAGAAAAGCAGTTTTGACGTCCATCTGAATGACCGTTATATTCATATGAGCCGCGACCGAGAAATATCGAAACAGCCTCAAGACAGCAACCGAGCAAAAGATTCTTCAAAGTCAATACCCTCTTCCTGACGATAACCCTTAGCCACCGTGCGTGACTTATTTCGATAACATTCCCTTCAGCATCCAATTTGTTTTTCCAAATCCATTTGAGACCAATGACGTAGACCCCTGTTGGTCTTTCAACCAGTTCCCCTACTTCAAGACGTTTGAATTGGTTGAGTTCTTCTTGCATGGATTCGATCCAGTTGTCTTTTGTCATTGCGTCTTTGATGTTTTAGGTTCAGATTGGCAGACAGTGAGTGCATAAATGCAATGTTCACCATCTGAGTGAAGACGTTGTCTTGTAATGACTGGTTGATTCGGGTTGCCAATAATATTTTCCAGAGGATGGTCTTTTGTCCATCTATGTGTGGAGGGTTGATGTTGGTATACATTGTGCTGATTTTGAGGATTCAAATGGCTTGTTGAAGATTCTGCGACATCAGGTGCAACAGTCTCATTAGCAAACGGGTTAAAGAACGCATTTGGATCAAAATCTGCAGGTGGGGGTACGTCATTCAACATCATCAGCCGTTCATCATTGTTGGAAGCGTTTGTTCAACCTTTGTGTTTGAGTCAACGGGTGGTGCTTCTTCAACAGTAGTTGTTGTAGCAGGTGTATCAGGTATAAAAGTATTATCAGGTTGGCAGCGAAACAGCGGATACACCTGGAGCACGTTCATCAATATCGTCACTGAACATGAGCAATAACCTTTCCATTTGTTGACGAGTAAGCTGAGGGCTTGTTTCAGCTGATGATGGGGTTTGGGGGAAGTTTAAGCGGTTGTGACCGGGTTCCAAGCTGTTATACTCAGAAGCCATTGTGAATATAAACAGATATTGATGAAGTTTCTTAATCAGTTCTGACATCTGTCTTAGCAGATTTGAAACACTGATGTAGTAGACATTTCTTCTAACTTATGAAGTTTTCAGTATGCAGCGAAATTTGTAGAAGAGCAGAAAACCACACAAGGAAAATCTGACTAATTGCGGAAGATCCGTTCGAGGGTAACATGCCAGAAATCAACAAGATATTCTCACGTATGTAGACGCATCACACCAAACAAACCACGAAAGACGAAATGAAACGACTTCCCCTGAATGTTGTGGTCTTTCGGAATACTAATTACTGTGAATATGCAATAACGCGATACCAAGACCGTGTGAGAGGCATCATAACATCATATTTGGGTAACTTCACACAAGATCACCCGTGAAATCGAGACGATAACTCCAAAGTGAGACGTTTGAGCCACAGATCGTCTTATTTCTTCCCCCTAATTGAAGAAATTCAAGAAGGCATTGGGTTTTTGCAAAGAAGCATGTAGAAGAACAAGGAAGCAATGACCACCTACATACTCACTCTCTCTCCCCTCGATGTTTTCAATGATTCAGAATCATACACCACGTATGTTGATGATGAATTGAAGACAGCGAAACCATGTATAAGGAGACAGCGAAACCATGTATGTCCAATTGATCAAACAAGTGTGAAGTACCAAAAATATTTCGAGAGAGTCAACTGCTGATAAAACATCTCTGTTCATTATGTTGATCATCAGCTGTGTCATTGTTGTTGGAAGCAGTTTGATCTTCTGTTATAGAAGATTCGGTTGTTGTTGTAGATTCAGGTGTATCTGAAATTAGAGTATTATCGGTTGTGCAGCGGAAACATTCGATACATCTGAAGCACGACTTTTGGCAGAATCTTTAACCAGAGGAGCAAGCAATGTTTCCAATTCATGACGATTAAGTACAATGGTGGAACAGCTGATGGATCATGATATTTTTTACGGTGAGAAACGGGTCCTACGCTGTTTTGCAGTAGGAGCCATAGCTGTTGTACCTGCATGGAAAAATAGAAGGGGGGCAAGGAAGAGAAAAACATGGATCCCCAAGTTTAACTGGGTTCCATATGTTAGAAGCATAAAGATGTAGTGTCAATTATCTTCTTGACACCTCAACATGCTAATTTGATGATTTCCTTTCCTGCCTCAGGGATGGATGTTGTTGGTATCCCACTTGTTTTGGTGCAACTACTTAGTATCCTGCCTGTAGGAATCCACCTAAGACTAACAGTTTTGAAAATGCTACCCGTTGGTATCCATCTAAGGTAAGATATAGGGGATGTTGAAACTTCTTTTGGGAAGAGTCTGCGTCCTATATGGATCCACCTATTAGGTTTCTGACAGTTTACATTTAGATCAACGAGTTTATTTCTAACTGTTTGTTGAGTTAACTTAGGTTTTGGTTTGCTACTACAGGTAGTGTTCAGTAATACACGCGAAGGTGATACACTAGGTCGTGAACCTAAGATTCCGTCCTTTTGAAGAAGTGCCCTTTTTCTAGCCTTTTCTAGATCATAGTTCTTGTATGCGTCATTTGAATCATGTGAATTTTTAATTTTAATGCTCGGTTTAGACACAGTGTTCTAACTAATCCTAGATTTGCCAGGAGCAGCCATATGTTGAGGTTTAACAGAAACAGGTTTAACAGAAACATGTTTAACAGAAACAGAAGCATTATTCATAGGCCAGGAATGTGGAGTGACTAGTTTTATCAAATGATTATTCTCAACAACTTGGGAGGGAAACCGTGGTTTTGAAGATTTTGAACGTTCAGATTTAAATGCAGTTGGTTGTCTAACTACAAATTGTTTTCTGAAAGGTTGTAGAGATGATTTCCCCAAGATTGTTGGTTTAACAAAATTAGTATCCACACTCTTGTCAGTTAATCTTCTCAGTTTGTTTTGTAAAGCAACATGTGCAAGACCATTTGCTTGAATTTGAGCCTTTAAATGCTCATTTTCTTTTACTAATGTATCCACACGATTACTTTGTTCATTTGAATACTGACCATTGTGTTCTGAAGAAAAAGATTTGTTTTGTAGTTTAAGTTCAAGAGAGATGCAATGTGCCTCTAGTTTTGAAAAATCTTTATGAAACTGAGCAATGGTCTTTTGAGAAGAATGTTTTCAGATTCAAGAGTTTGATTTGACGTTTCAGTTGAATTGTTAACAAGTAAGTGCTCAGACATGAGAAAGTTGTCTGGACATTGTGCAACACACTGGTCAACCTCTCCTTCATTACTAAATTCAGGTTGCTCAGTATGTTGTGTCGCATTTGCAGTCAAAATATGATCAACAGTAGATTGTACCTCGACCATCTGTCTGTGTCATGTCATAGGTGGGTAAGATACCTTCCTCAACCATTTTTTCTTCGTCACATTTGGGCTCGGTGTCGTAGTTAAGTATGATATCTTCTCCAGATCTGCTGCTGTCATCCTTCTTTTCCAATGCTACAACCTCATTGTCCGCATTATCGACAGTTGCAGTAATCACAACATTCTCAACGTCCATTTGAGCATTCCTTTTATGTACATCAACTCTTTTACCTTGCACGACTGCGGGATATCGGGAATTTGAAGATGTCTGACGCTTCAATGCCAAAGCCAGAGCCATGATTCCTTCTTCCAATGCCACAAATGGATCTTTATGTTCAGAATCCATTTCACTCCCCTGCAGAAGAATCAAAGAGAAGAAAAGGTGCAAAGTCGATATAGCACACAGAAGGTCGATACAGTGAATCTCAATTTTCCTCCAAAAATAATTATGAAAAATTTTGACTCTCAAAATTTGAAATACACTATAAAATTCAATTCTAAGGTTGTAAGAAAAATTTGAGTTATGACAATTGTTACGCAAAATTTGACCCGAAAAATTCGAATTTGGGCCCTAAAATTTGAATTTGACCAAAATTTTCACAGTTAAACCAAAATTTGAATCTCGCGTAAAAATTGAACGTTTAGTCTCCCCAAAAAATTAAATTTTACTCAAATTTTCCCGCCAAAAAACTCTTTTTTTTTTATAACTTGTGTTGATGATGGATCTTTGTAGTCGAATGAAACTTTGTTTGTTGAAGAAGTCCTTAAGCGTAGAAAACCAGCTTATGCGTAGAAAGAACCTTACGCGTAGAAAGAACCTTACGCGTAGAAAAAACCTTACGCGTAGAAAGAGCTTACGCGTAAAAACACCACCTTACGCATAACAATGAGAATTACGCGTAGGATTAGCTTACGCGTAAGAGTTGAGAAACACTAAAGTTATGCGTAAACTGAAAGTTAGGCGTAGAAAACTTATGCGTAGGATTAGCTTATGCGTAAAGGGTTATTCAAGTGTTAGTTACTCATATGACATACTTCTCCCATTCAGGACCAAGACTACTCAGGAACTTAGTATTCACTGCAATTCTTGGCATGATGATGTTGTGTTTATCCAAATCATTGATGATGTCTAAAAAACGATGATGATAAGACTCTAGTGTCTCTCCAGGTTCAATCATGAAGTGTTCATAAGCCAAGTAAATTTTGGATTCCAAATCCTCCTGATTGAGTACAGATCCTTCCATAAGAAGATGAATATGATCCCACATTTCCTTTGCAGTCTTTTGAGCATCAACACTTCGAAGAATTGGGTTAGGTAATCGTAAGAGGATATATTGCATTGCAAGTTCATCAGCTTCATAGTATAGAAGTTCCTCTGCATTCAGGTCGGCAATAGTAGCAATGTTGGATTGTTCATCTCTTGGTGGATTAGCATTTGGATCGGCGGGTACGATAACAGTAGGGTTACGCGTTACGCGTAGAACGACACCCACGAACAAAAACAAGCTTAAAAACTTAGATCCACACGTAAAGGTTGAAACTTTTTTTCAAAAACAAGTATTTTAACACCTTAAAACGTTGAAAGTACAAGAATCTTGGATTAAAAAGTGTAAAAAACGAGTTTTTAAGCGATCCAAAGTATTAACCACGTTTACGCGTAAGACCGATACAAAAAACTTCAAAAACGAAAGTGTTAACCCAACTATTTGGCGATTGATACCACTGTTAGGTCACTAGATTTACAACACAAGCTTAATAGAAAGATAGAGAGGCGATTGAACAAGTAAACCAAACACACACACACGTTAAGCTTAGATGGTTAGGCGTAGATGTATGTGAAAGAAAATAACTTGAACAACCAACCCTCAAGTGAGGGTTATACAAGAGTATTTATAGGCAAGGAGCTAGGGCAACACTCCCACTCCTTCCTTTTTCCTTATTGGACATGGGCCTAAGCTTATGGGCCTTCTACATAAGCTAGACCTTAAACAAACATAAAGGCCATAATAAGCTACCTATTACATATGAGTAACTAACACTTGAATAAAGGTTTAGGAGTGATTCCAACATGACTAACGATGAAAGTTAAAGCAAACGACAGGGACCATTACTGTAACTTTTTAATGTGGTAACATGTCAATATTACGTATGTTGGTAAGTATGTGAAAGTATATTACGTATGTTGAGAATAAAATAAGTATCTTACGTATATTGATTAATTTGAAAAATTTTGTTACGTATATTCAGCCTTCATCCTAACCTATTATACCACACAAAGCACCCTTCCCTCGTATAGAAGCGGCGCCATGCGTAAAAATGACATAACTCACTAAAAATACAACAAAAAAATAAAATAAAAATAAATAAATACATACATAAGTCGACTGCGTGGGTTGGTCTAGACGGCGTGAAGCCTCGCCAGCCAAGCCTGGGTATGTTGTGGAGTCAAATCCAACTATACGCTTGTTTTTAAAAAGCTTGCCAACACTATGCTTGTTTATAATTATTGTTACTGACCTATGTATTTAATTTAAATAAATAAAAAATAGCCTATGCTTTTCATTTAAATAAACTAGGTAGACTTTAAGGCCATGCTAAGCACGGCCCAAGATGGTGTATATTTCGTTTTTAAAGTTACACAAATGGTTTCTAAGAAAATATGGTTTCCGGCTCAATAGTGTCTAAGATGTGTTTAAGGTGTCTCGCTCAATTGGACGAGGGAAATGTGAATAATAATAACTAGCAGGGTACCCGCGCGTTGCGGCGGCGGGTATCCTGAAATAAAAATTTTCAGTGAATCATGTACTTTAGTTTATTATGTTCTTTTTGACAATAAATTTACGGGGATCAAGATTTTTGTTTAACCCGTGCCTGTTCGGGCTCGAGTCCGTTTGGCCCGTTCTTGTTCGAGCTTGACCTCGTTTGGCCCGTTTTCGTTCGGGCTCGACCCCGTTTGGACTGTACCCGTTCGAGCTCGGGCCCATTTGGCTCGTTGCCCGTTCGGACTTGAATATTTGTATATTATTTGTATTAGTGGCATTTAATGCACGAATTGTGTTTAAGTTAGTTGTACAATATGCTTGATAATTTGTATATTTTGTGTAAGGCGTGTTTTAATAACTGCATTAATTGTATTTATTGACCAATTTAATTAATTGACTACATTAAATATCTTGATCACATTAATAGTGCTTTGTATTTTGTACATTAAGCTTTAAGACTTGTAAGTCTTAAAATTAAGATTGATGAGAATATCATTAATAGTGCATTGTGTATTATACAATAGGTTTTGTATTTTGTAAGTCTTAATTTTAAGATCATGAAAAGAGAGATTAATTCCTTTATTATAAGTAGTATAAATAAGTTAGCTTGTATAAATTCCGCCGCACGTATCAATATATGTAGAGATGAGTTCAAATAAAACTAACTCTTTAACATACAAAATGTAGGACAATTTTTTGACCATCGGATACATCAAGCTATTTAGATCTACGGTTGACAATTAAAATGAGAATTTATGAATTTTTAATTTCATTTATTGGCCATAAAAATGGGGAGAGGGTGGAAATGTCTTTTAACCATGAATCTAAATCTCACGTCAATTCAGTTTCTAGCTTTTATAACTTTTTAGATTTCCTTCGTCTGCCTCGTACGAAATTAAGCATTTCACCAGACATGAGTATCACTTGCATCTCCAGGTGATGATGATTTTTGATTTTTTTTTTCATTAATCATGTTCAACCCCAACTCGAATCTTCCATTTTCAATGATTTTTGTTTGTAATTCTTATAACCAAATATGGTGATTTACATTCTCGTTATTTGTATTATTATTTTTTTACTTTTTTTTTTTTCTGGTTTAATTTTTAGATTTTTTGTGATCGATGATGATGATCCCAAAATCTGTAATTAATAAACGTCGAAAAAGATGATGACGGGATAGACGGTAAATGAAGATGAAGACGTATATGGTCAACAAGATATGATGGTCGATGATGCTAATGATGATGATGATGAGGCCCGTGAGGGGTAGATGAGGATGCAACATGCCAATATCCATTGAGTTCATCAAGACGATGAATCGATTTGTTTGCTTTTTCTTTATTTAATATGTGTATCAATGTGTTGTATATAATGCATATGTGGTTGTAAGTCTGAAATTTTGTGCTTTAATGTGTTGTACATCATGCTTTATTACTTACAAGTCTGAAAGTCTGAAAATTAAATAAGAGAGAGAGTCGTTTGTGCATTATAAGTAGTACTCCCTCCGTCCCAAAATTATAGTCCCCTTTCTATTTTTTCGGTCTTTCTTTTACCACTTTGACCTTAAGTATTTTTTTTTTGTGTTATATAATATTTGATGCAAAATATATGAATGGATTAAGTTTTTAATGTATTTTCATTTGGTATAATTTTCATCAACTATTGTATAACATAAATGAAAATATTTATGGTCAAAGTTGAAAGAGAAAGACCAAAAAAGTCAAACGGGGACTATAATTTTGGGACGGAGGTAGTAGTGATAATAATAATAATAATAAAAGCTCAGCAGCTTCTTCAAAAGAGATGACGGATACAGAGTAATAAAATAAATAAAATTAAATTAAACATCGTTTAACTGGATGGGCACTACAACAAATATCTCTTTCAACAAATTAAAATATATACCAAGAATGTTTTGCATCAATGTATCATACTCAAATATCAACTTAGCTATCATACCAGGCAAAGCTTAACTTATCAGTGTATCTTAATTAGGTATCTTGAAGAAAAAGTGAATATTGTGGTTTCATGTAATGACTTTAATAGTTAAGCTGAATGGAATGAAAAATGTGTGACAAATAATACTCTTCACCTCACACTACACATACACACTCCCTCCGAAATCTTTGACATTTATGTGTTCACTACGCTTCCTATTCTATAATATACTCGTATAGTATCAACCTTTTTATCGTAAGGTAAGAAAAGTCAATAATGCTACTACAGGTTCACCCTTATACAGATTAATAGGGGTATGGGCTAACCCTTAAACAAGGAACATCCATCTCTTTTCAGGTTTCACTTATTTTCTGCAAGTCTGCAACACACTATTCTCACTGTATCACCCACCTTCTCCCACCACACAACACGTGCTATGTCAAATCATGTTCCCTTTAGAAATTCATCTCAATAATTACATGAACGAAGCATTCAATATGCACAAATACATTAAATGGTAGTTCTACCCAAAACGATTAGCTAGTAGGAGTAACTAAAAGCTTACACTGCAAATAATTTTTTTTTATCAAATACATTGTTCAAGTTATATACCAACTATCCAAAAGCATTGAATACAAAGAATAAAAAGTCATGTTAAGAATACATTCATGAGTAGATGATTTTATCTAGTTCTTATTATTTCTCTTTTGACTAAAAGTTCAGTATAAAGGTGAAAATATACGGGATAACAAAAACATGTGAAACATTTGTTACCATAACTTAACTACTTGATTATATAAGTTATTACATTGGATTTGATTATCATTAACAGATATGCATTCATATGCATTCATATCTTACAGACATTGATATTCTTTGCCTTCAAAATCGTGTCCAAGAAGTATCTGAACATGTTTTTTGCTTGGCTTCGTGAGCATTGTCAACAGTAACAACATAGAGCTCTTTTTCAGCCAGGAGCATTCAACTATCTCAAACTCAACTATCTCAAACTGTTAACTCACAGCATACATCATCCTCTACTCATTATGAGCTGCAAATAAACAAACGAAAAAACAAAAGCTAGCCACATTAATTTACGTGTTATGCGCTGCAAGTAGAGTGCCAAAACAAAAGCAGCTGGCCAGATAAATAAGAAACCGAAAAGTAGAAAGTTTTACCTTTTCTTGTTGAACAACCCCTCTCATAAATCTAGCTACAAACAAAAAATCAAACAATAAAACATTAATAGATAGAATATAAGTTAGTCTTAAAAAGGTTTAAGAAAAAATTGTACCTTCGGTTTATCATCTTCTTTACCTAAAACAGAAAAACCACACAAAATCCACATAGACATAGTATCTCACCGTAAACTATCATAAAACCAAACAATTTCTAAGTTAATCATTTGCAGAAATACATAAAAACCCAAAAATTTCAAAGTAAAAACAAGGCATAAGGAGTAACTTAAAGGTGAAAATAGTGCCAAACTACACGCCGTTACCACCATTACTTCAAAAACTGAAATTAATGAAATACATCTTGAAAAAATCAGCCACATGTAAGCTTAAATATAAGATCATAATCATATAAAAATAAGCGGGGGAAAAAATATGGTGTCACCCTTGTCTGAAAAGGAAGTCGCTGGAAAATGGCAAATGTGGAGAGGATTGAGAGAGATTGTGTGGGGTTGGAGAATGGGCAAATGAAAGAGGGTGATTGATATGTAGGGGAAGTGATTCTTCCACAGAAGAAATTGATTCATCCACAGAAAATCAAAAGAAAATGACATATATATCCTTACAATTTATTTATTTCATATTTACAATATTAACCCTTGACAATTACTGTAAATTGCATATCAATTTGTACGGTTGCATGCATTTAACACTACCTGCAAAATGAAAGAAGCTGAGATTGCTAAACTTGAAAATCTCAAGTTGTTGTTTTTGCCGCTGTGTAAGCTTAACAATATGGCAATGATGACTACTACCAGTGTCATTCAACTTATGAGTTTTCCAACACAGAGATTAACTAATTTATGACATCTAAAACAAAGATCAAATTCGTACTCTTATTTCACCATTCAAATAATTATCACAAAAGCAAACAAATAAAAATCACCACTCAATAAATAAGCCAATTGTAATATGTTCACAGTACCAAAGGAGAAATAACAAAATATGTCATGTCCAAAAACAAACCAATATCTGCAAAAACTCTAAATTCAAACGAGTTAAGAAGCCTTAGCTAAAACATTAAGAAAGGTCACCCGAAACCTTAACATTCAGGATATGCATTTAGATCAATTAAGTTGTTATGATGTTGCACATGGCTAAAACTCGAAGGATTGCGTGCGTGTGAAGATTCCACAAGCTCAAATTTAGAAGGATCTCTTGTTGTAGAAGTTTTTCCCTTTTTCTTTTTTGCTTTTGGAGGTCTTCCTTTTGGTCGTCGAATAACCGGCTCAAAGTATGTATCAGATTCGTTTACAAGTTTAGCAATCATTGAAGTAGCAAGTTCTTGTTTACCTAGGGGCCACATTTGGTACTTTGAACGCAACTCATTAAGCAACACAAAAAAGTTATTGTTACCATCACTAGACGAATCAACTTCCGGATTAAGAGATAATGTATCAAGCCTCCAATGTGGATGAATAATATTTAACGGAATTGTCATTCCAAGAGAACTAACTATCTTATGAGCACATGGAAGACCCATAGTCGCCATAAAATGACCTGTACATGGGGTGACAGTACCTAAAAGAGAAAACACAAATTCATAAGGATAAAGTGAATTAAAATTATATAACAATTCACAAAGTGTGACTATATTAAATATTACCATCTTTAATTTTTTCATACTGCTTGTGTATCTCCTTCAATGCAAACTGAGATACATGAGATAAAAGTTCTCTAAAAAGAGGCATGTTGCAATTGTGAGGAACCCGAATCTTCTCACTTGCGAGTTTTACTTTGATCTCATTAAATTCATGCTCAACAGCTAAGCAAATTTTCTTTTTCACATCTTGAAAGCTTCCTGTAGATACTTGTAAATACAACTTGAGCTTAGCATGAGCACCTTCAGCTCTCGAGGATGAACGGTTACCAAAATGCAAGTGCTTTTCAGTCCAAGCACTAACAAATTTGTCTTTCCAAGGCAACCACGTGTCCTTTATATACTTAATTGCATCTTTCTTACCACTATAAAATAACTCAAATTCCTTCCAATTTCTCTCAAACAAATATTCTGTTGTTGAATATACTAAATTATTCCAACTTAACATAAACATATTAAATTCTTCAGCACGTTCAAAGTACCCTTTGCAATTTGAAAACACGTTCTTCTCAATATGCCAAACACACAAGAGACTTGTTGTGGTTGGAAACACATCCGTGATAGCATTCATTAGTGCTAATTCTCTGTCTGACATAATCACAGAAGGTTGATTACTATCACCAGGAATCTTCTTAAATACACTTAGTGCCCAAACATAATGGTCTTTATCCTCTTTCTCTTAGGGGCCGTTTGGTTCGAAGGAATTCGATGTAATCTGTTGTAATTGTAATATGAATTACATTACAAACCTGTTTGGTTGGCAGGATGGATTGAATTGTAATTCAGATTACATTACATCAGGTGTTTGGTTTGCAACGTAATGTAATTGAATTACAACCAATTACGTTCAGTGATGTAATTCATATTACATAGCAAACTTGATGGAATGTGTTGAATTACGTTGTAATTCA
This sequence comes from Chrysanthemum makinoi, assembly GCA_910596185.1. Taxonomy (NCBI): domain Eukaryota; kingdom Viridiplantae; phylum Streptophyta; class Magnoliopsida; order Asterales; family Asteraceae; genus Chrysanthemum; species Chrysanthemum makinoi. The sequence continues at coordinate 296,347,550 of OU343220.1, forward strand.
GATTTTTACGAGTTAAATATCAGTATTTATCTTTAATCGTTATTATTATTATATTATTATTTAATTTAAAAAATAGATAATAATTATTTTTATATTATATATAAATATCTAAATAAATAATTATTTTTTTAATAATTATTTTACATTAAATTTATGATTTTTATTTACTATTTTATTTAAAAAGTATTATTATTATTATTATTATTATTATTATTATTATTATTATTAAATAATATTATTTATTATTGCTATTATTATTATTATTATTAACTATTATTATTATTATATTATTATAATTGTATCAAAATTATTATTATTATTATTTTCATATGTATTATTTAATATTATTATTATTATTGTTATATTATTATTATTATTTACAATTATTTTTATTATTATTACTATTATATTATTATTATTATTATTTTAAATACTATTATTATTATTGTTATTATTAAATAATATTATTTATTATTACTATTCTTATTATTATTATTATTATTATTATTATTATTATTATAATTTATATTATTATTATTATTATTATTATTGTTATTATTATTATTATTAAATAATATTATTTATTATTATTATTATAATTATTATTATATAACTATATTAGTATTTTTATTAATAATATATATTATTATTATTATTATTATTATTATTATTATTATTATTTTATTATTTATTATTATTATTATTATTATTATTATTATTATTATTATATTATTTATTATTATTATAATATTATAATTGTATCAATATTATTATTAATATTATATTATTATTTAATAATTTTATTATTATTATTATTATCTATTATTTATTATTATTATTATTATTTACTATTATTATTAATATTATTATATTATATTATATTATATTATTATTATTATTATTATTATTAAATAATATTATTTATTATTATTATATAACTATTTTAGTATTTTTATTATTATTATCATTATTATTATTGTTGTTTTTTTCTTTTTCTTTTTTTATTTTATCTTATAAAAACATCACTTTCATTATTATTATTATTATTATTATATTTATTATTTAGTATTATTATATTATTATTACTATTATTAATTATTATTATTATTATTATTATTATTATTATTATTATTATTATTATTATTATTATTATTATTAATGTTTTCTGAATTACATTACGTTGCAAGTCAACCAAACGTAATGACAGATTCTATCAATTACAATTCCAACACATTACAATTACAACACATTCCAATTCTTTAAATTACAATTCATTCAAATTACAATTCCTTCCAAAGATTACAATTCCTTCAAAAACATTTTGCGAACCAAACGCACCCTAAGAAAACAAATCCAGAATAAAAAGATGTATTGAAGCAGGTAACTCCAATGATATCAAGAAGAGGCATGTTGTATCTATTGGTTTTGTATGTGCAATCCATCACAAATGTATTAGAGAAGAGTTTAGCTAGTTTAATTGACAAAGGATGTGCAATGAACAAACCAGTTATATACCCGTCCGGATTATGTAGAATATCATGTGAAAACCCACCTTTTTCAAGCTCCTCAAATAAAAGACTAATGGCTGATCGATTACCCAAATCATCCTTACGAAATTTTGCCTTCAAATTGTATATAGTTCTAGAGATTGCAGGATGATTTGGGTTTTGTTGACGTAAAGTTGAAAGGATTTGTCTTGGGGGTATTCCAGAAAGAGACATTTTCTTTACAGTTTGTACGTCATCTGGTTCTAATTGACGAAATGATGGATGTCCAGACATATCGGTAGATGGATCATGGTTATGTGCCAAATTTTTTACTTTGAATACCCATACACCGTCACTTCCCTTTTTACCTGTAATCTGGAAGGGGCAATCGGTCAAACGAGACCCGGTACTCTTTTTTCGCTTAGTCCCAGCACGCCGTTTATCCTGATACACCTCGCTTAGATCACACCGTAAAGTGACATATTGGTCTTTTTTTGAATCGCGAATAGACAACCCGTATCCTTTAGTGTAATAAAATGCCCGTGCACTCTTTAGTAAATCATCACTTGATTCGAATTTAGAAGTAGCCAAATATATTTCTTCACTTTGATTTATCGTACTTTGATCAATTGAAGTCATCTGTTAACAAAATTGCCATTGAATATTTACAATAATGAATCATTGTATATTAACGTGCAAGAAGAATTTTTCTTCTTTTCATCTTTAACTATGTCTCGTTACAGGTGCAAAAGTTATACTCCTACAGTTAGCTTCTTTTGCAAAATCATCTGCTAATAAGCGCAACAATTTTCATTGATATAACATTGTTTTTAATTTGAAAAAAGGGATGAAAATTAACATCACACTTACTGATCCTTATATATCATGTTTAGTAATGAAAAAAAAATTGCAACACAAGTTCTTCATATACTTTAATATTTAACAACTTAGATGCAAGTACCTGTAAGGTTGTAACTTGGCATAAGTAATTGGGCGATGGTAAAACGAGGATGGTAAAGCAAATGGCGGCTGCGTATGACCCACAAAGGAGAATACATGTTACGTAGTATTAGAGATTTGGAGGCTATATTAGTAAGGGTTAATATTGTAAATATGAAATAAATAAATTGTAAGGATATATATGTCATTTTCTTTTGATTTTCTATGGATGAATCAATTTCTTCCCGTGGAAGAATCAATTCCCTTTTGCAATTGGAGAGGGTAGTTTAAGGTTGAACAGTTAGCAATGTTTGGTGCTGATGTGTCATTTTTGGAAGGTCTCACAGGTGCTGATGTGTCATTTTTAGAAGGCCTAACAGTAATTTTGAGCTCTTTTACTTATATAATAGGTAGATGAAAAAACGGTGTAGCAATTTGTCTCTTCTTCTCATCTGATTTCTTTTTTTGTTTTCCTCAAAATTTCTAGTTTTCTTTTTTTTTATTCATTTCTTTTTCAATAAAAAAATACTTATATTGTCTATGTTTTATCTTTGTTTCTCTCATTACGTGAATGATTTTTATATAAATGTAAGAAAGTAGCATGGTGCTTGATTGTAAATATTTAAATCTCAGAACAACTTTACATAACAAAACAACTAACCTAACGTTTCATTCAAACGATCAATTGTCACACTGTTATCATTCAAACAAAATTAAGCGAATGTAGCATTCAAATGTTTCAAGCACACGACATGATCGCCACCCGTTACCAATAAATGAGACCGGTGAATGGGTCGTCGAAGAGGAAACCTCACGTTGAACTTAAGATGGAAGTGATACGTCAAGTACAATTGAATAAGAGAAGACTATGAATGGGTATTCAAGCGGTCGGGTTTCGGTTTAACGATGTTATTTTGTTTTAAAAATAAGTGAAAAATGAATTGCTGATAGTGAAAAAGTAGAAAACCCAGCTTTGCTTTTTGAACAAAATCACCTGCTTCAAATTTGAATGTCCAACTGATGCATTGCTTGTAGAGTAGCACATAACATGCTAGTTTTGTATGTTTATTAAGCCTCAACCCGAATTGACCGACATGAATTGACCCGACCCGAATGGGTCAACCCGACTAACACCCCTAGTCAAAAGCATGAGTAAATCAACAGAATGAGAGATTTATATTCTTTTAAGAACACTTGTAAACATTTCAATTTCGGGTGGGCCCCAAAGAAGGTTTTCAGGAACCAAAATCAATCTGATAACTGCACTGAATTTTCAGTTATAAACTTAAAACCATAAACCAATGCATAAGGGAATTGATACTCACACCACACTTTTTGATTCATGCACCACTAGTTGTGCATTACAGTATCAGCTAGTGGTGCATGAATCAAAAAGTGTGGTGTGAGTATCACCTCCCTTACTGGGAATTGGTTCTATCTCGTGGTATACAGTACAATACAATTATTTTCACAGCACTGCTTCATGAAGATTTTCTAATGTATATGGTATCGCGTGGTTCTATCTCATACTCATTTTCGCAACACATAATGAAGATTTTCCCTGGTTCAATGTCTCAACCATTTACAAAAATATTGCAATCTTTCGGTCACATTTAAGTGACCGAGGCGAAGATAGAACATTTCTATGTCGCAATCTTCCTATCAAACATGGTACTACCATACTTTCCTTTCGATTAATGTATCCTCTCTTGTCTTTGTAATAGTAATACAATCTGTTGTTCAAATCAAAAGGAGTGTTATTTGTGTTCAGTGTTTGACGTTAGACAAAATGTTTTGGTGAATTTCATACTTAAAAAGACGCTGCATAAATGTTTGATGGATCTTTAAAATCAGTTGAGCATATGTTCCATGTTTTGAATTAACTAAATATCAGTTCTTTACTCTTAAATATAAAGAAACTTGGTTAAAAAAGAATTCAATCAACATGATCAACCTACCTTTTAAAATCACCACTCTATTTAAACCAAACATTTACACACTCACTATCACCACCAAACACCATGGACACTAATGTGATTGGAGCCTCTGAATTCATCAAAGTCTTTTCGGACGGGTGTGTGGAGCGTTTCATACCCATTACAGCTCCGGCATCCGTTGACATGTACAATGGTTACAAATGCAAAGATGTGACCATAGACCCTTTAAAGCCAATAACCGCACGAATGTTCATCCCTACCACCACTGACGCCGCCATGTTACCTGTCATAGTCTATTTCCATGGTGGTGGTTTTTGCATAGGCTCCACCACATGGTTAGGCTACCACCATTTCCTGGGAGATCTTTCCGCCAGATCCAAATCTATAGTGCTTTCAGTAGATTACCGCCTCGCCCCTGAAAATAAGCTACCAATTGCATACCAAGACTGCTACACTTCTCTCATTTGGTTAAGTCAACAAAAACAGTTGGAATCATGGCTCCAAAATGCAGATCTTTCACGGGTTTTTCTTTCGGGAGATAGTGCTGGAGGTAACATAGCTCACCAAGTAGCAGTTACAGGTATTCGGGATAAGGAATGTCCAATTATAATTAGAGGACTAATACCAATTCACCCTTACTTTGGTAGCGAAAAAAGGACGGGGTTAGAGATGAAAGAAGGTTCAGAAGATGAGGTGAAGTCCAATGATATGTTTTGGAAGCTGAGCATACCTGAGGGATTGAACCGTGATTATTATTCTTGCAACCTCGAAAAGATGGAGGTCTCTATCTCGGAATGGAGCCGGTTTCCAAATGTGCTCGTTTTTGTGGCTGAGTTGGATTTCTTGAAAGAAAGGGGAGTGATGTATGCTGAGTTTTTGAAGAAAAAAGGGGTAAACGTGAACCTAATTGAGACAAAAGATGAAAAACATGTTTTTCATGTCTTTCGCCCTGATTTGGAGCCGGCTCGATTGTTGCAGAAGCAAATGAATGAGTTTATACACAGCGTTTGAATCGAACAGTTACAAAAAAGGCATGATTATGCTATGAATTAAAATTCTATTCTGTGGGAAGAATCCATATGAAATATGAAACATGAAATATGAAACATGAAACGTGAAATTTATTTACAAATTTTATGTTCTGACAAACTTTTGCATACCTACGGGTGAATCTAAAGATCGAAACCACTCAAGAAGCCGCCTACAAAGCCTGCTCCATTGCAATTACCGCATAGCATTTCTTTCTTTCCTCTGCAAAAAGAGTGAAAATGACAAATAGCATAAACCAAACGGAAAATGAAGAAACGCATGACTACAAATCAAGAGAAAAAAGAAGAACCCGAAACAATTAGGGTCCTGATCGCGTACCAGATCTTATCGGACCAAGAACTAATTTTTAGAAAGTTTAAATCGCGAACTAGCTTTTCATAAGTCTAGAACAGATACCAAAGCGAGTATATACAGCCTTAGGAAGTTAACATTGTGGCAAATAAGCGGAAAAAGAGAAAAGCAACTCGATTCAAGAAAGATAAGGAAAATGAGGAAGAATTAAGTACCCGCAAAGCCAACATGAGTCTCCAACTTTAAATTGTCCGTTAAAAAATTCTTCAGTATTAACACCTTTACCTTTGCATTGTGAACATTGAACTGCGCCTGGTATTAACACGAAGAAACATTGTAAATGTGGAAACAGATACAAGATTATGTAAATTGCAACATTTTCTTCATCTTCCATGATAGAAACTGGATTGAAGTGCATTCATACTAAAGAGTATGTATCTCGAAAGCCAAGGATAAGCAAAGTTAGCAAACAAAATAACATCCTATATTCGAAAATGGTTATTGTTTAACTGCCAAATATACAGGTCTGCCTTCGAGAGTTTGACCAACCCTCTTAATAATGTTGACTCACTCAGTTGTTCCCCCCCTTTTTTTTTTTTTTTTTTTTGTAAAAATACTGACTTTTCCCTCTGTTTTAATTTTCCTTTTAACAACAACGCAGTCAGATTGAAATGTAAACAAGCACCTAAGTACCTATCTACATCAGGAAGCACGTAACAAATGTATTTTCATTATAAATCCGGTTAACTCCTTGACTCTGTTGTAAAAATCGGCCCAGGCGGCCGATTAATCCCTGCATAATCGCTGATCGCTCACTGAGCGCCTTGATTTATCATAATCGGTCTATCTAATTGGTTTGGTCAAAGATCGCTTAAAAATCGGTCAACAAACCGATCAATCGGACGAAATCGGTCTAATTGGACAAAAGCGCTTAAAAATTGGTCAACAAAATCGCTTAAAAAACGGACAAAATCACTTAAAAATCGGTCAACAAACCGATTAATCGGACAAAATTGGTCAAAGGTCGCTTAAAAATGGTCAACAATCCGAGTAACATTTATGTTTGACTTTGAAAATTATGTATTATGTCTATATTTGAACACTTGAAATATTTGAACTTTGATGCAATACGCTTATCTCATACATATAAAATAATATAATATCTAAAATTAAAAACTCCAATCCGATTAATCCCCGCCTAACCGATTAATCGCTAGGCCCTGCCCAACCGCCTCACTAGCGCCTAGCGATTTTTACAACCTTGCTCCTTGATAATGGTTTTGTGTGAAACAAATACCATATACACTATCTGAAGTCTGAACAAATGATAGTGCGCATATATCTTGATTTTAAACCAACATAATTAACAAATAAAGTGGCTTTTTCTTGAAAATTAAATTGCAGGGGAATACGACGAGTTTACCATTTCCATCACAATCTGTACATATGACACTGTTAGTTTTAGGCTTTGCTTCCTTGTCCCCTGTAGCCTACGTATTTGCCAACCAGAAAACAATAAATGAGTCATTCTTTCCGACCATTGAAAATACAAAAACGATGCTTTTGAAGTTAAAAACATGTTTTAAGAATCAGGTAATGCACATAATTCATAAGCAATTTCATTCAAACATTCAATAATAAAACTAATGAACAAAACTATGAAGAGTAGACCAACCTTAGGTTTCAAAGAGTGGAATTTGAGTGTTTTCGTATGAAGCTTGCGATTGGCAATAAAAACCCCTGTAAATGAGAATCCATGAGCAAAATGGAACCAGAATATGATAAAGTGAGAACAAACAAAAGATTATAGACATTTTGGGTGGGTGTTTGTGAAATTTACCTGGGTTGTGAATGGGTATGGAGTGTGTGGTTGCAAAACATGGAGAGAAGGCCATTGTCATGGAGTAGTATGAGTCTTTGAAATGTAGTTCTTGCTTTGTTCTTTTAAAAATTAAACCATACCTTATAAGGTAATAATTTTTTTAATTTGATTTTTTTTCTTAAATATGTTTAATTAAAAAGCACTAAATACTTTCTCTTTTTGGCAAAAGTATTGGTAAATTCGTTTTTAAAAAAAAATTGAGCTAAAAAGTATATGTGTCAAAACTATAAAAAACTAAAACTTTAAAAACGCGGGGTTGATCTACAATACTTAAGGGTAAAAAACGAAATTTAAGAAAAAACAAAACCATACAAGTATTTGGGCCTTTTTCTTCAACCGAAGCTCCAAATCAAAAACCTAAATCAATAATTTGGCGATCTTAGAATAAAATAGGTAATATCTGTTTACAGCATAATTCTTATTGCATTCATTCGGAAGTCTGTTTCATAATTTATTTATGCAAGAACAAAAACGATTTCCATGAGTTAAAGAGTTCAAGGTATGATTTTTGATATCTAATTTTTTTGATTTTGTTAAAGAGTTAAAGAGTTAAAAAGGTTTGTGATTTTATCTGTTAATTTTGTTTCAGTTTGTGAATTTTTTTTGGGGTTGGACTAAAACTAAAATATGATTAATGGAGATGGGAAGGAAGAAGATCATAGAGTAATAATATTGGTGATTTCTGCAGGTATATACGTGTTTGGGTTCGTCTTTGATTTCATGATTTTTAAGGTTTAATTTGTGCTCTAATATATTTTTTTATCTATCATTTTAATTGTTGATTTATGTATAAACTTTGTACATGTATAAAATTATGAAAACTTATAGGAACAATCGAAGACGATCCATATCAGTTGACTGTTAAACAAAAAGCATAGTTTATTTGTTTATAGGTTGAAACCAATTCCGAGTTTTGACAATCGATTCTAATAAAGATGATTGTTTTTTGTTGTGCTAATTTTTAATATTAGATTGATTGTCGATCTTGGTGATTGTTGGTTAAATAAATTGGATTTGGTACTACTTACAAGATATTTTTATACTTTTATCTGTGTTCATACACATATTAGTGTTTTAGGTTCTTTTTAGTTTTAATAGTGAAGATTACGGATGTATGAGAAACTCTATATGAGAAGCTCTATATTCTTATCTAATGATCTGTTGTAAATGATTATGTGTATAACTAGAATTTAGTTAAGATTAAGGACTTTGTGAGAGCAAACACGTACCATACCTTACAACCACGTTCTAAGCTTTTAATCTCATCCTCAAGTTGAGCTACCTCTTTTATTTTACCTTTTTGATCAGCAATAGATTGTATTAGAATATAGTATTAAGTATACTAATATTAAAAGAACAAAATTGACAATATTTATCAACTAAAAATCAGGTTTGATGTTGTACTTGGTATTTTTATAATTTCTCTCCCAGTTCTTTAATTTTTTTAATTAAATGTTTACTATCATATTAAGCGAAAGCCTAATTCAATTTTGTAAACTGTTTTTCTATAACTTAAATTCAGTTTGTAGTTTTTAATTATTATATTAGCTGATTGTTGATATTATGAATTGTTGTGGTTTTAGTTTTTGATTTGGTTTGTTTTTTCTTAATGATCTCATGTTGCTATTTGTATATGTAGTTCAATTTAGAGCTTTTCTTTATTGGTGGTGGTGGATAGTTTGTGATAATGATATGAATTGATTTACATTTTATTTTATCTATAGAAAAGTGTTATTGAGAGTGGTACTGGTGGATTATATACAAATCAACAACCTTTTCATGTTTTAGGACAATGTTAAAGTATTTTAGGATTACAGGACCTAGCAAATTTGTATTACAACTGATCATAGTAATTATTCATTGCATTCAGTAGGGTACAAGAGCTTTTTGCTTTGACTCATAAGTTTTAAAATGGACTCAAACAAGGCAATTGATTTAAATTGATTATTCAACGCTTGATGATGTACCAGCATTTAAAGGTGACTATGCATTCCCACCACAATTCATGTAAGATCATTGAGTCATGTTCTTCATTTGTTTCCGAATGATCAACTCGAAATAATAAGAAATATAAAAGAATGAGAAATATACTTGAAGACAAAAGAAAACTTTACTGTATTCATGAGGTATATATTATCGATTTTGGCCTTGCTAAAAGAGATCACGATGGAACAACCGATCGACATATTCCTTAAACGTAAAATACAATAACATTCAGATTAGTAGCACCATACCTACATAAAAATTGATCTATTTTATGGTGTTTTAGGGGCTAAGTTTCGATGCACCAAATGCATCATCAATCCAGGAAAACAACGCTTTGGCTATGGCCATACTTCCGACTGGTAAATACTTGCTCAGTGCTAATTTGGTGATTATAATTTATTTATTTTTTAATCCTGAGATGCTTATTTGTTACTTTTTATCTGTGTGTAAATGGGGCGTCAAATGGATTTAGCGGTAGTCAAGCAAAAGATGCTGATCTAACCGGATGGCAACTTTCGTTGGTCTCCACCCCTAGCACCAATATTTCTTCCTTTCAGGAGAGGTAACTGGTAAAACTCTTCTACATGTTTATATATATTATTAATATATTATGAATGTTTGGTTAAAAGATATGGTTAGTACAATAGGAGCAAACACGTGTGACAAAGTAGGTGGGTTGCATAATGGGTCAACATGGGTTTGAATCAAAAGAGAAAAGGCCATCTCTATTAAAAGGAAATATATAGTTTATTTACATGTTACATGATGAAGACAGATATATTTAGAATAAATGTGGAAAATGGTCGAGAAGATGTCAGTAAGTAGCTAAACAGAGGATTTGTGCCCCATGGAGTCGATATCCATTGCTTGGCTGGTTTGATCAAAGTATGCTGGTCACCATTTTCTGTGTAGCTTTAGCTATTCAGTATTAATTGTTAAAAACAATTGCAATGTCTTATTTATCGGTACAACAGCTATGGTTTAGAGAACTTCCTACAGGTGTCTTGATTCTTTGACCCAAGAACACGTCATCCATTGCAATACAGAAGATTAGTGCACTTAGGTTGCCAAATCCCTGGTTTTTGCACCCCACACCAACTTACATCAAAGACAGGTGTACCATGGGCGATGTGTCAGCAACGTGATGCTCCTGCTTCAATGGTAGCAGTTTAGCACACTAACATTAACTAAAGAACATGGTTAAAGTTACCTTATTTCTTGACCGGGTAAAAACAAAAGAAAATTTGTGAAATGTGTGTGTGTGTAAAGTGATTTTTTTTTTAAATTATGAATGAATATAAACACTTGCAATGGATTCTAATGTGACAGGCTTACTCCAAATTTTAAAAACAAGCCTTTAATGTGGACCGAGAATTGGACCGGGGTGGTTTCTTGCATTTGGTGGTGCTGTTCGTGCTTTCTTTCATGCATCAAACCCTTGGATTATGAGTGACTTATAATTAGTCTAATATGTATCTTCAGATATTTTCACTTATAAAAGCTTCACATGTTTGACCCATTATTAATACAGTATAAACTAATTTGACCCATTTTATAGGTTGTTGTCTTTGATTCCAAATGGTTTACCTTCTTATAGGAAGAAAGGAAGAAGATATGGTGTGACTGAATGTTACGTGTCAGTTCACAAAAGCATAGAAAGAACGGTACGCGTACATATCATATCAATAAATTCGTTAGAATGGAGTGTTTTATGTAGGTTGTATTTTATCTCAAACGGGTATAAAGGGTTGTATGAGATACGTTGACATATTTGTATTTGAAGTTGATTTGGTATTGGGTGATCATGAATTGTTTGACAGGCATGCTGGTGTGTCACTCATGTTGTAAATCTACATATGAGTGACATATCAGCTGGTCTAACGCATGTTTCATATCTAAACTTGGTGGGCAATGATAAAGCTTGATGTGGAAGTTGCGCTATTACTACTGATAGATTGTTGTTGTTGATGGCTATCTGGTTATAGTGTAACCAGATTTTCAGTGTTGGCAAGTATTTATGTTGTGCATGATGTATAGCAAGGGCAATGATGAAAGCCGTTGGTATTTCATGTGTTGGTGAGTGTCGTTCGCCAAAATTCGTACCGTGGCATGGCGATCACATGATTGCAGCCATGGAGGGTTTTGGGTACCACTTACATGCTTGCTGATATGAGCCCTCTTTTCAAACTATACTAAACGTTGGGCGCTCTCTAACTTATGTTTCTGGCCCTTTTTTTAAGGCTCGACCCTTTAGTATTATTGATAAATTTGTATAAGAACTTTTAGTTCCCATCCGTCTTTGAAAGATCAAAGACAATATCTTGGCGGGGCAACTTTTTCAAAGTTGTAGTTGCAGCCATGATTGTTGTTTGATTTATATGCTTTATTTGCATAGCATGGATCACTAATTAATGATGTTACTGATTGGGTCAGATTGAAGTAGGTCGGAGTTTTATTCGGTAAGTACTGTGCTTTCCTGTTACATATAGTATACTGTAATGCAGCAGTTGTTTAACTGTCTATGGCGATGATGATAGTTCTGCATGTTAGTTTTTCTGGATGAAAATGTCGTGTTGCACCGTATCTTGGCAGGGTAACCAGATTTTTCAATCTGATTGCAGCCATAGCGGACATGTTCGGCAGTAACTTGAAATGCAAATCCGAGACAAATTTTAAACCTTATCAGCGATCATTTGGTGGCCTTGAAATGTAAATCTGATACAGTAGCCAACAAGTGTTTTATGCTTGGTTATAATAGGACTTGATGAGCTGAAATGCTAATAAGGTCGACAGAATACCAAATAAACAAATTTGTATGCAGTTTGGGAGTAGGAATTGTGTCCTTAGGCACACTTTTTTTTCCTTAAAATCAACTCCTTTGGATAGTAAGACTTCAAGCTTTCCTGAAAAAAGATTGTATTTAAATTTGTTTTATTTGGTAATTTAGTTTAAAACTTTATGGCATTTTGTTCTACTGTGTTGGTAACTAATTTTGTGCTAATTGATTATTCGGCTGACTTGATGATAACATATGTGACTTGGGGATACTACTGTGTACAAAGAAGCTACATATCAAGATTTTCAAATTGAAAACAACGTATCAAAAGGGAACAAGTATCTTCTTTTGAGTTATAACGTTACTCATACTCAATGTTGCAAAAATCGTGAATCGGTAGTCGGGCGGTCGACCACCCTGCAGCGATTAATCGGTCAAGGCGGGATTAATCGGTGATTAATCAGATTAGCATTTCCTGCAAGTTTTGGGTATTTCTGGAGACCAAACTAAAGATCTTAACTAATTCCAAGCCTACTATGTTTTCAAACTTAAATAAAATGCTCCAATTCTAATTATGAGGCCCATTGTGTGTTGTAAGTGAAAAAACGATCCCAAAATTAAGTAGAATGCTTAAATTATTATTTTTTAAAAGTTGACCATTTTTAATCGATTCGACTGATTTTTGACCGTTTGGCCGATTTTTGACTGATTATTGGCCGATTTTTTCACTGATTTTCATAAATCAACAAGGTATAAGGCCGATTAACGATTAATCGGCGATTAAACGGCCGATTCGGCAGATTTTTGCAACATCGCTCATACTGATGGAGTTCATATTTATTTTTCATACTTGAGTAAAAAAGAATGTCAAATAAAAAAATGCACGTTCATTTAGCTCTTTAACAAAAATCTGTATGGGTAAAAATCATATGAAATTAACATGTGCAGTTACATGTCATATAAAGTTAACTTATTAGCCCATTTGTTTTAAACAATAGCTCGAAATAAATAAATACTAATAAAATTGTGGTAAAGTAAATCACATGTTATGTTATTTGATTTAAACTCACAGTATACTAGATTAATACGTAACTAAATTTATAAGATGTATATAACTAAAATTATACTGGATTAATATGTAACTAAAATTAGCTTAAAAACACAATGAATACAAATTACGTGCATGTACGGGCTTTATAGTACGCCAAGGACGGCGACAATGATAGCATGGAATGTAATTGATTTGCTCGAGACTGAGTTAATGAACTCCGTCAAAGAGTGAAATACATAGCAATTTACTTATTAAAAGCAAATGCAACAAATGACGTGGTTTATGTTTTAGCTCGGATGTTACTTCATATTATAAATTGTTACAAAAGATCCGAGGATATTATACGTTGAGGACTAATTATAAGTTTTCTCAAATCACCTGGGGTCTCATTTGGCTAGGAGACTGTTGATGTTGTAAAGCTTCAAAATTATTATCTAAAAGCAATATATACATAAGATTTCCTTTTTCCAATCCAGCAAGTAAAACCATTTAAAACACGTTATGTCGTTTATTTCTTAATCAATGATATTACATAATAAAAAAAATAGAAAAAATCCCGTGCGTGCACGGGGTATTATAACTAGTATAACAATACAACAATACAAGTCTTCCTCCTAAAAATATAAGGGTACGTTTGATAGCGGTCATGAATTACAATGGGTATGAGTTTGATAGTAGTGGTGGGCCCCTTACCTATCATAGATCCATACCTTACTCTTTTGTAGTATATGAAGTATAGAGCATAATTATCATTCATTCCCATAATAGTGGGCCCTTCATCTTAAACAAACATCATATATCACAATGATTTCCCTTCCTCATAACCAAATTTTACATACCCAACATGCGCTAAGGTAAATTATAAATATATTTTTTGCTCAAAGTAAATTGCAAAATAGGGTTTGTCATTTTTCACACTAAACATATTTGTAAAAACATTTTAGCAGTAATTATCCCTCTCTCTATTAGTAAAAGCTAGACACAATACATACCTGGTGATTAAGGGTATAATTTTTTCTCCGTTATTTACTAATAGTCAAACACATTTCTTGATAAAATCACTCCCAACCACCCTTTCATTCATTTCATCTTCTTCCTCACACCATCATCATTACCCATCATCAACTTTTTCTCACTACTTCCACCACCATAAAATACCTAAACCCCTAATCTGTAAATCACTTTCAACAACCATAAAATACCTAAGCCCGTAAAACATTTATATCTATCACTATAAAATCACTCACAAACACCACAAAATACCAAAACTCATCACCATCTTCTTAGCATCACCTCTATCACCACCATCTGCCACATCTACTAACACCATATTTCGAATATGTGGTGGCGGGCTCTGTGACCGCTACCATTCGCTACCTCCACCACCTAATATTGCCGCCATATTAGTTGGCAAAAGTGGAAGTGGTGGAGGTGATAGATGGTGGGGAATGGTGGTGGTGGAGGTAGCTAGTGGTGGTGGTCACAAATCGGGCCACCAGAAATTTTGTGATTTGTGGGAGTGATTTTATGGTGATAATATAGATATTTTGCATGGGTTTAGGTATTTTATGGTAGTTGTAAGTGATTTTATGGTGAGTAGTTTAGGTAGTGAGAAGAAGATGATGATGATGATAGGTAGTGGAGGTGATGAGAAGGAGAAGATGAAATGAATAAAAGGGTGTTTAAGAGTGATTTTATCAAGATGTGTGTTTGATTCTTAGTAGATAACGAATATAATGAAGAAAAATTACAAGTCCCTAAGGATGTATTGTGTTTAACTTTAACTAACTGAGAAAGTATTAGTGCCAAAAGTTTTTGACATGGATGTTTAGTGTGAAAAGTGAAAAACTACATGGATGTATTTGCAGTTTACTCTTTTCCCTATGTAGGATCCAGTAAGCTACTTAAGAGACTGATGAGTGTCTAAATACTCATCATTTTTGTATAATATAAACTGCAAAATCATCTGAATACACTCAGAAACACATCAAAATGATCAAAATATCACAAACAAGTGTTTTATGTGTTTTAAATGCAAAAATATCAAAATCAGATGAAAAATGATTCAAGTTTGCTAAATTGGCAGTTTTAGTCCCCCAAGTTTTGAAAGTTGTCAAATCTAGTCCCTGGAATTCAAAAATGTGAAGTTTTGTCATTCAAGGTCCCTGAAGTATTCTAAGTTATCAAAAATGGTCCTTGAATGATTCTTTGGTCAAATGGCAAGAAAGGTCCCTAAAGTTTGAAAATTTGCAAAATTAGTCCTTGGACCTTTTAAAATGGAATTTATGCAAAAAGGATCCTTGTTCTATCAAAGTTTGTCAAAATTGGTCCTTGTTATAAGTTTGGAAAGTTGGCATTTTCAGTCCTCATGTTTGGCAGATTTGCATTTTTGGTCCTTATGCTTAAATAAACCCAACCGGACCCTTGTTTTAATATATATCCAATCCAAGCCCAAAACCAGCTGGCCCAAACCCTTGACCCGACCCCGTTTAATATTATACCACTTGGTCAAACAGGTCAAACCCCGCCCAAAACCGCCCTACTGTAGCTCTCCCTCTCCCACCTCTGTATACCCAAAACCAGTCATGGTTTCCCACTTTTTCTCCAACCCCCCCTTACCTTGTCCCCTCCTCTTCCACTAACACCCAAATACTCTTAATTATCTCAAACAAAACCCATTAATGGCTCAAACCTGCTCAAGAAATAATTGGCGCCAAAATGACACTTGGACGGTTTTGATGCATTTCAGCAATCCAATGGCTCAGATTTGGTGGGAAAGATTCAGAGATCAAAAGGAAGTCACAAAAGTCTATAAAGGAAGGATGGGATGCATTGTATCATAGTATCTAGTGTAATTTTAAGTTTTCCTTAGTCGTTTTCTTTAATCCAAGTTTTATATTGTATGTTTTCAATTCCAAGTGTTTTGTTTAAGCTTATTAGGTGTATTTGAATCCTTTTACAAGTATCAATTTCAGTGTTCAAGTTATAAATTCAGTTTTATGCAATTTTATGCTCAAAAATCTCATGTTATTTGAATGATGTTTTTAGTTGTTATTATGGACTAAAATAGGTCACTTAAGCTCCTAGAAAGCTTAATCAAGCTTTTAGAAACTCTAAAAACCAGTTTAGAATCAAAAATAGAAAATCACTAAAAATACCAATTAAATAGTTCAAAACTCAAAAATCCATTGGAAATGGTGTACAAGCTGAGCAGGGTGAATTGTGGATGGCCTTGGGTTAGAAGCTTTGTGGAAAGCTATTAGGATTGGTATTGATCATTGGTTCTTGGTTTGCAGTTGGATACCCATTTGTAAGCTTTTTAACCATTTTGGCATTTCACTGTTGTACTTGTTCATTAGCTCTAATTTCTGTTTCTTGTTGTTTACTAGTTATAATTAAGTGTTTTTGATCATTAAAATCAGTAGGTTGTTTTCTTAAATTTGTATTTTGCAAAAATCTCATTTGGACAGTTAAAATGGCTTAAGTCTCATTTCTTAGTGTTAAGTTGCTATTACTGTTGGATTAAGCTTATTTGATCTTATTTAATGATTACATGATATCTGAAATCAGTTTCATGGTTATAAGTTGTGGTTTGCTTTGAAAAAGTTCTAAAACAGTAAACAAAAGGGTGTTTGGATTTACCTGTTTAAACTGTATCAGGGCTTGTTTGTGTTGTTGTTTATGCTTGCTTTGTTTCACATAAGTGTTATATAACCGATCTCAGCCAAGAAAACAAGTCCTCATAAGCAAAAGTCAAAATACATTTGATCTCATCTTATGAGCTCACTGTTGAGTTTTTAGGATTCATAATCATGATTCTGTGTTAGGAAGTTGTTAATTTTGCTCAAGTTAGTCTTATTACACCTTTACATAACATAATCAGTGATTAAAATCTAATCAAAAGTCACTTTGGTCAAACTCTTAGTGCAAACCAAAAAGTCAAATTTTCATTTGGGTCGATTTTGAATAAAATAGATATTTTCTCTGTGTGCTTAATACTAAGTTTTAGCTTAAAAGCTCTTAGGGTATTAAAATTTGGTTGCTAAACAAAATACAAAATGCTAGTTCTCTGTTTCTCAGCTTTTTAAGTGCTTATTTCACTGCTTCTATTGGGTACCTGTCTGAAAAGAGTGCCCTGTGCACAGTGAATAAGCCCATTTTGAAAAGCTTGCACAGAGCTTAATTTTTAGTCTTATCCTGTGATACTTGTTTCTTTGGGTAGCCAACCAAGCTATCTTGAGGTTCCAACTCTTGTTTTTCAATTTGAAGCTTAATAGCTAGGGCTGCAAGTAGCTTTAAGTTTGTCCCATTTTTGTCCTTATCATAAGTGCTTATTACCTTTTCAGTAGCTTATCAGTGTGCTTATCTGTCTATTTTAGCTTCATTTTAGTTCTTATAGCTTGCTTGTATCTATTTTAAGCTTCTGATTCAGCTGGTGACCTTGTTTGAGCTTATTTCACCAAATAAGCTCATTTAAGCCACTGTTGGGATTTTAAGCCATCAAAACAGCTTATTTGTGGTTTATAAAATTTTTGTCTTTGTTAAAGTTTCATAATATCAGTATTAAAGTAGTTTTCAAAAAGAAAATCCAGAAAAAGACCAATTAAAAATCAGTGATAGTGTTTATTTAATATTTCTTAGCTTTTTGATTTTTCTTTTTAGCTTATTAATAAGCAAATCTTGTTTTTCTATTTTTCTTAGTTTTCTGTCATCATATAGTATTTTTAGAAAAAGTTTCATATTTTTATCTATCTTTTTAGTATTTATTATAATTTTAAATAGTTAAAAATAGTAATTAATTAGTAATAAATAATTAAAAAGCATAAAAAATATCTTTTCATTTTTAAAATTAGTTTTATAGTATTTTAGATTTTTCTGAATCATAATTTTATTTTTCTAGCCTTATTTTGTATTTTCTTCTATTTTAGAGTATTTATTAAATAGTTAAAATAGTTTTTAATTAATAATAATTAAATAAATAGTTATAAAAATAATTTTCTTTTTCTATAAATTTTCTTTTATTTTTAGGATTCCAAAAATGTTATTTTCATATTTTTAGGTTTTTTATTTCTCAGATTTCACTTTTTAATTTTGTACGTATACGTAGTTTTTAAACTTACGTTTACGTTTCTCTTATCTGATTGTTGTGCTTTTCTATTCTGTATTCCATTCCTTTCCAAGCAATCAGTAGTGTAATTTCTTAATCCAAAACCTTTATTGATCACTATCCTTAGTGATCACTCTATCATCTGAGTTTGTGTTTTACACACCATTGAGTCTCCGTGGGACTAAACGACCCGGGAATTCATTCTATTCTCCAGGACTTCATTGCATTTGTGTTTTAAGCGGTTTTAAGCTTCTTACGGTCGGCCATTCACAAGTGGCTGACTTGTGTGAGGTAGCTTGACTGTTTTCAGCACGGATCAAAATTTTGGCGCCGCTGCCGGGGAGGCTTTAGCGTGTGTTTAGCCATTTTCAGACCCACTCTTGCACATAACCCATCATTTGTAAAAAGTTTTTTGTAAAGTTATAAGAAAATATCAAAAAGTTCATTAACACTTTTCCTAAAGTGTTAAAAACACCAAAAACAATATAAAACAACAAAACAATCGTAGCGTTTTCTATTTTGTATTCTCTTTTAAGGTGATTCTTGAAGAGATACGATTTGGTTAAACGAGACGATACCAAAAATATTGTCCAAAAAGTTTTTTAAACCCATCAGCACAAATCTTACCTACGTCTTTTCAGTGGTACTTAATATATACATAAAAATCAACCACCGCAAATCAAGGCAATGCACTACCTAACTGGGGGTGCGACCATAATAAGTTCCCGAACCTCAGATTTAAAACTTGCCTTTGTGTCACTTGTGATTTGGTGTACCTTTTTCAAAGAAGCCATTTCATTTGTGATTATTGGTTAAGTTCACTTGTCGTTTTGCCTCATTTGTTTTGAAAAATTGATTTTTATACTTAGTGCATGCGCACTCGTTCTTCCAGTTCTACAAGTCCACTTTCAGAACGTGGAAAGATTCCTCGTGAGACGAGGACGTCACTCCTTCACCGCGGATGAGGAACGCCTACCACCACCACCTCCTGTCGAAATGGCAGAAGACAAACCCATGAATGAGCTTCTCCAAGCACCCATCGAGGGTTACGGAGATGCCATTGTTGTCCCAACCATCGTGGCTGACACTTTCGAGCTCAAAACCGGGTTGCTTAATCTTGTAACCCAAAGCCAATTCTATGGTTTTGAGCGGGATGATCCTCATGCGCACATTCGATGGTTTAACAAGATTGCATCTACCATCAAGTACAAGAATGTTCCACATGAAGCTATCAAGCTTCTTCTGTTCCCATTTTCTCTAGAGGGACAAGCCCGGAATTGGCTTGAGAAACAACTCCCTCGTTCTATAGAGACATGGGAAGATCTTGTCACCAAGTTCGTTAACGAGTTCTATCCTCCATCCCGAACCACAAGTCTTAAGAATGAGATAATGAAATTTTCTCAGAGATTTGATGAATCATTCCGGGAGGCATGGGATCGTTACAAAGAGTTGCTTCGCAAGTGTCCGCATCACGGTTTTACCAAGTTAATGCAAATGGATACTTTCTACAATGGTCTCAATCAGACCAATCAAGACTCTTTGAATGCCTCTGCGGGAGGTAATTTCCTGAGCAAGACCACAAAAGAGGCCTTGCAAATCATTGAGAACAAATCTCGTGTCCTCTTTCCGAGCAAAGACATATCAGTCTCATGCTGGACCTTCTTCTTCATCTCCCGTGAGTACATCTAGCACCGATGCTAAGATTGACAAACTCACAGACATTGTTCAGGCTTTGGTTCTTGCTAACCAGAAGAAAGTAACCTTCACTGCACACCCAACACATGCTGAAGTGAAGAAAGTTGAGAGTTGTGTCACTTGTGGTGGTCCTCATGCTTACTACAATTGTACTGCCACCGATGGTAGTCCTTTTGAGGCCAATGCTCTAGCCGGTAGTTCACAGCAAGGAGGTAATCAATACCGTCCTCAAAATGAACCACACTACCGTGCTAACACTAATCAGGCACCACCCGGGTTTAACCAAAATCATAACATGCAAAACCGAAACCAAAACCAACCAAGAATGAACCAAGGTTATCAAAACCAAGGTAATTTCTATCCTGGACCCAATCAAGGTTTCCAACATCAAGGAAACCTTCATCAAAACAATTTCAATCGAGGGAATCATTTCAGGAATGTGAATCCTAATCAAGGGAATTTTGGCTATAATCAAAACATACGGTCTCAATTTATCCCTCCAAATCCTCCCCGTCATTGTTCCTCCAGACCATCATCTCGATGAGTTACTGAAGCAATTCATGAAATCCCAAGATGAAATGAACAGTTGTTGGTCACCAAATTGCGATCTCAAAAGTCTTTAAATGATCGACCCTCGCTCGTGTACTTTACCTAGCAACACGATCGCTAACCCGAGGGGTGATGCTAAGGCGATCACAACCAGAAGTGGTGTTTCATACACTGGACCTGCTGTTCCTACTACCTCTTCTTCCTCTTCTCTTCCAAAGGTAGTGGACAGTGAACCTCCGACACACAATGGACCTACGACTCCAATGCCCCCTCCACCTGTGGCAATGAGTCAAGTTACCAAGGAAACAACGGACAAGGTGCATTATTCAAGCCCACGAAGTACCGCACGCGTCCCACCTTTGGTAGTCCAACCTCAAGTGGTCCAAAAACCCAAATCAAATCAAGGAGTTGTTTTTGAACCTCCTGTAGCTCCCGTTGAAAACCAGAAATCCAAATCTTCTATTCCTTACCCATCACGTTTGAATGAGCAAAAGCTCCGCGAGAAAGCCAGTCATCAAATGGAAAAATTTTTCCAAATTTTCCAAGAGTTACATTTTGACATAAGCTTTGCAGATGCTATCATGCTGATGCCCAAGTTTGCATCGACTCTCAAACACATGTTGAGTAATAAGGAAAAGCTGTTTGAAATGGCAAAAACTCCTCTTAACGAACT
Source organism: Chrysanthemum makinoi (assembly GCA_910596185.1). Lineage (NCBI taxonomy): Eukaryota > Viridiplantae > Streptophyta > Magnoliopsida > Asterales > Asteraceae > Chrysanthemum > Chrysanthemum makinoi. Next base: position 296,368,973 of record OU343220.1, read on the forward strand.
CGCTCTCAGTTATTCTCAAGAAGCTTCCAGAAAAGCTTGGAGATCCTGGGAAATTTCTCCTACCTTGTGTATTTCCAGGAATGGTTGAATGCTTTGCCCTAGCAGATCTTGGTGCAAGCATAAACCTTATGCCTTACTCAGTATGGAAGAAACTTTCTCTTCCCGAACTTACTCCTACATGCATGACTCTCGAGCTTGCAGATCGTTCCATATCCCGCCCTCTTGGCATTGCCGAGGACGTATTTGTGAAAGTAGGAAAGTTCCATTTCCCAACTGACTTCGTGGTTGTTGATTTTGATGCCGATCATCGGGTTCCTCTCATTGTTGGTCGAGGATTCCTGAGAACGGGCCGTGCTCTCATTGATGTATTTGAGCAGTAAATCACATTGCGTGTTGGTAATGAAGCCGTCACCTTTAACCTTGATCAAACTTCGAGGTACTCCGCAAACTATGATTCTGAGTCGGTTAACCTAATAGATATCATTGATGTTGCTACTGAAGAGTACTCTCAAGAAGTTCTTGGTTATTCTCATAATTCTGTGAGAGGGGATCCCACCACATCTTCTCAACCTATCATAGCCAATTCTACCCCTTCTATCACTCTTTTGAGGGAAGAGACTTCATCTTGGAAGAGATTGAAGCATACTTGGCTAGTGATTCTGTTCCATGGGAAATTGATCACGCTCCAATTGATATTGAGGGAGACATACTTCTTATTGAGAAGTTGCTTAATGATGATCCATCATCCAACCCTCACTCTAGTGATTCAATTCCTGATGAGATTAATCAAAATGAGATTAATCTGGAGGGAGATATTCTTCTAAAGAAGTTGTCAAATCTGGATACTTCTACTCCTCTCCCTCCCATCAAACTCCATAACAAGGAAGTCAAGTCAGTTGAGAAAACTGAAGAATTTCCCGAGGTTGAGCTTAAGGACTTACCTCCTCATCTCGAGTATGCATTTCTAGAAGGTGATGATAAATTACCCGTCATTATTGCTCGAGACTTGAGTAAGGATGAAAAGACTGCTCTCATAAAGGTTTTGAAGTCACACAAGCAAGCAATTGCTTGGAAACTCTCCGACATTAGGGTATTAACCCCGAGTTCTGTACTCATAAAATCTTGATGGAGGATGACTTTAAACAGCAGTTCAACATCGAGAAGAGTGAATCCAAAAATCCATGATGTTATCAAACAAGAGGTTATCAAACTTCTTGATGCAGGATTGATTTACCCGATCTCAGATAGTCCTTGGTTTAGCCCAATTCATTGTGTTCCTAAAAAGGGTGGCATAACCTGTCACAAATGAAGATAACGAGTTAATTCCAACTCGATTGGTTACAGGATGGCGTGTGTGTATTGACTATCGTAAGTTAAATGACGCCACCCGTAAAGACCATTTTCCTCTACCCTTCATGGACCAAATGCTTGAGAGATTAGCAGGGAACTAATACTATTGTTTCCTTGATGGTTTCTCGGGTTACTTTCAGATCCCCATTGATCCAAATGATCAAGAAAGACTAAATTCACCGCCCATACGGACTTTTGCCTACAAACGTATGCCTTTTGGCTTATGTAATGCTCCCGCACGCTCCAAAGATGTATGATGGCCATTTTCCACGACATGATCGGGGAAACAATGGAGGTGTTTATGGATGACTTCTCGCTCATTGGGGATTCGTTTCAAACATGTCTCTCCCATCTAGATAAAATGCTCAAACGGTGTGAAGACACAAATCTTTGTCTAAACTGGGAGAAAAGCCACTTTATGGTCAAAGAAGGCATAGTCCTTGGCCATAAGATTTCAAAGAATGGGATTGAGGTTGATAGAGCAAAAGTTGATGTAATTACTAAGCTGCCTCATCCTGCTACCGTCAAAGGTATTAGGAGTTTTTTAGGTCATGCCGGTTTCTATCGTAGATTCATACAAGATTTTTCTAAAATCGCCCGGCCTATGACCCATCTTCTTGAAAAGGATGCTCCTTTTATCTTCTCTCCTGAGTGCATCATAGCTTTTGAAACATTGAAGAAAAGCTTACAAGCACCCATTCTCGCTGTTCCGACCGACTTGCCTTTGAGCTCATGTGCGATGCAAGTGATTTTGCTATCGGAGCAGTCTTAGGGCAACGAAGGAACAAGCATTTTCAGCCTATCCACTACACAAGTAAAACTATGACTAAGCTCAAACTCATTACACCACCACAGAAAAAGAGCTATTAGCCGTGGTGTATGAATTTGAGAAGTTTCGCCGTACTTAATCTTGACCAAATGCGTGGTGTATACGGATCACTCGGCTCTTAAATATCTCTTTGCAAAACAAGATGCAAAGCCGAGATTGCTCCATTGGGTTCTCCTCCTCCGTGAATTTGATATCATTATACGTGATAAAAAGGAGCCGAGAATCTAGCCGATGATCATCTGTCAGATTAGAAAACCCTCACCAAGATGTTTTCGAGAAAAAGGAAATTAATGAAACATTTCCTCTCGAGACACTCAATGCGGTTTCTTTTCGTGGAAATTCTACCACCCCATGGTTTGCTGACTTCGCAAATTACCATGCTGGTAACTTCATTGTGAAAGGGATGTCGACCCAACAGAAGAATAAATTCTTTAAAGATGTTAAACATTATTTCTGGGACGACCCTTTCTTGTTCAAAATCTGTGCGGATCAAGTCATCCGACGGTGTGTTTATGGACAGGAAGCTATTGATATTCTCACAGCTTGCCATGCTGGACCCACCGGGGGCCATCATAGTCCAAACTACACCGCCAAAAAGGTGTTTGATTCCGGATTCTATTGGCCCACAATCTATAAAGATGCCCACGAATTTGTCAAAACTTGTGACGCTTGTCAACGTCATGGAAACATATCTCAAAGAAATGAAATGCCACAAAATGCCATTCAAGTTTGTGAGATATTTGACATCTGGGGTATTGACTTTATGGGGCCATTTCCATCTTCTCGTGGTAACAAGTACATACCGGGTCGTTGACTATTTGTCAAAATGGGTTGAAGCAAAAGCTTTACCCACCAATGATGCCCGAGTTGTTGTTAAGTTTTTGAAATCTCTGTTTGCCAGGTTTGGAACTCCGAGCGATAATCGTGATCGTGGTACACATTTTTGTAATGACCAATTTGAAAGAGTCATGCAAAAGTATGGTGTTACCCACCGCCTCTATCGCATACCACCCCCAAACAAGTGGGCAGGTGGAAGTTTCAAACCGTGGTATTAAAGAATTCGAGAGGACGGTTGGCGAAAACCGTGCCTCTTGGTCGGATAAGCTAGATGACGACTCTCGGGCTTTTCGACAGCTTACAAAACACCCATCGGGTGTACTCCATACAAGCTAGTGTACGGAAAAGCATGCCATCTTCCGATTGAGTTAGAGCACAAGGCATACTGGGCCTTAAAGAATGCAAACTTCGATATACGAATACAGCCGGTGATCATAGAAAAGTTCAAATGAATGAATTAAATGAACTTCGTGATCAAGCTTACGAGAACTCTTTGATCTACAAGCAAAAGACAAAGAAGATTCATGACTCAAAAATCAAGAACCGCGTTTTCAACGCTGGTGATCGAGTCCTTCTTTTCAATTCAAGATTGAAGATTTTCTCGGGAAAGCTCAAGTCCCGTTGGTCCGGGTCCATTCACAATTGCTAAGGTTTATCCTTATGGTACCGTTGAGTTATCTCAACCCGATGGTCCTAATTTTAAAGTGAATGGTCATCGAGTGAAGCATTACTTTGTAGAGGACATTCCTCCCGTGGTTGTCCCGATTTACAAACTTTCCCCATGAACCAATGAATGCGGGGATCGAGTCAAGCTAGTGACTCGGTAATCAAAAACATTAGCACACACCATATGGTTTTTCACCCATATTTCTCTTCTTTCTGTTCTACCACCCTGGTGTGGGGAGTTGCCCCACACTGTTGTATATAAGTTTTTTTTTTTAAAAAAATCTTTCCAAATAAAAGGCCGTAGTATTTCCCTTTTACGTTTTTGTTTCGCATAACCGCCGATACTTTGAATATTGAGGGCAATATTCATTTCTAGTGTGGGAGGAATTCTCACGAATTTTATCATGTATTATCCACCCACCCCGTTTTTGCCAAAATTTTTTGGAATAAGTGTTTTTCACTTATTCATCATATGGTAATCAGTCCGCCTTGTCTAATAAACAAAAGGATTGGCTAATCCAGGAGCAAACGGCTCTTGGTAAAGATTTCTCAAATCCGTTTATATGGCTTGCAATTTGCCCAAAATTGTATGGTTCTCAACTCACCATGTCCTAAAAAGTGAAGAGTTGGCTAGCCCGCAAGGTTATGGCTTGTGGTAAAGGCAGTGGAAAACCATAATTGGTATTCAGCTCACCAAAGATAATTCTGATAATTTATCTAAGAGTTGGCTAGTCCATAAGGGTACGGCTTCTGGTAAAGACAAAATCAAATCCGTTATATGGTTTATGATTTGCCAATAAATCATTTGGTTATCGTTGTACCAAGGTTCTTACTTGAATCAAAACAATTGGCTACTCCAGAAGTGATGGCTTTTGGTAAAGAGTTTTTCAAATCCATTAAAAATCTAAATCATTGCTAGGGACTAGCAATATCTCAGTGTGGGGGATTGATGAGTGTCTAAATACTCATCATTTTTGTATAATCTAAACTGCAAAATCATCTGAATACACTCAGAAACACATCAAAATGATCAAAATATCACAAACAAGTGTTTTATGTGTTTTAAATGCAAAAATATCAAAATCAGATGAAAAATGATTCAAGATTGCTAAATTGGCGCTTTTAGTCCCCCAAGTTTTGAAAGTTGTCAAATCTAGTCCCTGGAATTCAAAAATGTGAAGTTTTGTCATTCAAGGTCCCTGAAGTATTCTAAGTTATCAAAAATGGTCCTTGAATGATTCTTTGGTCAAATGGCAAGAAAGGTCCCTAAAGTTTGAAAATTTGCAAAATTAGTCCTTGGACCTTTTAAAATGGAATTTATGCAAAAAGGATCCTAATTCTATCAAAGTTTGTCAAAATTGGTCCTTGTTATAAGTTTGGAAAGTTGGCATTTTCAGTCCTCATGTTTGGCAGATTTGCATTTTTGGTCCTTATGCTTAAATAAACCCATCCGGACCCTTGTTTTAATATATATCCAATCCAAAGCCCAAATCCAACAGCTGGCCCAAACCCTTGACCCGACCCCGTTTAATATTATACCACTTGGTCAAACAGGTCAAACCCCGCCCAAAACCGCCCTACTGTAGCTCTCCCTCTCCCACCTCTCAGATACCCAAAACCAGTCATGGTTTCCCACTTTTTCTCCAACCCCCCCTTACCTTGTCCCCTCCACCTCCACTAACACCCAAATACTCTTAATTATCTCAAACCAAACCCATTAATGGCTCAAACCCTCGCCAAGAAATAATTACGCCAAAATGACACTTGACGGTTTTGATGCATTTCAAAGAATCCAATGGCTCAGATTTGGTGGGAAAGATTCAGAGATCAAAAGGAAGTCACAAAACTCTATAAAGGAAGGATGAGATGCATTGTATCATAGTATCTAGTGTAATTTTAAGTTTTCCTTAGTCGTTTTCTTTAATCCAAGTTTTATATTGTATGTTTTCAATTCCAAGTGTTTTGTTTAAGCTTATTAGGTGTATTTGAATCCTTTTACAAGTATCAATTTCAGTGTTCAAGTTATAAATTCAGTTTTATGCAATTTTATGCTCAAAAATCTCATGTTATTTGAATGATGTTTTTAGTTGTTATTATGGACTAAAATAGGTCACTTAAGCTCCTAGAAAGCTTAATCAAGCTTTTAGAAACTCTAAAAACCAGTTTAGAATCAAAAATAGAAAATCACTAAAAATACCAATTAAATAGTTCAAAAATCAAAAATCCATTGGAAATGGTGTACACAGCTGGAGCAGGGTGAATTGTGGATGGCCTTGGGTTAGAAGCTTTGTGGAAAGCTATTAGGATTGGTATTGATCATTGGTTCTTGGTTTGCAGTTGGATACCCATTTGTAAGCTTTTTAACCATTTTGGCATTTCACTGTTGTACTTGTTCATTAGCTCTAATTTCTGTTTCTTGTTGTTTACTAGTTATAATTAAGTGTTTTTTATCATTAAAATCAGTAGGTTGTTTTCTTAAATTTGTATTTTGCAAAAATCTCATTTGGACAGTTAAAATGGCTTAAGTCTCATTTCTTAGTGTTAAGTTGCTATTACTGTTGGATTAAGCTTATTTGATCTTATTTAATGATTACATGATATCTGAAATCAGTTTCATGGTTATAAGTTGTGGTTTGCTTTGAAAAAGTTCTAAAACAGTAAACAAAAGGGTGTTTGGATTTACCTGCTTAAACCTGTATCGTGGCTTGTTTGTGTTGTTGTTTATGCTTGCTTTGTTTCACATAAGTGTTATATAACTGATCTCAGTCAAGAAAACAAGTCCTCATAAGCAAAAATTCAAAAATACATTTGATCTCATCTTATGAGCTCACTGTTGAGTTTTTAGGATTCATAATCATGATTCTGTGTTAGGAAGTTGTTAATTTTGCTCAAGTTAGTCTTATTACACCTTTACATAACATAATCAGTGATTAAAATCTAATCAAAAGTCACTTTGGTCAAACTCTTAGTGCAAACCAAAAAGTCAAATTTTCATTTGGGTCGATTTTGAATAAAATAGATATTTTCTCTGTGTGCTTAATACTAAGTTTTAGCTTAAAAGCTCTTAGGGTATTAAAATTTGGTTGCTAAACAAAAATACAAAAATGCTAGTTCTCTGTTTCTTAGCTTTTTAAGTGCTTATTTCACTGCTTCTATTGGGTACTGCCGTCTGAAAAGAGTGCCCTGCGTACGTGAATAAGCCCATTTTGAAAAGCTTGCACAGAGCTTAATTTTTAGTCTTATCCTGTGATACTTGTTTCTTTGGGTAGCCAACCAAGCTATCTTGAGGTTCCAACTCTTGTTTTTCAATTTGAAGCTTAATAGCTAGGGCTGCAAGTAGCTTTAAGTTTGTCCCATTTTTGTCCTTATCATAAGTGCTTATTACCTTTTCAGTAGCTTATCAGTGTGCTTATCTGTCTATTTTAGCTTCATTTTAGTTCTTATAGCTTGCTTGTATCTATTTTAAGCTTTGATTCATTCTGTGACCTTGTTTGAGCTTATTTCACCAAATAAGCTCATTTAAGCCACTGTTGGGATTTTAAGCCATCAAAACAGCTTATTTGTGGTTTATAAAATTTTTGTCTTTGTTAAAGTTTCATAATATCAGTATTAAAGTAGTTTTCAAAAAGAAAATCCAGAAAAAGACCAATTAAAAATCAGTGATAGTGTTTATTTAATATTTCTTAGCTTTTTGATTTTTCTTTTTAGCTTATTAATAAGCAAATCTTGTTTTTCTATTTTTCTTAGTTTTCTGTCATCATATAGTATTTTTAGAAAAAGTTTCATATTTTTCTCTATCTTTTTAGTATTTATTATAATTTTAAATAGTTAAAAATAGTAATTAATTAGTAATAAATAATTAAAAAGCATAAAAAATATCTTTTCATTTTTAAAATTAGTTTTATAGTATTTTAGATTTTTCTGAATCATAATTTTATTTTTCTAGCCTTATTTTGTATTTTCTTCTATTTTAGAGTATTTATTAAATAGTTAAAATAGTTTTTAATTAATAATAATTAAATAAATAGTTATAAAAATAATTTTCTTTTTCTATAAATTTTCTTTTATTTTTAGGATTCCAAAAATGTTATTTTCATATTTTTAGGTTTTTATTTCTCGATTTCACTTTTTAATTTTGTACGTATACGTAGTTTTTAAACTTACGTTTACGTTTCTCTTATCTGATTGTTGTGCTTTTCTATTCTGTATTCCATTCCTTTCCAAGCAATCAGTAGTGTAATTTCTTAATCCAAAACCTTTATTGATCACTATCCTTAGTGATCATTCTATCATCTGAGTTTGTGTTTTACACACCATTGAGTCTCCGTGGGACTAAACGACCCGGGAATTCATTCTATTCTCCAGGACTTCATTGCATTTGTGTTTTAAGCGGTTTTAAGCTTCTTACGGTTGGCCATTCACAAGTGGCTGGCTTGTGTGAGGTAGCTTGACTGTTTTCAGCACGGATCAGAGACATGTAGATAAAAGAAGTGTGTTAAATTTACATCTTAATGTATGTGCATATTATGATAAATTGTTATGAATTCTTGCATGATGTAAGGTGAAGGTAGGACCAGGATCGCTCCCACACCTATAGCGTTCGTGATCGGCCTCCTCATATATATACCTTGTCCAGATACATTTTATCTAGACAAGTATATGCTAATTACATATAGCTAAGGGTGTGCATGGTCCAAAAACCGGACCGGACCGGACCGAAAACCGATTTCGGCATAAACCCAAGACCGAGACCGGACCGAATGTGGTCGGTCCGGTCTCGGTCCGGACCGGTCCGGTCGGTCCGGTCTCGGTCCGGACCGGTCCGGTCGGTCCGGTCTCGGTCCGGACCGGTCCGGTCGGTCCTTCGGTCGGTCCGGTCGAACAAGGCCAAATTCGTTTGCGGTTTGGTCCGACCGACCGGACCGAGGACCAATTAGCCCAAAAGCCGGGACCGCGGAACGGACCGAATGTGGTCGGTCCGGTCTCGGTCCGTGTCGGTCCGGTCCGTTCGGGTCATATGCTCACCCTTACATTTAGCTCCCCATACCTTTTACAATATTACAGGTTGACCCCTAAACTTTATGCAATATATATATATATATATATATATATATATATATATATATATATATATATATATATATATATATATATATATATATATATATATATATATATATATATATACACACACACAATGTGGAATAGGCTTAATCGGGTTTGGGTCCATGTCGGGTCGTCTTTTTTTTTTTACACCCTACTTGCAAGTAGTGCGATTGTAAAATGGATAGGCCATAATGTAAAGACGCAAGTACTAATAATATTGAAGTCGCTTGTGATTGGACATGATTTATGGGGCTTGAAGTCCATACACATTAGCGTATAAATCTTGTTGGATGTGCATTAATCCTTGTGCGGAATTGAAATGTGAATATTGAAACTATATGATATAAGACTCATTAACCTTACCAACCACCCAAAGGCTTATTTTTTTAACACCTAATTTATCCTCTTCATAATAAATCAAGTAAAATATATACAAAAAAATGTGGCAGCATCCAGTAATTACAAACACATATTCACAAACTTAAAGTATTGTTTAAATGAGCATTTGAACCCGCACTTTATGGCAAAAACGAACTAATAGAGCTAAAAAGCTTAGAGCTGTTTAAGTTTTTTTTATGTTACGAAAGACTTAATCACAGAACTTCAAATTCATGGGAGCTTGAGTTACTTCATTTGTCACGCCATGAAAACTATTTATCAATAACCCCTACAACTAAAAACATCAAACATCAATATATTTCATTTCATGACTTATTCAAAACATATATAAACACATAACTTAAAAATATATATCATGGAAAAAAAGAGCCTGTTATTTAACTCCAAGAGGATAATATCATTATAAAACACATTCCAGTAAAAGTTCTATAAGCATCTTCACATTTCACAAACTAAAACACTTGCAAAATCAGCACCAAAACCAAAAAGGGTGACATTTCAGCACTCTGTTCTCCCATATTTTTGTCTAAAAAAGTGGGAAATATAGATACAAATCGATTTCTTTTATGCTTTACTTAACATGGACAATATTAACATTTAACTCTAACTCATGAAAGTATGCTTATAAAAAAAACAACCAAACACACCCATTTCATCACAAAATTCAACACTAAAACAGGAACATTTGAGCACTCAAACTCACCTATTTCAACAATCAAACTCGCCCATTTGAGCACCCAAACGCACCCATTTCAGCCCTCATTTCAGCACCCAACTGAACCCTTTTCAGTACCCCAAATGCACTCATTTCAGCCCCCATTTCAGCACCAAAACCAACCCATTTTAGCCCCAATTTCGACAACCAAACACGTCCATTTAAGCACCCCAAACCCACTCATTTCAGCACCCATTTCAACACCCAAATCCACCAATTTCAGCCCCTACTACAGCACCCAAACCCGCCCATTCCCAGCCTCATCGGCCAATGTATGCCACTCCACGATTCTTGCGATTATGGACCAAAAGAATAGAGACTTTCGATGGATTTTCGAAGGTTGCATTCGAACGTTTTCGATGAAATACTCCATCGATCGAAAGTAAAATATGTAGACAAAGGAAGATCTAGTAAAGGTACTTGTATCAAATGTTTTAATTAGTTTATTCTCTAAATTTGTTAAGAAATAAGCACTTTTATATAAGCACATGCTTAGATGCTTACTTTACAACCTATAATAGTAATAAGCAATAAACCAAATATGCAATCCCAATCACTCCTAACTGACTTGCATATACGACATTTACAATATTATAACATCATACAACCGTCCATCCCCACAATTATTACTGTTTTAATATAGAGAAACTTGTGAGAAATTGGATTTTACCACAGCTTTGTATATCAAATTCTATTGTGAATAGCAAGTCATTCTAAAACACGCCGAGTACTCACAAATTCAAATTGTATTGACCCTATGATGTGTATGTCATTGTCTATATTTTATTATCAAGTTCTAAATTTATATTTTCCCGGACTATCCTATAGACAAACACTAACAGGCAGTATACCCGATCAGATGTAATCAGTGGGGTAAGTACGAGGTCATTCTCAGGAGCAGTATTGTTTAGAATTAACCTAGTATATTGATGCGCGGGGGAGGCGCGTTCGGGGTGAAGGAAACTTCATTTTCGTCGAGCAAGTTTTTCAACCTCCTAGGCAGTGAACCTAATCGTTGTAGTGTAGTATTAGGTAAGCCTCGGGGATTGATATCGTTCTCTAAGAGAATAGGAATGCTAGTAAGAAATGTATGACGAGAAGGTGGAGTTGAGGATGATTTTTTTTTTTTTTTTTATCTTTTTATAGTTTTTTAGAAAGCTAAGGTAAATATCTCGGGGCAATTGGTTGGGGTGGTACTTCTACCGATTACTTCTACTTATCTAATTATCTAGTTTATCTAATTACTACGGGTAGCTATGTCTATTTGATGTGTGCTCGTATGATGATTAAAAAATGTGTTTACCTAGATACTATTACTCCCTAGTTATCTTTTATTGGTCGCTTGAATTGTCACACCTTATCTTAAAGCGTTATATTCCTAAGGTCGTAGGGTATGCGTGCCCCCTAGTTCTTTGAGGTTATCTCTCGTTTATGACATACGAAGTCGGCAAGCCTAAGTTATTTCATCCATAAGCCACAACATCGTAAAGCATACTCAAGCATTAAATACAACGAATGATGCCTAGTTGCATGTAACACCCCCAAAAATGGCTCAGCGGAAGCATACAAGTATTGGGGTGCTACTAAATTGATATCACAACATAAGCATAGAACAACGGATTTTTATAAATAACTTTTATTCATTTCTTAAAAACAATGTTTACATTTTTGATTTAATGCGAAAAATGGCCCATTATAAAAAGGTGGTCCCAATACATAAATCAGAGTCGTCTATGACCATGCCATGCCTTTGCCTTGCGCCTCCAAAGATAAGCTATCACCTCAAAACCTGAAGATACATGCTAAAGGGGTCACTACCTGGTGAGTTCATAGATTTATTTAAAAGGGATTTCAGCATCTACATCTGCTTCAAAATTTGGTTTTTGATGATCATTACGTCTTGCATAATGTCATAAAGTTTATGATTTCAATTCATAAAAGGTTTTCATTAGTGGACCATGAAAAGGGTATATGTACACTATAATGCCATATATTTTTAAGTCTATTACGCTAGCACTAAGTTCATGCAACAGAAGCTACGACAGTTCATGTATGCACAAGGAAGTCATACAAATAAGGAGCCCATGGCGAGTGTTTATCCCAATACACTCGGTCCCGACATGTTATATGTTCGCCTTGACCCATGCGGGGCCAACCGAACAGGGGAGTCACCCCCAATAGATCTATTTATAACATTCGCGCTTCCCAGCAGAAATTGACGGCTCATGAAAAGGGCAATTTGGGATCTAAGGTCTTAGGCTAAGCTGCGTAATATTCTAGGTCAAAGGTTTTGGTGTGGTCCTTAAAGCATCTAGGTATGATGTATCTTAAAACATATCAATCAAAGGGCATAGTATGCATATAATGCAGAGTTTTAGTAATTAAATCATTTAAGTAAAAATGAGCATGTATCTTCCCCCAAACAGTTATAAAACAAGTAAAAGTAGGGGCTATGAAACTCACCTTGGCAATGTGCAATATGAAGTCTAAAGAATTTAATCAAGGAGTGATAGTGCACGGCTCCGACACGCAACCTAATTAAGTACGGCATATTTAGTCTTCATGTTTAGGACTCGATAAAGTTTAACTAACTTTATAGGTTTTTAAATGTTTATGTTGTTGTTGTTGCTTGTGTGGCAGCATATAAGTTTAAAACAGTTTCTTAATTGTTTGAAAGTATTGGCTCTTGGAAGTGCATGAGTATGAAGTAGGAAGGATATCCAGAACGAGTGAGTCTTTTGTTTGATGGTGACCGAAAGACGATGTGCGAAAGGTAATTAGGCATTTAACGGATTATGGGAACATTGTTGTCAAGAGTATATATATATAAGTAAATATATACAAGTTTATGTAAAGGTATCTAAATAATTATTTTTAAGTAGCAGTCTCTTTAAATCATTTGTAATTATACGACTATTGGATGCAAGTTATAGATATAATTTTTCATTGTCGGTGGTTATAAAAACATGCTAGGTATATGTATGTATATCTTTGACGGGATTCGAGCATGACCCGTACATAGATTTTAGATTTTTACCGGGAAAACTTAATGTTATCATTTTCACATTTGAATAGTAAAACGCTTTATATTGCCTAGTAAACTCAAATAAGTTTTATAAGTTAAAATATGTTACGTTAAGTTTAGATAAGTCAAAATAGATAATATAATTCAATAATTTAGGAAAATGGTTAAGACCCATATCCTTAGCTTAGTCTAGTGGAGTATAATATAATAATTTAGGAAAGTAGGTTTTAAAGTTATATAATAGTGTACAATCTTTTATGCCTTTTGAAGAATTGCGTATAATTTGTCTTATGAAATATATCTCGTTTGTGAACTGGTGAAAAGTAATTATATCTTTAGAGAATTTGGCATGAACCAAGTATATATTTTTCTAAGGCCCAAGTCGTACCTCATGTTTATTATCCGGTTGAAAATATATGTTTTCCGAGTTTTATTACTTTATATAGTTAGAGGTGTGATACATTTTTGTTGTTAATTTGGTTGCGATAATTTAAAAGTCACTTGTTTTAATGCTTTCATGTTCAAACATTATCTCGTGTTAATTATTAATGTTGCCAAACTTTAGTATGTCGTATTTGCAAATGGAGATGTCGCATGACGAGTCGACTCGGAATGGAAAGTAAGCTGAATCAAGTCGGGATTTGGGTTGAATGAAGAATAAAGACGACACGGAGTTTAACGTGAGTAGGATGATCAAAACTAACGGACACTATGTGGGATGGGCTTGGCCTAATTTTCCAAATAGTAACAATGATAATGGGCTTTTAGTCCATAACAATACCCATACACCTTCTGGAATGGCTTAGGGCCTGAATGGGTTTTTAGTACCAAAAACATGTTTTGAGTTTTCTGAAAGTAGCTTTAGACGCAAAAAGGAAAACGAGCATACGCTAAAAGAAACTATAGCGAGACTCTTATGAGCTCTTCCATGAGTAGCTGAGAGTCGAGATGGTAGAAAACCTTCGGGGATGATATGTCTTGTGACTACTACATAAGTGTTAATCAACACTAACGCCAAGATCTAGTAAGACTACCTTTGCAGCTCATTTCCTACTTTAAACCTAACGCAATTCTTACGACTGAAACACAACTAAAATTTGGCACACGTGATCAAGTGAACAAGTAGCACAACAAGGTTGACCCGACTGAGTTGACTAACAAACGAATACCCATGGTGTTTCTTCTGTATCGAGAACCAAAAAGAACAAGAAACCAAAATTTACTTAATGAGTAAAAGAATCAGTCAAATGAATCTTGGACTTCCAATCCGAGCCAAAATCAATTTTTGCTTTCATTTTATTTGTTTCAGGTTCACCACACAATACTACCAACAACATTAACATAACCATTTTTATTTTTTTCCTTTCTTTTTGCGCATGACATCCGAATCAAAGAAAGGTTACAAAGTAATTAACTAGTTGCCTAAGATTTTTAATCAAGGAAAAAAAATAATGATTCTTACATTGAACTGAAGACAAGTCGAATGGATATGCGGACCGAAACAAAGATACGAGCTTTCTTGGACAAATACTCGACTACAGAAACAATTGACACTTGAATTTGACAATTCACTAGTCAATTTACAAAACCCCCAACTTAATTTGAGAAAACCCTAATATTCTAAGAACCCTAATTTTAGGTGATTGTGTGTGAAAAGTGAAGAAAACCTGCGAATAAAACCTTCCCACTTATACCAGAAATCATGGTAAGTTTGGACCTTTCTTTTTCCTTGGTCTTGAATAGCTCCAGGCCTATCCTTGGCTTTGGTCTCCTTCTTCCCAGCACGCATGGTTCCCCTAGTGATTGCTAGGGAGTAGCTTAGATATTTAGAGGAGAGTGATAAGGATGATTTTGAAAGTTGACTTCAAAAGATGGAAGAGTAGTTCCATTTTAATGTTTCTCCTGCGCATGGCTAGAAAGAGAGAGGGGAAAAGGGAGCAGATAAGAAACATGGGAGAGAGGGAGGGTGGAATATACTCCGTATTGTATATCTTTTGTTTTATTATTAAACGCAGTATAGATTGTACTCCGTGTTTTGTCGAATCTTTGAGTAAACGTACCTTCTCGGTACCCGAGAAATATAGAAATTATATTTTCGGAGACGATTTATTAAGGGTAATAATATGATATGTTTATTACGTTGGATTTTGATTATAAATGTTTGCCGTTATTAATTTGGTGTCGGTATCGTGCTACGTCTGCTGCCGGTGACTTTCTGAATTTACTTGATAACTTCTCGTTTTCTTCGTAAAATTATTAGTGATTGATGAAAAATGTATTTTTCTCTTATCTCATTATTTATTTTTAGTCTTGTATGCTACTACACTGCCAGTAAGATGGGAATAACTAATGGATTAAGCTTATGTACGCTTTAATTTTAACTTGGACAATAATAAATTTCACAGATACTTTGTGGGCAAGTATTGTATGTGCGGTGTCTTATTTCTAAAGGAACGAAATGACCTCTCGTTTTTATATTTTAGATATTGGCATTTTGTCGGAAAATAATTGATTTGAATTTTCTGATGTAATAAATATTATTATAATAATCCGAAGTGTGGAAAACTAGAATGGGGGGTTGAATAGTTTTACCAATTAAAACTTCCTTTTAATATATTTAGATCGACTTATGTCAATCTATTTGGATGTGTGTGTTGGATGTTGATAAACAAGCATGTAAAGGTAAGTAATGAAAAGATAAGAGTAAGAAGCACAAAACCACAACGCAAGTATTTATAGTGGTTCGGCTACAAGGTCACCTTCCTTGCCCTACTCCACTCCCCGAGTCACCTACTGAGAGTTCGTAATCACTACACCAATCTCCTTATGGCGGAGAAGCCTTCACAACGTCGCTAAACCTTTTTCCGGTACAAAGCTAAATACCGAGTTCTTTCACACCAAGGCGAACCACACCTAACACAACGTCGCCTACCCTTTATACGGTGCTAGGCTAACCACCGAGTTCTTTCACACCTTAGGAGAACTAATCCTTCACAACGTCGCCTATCCTTTATTAGGTACTAGGCTAAGTACCTAGTTCTTTCACACCTTAGGTGAACTACACCTTCACAACGTCGCCTACCCTTTATTAGGTACTAGGCTAAGTACCTAGTTCTTTCACACCTTAGGTGAACTACACCTTCACAACGTCGCCTACCCTTTATTAGGTACTAGTGCTAAGCACCTCGCTCCATTGCAATGGAGGAACTACTACCACACTACACCAACGACTAATCCCAAAGGAGATCTTTTACAACATCATCAAGGATATCAATATCCTTGGATCTAGTACTAATCTATCTTGTACATCAAACACACCATATCGAATGTACATCTAAGGCACCTTTCACTAATGCCTTTGACTAGATCTACAAGACACCTTTCACTAATGTCTTGTTTCTTCACTTCTAAGCACCTTTCACTAATGCTTCTTTGTCTTGACTTCTAAGTACCTTTCATTAATGCTTCTTAGTCTTGACTTCCAAGCACCTACCACAAGTGCTTTATCCTATAGACGATAGATACCCTTCACTAATATCTTCGTCTTGACTCTTAAGACATCTTTCACTAATGTCTTCAACACTACACTTCTTTGAAGAAAGAAGGGAATAATCAACAAGAAGACTAGTAGCCTTGATGATGAGGAAGCATGGCAACTCATGGACTTGAGCTTGCTCGACTTCAAAGGTGGTGATCTTGCATTTAAGAGGAACCTAAAAGATCACACAAAAACAAAACTACAAACATAGATCTCTTGGATCTAAGGTTAGTGAGATTTAAGGGGAGAAAGTATATTGAAAAGGGGGTGAGAAACAATGAAGAAATGGCTCACTATTTATAGAGGAAAAATCCTAATGTTCCCGAATCCCACGGATCCCTACCACAAGGGATCCGGCTAGCACAACGCTAGGGATCCGTGGTCCCTCCTCTTTGCCCATGGGTATTTTTGGTTATGGGTCATGGGTCATGGGTTATGGGTTGATCCATGGTTTTCTTTCTAGATACAATGAACTTGGTTAAGTGGTATATATAAAACCATGGGTTGTGGGTCAAAACCATTTGCTAGTATTTTACCCATTTTAGTATACTTAGTTTAAGTATATGTTTAACCCAATATGTAAACACTATTTGTTGTACATATGTATCTAAATCATAAAATCACTTATACTTGTTTTAGTGTTTTATGTGAAAGCGTAAGTGTGTTAGAAAACTATTAACTCAAACTATTTACGTACTCTATTTGTTTCGTTAAAATGATTTTACTTTTGTTATCGACAAAACATTAGAAGATCGTAAAATATAAATAAACGTTTTTACGGCTTATTTGTATTAACACGAAGTTTTATGGGTTGTTATAGTCTACCCACCTTACAGGAGATCCGTCCCGGATCTCAGTTTACGTTACCCGATAGAGTGTCGGGAATGAGGTGATGGTATTTGGAATTAGTTTTGAATTTTCCCTAGGTTGTTCTTGGGTTTCCTCTATGGGTATGGGTACCTAGGTGTTATGCCAGCAGCACATCCTCTATCGGAGGAGCCATGATTTTCTGGGGTAGGTTCATTGGGTGAGAGTTCTAACTCTTGATGTTATGAGGTTTCACTATTTGTTAGTGTGGGCACCTCTAAGGTCTTATCAAAACGTACCTATTTCTGGTGTTTCATGATTCTAAAGTATATGGGTTGATTCTTAAGGTTTGCTATGGGTTTGTGTGTTTTCTTCTTTAAAGGATGAAGAAACATTTGTTTTCGAACTTTTCTTTCGACTAAATGTTTATACAAGTTTGACTAGGACCAGATTTCAAAATAGATAGTTGTGTAAAAATGACACATTTTCAAAAGATTGTAAAACTGGTTCTTAGTTATGGTGTGTATAAGAAAATTTTGCGAAACTTTTAATGTTTCAGCATTTTGTCTCATCTTAAATGTGGGATTTAGAAAATATTATTATAGGGTTTTTAAAGGGGAATCCTCAAAATTTTGGGACTATATTGTAGCAAGGGTGTGTAGCAGGATATAATATTTACTCATAGCCACGAGTAGGGTTTAGTTGTCTAAGTTGAGTAGGATTGGAGGTTTAATAGTTGATGAATCTCATGGTTATCTATGGTTTTAGGCAGAGGTGTAGGATACATCCTAAGGTCAGGCTTAGCTATCAAGGAGGACATTGATCATTTCTGTTTATGGGGTATTAACTTAAAACACATTTCAAGGAAATAAGTAACCAATAGAGTGGTTCTGAGATACTTTTCAAAGTATTAAGGAACACTTTATTTTGGTAAGGTATGGGTAGAATTGTAGTTTACTTTATGGTGAAATGGTAAGGTGGTAATTTTATTTGTAGAATGATTCATGAAGTGATTCATGAAGTATTTTGATTATAATGGTTTGAGGGATAATCGGAAATAGTTTGTATGGCAACTCTTTTGTTTGTAGGAGAGTAACAAGGTAGGCATGGTTATTCTTAAAAGGTGGGTGGAGTTTTTAGGTATCAAATTTTCAATGGTAAAATTTTCAAGTTTTGCGGGATTATGGATCGTTTACTGTGTCTTTCTAGATTTTGCCAAAAGTTTATTATTCTTTTTGTTGCCTATTCCCACTAGGGAATCTTTCTCATAGGTATTTTGGAAGGTTGTTCCTAGAATGGTTTGATTTGTCCATAGGGTGTAAGGTGTGAGGTAGGAGTGACTATAACATAACCCGATTGTGATATGGAATTATAAAGTTTATGATTAAGAAGTAGTATGACGCCAGTGAGTAGCTTATGATTAAGGAATATCGTGACTAAGGAATGTCAGTGAGTGACTTATGATTAGGGAATGCCAGTGAGTGACTTGTGATTAAGGGATGCCAGTGAGTGGTTTATGATTAAGGAATGCCAGTGAGTGACTTGTGATTAAGGTGTGTCAGTGAGTGACTTGTGATTAAGGTATGTCAGTGAGTGACTTGTGATTAAGGGATGCCAGTGAGTGGTTTGTGATTAAAGGATAGTGTGACGCCAATGTGTAGCTTTAGTGTAACCGTCAATGTGTGGTTTATTGAAATGTTACATGTTTATCAAAATATTATCATTTTCTCACTTGACATAAGGCTATTATAACTATCCTAAGTACTGCAAAATTCATCTCTGAGTCGGACATAGGTGATCAGGCTATGTCCCACTGTCCCTGGTTAAATATAGGTGATCAATCTAAATTCAACCGAGGTTCAATGAATTTTGAAATACTTAGCTTAGTTATGCTAATAATATGTCCCAATACTTTTAAAGGTTGTCTTGAAAGATTAGAACAATTATTCTCTTTTATGTGAGGGAAAATGTGTAGTGTTGTGATACGTAAGTATACGTATAGGGAAGATAGTTATAAACTATAATGAAATTAGGTGAGCAGTGATAAAACATGTATCTTATCAAGTATGATCTTAACAGATCATCATAGAGGCATCCCTCGGCGCAGCGTGCACGTGTCGGTCATAGGTTAAGTTTTTTTTTTTTTTAAAGTGGTTATAGTCTAGGTTTTAAAATATACCCAGTTCTATAACTGGCTCGATGCCAATCTGAACACCCCCAAAATGGCTCAGCGGAAGCATACAAGTATTGGGTGCTACTAAATTGATATCACAACATAAGCATCGAACAACGGATTTTTATAAATAACTTTTATTCATTTCTTAAAAACAATGTTTACATTTTTGATTTAATGCGAAAAATGGCCCATTATAAAAAGGTGGTCCCAATACATAAATCAGAGTCGTCTATGACCATGCCATGCCTTTGCCTTGCGCCTCCAAAGATAAGCTATCACCTCAAAACATGAAGATACATGCTAAAGGGGTCACTTTACGCTGTGAGTTCATAGATTTATTTAAAAGGGATTTCAGTACACTGTTTCAAAATTTGGTTTTTTTATGATCATTACGTCTTGCATAATGTCATAAAGTTTATGATTTCAATTCATAAAAGGTTTTCATTAGTGGACCATGAAAAGGGTATATGTACACTATAATGCCATATATTTTTAAGTCTATTACGCTAGCACTAAGTTCATGCAAATGAAGCTACGATAGCTCATGTATGCACAAGGAAGTCATACAAATAAGGAGCCCATGGCGAGTGTTTATCCCAATACACTCGGTCCCGACATGCTATATGTTCGCCTTGACCCATGCGGGGCCAACCGAACAGGGGAGTCACCCTTAAAGCATATGTATGTATATCCTTGACCCATGCGTAATATTCTAGGTCAAAGGTTTTGGTGTGGTCCTTAAAGCATCTAGGTATGATGTATCTTAAAACATATCAATCAAAGGGCATAGTATGCATATAATGCAGAGTTTTAGTAATTAAATCATTTAAGTAAAAATGAGCATGTATCTCCCCCCAAAACAGTTATAAAACAAGTAAAAGTAGGGGCTATGAAACTCACCTTGGCAATGTGCAATATGAAGTCTAAAGAATTTAATCAAGGAGTGATAGTGCACGGCTCCGACACGCAACCTAATTAAGTACGGCATATTTAGTCTTCATGTTTAGGACTCGATAAAGTTTAACTAACTTTATAGGTTTTTAAATGTTTATGTTGTTGTTTTTGCTTGTGTGGCAACATATAAGTTTAAAACAGATTCTTAATTGTTTGAAAGTATTGGCTCTTGGAAGTGCATGAGTATGAAGTAGGAAGGATATCCAGAACGAGTGAGTCTTTTGTTTGATGGTGACCGAAAGACGATGCGCGAAAGGTAATTAGGCATTTAACGGATTATGGGAACATTGTTGTCAAGAGTATATATATATAAGTAAATATATACAAGTTTATGTAAAGGTATCTAAATAATTATTTTTAAGTAGCAGTCTCTTTAAATCATTTGTAATTATACGACTATTGGATGCAAGTTATAGATATAATTTTTCATTGTCGGTGGTTATAAAAACATGCTAGGTATATGTATGTATATCTTTGACGGGATTCGAGCATGACCCGTACATAGATTTTAGATTTTTACCGGGAAAACTTAATGTTATCATTTTCACATTTGAACAGTAAAACGCTTTATATTGCCTAGTAAACTCAAATAAGTTTTTATAAGTTAAAATTTGTTACGTTAAGTTTAGATTAGTCAAAATAGATAATATAGTACAATAATTTATGAAATTGGTTAAGGCCCATATCCTTAGCTTAGTCTAGTTGAGTATAATATAATAATTTAGGAAAGTAGGTTTTAAAGTTATATAATAGTGTACAATCTTTTATGCCTTTTGAAGAATTGCGTATAATTTGTCTTATGAAATATATCTCGTTTGTGAACTGGTGAAAAGTAATTATATCTTTAGAGAATTTGGCATGAACCAAGTATATATTTTCTGCGTCCAAAGTCGTATCTCGTGTTTATTATCCGGTTGAAAATATATGTTTTCCGAGTTTTATTACTTTATATAGTTAGAGGTGTGATTCATTTTTGTTGTTAACTTGGTTGCGATATTTTAAAAGTCACTTGTTTTAATGCTTTCATGTTCAAACATTATTTCGCGTTAACTATTAATGTTGCCAAACTTTAGTATGTCGTATTTGCAAATGGAGATGTCGCACGACGAGTCGACTCGGAATGGAAAGTAAGCTCAATCAAGTCGGGATTTGGGTTGAATGAAGGATCAAGACGACACGGAGCTTAACGTCTGAGTAGGCTGATCTACACTAAACGGACACTATGTGGGATGGGCTTGGCCTAATTTTCCAAATAGTAACAATGATAATGGGCTTTTAGCCCATAACAATACCCATACACACCTTCTGGAATGGCTTAGGGCCTGAATGGGTTTTTAGTACCAAAAACATGTTTTGAGTTTTCTGGAAGTAGCTTTAGACGCAAAAGGGGAAGACGAGCATATGCTAAAAGAATCTATAGCGAGACTCTTATGAGCTCTTCCATGAGTAGCTGAGAGTCGAGATGGTAGAAAACCTTCGGGGTTGACATGTCTTGTGACTACTACATAAGTGTTAATCAACACTAACGCCAAGATCTAGTAGACTACCTTTGCAGTTCATTTCCTACTTTGAACCTAACGCAATTCTTACGACTGAAACACAACTAAAATTTGGCACACGTGATCAAGTGAACAAGTAGCACAACAAGGTTGACCCGACTGAGTTGACTAACAAACGAATACCCATGGTGTTTCTTCTGTATCGAGAACCAAAAAGAACAAGAAACCAAAATTTACTTAATAAGTAAAAGAATCAGTCAAATGAATCTTGGACTTCCAATCCGAGCCAAAATCAATTTTTGCTTTCATTTTATTTGTTTCAGGTTTCACCACACAATACTACCAACAACATTAACATAACCATTTTTATTTTTTTCCTTTCTTTTTGCGCATGACATCCGAATCAAAGAAAGGTTACAAAGTAATTAACTAGTTGCCTAAGATTTTTAATCAAGGAAAAAAAATAATGATTCTTACATTGAACTGAAGACAAGTCGAATGGATATGTGGACCGAAACAAAGATACGAGCTTTCTTGGACAAATACTCGACTATAGAAACAATTGACACTTGAATTTGACAATTCACTAGTCAATTTACAAAACCCCCAACTTAATTTGAGAAAACCCTAATATTCTAAGAACCCTAATTTTAGGTGATTGTGTGTGAAAAGTGAAGAAAACCTGCGAATAAAACCTTCCCACTTATACCAGAAATCATGGTAAGTTTGGACCTTGCTTTTTCCTTGGTCTTGAATAGCTCCAGGCCTATCCTTGGCTTTGGTCTCCTTCTTCCCAACACGCATGGTTCCCCTAGTGATTGCTAGGGAGTAGCTTAGATATTTAGAGGAGGGTGATAAGGATGATTTTGAAAGTTGACTTCAAAAGATGGAAGAGTAGTTCCATTTTAATGTTTCTCCTGCGCATGGCTAGAAAGAGAGAGGGGAAAAGGGAGCAGATAAGAAACATGGGAGAGAGGGAGGGTGGAATATATTGTATATCTTTTGTTTTATTATTAAACGCAATATAGATTGTAGTCCGTGTTTTGTCGAATCTTTGAGTAAACGTACCTTCTCGGTACCCGAGAAATATAGAAATTATATTTTCGGAGACGATTTATTAAGGGTAATAATATGATATGTTTATTACGTTGGATTTTGATTATAAATGTTTGCCGTTATTAATTTGGTGTCGGTATGCGTGCGGTGCCGTGACTTTCTGAATTTACGAGATAACTTCTCGTTTTCTTTCGTAAATTATTAGTGATTGATGAAAAGTGTATTTTTCTTTTATCTCATTATTTATTTTACCAGATGCTACTACTGCAAGATGCGAATAACTAATGGATTGCTTATGTACGCTTTAATTTTAACTTGGACAATAATAAATTTCACAGATACTTTCTGGCAAGTATTGTATGTGCGGTGTCTTATTTCTAAATGAACGAAATGACCTCTCGTTTTTATATTTTAGATATTGGCATTTTGTCGGAAAATAATTGATTTGAATTTTCTGATGTAATAAATATTATTATAATAATCCGAAGTTTTACGGGTTGTTATATTGCACTCCTAAGCCAATTTACAATTAAGATAAGAAACAAACTAACAATAATCAATAACTAGGTTTCATAGATCTAAGCAAACACATAAGAAATTTAGCTAGACATGGTAAACAAGCAAGCATACACACAATCAATCGAATAAGGGATAGACATAATGTTACTTTGGATTAAAATACTTATCTCGATGTGAAAAATAGGGTATGGAACCCTAAGATACTGTCCAATTCGGACTACAAACGATTTAGGGTTTTTTCTCCAAAATTTTACCTCTCTAAATGAAGAAAAATCGAATTTTGTATATAGATTTACACTTGCGACGGCGTCACCTTTTCCATGGGACGTCGTCAGCTTGCCGTCATTAGGGTTTCGTCTGGGTCAAGTCACTGATGGGACGGAGTCACCTTAGAGTTGTGATGCCGCCGGTCTTCAGTTGGGACGTCATCTTGATTCTAGATCTGGGCCGTCTGAGTTGAAAATTGTGAGTGACGCCCTCCAATATTAAGGCGTGATGCCGTCAGGTTATGTGACCAAAATTTCCACAGAGCCGTCGTGTGCATGTTTTGATCAAGTCTTCATAGTAGGATGGCGTCGCCCTTTGATTGGGACGCCGTCAGGTACTGTTGATCAGCTTTGAGTGGCTTCGATCTTGACTTTGCCATTTTCTTCATGTATTTGCTCCTTTTCATCCAAATATGCTTCATTCCAAAGATTTTGCTTCCAAGAGACCTAAAAAGTGAAAAGGAATGAAATTAAGCAGTAACGGATATAAAAGTGGTCGATTTAGGGCTTAAATGTCCCTCTAAAAGCGTGCGTTTTAAATCTTTATCAAATATCCCTACACTTGGTATTTGCTTGTGCTCAAGCAAATGTGCTTTTGCCCAATCAATTTATAAGCTAGGGGGCATGAAGCATTGGTTTAAAATAATTCACAACAAATAAAAGCACCGCAATAGTCATAACAACCACGGAAATTATACACTAGCACCTCACAAGTTGTGTTTGGATTCTATCATCTCTCGGGTTTATATGAAATATAATAAATGAAAATGAAAGATAAACACTCATTACCTGGCATAGTACATAGATTACCATAAGCTTGAGACTAGATCAAACCTCCACCGCTTTGGCGTAAGAACCTAGGAACAACTATCTAAGAGGTCTTTACGAGGGTTGTAACGTTAGGCTTACGGTAGGGAAACAAAGGGTTTTGTTGGATAGGGGATGTTTAGTGGTGGCAAGTCAAAAATCTTATGTTACAAGCATGAAAAGCGTGGCGTTGCTAAGCCAAGACTCGACTCACTAACTCTCGATAACTTGAAACAAAACAAAAATAAATTTAAAGACATAAACATAAAGATAGATGTAGGATGGTAGCCCGTATGTTTTTTTTTTCTTTTTTTTTTCTTTTTTCTTTTTTTGACACTCTTTTTCGATTTTTTTTATATACATTTTTACTCTACCATCCTCTACGATAACATCAAAATATAAGGGATTTATAGGAGCATCCCTACACTTGAGTTTTTATTTCTCTAACACTAATTGACCCGATTTGAAAAGATCAAAACACTTGGAGTAGTTAATTACGTAGACAAAGGGAATTTGAATTTATCGTTCTTTCCCGTTACTCCATAAAATATTACTTTTACCCATGAGTCCCAATCATCCCAAAACTGTGTACAAAAGATATGACTCGACTTAGCAACCATGCAAGTAACTAGATATTTGAACTAAGGGTTTAGCAATGATAACAATAATGCATTAAAGGTGAGTGCATACAAGGTAGGCTAAGGCGATTTGGGTGTACATTTGGGGGGTGAATTGTAAACAATGTTCTTCATTGATATTTCGGAAAACCGAAACATCACGAGAACTGCGAAAAGGATAAGCTCTGAGGGGTAAACTAGGGGTATCACGTACTGATAACGCTACACGCGTCATTTGGGGTCAAAGGAACTTCCTTTTCGTCAAGAAAGTTTTTCAACACCCTAGGCAGTGAACCTAATCATTGTAGTGTAGTATTAGGGTAAGCCACGGGAATTGATATCGTTCTCTAGGGAATAGGAATGCTAGTGAGGAGTTACTACGCTAAGGTTGGGGTTGAGGAAGATTATTTTTTTATCTTTTTATGTTTTTAGGAAATGGAAAGGTACGAATCTCGGGATTTGGATTTGGGGGTTTTGGTATTTCTACCGACACTCTATTATCTAATTAACTAAGGTGAGGGTAGTCTATGTCTAATTATTGTGTGCTCGTATGATGATTTAAAGATGTGTTTACTTAGGTTTTATTACTCCTTAATTATCTCCTATTGATGGTTGAATTGTCACGCCCTTATTCTTAATACATGCGTGTGTGTCTAAGGTCGTAGGGTATGCGTTTATCCCTAACTCTTTGAAACTACCAAAGGGTCTCGTTTACAAAATCTCTAGGATTTATAAACTCTAACTCTAAGGTACTCTTTGGATGGTTTAGCCTACAACTACTCTAGGTGTTATAATCTAAGGTTCACAAAGATTATTCAAGCATTAACTACACAAATCTAATGATCTATCGCAATACTAGATCATTAACAATTAAGATAAGAGACAACCAATCAATATTCAATAACTAAGTTTCATATTCCCTAAGCAAACACACAAGTAAATTAGCCGGACATGGAGAACATGCAAGCATACACACAAATAATTGAAGACATAATTGAATTAATGAAGTAAAGTACTTATCTTGGTGTAAGATGGGGTTTAGAACCCTAAAATATCTGCATACAAGACAAAATTTGATTCGGTTTAGGTTTTTACTCCAAAAGACTACACACTTAAAATCAAAATTCGGATTCTATATATAAGATTACATTCGCGACGGCTGTCACCTTATGATTTGTAACGCCGCCGGGTCCCGCCGTCATTAGGGTTTCGTTTGGCCATGTTAGTCTTTGCGACGGCCACCTTATGCTTGCGACGCGTCCTCTTCGACCTCCTCGACGCCGCTCGATCAAATCTAGCCGCCTGAGTTGCGACGACCTACTCTTTTAAAGCCTGTCACCGTCACTTGAAAATAAGCAATTTGGCTACTGATCGTCACACAACATGTGCTCCGACGGCGCC
This sequence comes from Chrysanthemum makinoi, assembly GCA_910596185.1. Taxonomy (NCBI): domain Eukaryota; kingdom Viridiplantae; phylum Streptophyta; class Magnoliopsida; order Asterales; family Asteraceae; genus Chrysanthemum; species Chrysanthemum makinoi. Next base: position 296,395,540 of record OU343220.1, read on the forward strand.
GCAGTAACACCGACGCCGTACTTTGTATTTCAGCACTGAGTGTCTCGATTCTTGAATTTGGCCATTTTCAGATATCCGCCTTTTCGTCCAAATAAGTGCCATTACAGCAATTTGCCTTCAAGAGACCTAAAAAGTGAAAAGGAACGATATTAAGTAATAACGGATACAAAAGTGATCAAATAAGGGCTTAAACGACCCCTCAAAAAGGTACATTTTAAAACCTTATCAAATATCCCTACACTTGGTATTTGCTTGTCCTCAAGCAAATGTGCTTTTGGCCAATTAATTTATAAGTTAGGGGTCATGAAGCATTGGTTTAGAATAATCCACAACACATATAAGCCCCGCAAAAATCATAACAAGCACGGAAATTACATACTAGCACCTCACATGGGGTGTTTGGGTACTCACATCTCTCGAGTGTATATGAAATATAACAAGTTGGAAATGGAAAATAAACACTCATAAACCGGTCCTAGTACATAGATTACCATAGGCTTGAGACTAGATCAAACCTCCATCGCTTTGGCGTAAGCACCTAGGAAAGACTATCAAAGAGGTCTTTTAAAGGGTTGTAATGTTAGGCTTACGGTAGGGAAACAAAGGGTTTGGCGGGATAGGCTATTTAGTAGTGGCAAGTCAAAAATCTTTATGTTACAAGCATGCGAAGAATGGCGTTGCTAAGCCAAGACTCGACACTCTAAACTCTAGATAACTGAAACAAACAAACATAAATTTAAAGGATAGATGTAGGATGGTACGCCGTATGCTGTTTTGTTTTTTGTTTTTTTTTTTTTTTTTTTTTCTCTTTCTCTTTTTCTATTTTTTTCGATTTTTTTTTCATACACTTTTACTCTACCATCCTCTACGGTAACATCAAAATGATAGGGATTTATATGTACATCCCTACACTTGAGTTTTTATTATTCTAACACTAATTTGACCCGAATTGAAAAGATCAAAACACTTGGAGTACATTATTATACAAATAAAGGGAATTTGAATTTAACGTTCCCTTCCCGTCATTTCATAAACTTTAACTTTTCCCATGAGTCCCAATCGTCCCAAAACTGTGTACAAAGGATATGACTCGACTTAGCAACTTATGCAAGCAACTAGATAATTGAACTAAGGGTTTAGTATGATAATCAATAATGCACTAAAAGTGAGTGCATACAAGGTAGGCTAAGGCGATTTGGGTGTACATTTGGGGGTGGGGTGTAAACAATGCTCTTCATTGATATTCCGGAAAACCGAAAAATCAAGAGAACCGCGAAAAGGATAGGCTCAGAGGGTTAACTAGGGGTATCGTGTACTAAAAGTAAGTACAACGCTAGGGTGTGGGGAATTACTCAACCAATGTGGAAGAAGTAATTATATTACGGTATCAAACAAGGGTTATCCTAATGCCTCTTATCATTTAGTTATTCCTAACTACACAAGTGTAGTCTTACTAGCGATCTCGGGATGCATCACAAAACAAGTTCTAGAATCTAATATACTACCGGTTCACACACTAAGCATTAAAGATGAATGCTTTAATTCCTACTAATCTAAGGGTGATAATCAAATTTTGGGTGGAATTTAAGTGGTAAAGGGTTTTTGTGCTAGTCATGTAACTTCCTATCCATGAGACGCTTTTGTTAAGACTAATGGCCCACTCCTATATGTCATGAAAAAATTTAAATTTGGTGCCAAAATTACCCTAACCGACATTTTCTCATGGTTTATTACGCAAATACAATCGGACAAAGCAAATAATCAAGGATAAGCATAGTTTCAAAGTTCCCGTTTTATTTTCCCTCCCTACACTTAACCTGAACATTGTCCCCAATGTTCCCCGAAAGTATCAAAGTTATGATAATAGAAGGTAATTAAAAATTAAAGAAACTAGTACTCCCCTGATTAGCTCGGTAGGATCCGTGTAAAGTGGTGGTTACATTTTTCTTCAAAAAGAACGTTTGCATCAAAAGCTCCTTCTCATCTTATGTATCTTCTTCTTGGTAAATTAAACCTGCACACTTGAAGAAAACAAACGAAACCTTCGCGTAAAATCGGCAGTAATAATATATATAAGACTCTACTAAACTAGGATATAATGCTTGTGGAATGGATGTTGATAGAATTTTTAGAAAATTAAGACCTGGAAAATTCAAAAAAATTTATAACTAGCACAGAAAACGAGAAAAAGTAATCAGTTGTTTTTGCTCCTTCCTGACGCCGTCAGGTTATCCTGACAAAAACTGGTCTGCGATTTTCTGGGAAAAATTCTGGAAAATTTATATCTTTAGAATCTGGAAAAATTTCCTGCAAAACATCCATTATGACTCGATACAAGCATTTGACTCGAACAAACACACATATATATCTTTTAATTAATTGAAATTCTCATGTTTACGTTTCTTTTGAAAACGTGTGTAATCCTCCCTACACTTATCCCTTATGTAAAATACCTTTATATGTGATTAAAACGAGGTTAAAAACAAAATAAAGCATTTTTACAAATTTAAACATGAGAATAAACAATCAATAAAAGATATATGATACAAACAAGCAAACAATTAAGCATGGGTTGCCTCCTACGAAGAGCTTTTCTTTATTTATGAGTCTTGTAGCTAGACTCGAAGTCGTGCTCCTACGTTGTCCTAATCTTAGAGGCCCATTCGATCTCCTTAACCCTTCTCTCATCACGAATATATTCAGGGCCTAACTCAAGACAAGCGGTGTAGTAAACCTTGTTCTTCCAGTCTACTTCAAATGCCGGAATGTTATCCACATCTAAATTATCAATACCCTCAAACTTCTTATTTTTGTGGGGCATTATATATTTAACACTCTCGGCTCCCTTTGAGAACTTGACTATTCCTTCCTCTTGATCATAAACCATCATAGACTCCTCTGTAAATGGTCTCCCAAGTATTACATCCCCTAAAATCCATCAATGATGCCCTTAACATTTTCCAAGATCATGAAATCACACCTATATGTGAAGTTACCTACTAAGACATGCAATCCTTTAACCCTCCCAACATAGTTACTTGCTTTCTTAGGGCTTAAAGGGGTCCCTCATAGGTTCTAGCTTTTTGCTCATGATCCAATTGTAATAGAGCCTAGACATTATATTCATGGGTGCCTTATAGTCAATGTAGGTGTGATCCCTATATAAGTATCCAATCATACACAGTATCTTGATGTTTTAGGGTTGCCCCTTCTTATGCGAGGCTCAAGGGTGGTCTCGGAAGTTAACTACGTTATAGTGATAGGCGGTTTCCTTCCCCTTAGGGTATGAGTCGAAATACTCCCTAAGTTCTTCCTCCTCCTTACTATCCTTCATAATTTCTAACACTTTATAATCTCAATCACTATCTACATGGTTAGTAGATTCCTTAAGGGCTTCCTCAAGCGTATTTTCAATTATCCTATTTAGTTTCCTAAGCTCTCCAATTTCACTAACAATACGAGCTCGAAGTTGGTTGGCAAAGGCTGGATCAAGCGGTGGGTATTTGTTTGGTGGTAGCGTGTTATTTGGTGGTTTATCACCTTCCATGATAAAAAGTGATGGGGGTACTAACAAAGGTCACAAAGAAGGGGGATAGACTACGAGGAAGCTAAAAATAGAAAAAAGTTTACTTAATAGGAATCAGGCAAAGAAACCTAAACGAGGTGGACTACTAACTAGCTATTCTATTCCCCGGCAGCGGCGCCAAAAACTTGATAACGCTACACGCGTCGTTCGTGGTCAAAGGAACTTCCTTTTCGTCGAGCAAGTTTTTCAACACCCTAGGCAGTGAACCTAATCGTTGTAGTGTAGTATTAGGGTAAGCCACGGGAATTGATATCGTTCTCTAGGGGAATAGGATTGCTAGTGAGGAGTTACTACGCTAAGGTTGGGGTTGAGGAAGATTTTTTTTTTTTTTTTTTTATCTTTTTATGTTTTTTAGGAAATAGAAAGGTACGAATCTCGGGGTTTGGATTTGGGGGGTTGGTATTTCTACCGATTACTCTATTATCTAATTAACTAAGGTGAGGGTAGTCTATGTCTAATTATTGTGTGCTCGTATGATGATTTAAAGATGTGTTTACTTAGGTTTTATTACTCCTTAATTATCTCCTATTGATGGTTGAATTGTCACGTCCTTATTCTTAATTGCGTTGTGTGTCTAAGGTCGTAGGGTATGCGTTTATCCCTAACTCTTTGAAACTACCAAAGGGTCTCGTCTACAAAATCTCTAGGATTTATAAACTCTAACTCTAAGGTACTCTTTGGATGGTTTAGCCTACAACTACTCTAGGTGTTATAGTCTAAGGTTCACAAAAATTAATCAAGCATTAACTACACAACGAATGATCTATCGCAATACTAGATCATTAACAATTAAGATAAGAGACAACCAATCAATATTTAATAACTAAGTTTCATATTCCCTAAGCAAACACACAAGTAAATTAGCCGGACATGGAGAACATGCGAGCATACACACAAATAATTGAAGACATAATTGAATTAATGAAGTAAAGTGTTGGGAATTCTGTGAAACATTGTGATTATACTGAAGTTATTCCGTTACTGATGTAAGGATTCTGCTGAAGCAGTATTGGTATCTGCTGAAGATATAAGTCAGCTGAAGTAAAGAAGCCATGAGTATGCTGAAGTAAGGATTCTGCTGAATCAGTATTCGTATCTGCTGAAGGTTTCTACTGAAGCAGTGCACATGAGTTTTATTATTATTTATATGTTAGCCCATATTTATTATTGTACTACCCAAGGTTAGCATGGGCTTGTTTAGAGTTTTCCCATAATTATTCTATGTATGGGTTAAAACAATATTTAGTTGCATGCTTGCATGCTTAGACGTCTCCCAAGAAAAGTATTAGGGTTCCTTGTCTATAAAAGGAACATAGGTCTTATGTATTAGAGATGAACTTTTCAGAAAAACATTAAAGAAAAACCTCATTAGAGAGGGTGAAAAGATCCATAGAGGATCATTGTTTTATAAGAAAAACCTTGTTGGTAACTTTGATTGTGTTCTTATTATTCCGCTGTGCATGTTCAATCATTGTTATTATATACTCTAGTTGAGTACGGATCGTGGGATTTAACAATTGGTTTCAGAGCGGGTGGCTCTCGATCTTGAGTTTACAAGGTTTTTTTCGAAGAAAAGATACAATATTAGAAGTTGTTAACAATTTTCGTAGTGTCTCTGCTGGGCTGTTTTTAAAACAGCGATAACTTTTTCTTGAACCGTTGGATCGAGCTACAATTTTTTCTGGTGCATCTCTAGATAGTTATCTAAAGTGTCACCGGAGGGATTGTCGATTAGAGCTCTCAATCAAAAGTTATAAGCCGTCAAAGTCTGCTGAAAGAGTTCCGTAGGGATACTACAGCACTGTTTTGAAACAGTCATAACTTTTTCGTTAACCGTTGGATCGGCATAAATTTTGGACTGAAAGTTCTTGGTATATCAAGGAAGGTTTCCACCTGAGGGATCATTGATCTGAGCCTCGAACAGAAAGTTATAAGGCCTTGAAAACTGCTTCAGACACACTTTGTTGAAGGCCTTATTATTTCTTTTACATGTTTTGTTCACACATATTGTCAACATTCTTGTCGATTTGAATCTGACAAGGGTTCCGTGTGTGATTGGTTAAGTAGGCATGAACATTTGATTGCTTGTGTGGGGTCATTGATTGGCTAATATTATTTTCAAGATTTGGTGGTTTGAGATTTATTGTGTTCGTGGATCCCACTTGCTTGATATCACGTGATAATCTTTGGTACATCCTTAAAGTTGCTTCGCTTGATGTGTTAACGTGGGGCTCGGTGGGTTTGATTATTCATGTGGGACCGAATTGTTTATTGATTTTGGTTGAAGAGATCATACCAGTCACATGGGATATCATATTCTTCCCTCATTGTGACATTGATTTGTGAGATTATTTAATTGTTGTGGCATTGATTTGAGTTAGTCATTCACGTGGGGCTTGAATTTGGATGGTCTATGTCCTCATGTGTTATATCTTTATTGATGGTCTTGCCGTTTAATTGGTCCCAACCGAGTTGCTGCTGTAGTTATGTGATTTTGTGGGTCCCACTGCTTGTTACTTCTGATTGGTTGCAATAGCTGTGTTTCTACTGAAGCTTCACGTGAGCATTACTTCCTCACATAGAGTATATGATTGAGTGTGACAAGGTGCACGATTGTTACGGTGGACTCTTTGTGTGATTGGTCGAATTTTGTGGGTATCTAATTGCCCTTGATCCCCACTCGTTTGATCCCATCTCCCACTCGTGTTTATTATATCGAATGGTGACATTATAATTCATTGGTCCTCGTTTTTAATGTTCATGTGGGGTCAACTATTATTTTGGCTATCGACATTGCATTTGATTGGGTTATTTTATTGTGCACATTCGTTGCTGCTGAATACATTCTTGACATGGGAGAATTTGATAATAATAGGGATGATGTGTTTCCTTATTTGATGAATGATGAGTACGAAATCTGGGCTAAGAAGATGGAACACTGGATCATGAATAATGATATGAATATCTGGAAGGTGATCCAAAATGGCAACAGTTTGAAAAGGATTAGAAGTGATCGTGATGGAAACATCATTATTCTTCCTCCAACGACTGCAGATGAACAGATTGCTATACAAAGAGAGTCAAAGGCCAGAACTATCTTGCTTAAATCTATTCCTGCTGATCATGTAGAAGATTTTCGTTTTGTGGATGATGCAAGTTTTATATGGAATGCTCTCAAAACAAGGTATTGTGGAAAGGGTGAATTCAAAAAGGATGAGTTAGTAACCCTAGCCGTCATCCCTCTTTATATAATAGAGGGAGGTTACAAACCCTAGCTTACTAGAAAAGCTAACTATTACATATTAGGTCCTCATTGTTTCTTCTTTCTTCATTTTTGCTCGTGGTTTTGTAATCATCAAATCTATAATTCCCAACAATCTTCCCCTATTTGATATTACAAAACAACATGTATAAGAAACAATGCTAAAACATGACATCACAAATAATAAGCTGCACATCATGAATCTTCACTTGTTGAACGCTTTACGCACGTTGTACACACTCAGACCTTGAAAGATCTAGCACTCGTGGATCATTAGTGTTGCCTATGTAATCATAAGCAAACTAATATAAAATCTCTACAACTCGTGTTCTAAAGCGGAATGTAAACACAAGCTGTTATCACTAAGAACAATTAGATCCTCTATGGATCCTTTTATTCACTGAAACTCTATGTTTCGGATGTGTATCTATTACAAACTATATGGTTCCTTTTATATACAAGGAACCCTAATCTCTTACTACCCAAACGACTAAACATCTTTGCATGCATTTAATGTCTAATACATTAAAACAACTATAGAGCAGAACAATAATACCATGACCTTGGGCAGTTAAAAGATAATAATGCGTTTAGAATTTAATTCATAAGGCGCATGCTGATCCTAGTCAGCTTTCACTCTTCAGCAGTAACATGGCAACGCTTGTACTCTTCAGTAGAAACACTTCTTCAGCAGAAACCTTCGGCAGTAATGACAGCAGAGTCCTTCTTCACATAATTCCCAACAATCCTCCCGTAAACTGCAATTTGACTGAGTTAAGTTCCAGTTTCCTACCTTGATAGATCGTAGAGACTTCAGTACTAGAGGATTGTTCTCAAACATCAGTAGCAAAGAACCAAAACCAAAATCATCTCTATGATGAGCAAACTTTGAAACGCCAGGTCTTTGCAGCAACACATGACATAATGTACATCAATACTTATCAGTTGCATACTATTCTCATCACATCCAGGTGTGTTAACATCTGAGAGATGTGAATCATTGAAAATAATGGATTTGATGTCTCTTTACCAGTAGCCATTACTACTGGAGTAGCCAGATGTTTAAGTTCGTAAACTATGGTACATTGATAACCATCTGATTTATTGGCAAACCAGAAACCATATAAACGGATTTGATGTGTCTTTACCTGTAGCCGTTTGCTCAGGACTAGCCAACTCTTTGATGGAATGCTGTCATCATCATGGTGAGTTGATTACCATTTATGGATTTCCGCAGCCTTTATCACAAGCCATAATCTTGTAGGCTAGCCAACTCTTGTGTCAGAAAGACATGGTGAGATGAAAACCATTAGGTGTGGTAATTAACCTACACCAAAACCTGCAAGTTTGAGAAGAAACTGAACACAGGCAGGTTAGAGTTTTTTTTATTTTTATTTTTTTTATTTTTATTTTTTTTTTTATTTATTTATTTATTTTTTAATATAAAATTAAGAAGGAATAAAAATAACCAAAACAAGTAAAAGATACCATCAAGCAGCAGCAGAAACCAAGTACAGTTGTAGTGTCACCAAACACTAAGCCTCCCCTGGCTATGAGGATCCAACATCCTGCAAAATGGTTAGAATACAAAAACAATACAACAATAAGCCTCCCCTTAGGCTTATGCCTCCCCTCAATCAATGCACCTGACAAAGACTATTGTTCTTGAGTACCCAGAATGAACCTTTCAAAACACACACAAAAAAGAATTCAATCAAAAAATGGATGCAACAAAATCAAAGAAGGGAGCTGCTGGACGCAAGAGAGGCGGTAGGGTTGGTATTTTTGATGATGTTGTTGTTGTTGGTGTTTGTGACATCTGATTCATCATCAGTTCCAGGCATTGTGAATAAGTTTTTGGTTGTATGTGGGTGAGGAAAATAAGGTTCTCAGTATCGTAGAGACTCTCCCGAGGCTCTTATACCACTTGTTAAATCCCACGATCCGTACTCAACTAGAGTATATAATAACAATGATTGAACATGCACAGCGGAATAATAAGAACACAATCAAAGTTACCAACAAGGTTTTTCTTATAAAACAATGATCCTCTATGGATCTTTTCACCCTCTCTAATGAGGTTTTTCTTTAATGTTTTTTCTGAAAAGTTCATCTCTAATACATAAGACCTATGTTCCTTTTATAGACAAGGAACCCTAATACTTTTCTTGGAAGACGTCTAAGCATGCAAGCATGCAACTAAATATTGTTTTAACCCATACATAGAATAATTATGGGAAAACTCTAAACAAGCCCATGCTAACCTTGGGCAGTACAATAATAAATATGGGCTAACATATAAATAATAATAAAACTCATGTGCACTGCTTCAGTAGAAACCTTCAGCAGATACGAATACTGATTCAGCAGAAGATGAGCAAGGAAGATAATACGAAAGGTTATGCTGAAGGATTTGCCAGTCCGCCAATTGCTCTCATGGGCATCTCTCAGGTACATACTTGTGTTTTTGGTTGTAAGGAGAGATATAATGAACTTAAGGAAGCCTATGATGAACTGAAACCTAAATATAATGCATGTTATGTTGACAATGAAGCTTATAAACATGCTTTAAAAACATTAGAAAGACAGAAAGTTTGGTTTCAAAAGAATCAAGTGGCTTATGATGAAAAGATTAGGGTGCTAGAAAGTGATCTAGAATTTGCTAAAATTGATTTAAAGCGCTTGAGAAAAAAAAGCTATTGTAGTGTCCGAAAAGAAAGTGCTAAAGAGAAACTAGATGAGGAAATTGCTAGGCATAAAGAATGGTTATTGAATGGAAATAAGTTAGCTAGTCACATCTATGCTAGTCAAAATCCTAATACTCCTATAGGTTTAGGCTTTAAGAAGTATGTAGGAATAGAAGCTAGGGATGACACTCGTAAATCTACACCCAGCAGTGAGGATTAGCTAATTTTGTAAAGAAGGTGATTTACATGTGTGGACCTATTAGAGGTGAATTCATGCCCATTGACCTGTCCATTCCAGTTGACTTTGATGGATCACACCATTTATATGGCAAAAAGTCAAGTGACTTGCCAGACCTTAGTGGCCAAACTAATGACTCTGTCTCTTGCTCTAAAAGTGACAAGTTGTCAGACCTAAAGTCCACTGTCTATGCCTCATGTGATTTAAGTGAAAAGTCGACTCACTAGGCACACACCCAAGACTACACCCAAGTCCAAAGTAGCTGTTGATGAGCCCAAAACAAAGCATTACTTATTACTGTTAAACACAATTTTGCTTCTAGTTCTGTTTTACGATAAGTTTAAATGTGATAAACAAAGTTGTGTTAAGAGTAAGCCTTTTAAGAAGAAATCTTGTTTTGTGTGTGGTAGTAAACTCCATCTTATTATAGACTGTGATTACCATGAGAAAAAGATGGGTGTTTCCTCTGGCCATAAGACTTCTAGACCCACATGGACTAATGTTGCTAGTATTCCTCCATTTGTTCCCAAAGTTGCTCATGTGAGCAGAGTAAACCAGTTCCTTCGGTAAACCAAAGGTGTATGCATCCTGTTTCTCGACAGGATTAATAGGCATTTTCTAGTTCCCTACAGTGGAGGATATTCTTCACCGTTACTGCGGTTGGTGGAACAGTAATGCTAGGCTTATGCCCTATAGACCTAAAAGTTCTTATTTTCAGTCATATACACCTTATGTATCTCATATGAATATGGCACATGTTGGAGTTAGAAGGCAATGCACGGTTAAGCCCTCAATAGGGTGTTCTTGGAAAACTCAAAGGAAAGGTTCATTCTGGGTACCCAAGAACAATAGTCTTTGTCAAGTGCATTGATTGAGGGGAGGCATAAGCCTAAGGGGAGGCTTATAGTTGTATTGTTTTTGTTTTCTCTCCATTTTTGCAGTTGTTGGATCCTCATACGCATAAGGGGAGGCTTAGTGTTTCGGCTGACACTACAACTGTATTTGGTTTCTGCTGCTGCTTGATGGTATCTTTTACTTGTTTTGGTTATTTTTATTCCTTCTTAATTTTATATTAAAAAAAAACTCTAACCTACGTGTTCGGTTTCTTCTCAAACTTGCAGGTTTTGGTGTTGGTTAATTACCACACCTAATGGTTTTCATCTCACCATGTCTTTTCACACACAAGAGTTGGCTAGCCCACAAGAATATGGCTTGTGGTAAAGGCTGCGGAAATCCATAAATGGTAATCAACTCACCATGATGATGACGGCATTCCATCAAAGAGTTGGCTAGTCCGGAGCAAACGGCTACGGTAAAGACACATCAAATCCGTTTATATGGTTTCTGGTTTGCCAATAAATCAGATGGTTATCGGTGTACCATAGTTTTCGAACTTAAACATTTGGCTACTCGGTAGTGATGGCTATTAGTAAAGAGACATCAAATCCATTATTTTCAATGATTCACCTCTCGAGGAGTTAACACACCGGATGTGATGAGAATAGTATGCAACTAATGAGTTTTGATGTACATTGTGTCTTTTGTTGTTGCAAACACTGGCGTTTCAAAGATTGGTCATCATAGAGATGAGATTATCATTGGTTCTTTGCTTCTGATGTTTGAGAACAATCCTCTATTACTGCAGTCTCTAAGATCTTTCAAGGTTAGGAAATTGGAACTTAACCAAGTCAAATTCCAGTTTAGGGGAGGATTGTTGGGAATTCTGTGAAACATTGTGATTATACTGAAGTTATTCCGTTACTGATGTAAGGATTCTGCTGAAGCAGTATTAGTATCTGCTGAAGATATAAGTCTGCTGAAATAAAGAAGCCGTGAGTATGCTGAAGTAAGGATTCTGCTGAATCAGTATTCGTATCTGCTGAAGGTTTCTACTGAAGCAGTGCACATGAGTTTTATTATTATTTATATGTTAGCCCATATTTATTATTGTACTGCCCAAGGTTAGCATGGGCTTGTTTAGAGTTTTCCCATAATTATTCTATGTATGGGTTAAAACAATATTTAGTTGCATGCTTGCATGCTTAGACGTCTCCCAAGAAAAGTATTAGGGTTCCTTGTCTATAAAAGGAACATAGGTCTTATGTATTAGAGATGAACTTTTCAGAAAAACATTAAAGAAAAACCTCATTAGAGAGGGTGAAAAGATCCATAGAGGATCATTGTTTTATAAGAAAAACCTTGTTGGTAACTTTGATTGTGTTCTTATTATTCCGCTGTGCATGTTCAATCATTGTTATTATATACTCTAGTGGAGTACGGATCGTGGGATTTAACATAAAGTACTTATCTTGGGGTAAGATAGGGTTTAGAACCCTAAAATACTGTACAAGACAACCTTGGTTCGGTTTAGGTTTTTACTCCAAAAGACTACACACTTAAAACTGAAAATTTCGGATTCTATATATAAGATTACATTCGGACGGCGAATCGCTTATGATTTGTGGCGTGCGTCCGGTCGCCGTCATTAGGGTTTCGTCTTGGCCACGTTAGTCTTGCGACGGCGTCACCTTATGCTTGAGACGCCGTCCTCTTCACCTCGACACCGTCTGGATCAAATCTAGGCCGCCGGAGTTGCGACGACCTACTCTTTTAAAGTCGACAACCGTCACGAAAATAAGCAATTTGGCTCCGTATCGTCACAACATGTGCTCCGACGGCGTCGCGGTGTAACATCGGCCGTCCCCTTTATTTCAGCAGATTGAGTGTCTCGATTCTTGACTTTGGCCATTTTCTTCAGTATATCCGCCTTTCGTCCAAATAAATGCCATTCCAGCAATTTGCCTTCAAGAGACCTAAAAAGTAAAAAGGAACGATATTAAGTAATAACGGATACAAAAGTGATCAAATAAGGGCTTAAACAACCCCTCAAAAAGGTACATTTTAAAACCTTATCACGTACTAAAGATGAGTACATCGCAAGGGTGTGGGGTAATTACTCAACCGATGTGGAAGAAGTAATTATAATACAGGTTCCAAACAAGGGTTATCCTAATGGCTCTTTTCATTTAGTTATTCCTAACTACACAAGTGTAGTCTCACTAGCGATCTCGGAATGCATCACAAAACAAGTTCTAGAATCTATTATACTACCGGGGGCACTCACTAAGCATTAAAGATGAATGCTTTTATTCCTAAATATCTACGGGTGAACCTCACTGATCCGTGCGGAACCGTCAAGTTTTATCACTCAAGCCTGCCACTTGTGAATGGCCGACCGTAACAAACTCAAAACAGTTCAAGCACGAACTCAATGAAGATCAGGAGAATATAGTGTATTCCTGGGTCGTTAAGTCCCACGGAGGATGAATTGGTGTTTAAACAACTTCAGATGATAGAATGATTACTAAGGATAGTGATCGTAGGTTTGGATGGATAATTACCTAAAGAGAAGATCTACAAATTAAAGCGACTTAAATGCAAATTAAAAGAAATTAAAAAGTTAAAAAATATTAAATAAACGCTATCACTATTTTTACAGTGATGAACGTTTAAATCCTAAAACGTACGTTTAAATAAAATTACGTAACGCGTACAAAAATAAAACGTGAGTTTTAAGAAATAAAAGGCCTAAAAATATGAAAATGATATTTTATAATCCTAATAATAAAAGAAAATTATTAGAAAAAGAAAATTATTTTTACAACTATTTATTTAATTATTATTAATTAAAAACTATTTATTAAGTATTTAAAATGCACTAAAATATAAGAAAATACAAAATTAACCTAGAAAAATGAAATTATAACTTAGAAAAATCTAAAATATGATAAAACTTATTTTAAAACTAAAAATATATTTTTTAGACTTATTATGTATTTATTATTAATTTAATACTATTTAAAACTAATTAAAATGCTAAAAAATAATATTTAAACCAAGAAAATTATGGAAAAATACTTTTTATGACTTTTTATATTTATCTTAATCTAGGAAAATTGAAAACATATTTTTTTAAGCTTTTTCTGATTTATTAGTATTAAAAACTATTTAAAAAGTATTAAAAATTAGTTTAAATAAGGAAAAATAGCAAATAAGCTTGGAAAAATCTGAAAAATTCAGGAAAATGCTAAAATATTATTCTAAGTTTAAAAAAAATATAAAAACATATGCTTATGTGGACGAAAATGAAGCTGCAAAGATAAGCAAATCCTAATAAGCTACTAAAATAAGCTATAAGCTACAACAGTTTACCAAATGGTCAAAAATGCAAACTTATACTATCTTAAGACTTATTCAACTAATTAACACTACTCTAGATTATTAATGATGCTTAAACCTAGATATGAGCTTATGAGATTAAAAGTTAAACAGCCTACTTGGGGGCTACTTTAAGCACTTGCACAAGCTAAACAAATAAGCTAAAAGGGAAAACAGCTATTGGGTTCTAAAGATAACCTAGCAGACTACACATGTGCCAAATCTCAGCCCTTCATAAGCTTGAATGAAGCTTGTGAAAAGACTGCAAGCAGCCTGTGCACACTGAGTGTTGACACAGGGCAAATGTGAGCTTATTGGAGGCTGATAAAGAGCTTAAAGGAGCTTGATAAAAGGAAAACAAAACAGAGATTAGTAAAATAGACCAACTGAACTTGGACATCCCAAAGTATCACTTGATTAAAACCTCAAATGAATCCATGAAAGATCAAGAAAGATTTGCAAAAACCTGTTTTTTCTATTTTTGACTTTTGAAAACAGAAGTGGATATTTGACTTTCATGAACTTTGATTTGATTTTATGTACTGAATAAGTTATATTAAGCTGCAATAAGATGATTTTAATCTAAAGTAACAAGTAATTAGCTAATATGATGAGATTTGAACTTCAAAATCCTAACAGTTATAGACTTAAGACAGATTTAGAGTAATTTTGACTTTTTATGAATTAAGGACAGGTTTTATTGCTTGAACTGAGTTACTAGATTGTATTGTAACACATAGCAACAACAAATAACAACTCAAAAACCTTATAACACAATTAACTAAGTTAAACCAAACATCCCTTATTAAAACTGTTTTGAGGTATTAAGCAATGAAACAGCTTTTTAAACCAAGGGACCTAGTAATTAGCTTATATTAACTGCAATGAGACAATATTAAGACAGGATTAACAAGTTTTAACTACTTGAACTAAGAAATGCAATATTTAAGAAAATGGCTTACAAAATGAGTTTAAGCTCAAAACAGAGAATCAAGGTCTGAGATCACATCCTATGGCTTCCCAAGAAGCTCTATACCAAAAAGCAATCCAAAGATCATTCACACCAGTTTCTTGATCATCTCCAATGGATTTTTATTTTTCAACTATTTTTTTGGTATTTTTAGTGATTTTCTGGTTTTTTGTATTAGACTGAGTTTTATTGTAACTAATAGCTTTAATAAGCTATATAGGGGCTTATGTGTGCCTATCCAGTCCAAGATAACAACTTACAACATCATTAGAACATTTTGAGATTTTGAACAAAAGTAAAATTTGCATAACATGAAAACTTGAATTAGAACTGAAATTGAAACTGAAAAAGATTCACATTAACTTGAAATAACTTAAACAAATTACTTGGAAAGCTTAAATTACACTGGAACTCTGAAATTAACTAAAACGACATTAAACTAAACTAAACTACTCTACTTGCCTTCCTCCTCTGCTTCATTTTCTTTCTTTATAGCCTCTTTAGGCTCCCCACATGCTTCTGAGCTTATCCCACCACCATTGGATCTCTGAAACAAATCCTAGCCATCAATTTTACTTTTGGCGCCAAAAAGTCTTGGGCAGGTTTATTGCATTAATTGGGTTTGGTTGTATGTAGAGGTGGAGGGGGGTTGTTAACCAGCTGGGGGGATAAGGTAGGTGAGGTGGAGTTGAAGAGGTGGAAGGCAAGTGGTAAATACCACTGGTATTGGGATTACAGGGGTGAGGGAGACAAGCTACAGTGGTAGCGGTTTATTTTGATTTTAAAAGTTGGGCCGGGTTGTGTTATTTGGACTGGATTTGGGCTTGAGTTGGGTTTAGATAATATATAGGGTCCGGTTTGGTTAAAATAAGCACAAGGACCAAAAGTGTAAATCTGCCAAACTTCAAGGACTGAAATTAACAATCTTCCAAAGTTCACACAAGGATCAAACCTGCCATATAAGAATAGTACAAGGACCATTTGCATAAAATTCCATTTTTTATAATTCCAAGGACCTTTTATGTCATTTTTGGATTTTGAGGGACTAAAAGTGTAATTTCCCAAAAGTTTATCATAAGGACCATTCTTGTCATTTATTAATAGTACAAGTTTAAAATTTGATAATTTTCACTTTTTAAATTAACCAAGGACTATTTTTGACAATTTTCAAAGTTAAAGGACTAAAGTTGTCAATTTGTGATTTTTAAACTTTGAAGGGTTTATTTTGACAACTTTTGAATCTTATGGACCTTAAATGACTTTTAATAAGTTTTGGAATGACCAGGGACCGATTTGACAACTTTGAAACTTGGGGGACTAAAACTGCCAATTATGCAAACTTGATCGTTTTCACCGATTTTGATGTTTTTGCATTTAAAACATATAAAACACTTGTTTGTGATATTTTTAACATTTTGAAGCATTTCTGAGTGTTTTCAGATGTTTTTGGCATTATAAACAGTACAAAAATGATGAGTATTTAGACACTCATCACTCACATTTTAGGGTGGAATTTGAGTAGTATACGGTTTTTGTGCTAGTCATATAATTCCTATCCATGAGACGCTTTATTAAAACTAAAGTTTAGCTCGTACATGTCATAAAAAAATTTAAATTTGGTGCTAAAATTGCCCTAACAAATATTTCTCATAGTTTATTACACAAATTACCAAGGACAAGACAAATAATCAAGTGAGTGAATAGTTTCTAATTTCCCATTTTATTCTCCCTCCCTACACTTAAACTGAACATTGTCCCCAATGTTTCCCGAAAGCATCAAAGTTATGATAAAGGAAGGTAAGTGAGGAAAAGAAACTACTACTCCCCTGATTAGCTCGGTAGGATATGTGTAAAGTTGCGGTTAGATCCTCTTCCAATAAGAATGCATAAGTAATAAGCTTCATCCAATGTGTGTTTCTTCTTCTTGTTCAAAATAACCTGCACACTCATAAGAAAATGACAACCCAAAGCATCAAACCGAACAAAGAAAAATCACAACAAGATGTAATTCCAGACTTAGAAACAAAGCAAATAAGACATAATGCTTGTGGAATGGATGTTTGCAGTTTTTTTGGAAAATTAAGGATTGGAAGTTTCCAAAAATCACAAGTTAGACCGAAAACAAAACTGAGAATCTGTTTCCACATTCTCTGACGCCGTCGGGTTTTAATCCCGACGCCGTCAGGTTGTCCTGACAGAAAGGGTCTGGTACGTTTTCTGGAAAAATTACCTTATTAAAACCTGGAAAAATTCCTGCAAAACATCCATTATGACTCGATACAAGCATTTGACTCTAACAAACACACATATATATACAATTTCAATTATTGTTAATCTCATGTTATGTTCTTAAAAACATATGTGATCTTCCCTACACTTATCTTTTTGTAAAATGCCTTTATATGCAATTAAGACGAAGTTTAAAACAAAATAAAGCATTTTCACAAAGTCTAACATGAGAATAAACAATAATTAAAAACAAACATTCAAACAAGTAAACATGGGTTGCCTCCTAAGAAGCGCTTGTTTTGTTCGAGTCCGAGACTTGACTCTACCCTTATAACGGATAAAGGGAATTTTTCCCAACACTTAAGCTTAAATGCGGGTGATAGTAGCGATACATACCCGGGTGGAAATTTGCCACGTGAGGAGAGGGTGATGGATGATTTATATGCTCAAAGGGGTGTGCTCCACTCATTATAACCTTACCTAATTTTATTGGTGTAGCGGGTGAATCAAGTATTTCTCCTAGAAATGGATCATCTTCTATCACCTTCAAGAGATTCTTAGTTAAGGATCCATCTTGACCTAATAAACCCGGTTTAAACCCAAAAGAACATTTCCTTATGTTATGGAAATTGGGAAGAACTTGTACCCTTCCAATGAACACGTTTCTTGGAAATATTTCTTTTATACAAGAAGTGTTGAGACACGAGCTCTTGCCAAATTGTGAGTCTTTGAGAGGGATTGTCACGTTTGTTGGGATTGAAGAGGGCTCAGAATTTATACTTACAAGCTCTGGTATCGTGTATACCTTTTCGATCTTTCTAGGTATATCATTCTTTGCGATTTCTTCACGGAGTTTCATCATAAAGTTGTCAGCTAGTTCCAAGAAAGTCTCGTGGGTTTTTCTCATGTGAGCTTTGAGGCGTTGTAATTCTTTCTCTTGGTTGTTGACGAATGTCAACATTAAGTCCTCGAATTCATCTTGTTGCGATTTTCTTGGAAGCAAAAACTCCTTGACCATGTCCACATGTTCACGAAATTCTTCTTTATGATCACGTGTGGTCATCTCCATCAACTCATTCACTTGTGCCTCCATACTCTTAAATAGTTGTTCTTGGGCATCCGAACTATTTTCTTCACGGAGTACCGGATCCTCCCACTCTTCTTCTTTGTATTGTGCTAACTCCTCGATTACCTCCCAACATGTTTCGACATTGAGGTTACTCAGCCTTCCACCAGCGGCATAATCAATGGTTTGTAGAGTGGAGGGATTGACACGATCGTAAAAGATTTTGACTTGAAGCCAAAGATCAATGCCGTGATGAGGGATTTCATGAAGCAAGTCCTTGAATCTAGTCCAAGCCTCGTAGAGAGTTTCGCCTTGAAGTTGTTGGAACATCAAGATGTCATTCCTTAGTTTGGTAGTTCTCCCCGGTGGGCAAAATTGGGCGATGAAACGAGTGGTGAGATCATCCAAACTTGAGATGGATCCAGCGGGAAGTCGCTCAAGCCAATTACTAGCTTGGTCCCGTAGAGAGAATTGGAAGAGACGCAAGCGCGTAGTCTCCCATGTGGTAGCATCAAGGTCGATAGAGTCAACGATTTTAAGGAAGTCCTTGAGATGCTGATTAGGATCTTCAAAACGAAGTCCATGGAATGCACATCCGTTTTGCACCAACCGGATGGTGTCGGATCTCAGAGCCGTATTTTGAGCGATCGGGGAGCTCAATGGTGTTCCTATAGCCTTGATGGCTCGGTCTAGAGTATTCACCAAGAGTACGGCCTCTTGTCAGGTCAATTGGTGGGTCGATGGGAAGTGGTTGATTTGGTGGTGGGTTATCACCTTCCATGATGAAAAGTGATGGGGTTAAGAACAAAGTGACGAAGAAGGGGGATAGACTACAAGGAAGCTAATGAAAAGAGAAAAAAGCTCAATTGATAGGAATCAAGTGAGTGGACCTAAACGAGATAGAAATCTAACTAGCTATTCTATTCCCCGGCAGGGGCGCCAAAAAATTGATGCGCGCGGGAGGCGCGTTCGGGGTGAAGGAAACTTCCTTTTCGTCGAGCAAGTTTTTCAACCTCCTAAGCAGTGAACCTAATCGTTGTAGTGTAGTATTAAGTAAGCCTCGAGGATTGATATCATTCTCTATGGGAATAGGAATGCTAGTAAGAAATGTATGACGAGAAGGTGAGGGTTGAGGATGATTCTTTTTTTTTTATCTTTTTATAGTTTTTTAGAAAGCTAAGGTAAATATCTTAGGGCAGTTGGTTGGGGGGTGGTACTTCTACCTATTACTTCTACTTATCTAATTATCTAGTTTATCTAATTACTACGGGTAGCTATGTCTATTTGATGTGTGCTCGTATGATGATTAAAAATGTGTTTACCTAGATACTATTACTCCCTAGTTATCTTTTATTGGTCGATTGTTTTATCACACCTTATCTTAACGCGTTGTATTCCTAAGGTCGTAGGGTATGCGTGCCCCCTAGTTCTTTGAGGTTATCTCTCGTTTATGACATACGAAGTCGGCAAGCCTAAGTTATTTCATCCATAAGCCACAACATCATAAGCATACTTAAGCATTAAATACAATGAACGATGCCTAGTTGCACTCCTAAGCCAATTTACAATTAAGATAAGAAACAACCTAACAATAATCAATAACTAGGTTTCATAGATCTAAGCAAACACACAAGAAATTTAGCTAGACATGGTAAACAAGCAAGCATACACACAATCAATCGAATAAGAGATAGAGGTAATGTTACTTTGTATTAAAATACTTATCTCGATGTGTAAAATAGGGTATGGTACCCTAAGATACTGTCCAATTCGGACTACAAACGATTTAGGATTTTTTTTCTCCAAAAGTCTACCTCTCTAAATGCAGAAAAATCAAATTCTATATATAAATTTACACTTGCGACGGCGTAACCTTTTGCATGGGACGCCGTCAGCTCGCCATCATTAGGGTTTTGTCTGGGCCAAGTCATCGATGGGACGGCGTCACCTTAGAGTTATGACGTTGTCGGTCTTTAGTTGGGACGTCGTCTTGATTCTAGATATGGGTCGTCTGAGTTGAAAACTGTGAGTGACGCCCTCCAATATTAAGGCGTGAGGCCGTCATGTTATGTGATGCAGGTTTTAATGACCAGGTTTTAATATTTATAATTACTCGTTATACCTATGGTCTACCCTAATGCACTAACGGGCAGTGTACCCGGTCGTGTGTAGTGCAATATTTGGTAAAACCGAGGAATTAGTCCCCTAGAGCTATGAGGATCGGAAATTAACTTAAGTCTATGTCACGAAATTAATTGCTTATAAGATAGAAATAATAAATTAACTAATAAGACAAGAAAGCAGATAAATGCAAGAGATGTGATCAATGAAGGAGAGTGGTGCTAACCTAGTTAATCCTCCTATCTAGTTATGTCTACGCCTACTTACTTCCAATTACTTCAGGTGGGGTCAAAGTCGAGAGGACAACATTTGGTCAATTCGCCCTAACCTATCAACAAAGATGCCACCACAGGAGAAATCAGGCGCACCGTCATAAGTTCTGTTGTTCCTGGTCCCCTAAACCGAGTCATTAAGTACCGCTACATGCTAGATTTATAACAGTGAGTGCCCGACCGTGAGGAACTTAGACACTCACCCCCTAATTCTTAAGCTCATCCAAACGATAGGTGATCAGTTGGTCAAATCGCACAAGTAGAAAGGGTCGTCAGTTGTTCATATCTTACCCTTCCCATCTCAGTCCGCTCACGTAGGGTCAGTTGGTCATATCTCCTAGGCAATTGGCCTCTATCGCCATTCAAAACTACCGAACCAAGGGTAGCTACCAATACACTATGCATGCATACACTTAGAAATAATTGTACGGAAGTAAAGTAAATGCAAACAAAACAATTAAAGAATCATAACTAGGCCAACACCGGGGTGCTTAGCCAAACATATAATAAATCATACCAACAAATATGAATAAATCATAAATTGAATTGAACATAATGTTTGATACAAATTACTTGATGTAGAGCTAATAATGATGATGATTGCGAGTGAATTCTTCCTTCAAAACTGGCTTTGGACTGTGGAAAATGCCACAGGTGGTGCCTTAATCGACCCACGGGAGAGGGGGTGAAGAGAAATACTCAAAAAATGCAGATTTATGGCGTATTTATAGGCCCGACATAGTTACAGCGTAATTAAATAAATTAATTACGTCGTAACTAAAATAAATAGTTACGTCGTAACTAAGTTACGCCGTAACTACTTACAGAAATCTCAATTTCTTACTTTTCTTGTCATGATAATACCTTGAAAGTATTTTGCACTAGTTGGCGCTAATGGCCTCATCGTACTTCATATTTTTATAACAAGTCCTTGAAGTAAATAAACTTCATATGAATTGTCGCTTTAAGTCCCTGATCGTACTTTTTATTTTTACTTTTCATCCTCGGAGTAAATATTATCTTCATTAAGCCACGGGACTTCAACTCCTTAGCACCCAAGTTAATAATTACGGCGTAATTAAATAACCGAATTACGCGTAACTCTTCAACCGTATATTCATATCCGCTCATGTAATTATCTCTCTGGTAACTAAATTGCCATGTTACGCCGTAACCTTCATAAAAATAATTACGGCGTAACCATAAGAGATGGTTATGCCGTATCCTTCAAAGCTCATATTTAGCGTAACCTTATTAGCTAGTTACGGCGTAATCTTCTAAAAAATCCAAGGTCCTCATAAATCAATATACTTGGCCTTTTATCACTTCTTTTCCGCTCCAACGCCTCATTTATCTTGAAATGCAAATATGAGACGAATATGAAAAATTAAGTACCATATTAATGCAAATGAGGCCATAAACACGAGAATTTGATATATAAAAGATCAGGCTAATTTGATGTTATCATTATGTGACCAAAATTTCCACTGAGCCGTCGCGTGCATGTTTTGATCAAGTCTTCATAGAGGGACGGTGTCGCCCTTTGATTGGGACGCCGTAAGGTACTGTTGATCAGCTTTGAGTGGCTTCGATCTTAACTTTGCCATTTTCTTCATGTATTTGCTCCTTTTCGTCCAAATATGCTTCATTCAAGCATTTTGCTTCCAAAATACCTAAAAAGTGAAAAGGAACGAAATTAAGCAATAACGGATATAAAAGTGGTCTATTTAGGGCTTAAATGAACCCCTAAAAGCGTACATTTTAAATCCTTATCATATATTTTACAGATTAATAAGGAGGTTTTGATTTTGATTTAATTAAACTACTAAACAATAAATAAAACAATTAAACTACTAAAGTTGTGATCGATAAAGAGAAGATAGTGTTTACCATGTTACTTCTACTATATTTATTTAGTTATTCGTTTACTCGTGCAATGATTTAATGTAATGCATTAGTGACATCAGAAATACACAGAAAAACATTTCTATAAAAGGTATACTAAGTTAGATCTCTCTCGTACTTAGTTTTATGCATGCAACATATATTGATGAAGCAATTTATTGGTCTAATCAGTTACAAGCATGTAATAAGTGGTGTCAACTAATCCGTTGGGAATTAAACGCACCAGTACTAATAGACTTAGTACTGCCAAGCATACAGACAAGGATTGCTGAAGATTACACTAGCAGTACTAACTGACTTAGTACTGGTAGTACATATAGTTTGTACTACTTATATGATGTGTATGCATTTTGTATTTATAGAATAGATATTGTGTATATCTTATACAAATAGTTTGATAGTTATCTTGTACAGGACTTCTTGTGCTATAAAAGGAGGTCTTAGGTTAGATGTTCAATACGTATCTTTTGTTAAGCTTCAAGGTTGTAAACCCTAGTGATAGTTGAGATCACTCATATTATAATTAATAATATTGAAGCTTTTGGTTATAACATTGTTCACAACTTGTGTTAATACAAATAAACTGTAAAACGTTTATTTATATTTAGTGATCTCGTTAAGTTTTGTTGACAACAAATATAAAGTTATCATAAGTAAAATTCTAAGAATACATGTTGTTTTGCAAAGTATATACGTTTGATCATTTACATAAATGTTGTAATAATAATATGTTGTAATAAAACATGTAATAGGTTGGGTAATATCCATGGCCCATGACCCATACCCATGGAGCTAAATCTATAACCCGTGACCCATTACATGACATCATGCATGAAATTATGTTGGGTATTATTCATGACCCATGACCCAATGTCCATGACCCATGACCCAAGACCCATGACCCATTGTCTAGATACATTGTATCTTGTTGGGTACCCATGACCCAAAGTCCATGACCCATGGTTCATAACACATAACCATAAGCCGGTTTGCAACCTGAAATCCAGACTAAGCTAACCCAGATAGCTAGATCCATGGAATTGCGTTGGCCGGATCCCTTGGGTGAGGGATTCACCGAAACCGTGGAACATAAGGCATTTTTTCCTATATATAGTGAGTCATTTCTTCATTGTTTCTCACCCTTCTTTCTTACAAATCTCTCATATAATATCCCACTATCCTAACCTCTGATCACTTGATAATTCTAGTAGTTCTTCTCTCTTTTGTTGTGATTCTATTTTAGGTCCTTCATGAAGGCGAGATCACGCTACTCTACAAGTCATCCAAGCAAAGGGTCCTTGATTGATTTGTCCATCCACAAGATTTCAGTAGCATATCTTGTATTTCATATTTCATATAGTTGTTGTGTAATAGTTGTGTAAAGGTTTAATTCTACCTCGTGGAAGAAATCGGTATTTAGCTTTTTACCGAAAAAGTGTAAGGCGTTGTGAGGCTTCTCCACCAATTTGAAGGAGCTCATTGACATAGTGCTTGAACTCTCAAATGGGGTACTCGGGGAGTGGAGTATGGCAAGGAAGGTGTCCTTGTAGCAGAACCACTATAAATCACTTGTGTTAAGCTACTTTATATCCTTTACTTTACTTGCATTCTTTACTTGCTTTATTTATTGCTTGGTACTACTTATTCATCCATAAGAATTCACATAAGATTGAATCTAAATCTTTGAAACTTAAATTAAAATCGGTAAAACTATTCAACCCACCCCCTTCTAGATTTCCACAACTTGTTTATTGTTTCATTCATTCACTCATACATCAAGCATATTAATCTTCTAAAGTATCAAGTAGTAGATTCCACATATTACTTGGTATACCCTCAAAGTATCTACAACATAAGTCTCGAGTGTTTAGATCCTCAGAAGTGGTATATCGAAATTTGGCATCTGTTACTTTGGATTTAGAATATCCTTACTTAATCACTCTGTTTTCCCATCAAGTTCATGAACATGGAGACTTCACAAAACAATGTTGCCGCTAAGTTACCCATGCTCAAACATAATGAGTTTGAGATGTGGAGGCTCAAGATTGAGCAATTCTTTATGGTGCTGAATTATAATCTCTGGGAGGTTATAGAGAATGGAGACTCTTTTACTCCTTCACCAACTGAAACAACAGTTGATGGCAAGAATGTTACTGTCCTTAGCAAAGTTCCTCTTACTGCAGATGAGAAAATAGCAAAGAAGAATAATCACAAAGCTAGGATCTTGTTGTTAAGGGCTATCCCCAATGAACATGTTCTGGCTTTCAATTAATACAAGATTGCCAAAACTTTGTTTGAGGCTATTGTCACTAGGTTTGGTGGTAAAGAAGCTACCAAGAAAACTCAAAAGACTTTGATGAAGCAAAATTTTGAGAACTTCACTGCAACCGACAATGAATCTCTTGATCATATGTTCAACAGATTGCAGAAGTAGAAGTTAGTCAGCAACTGGCTGTATTGGGTGTCAATATTCCTCAAGAAGACCTCAACTTCAAGTTTCTAAAGAGTTTACCTGCTGAATGGTACACACATGTGGTTGTCTGGACGAACAAATCAGAGATTGATACCATGACTTTGAATGACTTATACAATAATTTCAAAATTGTTGAACAGGAAGTTAAGAAGTCTGGAGGCACAAGTGCTAGTTCTGGGGAACATGGCTTTTGTATGCTCACAACAATACCGTCCACTGAAGATGTTAATGTGGCCTCAGGAGTTAGTACTGCTAACCCTAAGGATAGTACTACTAGTTCACAAGGCTGGCGGTCCCAGTATTGGTGATACAACCTTCTATGCTTTTCTATCAAGTCAAGCAAATGGATCTCTGCTCTCTCATGAAGATCTTGAGCAAATTGATGATGATGACTTAGAAGAGATGGACATTAAGTGGAATGTTTCTCTTCTAAGCATGAGAGCTAAGAAGTTCTAGCAGAAAACAGGGAAGAAGATCACCATCAGTGGTGATGATACAGCTGGATTCGAAAAATCAAAGGTGGAATGCTTCAACTGTCACATGATGGGGAATTTTGCTAGGGAGTGCAGACGACCAAAGCAACGAATAATCGATTAGCTCAAATATAGAATCAGCTAAGTTTAGACAAACTGATTAAATCACAAT
>OU343220.1:296421311-296463461 GCA_910596185.1 Chrysanthemum makinoi
AAGAGACACATGTATATGCGTCCTTAAGACAGTGATTTTTTTAGAAGGTTGTTTTGGTTTAGTGAAGGTAATGAACTAAGTATAGTTGTTACGGATGGTGATTAGCATACAATGAACTTCATCCTTGAAGTATTGTAGCTCTTCTCGATCAAAGCAAGATAATCGCTTGATGAGGCAAGTGGTTGTGATTAACTAAAAGAAAATTTAATTTTACAACTTGTTTGATTAGTAATCCTAAGACAACGCAAAGTATTTTCATTGTAAACTTACTTTAGGAAAACATAGGAGTATAAATTTCTCAAGTGAGAGAATGAATATGAGACTATTACTAGCGGTGCTCAATTACGGCTAAACACGACCATTTTACGGGCGATTCCACATACCCAACTTCTCTCAAGGAAGCAATTCAACCGTTAGGTCAAATTGAGTTTCTAGTCCAATAAGTTCTCTAGTATTCATTCTCAAGTTAGGAAAATTTATATTCCTACAATGGCCTATCGAAGAGTAACAATAATGATACTTTGCTTCGTTTATATTAATATTATACTTGAACCAACTAAGGTGACGAAGGTGTCAAAAAAAATTGAAAGTTGTCCATATGGTGAAAAATAAATGGTTGGATGAGCTAGTTCAACATATGTTGTTGGAAAGCTCGAGTTTGGACTTTCGGATATGAAAAATTATATTTGCGTTGCAAAATAATTTACTTGACTATATCGGATGAAATAATCAAGTTTTCAATCCTACTATGAAGCTTGGAGAGCGATCATGAAAAGGAAAACGGGAGAGTACATCATCAACACAAGTGTAGGTTATGATCCGATGTACATTCTTGTTGTTTTTAGAAAACGATACAAGAAAATATGAAATCAAGAAATCTTATAGGCACATAAAACATTTATGTTGCACACATGACAAACTCAATCAAAAAGCCATTTTAGTGTGTTATATGTTTTAAACATTTTTCAACTTATAAAACTAACATTTTTGACACAACTAGATGTTATCCCAAACATTCCTTCAAGTAGAACATTGATTAGTAGAAAATTACTAAATCAACAAGCAAGAGAATAAATAGCAAGGTAAGGAAACCACATATGTTAATCAATCAAACAAGCACAAAAGCTATTTGAGATAAGCAAATAATCAAGTAATGCAAGGGAAACAATTTATCATTTAGCATAGCATACGAAAGTTCTTTTCATCGCTTTGTGTTAAACATGTATACCAAGCTTGATTAGTTTCCTTTATAAATATGATCAAAACCTTAATTTCAAAAGAGGACACATTGTTATTCAAAGATGAAAACATCCGTCTCCAATTAGATCAAAAGTTTGTGCAAAATTTATAACCGAAAAATGACTTTCTATTATAAATCAATGATTCTACAAAATTTTGTTTTGAATCAGTTTATGAAATCATTTTTAAATGAAAGTAGACTCAAATACCTTTAAAACGATAGGTGGCACGACTTCTAACGACTTACGGTTAATTAGTTATGAATTTTTGAAATTCAGACAAAAACTGTCTTCTGTACCACGGATCCCACGGATCCCTTGCTTGAGGGATTCGTCCAGTGTAACCTGAGGGATCCGCTGATCTGACACAGAATTACAAAAATGTACGTTTTGACTCAACAAAAAGGTTTAACCTTTGTAGACTTTTTAGTGAAGTTATATTACCCAGTTTTACCTTTATTCAAGCTTGAATAACAGGATATCTAACAACAAAACTTCAAAAAAAAATCACTAAAACACTTTTCATTTTATGCTTATTATAAGATAGTAGCATATCTCACCATTTTATCCACAAGCAATTTAGCACCTTTTTTACCAAAAATTGTAACTAAGAAAACATACCTTTGCTATAATCCCTTTTTATGGTTTTAGAAACCATAGACGCGAAATACTTCATGATCTTCTAAGATACCCCAATCCTTTGCTAAATATTCTTTTTAGGGAAAGATATGTTTAGAAAAATTCTTCATGATCTTCTTAGGATGCCCAAATCCAAGTATGGAGAATACTTAACAAGGAAAATGTTAGACCATTCTATCATTGTCCAACAATAAACATTATAATGATTTTTAAAACATGACTTTGAAAAATCCTTCTTTGTAGTTTTCAAACATACACGGATCGTATCAAGTTTTTAAAGTACAACATACTCTAAGAAACTTGGTAACGAAGCTCTGATACTAATTGTGGAAAACTAGAAGGGTGGGGGGGTTGAATAGTTTTACCAATTTAAAACTTCCTTTTAAATATTTAGATCGAATTATGTCAATCTATTTGGTTGTTTATGTTAGACGTTGATAGATAGATATATAAACGTGTAATGAAAGATAAAGAGTAAGAAGCACATCACCACGACACAAGTATTTATAGTGGTTCGGCTACAAGGACACCTTCCTTGCCCTACTCCACTCCCCGAGTCACCTACTCGAGAGTTCAGAATACTACACCAATCTCCTCATCGCGGAGAAGCCTTCACAACGTCGCTTAACCTTTTTCCGGTACAAAGCTAAATACCGAGTTCTTTCACACCAAGGCGAACTACACCTAACACAACGTCGCCTACCCTTTATACGGTGCTAGGCTAACCAACGGGTTCTTTCACTCCAAGGTGAACCAATCCTCTCACAACACGCCTACCATTTATTAGGTACTAGGCTAAGCACCTAGTTCTATTACCATGGAGGAACTACTACCCATCACAACACAACACCTAATCTCAAGGAAATCTACTCCTTGTTACAACACCATCAAGGATATCACCATCCTTAGATCTAAACAAATACTATATGTATAACGATGCACCTCATCGATTATACGACCTAGGCATTCTTCCCTAATGCCACTTAATTTGATTCATAGGCATCCTTCACTAATGCCTTTGACACAACGCTTGGCACCTTTCACTAATGCCTTCGTCTTTACACCTTTAGCATTCTTCACTAATGCTTTGACACGGACGTTTAGCACCTTTCACCAATGCTTTCGTCTTGACTCTTTCAGCATCCTTCACTAATGCCTTCAACATCTATGGAGGAAGAAAGAACTATCAACAAGAGAACCTCAGTTGTCTTGATGATGATGAAGCAGGGCAACTCATGGACTTGAGCTTGCTCGACTTCAAAAAGTGGGGATCTTGCCTTTAAGAGGAACCTAGAAGATCACACAAAAACAAAAGACAAACTACATAGATCTCTTTGGATATGAGGTTAGAGGAGTACAATACTTGGAGAGAGTATATGTGAAAAAGTGGTGAGCTAAAAGAAAGAAATGGCTCACTATTTATAGAGAAAATTCTCTACTGTTCCCCGGATCTCACTGATCCCTTCCACAAGGGATCCATCTAGCGTTAAGCTAGGGATCCGTGGGACGCTCCCTTTTACCCATGGGTATTTTGGTTATGGGTCATGGGTCATGGGTTGAACCATGGATCTTTAGCTAGATACAATGTATCTCTTGAGTGCAATGCACTTGGTCACTTGGGTATGAGTTGATCCATGGGTTATGGATATTATCCATGAATGATATAAGCATGATGTTATGCAATGGGTTATGGGTCATGGGCTTTGGGTTGTACCCAACTACATTCAATGTATTTGCCCAATGGGTTGCGGTACTTAAGTTTCTACCCATTTATATTACCCAATATACTACATACTAGTTATGTGTATATTATACCCAATTATGTAAACACTAGTTGTTGTACATATGTATTACTAAACCATAAAATCACTTATACTTGTTTTAGTGTTTTATGTGAAAATGTGAATATGTTAGAAACTATTAGTTCAAACCATTTACGTATTTTATTTGTTTCGTTAATATGATTTTACGTTTGTTATCGACAAAACATTAGAAGATCGTAAAATATAAATAAACGTTTTTACGGCTTATTTGTATTAACACATATGAAAGAGGAGATTCAGACCTTGAAGCACGAGTTACAGGGGCTGAAACAGCAGAGGAAAACTGCAAAGCTTGTGATATCATCTCCATCCTCACCTGATAATGGTGATTCAGAAGGTTTCAATAAAGATTTGGGAAATTCTCCCAAACAGGGGAGGAAAACAGATGCTGAAACCAAGGGGAGGAGAATTCACTTTGGAGATGAAGGTGTTTCAAGTAAAGGTACCGAGGAAGCTGATACTCAAGAAGTTCTTCAACAGAAACTAGAGCAAGAAATTTTAGTATCGCAACCACTGATTTCATTCCCATCAGTAAGAAGTTACCACCGCCGATCAAGCTATTACCACCGCAGAGGAAGAAATCGCTAAGAAGAAAGGTAAAGCTAGCCAGCAGAGTGAAGAGCAACAAGGAAGGAAGATTTCAAAGAAAGAACAAGCTCAAATTGCTCATGATGCAGAGGTTTCTAGAAAGATCAATGAAGATCATGTTGCTAATAAGAAAAGACTGGAGGAGATAGAGATTGCAGACTTCATGGAGGCTAAAAGGCTGGGCAGAATGGACACCATTGATCCAATGGATGTTAATCCAATTTCTACTATTCCACCTACAATTTTTAGAGAAAAGACTCCAGAGTTTAGCTATGTACCTACAGAAGAAGAAATTGATTTCTTGATTGCTAATGATCCAGTAGTCAAGAAGAAGGCAATTGACCTAGTTACAGATAAGTCTTTAACTGAAGAACAAAGAACAGAACAATTAAAAGATTTCATTCAGATGAAGAATAATCAAGCACTTCAAGATGCTATTGTTTCAGTCAAAAAGGGTCAAAAGAAACCAAGACAACTAACCAAGGCACAAGTGATTTCAATGATGAAAGATTATTGTTGCAGTGTTGGTGGCTGGAAAAGACATCAGTTCAAAGGAATGCCTGATAATAAAGTTGAAGGTATCTACTACAGAGTTAAAAGGCAAGACCAAGATTTTATTCCAATGGACTCTGAAGAAGAAGATAGAAGGTATCCTAATCTGAAGAGAAAGGCCAAAGATAGTGAATCTCGACATATTAAGAAGACAAAATTTGTCAAGAACAAGAAGTTCAAACTGAGAAATTCATCAAGAACAAATTGACCGGAATGATATTGATTGAAGAAGAAGATTTTTATCATGAACCATCGCAAGTCGACATCCTATTATTGATTGCGGTGTTTATCGCTAGCAATTTTGCTCAAACATGGAAGATTACAAGGCTAGGTGGTGAAACTTCATCATTCATTCAATTTGAAGAACTCATCAAAGCATGTGACAGGCATGATCTGGATACTTTGTGGAGATTGGTTCAAGAAAGGTTTGATGCTGAAAATCTCAAAGATATGAAGGAAATGCAGTTATGGGTTAATCTAAGAAGGCTTTATGAACCAGATACTAATGATGATTTTTGGAAATTCTCATGTTCATGTCCTGGTACTAAATGGTTTTATTATTATTCATGTGAAGTTTATCATGTGTTTCTACATCGATGGAGTGGATGCATTCATGTTTGCTGAGAAAGAATACCCACTTAGAGCTGGAACTCTCATTGTGATGTTGTGTACAACAATAAGAGTTCATGAAGATAATGAGAAGGTCGTACGCATTGTTACTTAGGCTTCAAGATCAATGTTCAAGAGCTATTCAGCATTAAGAAGAAAGTGCAAGTCGAAAGAATTCCCCAAATCCTACGTAAGATGTAGATTGAAGAAACTTATTGATTTGCAGAGAAATCATAAGTTTATGGGAGGATTGTTGGGAATAAAGCTAAAAGCCACATGATAAGTGGAAGACACCGATAAAGATTACACTAGCAAGGGAAACTCATTACCACTGCCAGTACATTATTACCACTGCTATTAGGATAATTGTTATATAGTCGTATATTGATAAGTATAGAAAAGATCTTGTGTATTCTATATTGTTAGGATTATACTTATCTTGTAAAGGACTCCTTGTGCTATAAAAGGAGATCCTAGGTCATTGTTTAGAGTACGTATTATTCATATAAGCTTCAAGGTGTAACCCTAGTGATAAGCAAGATCACCCGTATTATTTCTTAATAATATTGGAGCTTTGTGTTAAACTGTTCTTACTTACATTACATCATATAATCCATCTTCTAAGTATTACGAAGTATATTCCGCGTGATTATTAATATAATTCAAAATATCACTATCACAAGGTGTGTGTTTAGATCCATCAATATAATATTTTGAAATGAATGATAAAGTTTATTTGACACCAAAACTAACAGTTTATTGCCCACTCTGTGCCTCAAATACTTCTTCAATTACCTGAGATAAACATGCTAAAAAGTCAACAAAATTGTTAAATGAATCTATAGTGTTTATATATAATAATCAGTTGAACACAAGGCTCAATTTGGATAATTGTATAGAAATACAATTATGGTAGAAAACAGTAATATTGTAGTTCAATATATTGCCCTAAGTGTCGTGACACTCAAACGTTAACGTGTGTGATATCATGGAAATGATATAAATGTTATGCACCATAAAATAGTGAAAGTATGGGGCCCTCGTGTAGGAATTTTCCATCTTCCTACTTTATCAAGTAAAGTGAATTTAGTTACCATTCCGGCTAACTCAAATGGGGCGTCAGCAGCCAATAGATCTATTCACTATATTCGCGTTCACTCGCAAGTGATTCAATGGTTCATGACAAGAGGGACTTTTTGGCAATAATGGTAACTTAGGCAATATCAATGGTTGGAGAACTTATGCTTGAGTCAATTGACCTAGGTTCAAGTCCCATCATTGGCATTTGCTTCATATAGGTACCCACCTCCGCAAAACCTATGGGCACATTGGAGAGACTTTGTGAATAAGAGCTCAGGGGTCCGAGTCTTGGCTCGTGATCACTCCAGTTGGTGCCCCACTAGGCCAGGAGAGTTGCCGGAGCTATTCCTTGTGGGCTGGACAATGGCTGGTGCAAAAAGGCACCCGGGGTCAGGGTGTTCCCGCCAATATACACCTTTTTTGTGAATCACGCATAACATACAGAAAAATACTTGTGTTCAGATTTGTAGCATGTATCTCCTTACGAGTTTGTAAAACATATAAAAGTGAGACTATGAGCTCACCTGAGTGGTAGTTAATAAAGTAAGTGATGTCAAATGCAATGTGGTAACAGCTCCAACACACGACCTAAATAATATGGAAGTCTAAGATTTCGATAGTTTTAAGCTTGACTTAATGGGAATAATGATTATTGAATTAGCATCGGGTAATGAACTTATTTGTGGTAAGGATGGCTTGAAATGCTTAAAATGCTTAAAGTTCAAATTCAATATTATTATATGTAATATTTATGTATTTAGTATCCATAGATATCATTTCTTCAAAAGTTAGTTGATGATAAATTATGTTATACGTTAAAAAGCTTTGTTATATATATATATTTATATACGTATCGTTATTTAAATAATTTTTACGCAATTTCTAATCGATTTCTTAGGATATAAATTATAAGATACTAGTGTGTCAATATAATAATAAAGTTACTGAGCAAACCTTCAAGTTATATGAAACTTACACTTTTAACTTTAACGGTAAAACATTTACACTTTTAGATCAAGGTTATAATATATTTACATTTTTGGCTTATACTATTCAAGTATAACATTTTAACACTCAGGATTCCCAAATATTCATTTTCCATCCTTAAATTATCAAAATGACAGTTTTGACACTAACTTATAGAAAAGTTACGCTTGTTAACCCTAAAGTTATATATTTTGCATTTCTAGTCCAAAATTAAATATATTTACAATTTAAGCCTTAACCTTTCAAACATTACGTATTTACATTCAAAAGTTTTCATATATTCAGTTTATAACCTCAGGATATCAAAATGATAGTTTCTACCCTAACTTTCATAAAAGTTACATTTTTAACCCAAGTTGCGTAAAATTTGCATTTTTAGTCCAAAAAACATCATTTTCAAGGTTTAGCATTTTTATTTTCTAAATAAGTTTATAACAGCTTATATGAGCTTATGAAACAGCTTATTTGCCAAAAGATAGCTTATTGAGGGGTTATTGGGCCTTAAGAGTACGTTTTAGGCCCATTAAGGTTTTTAAAGGCTTAATGGGCTTAAAATTTGTTGGGCTTTCTCATTGACTGAAATAAGGCCAATTCACGTATTTGAACTGCACGTCAGCTGCTTATTGGATCAGCGTATTTGAGAATGCTTATAGGCTAATTAGACTATTAAGGCTCATTAGATACCTTTTAGTTTTAAATATACTATTTCGAGGGGGCTTAGCGTATAGGTTTAAAAACGCGTTAAATGAGCTTATCAAAGTTGCTTATTGGTGTGGCTTATTTGTTTGGCTTATTGGCTATTGGGATGAGCCTTTAGTCAGACATAGTACACATTTGCAATGGGTTTAACATGCCATTTCCTTATTGATCTTAGTTCATGATCGTGGTGTATTAAACTTAAGTAAAAAGGGCATGGGTCAAGACGACTTAGAAATGTGCTACAAAGTTTTTTAAACCTTGTTATATGTTACTAATAAGTGTTCTACTCCAAGCCATGCCATACCAAGAATCAGTTGGTCACCAAATATGGGAATATGAATAACAAGAGCATAAAAATAAAAAGGGCAAGCTTGTTATGGCTCGTACATTATATAGAGTGACCAAAATATGAAAAATAGGCTAAGTGCGTCGAGAGGACTTACTACACCACAAAAGGGTGGGGATAACACGACTGTGAGTCTAGGATTTGGTATAAGGACCTCGTAGCTTGTTAGACCACCCAACAAAGAACCACTAGCAACTCTTAAACGACTTGAGCTCGTATTTAAACCCTTGGAATTCTGGCTCTTTCTCTCGTACACACAACAGGGAGAAATGGACTTGAAATGTTTTTAATGGTGAATGTTTGTGAGTGAATGTATGAGAGGGTGTGCACGGGACATCTTATACACAAGTTGGGTTGATAAGATGCCCAAGTTATTAGGATAAGGGGGTGTGGTAAAATGTAACTTAGGCCTAGGGTACTCAAGTGAGTTTGGAACTAGTTTTAAATGGTTTAAGTGTTAGGAATTGGAAATTCCATAAGGAAGTGTCGGTCACCCCAATTATTGTTTAGCATATCTTAGCTAGTAGACTTTACGTTATTTAGTAGTTATTAGTTAGTTATTAGTTTAAGTAACACCGTGGAGGAAGGACGGTCTTACCCACTGTATGCCTAATCCACAGTCCGAAGGAGGACGTGTAGTATGTAATTATAAATACCCTCTACCTCCCAAGGTAGAGGGTTGGACCTTTCACTTAATCTAACCTTCTTTCTTTGTTTATTTTATCTCTAGAAAGGCTCCCATTTTCTACTTTCTCTCACTAAACTCTTGTATAATTCGACTCTATATGTGATTGATAGTGTGTTTATGAAAACCAATATCTAAAAATTGGTATCAAGAGCTATGGTTTGATCACTCATCTTTCATGTTCTTGGATTTCTAGTGGTTTTCATATGGTTTTTGGGTTTGAATGAGTTTAGAGTAGTTTGCATCATTTGGATCATTTCTAGTGTTAAAGTTTGGATTTTGATTGTACTTTTGTGTTTAGAATCATTATAAGTGTTTAGATTTTGATTTGGAAGGCTTGAATCATCGTGGTTGAGTGATTTTTGGATTGATAAGTGGTGTTTGTGAAGTTTTCTTGGATGCGAGTTGTGTCACGGTAAAACATTCTTATATGCAAGTTGTCCCATATTTGTGAAGCGAGTTGTCCTATATGCGAGTTTTCTATAGAGACAAAATGAAAAACAGGACAAAGTAGTGGGTGTACTTGTGTACTATGCGAGTTGTCAGCCTAAGCGAGTTGTCTATTAAGCGTGTTGTCAGCCTAAGCGAGTTGTCAGCCTAAGCGAGTTTCCTATGCGAGTTGTGTTATGCGACTTGTCTATTAAGCGAGTTGTCTGTTTATGCGAGTTGTGCTTCATGCGACTTGTCTATTAAGCGAGGTGTCATCAAAGCGAGTTGACTTGGGTGCGAGTTTTCTAAGGTGCGAGTTGTCTCCAGTGCGTTTTGTTGACTTTTCCCGACAAAACTTCAAACGGCCATAACTTTTGAACCGTAACTCTGTTTTCAGCGTTCTACCCATCAAAACGACCGTGAGAACGAGGAGAATGGCGCACTGAATTAAAGTTCATTCGGGTCAACTTTCAAGGCCTAAATCCGCTCCGAACATAAGTTAATGAGGTTTTTATGTTTTTAGACCTAAATTTCTCCGTAAAAACGGGCATTAACCAATCCAAATCTCAACCAAACAACATCTCTGCTAATCCTACAAATAATCATATGTCCTAACACACAATTGTCTATCATTGTGTCGATCCATCAGTCATCTTAACACATTCCATTGGTCATTGCTTAACGGTTTGGTCTTGATTTTAGTAAAATCCCGTGAAAGATTTTATTTCTCGGTTTAAATCACAGACTTGTAAAATCCCGTGTACACAGCAACATCATGTCTTACACTCCTGATTCAGTGATTTCGGAAGTACTTAAATTGTATGATGCTGTGGACAACAATGATAATGTATGCTACACTGAACGATTAAAGATGATTGAATCAATCAATGAGGATGTGAGATCTTCATGTTCAGAGTCTGAAGAGAGAGAATTGCACCTGTTTAGACTAAATAATGCCATGCAAATGGAATGTAGCATTGAACCTTATCAACAACTTCACTCACATCTCATGTTACTCACACCTATAGGAATGGAACGAACATGCAATGCCCTTTTCCGTCAAGATTTATCCACATTAACGGGAACATTACTATTGAACTTAGAACAATTGGAACAACAACTTGATAAAGAAAATGTTCAAAAGGATAGTTCCAGTGCTGCACTTCAAGTGATCCACAACCAATTTCAATCATCATCAAGGAGAATTTACATCAGATTATGATCAAGACATGAATGAAATGTCTTTCAAGAGACACACTAGAATGGAAATTAGCGTCTTCATAGAGACACTTATCCATCTCATGGATAATGTGGAGAAGTATATTGAGGAAGTTACTCAGAAAGATGAAAAAGTGGATGAGAATCTGGTGCAGTTGAGAGAAAGTTGTGATGAGTTGGGTAATGTATCAGTTGAAGAATCAGGTGTTGCTGAATGCAGAATGTCAGAGACAACAAATAATGATGTAACCAGCTCTTCAGTTACTCCTAACACACAAGAAGTAGATGCAGGAATCAGAAAGGGGAATGAATGTCGGGCACAATCAAAAGATTGTAATGTTGAGTCGGGTAAAGCACCAGATGATGGATCAGTTGACACTGAATATAGAGGCCCAAAGATAGATAAGCTTGACATAGCCAGCGGTCCAGTGACTCTTGTTACACATGATGTGGATACAGATATCAGACCGAAAATAAAATAGGTGTCATGTAATGAGGTACCCTTAACTGTTCAACATAGTGCATCTGCTAAAGTACTTAAAGAAACTGATCATGTTGCTGAACATGACTTTGATAAATGTTCGGTAACTGAGTTTGAGATTAAGTGTTTCAAAACAAAAGATATGGTTGATAAAAAGGCTTTTGATGAACTGTCAAACAAATTCTCAAATCTTGAAAAACATTGCATTTCACTTGAAATTGCGATACAGAGAAAAGAATAAAGTTTTCAACTTAACAAACCATGTACAAATCCCGAACTTCCTGAATTCCGTGAACTTTTTGAAATTAACACTTTGAAAGCTCAGCTTCAAGACAAAGAGTCAACCATTTACAATCTGAAGAAACATATTTCTGTCCTGAATTTGAAAAGTAATTTAGTCATGACTAAACAAGACATCGATGCTATTAAAACAAGAAATAATGAATTGGAAATTTATGTGGCTAAATTACTTAAGGAAAATGAGACTTTGAAAAGGCATCAAAAGGACCTAAGCGACTCTATCAATGAAACTAGAACTAAGTCCATGGAACAAATAAAATCTTTGATAGCAAAAATTGATGAACTCAAAGCTCAAATTCAGGATAAGAGTTTTGCGATAGTTGCCTTAAAGAATGAGCTTAGAAAAACTGTAGGGAGAAGTGTGAACACTAAGTTTACAAAACCATCAACCTTGGGGAAGCCAGCTTCTCATTCTATTAGAGACCGGTTCGTTGTTAGGCAACCTACTGCATTTATATCTGAAAGAACAAAATTTTCAAAAACACGGTTTGCCTCCCAAGTTGATGTGAAACAAGTTTTGTCAAAACCAGTCACTTCACCTTATTTGCCTAAGAATTCACATGATATGAATGACTTGTTCAATAACTATGGTCAAGAAGAAGCTAAGAAAAAGGCACAGATTCAAAAAGATGGAATGTTAGGTGCTAGACCTAGGGTGATGAATTCTTTGAGATTTCAAGGCACTACTAGTAGTTTTAAACCATTACCTAGGAACACTCAACTTAACACTAGGAATTGGCCTGGATCTAAGAGTAGTTACGTTTTGAATAAAGCTATTCCCATAGCAGATTACTCTAAGAACTCTAGATCATTTTCTGATTTCAAACAAGCTGTTTGCTCAAATTGTATGAAATGCATCTTTAAGGCACATCATGATAATTGTTTTTCAAAATCCCTAAAAAAAGTAAATGCTCATGCAAAGGTTCAACCTGTTAAGTCTAGGAGTTTCACTAAGTCATCTACTGGGTATATGAAGCAAAACAAACCAAAAACTTCGCCTAGATGGATACCAACTGCTAAATCTTTGGAAACTAGGAATAAGGATATGTCTTCCACTATGCATAAGAAGCCTAACAATCCTAGACCTTGCAATAAGTGGATACCGTCTGGTAGAATGTTTAAGGATGCTGGACTTAGGTGGATACCTACCGGAAAGTTGTTTACCAACGGAAAAATCAAGGTTGACAGTGAAACCCCAAAGGGTTTGGATACTAATGTCACTAACCTATATATATGCAATCAAGCTTGTAATGTTAGTGCAGGTAGTCCTTACTTAGTTGCAGATACTTCGATCCTTCAATACATGGACTGGCTTAAAGTATGGATAACAAAAGGATTGATATCTCATAACTCACGAGTTCTAGTAACTCAACCTTGATATTCAATCACCTATGACGTCTGTTCACATCAGTTCAGGCCTCGTACTTCATCATTATGGCGTCTGTAGATATCACTTCAGGCCCCATTCCTCAAAGAAAAGAAAAGTGTACGCCCCAGTGCGCTTTATCTTCAGAAGAAGAGAAATCTTCATTTTTATGACCATTCTCATCAACAAGCTTCATGTTTTTCCATGCTCACTCAATCCTCAAGTGGATCTACGTTCATTGGTGTATATTCTTATTCACTTGCTTAATCAAAAATGGCAAACTTTATTTGTAATTTTTGAGGGGGAGAAGAGTGAATACACTACATGTTGATGGATGCTTGATTTATGGTCATACGACTCTCCAACGCCTAATGTCTTCACTCACTAAGGATAACTGGGATTTACTGTTTGGGATTCATTGTTTTCAAGATATGTTTGATGAGTACTTCCAACCTCCAATGAATGTTGATCATCCAGTTTCTGAAGCTCATGCTCCGGTTCAACTGGTTCACCATCTAAGAAGTACTTCTCGGAATTCTCAAGAAACCTTATCTCTAGTTATTTCACAAGGCGTTGATAATGACTATCATGATATTGTAGTTGAACTATTGAATAATGATCCGCTCTTTGGTATTCCTTTGCCAAATCTTCACGGATTATTATTCCTCTTATTGTGCACTCTGTAAATCAACCACATGAACATTAAGGAAAATGACTACCTCATCCGCTTGAAGACATTATTGGTGAATCTTCCAAATCAGTCTCTATATGTATATCTTTAGGAAGATGGCATTGATGTTGAGGAATCATTTGATTCAACTCATTCAATGGATCGATGTAAATTCGATTTTATGTTTATTCACATGTTGGGCATTTGACACAAGTTGATTACTTCGGAGTTAATCATGTATCACTTATTTGAGATTGAAGTTGACTTTCACAAAGGTCTGTTCTTATTTGATAACTTGCTCGGGCTTAAGAATTTGAGTTGAAGACTTGGTTTATCTAGTTACCACTGTCGGGTAGATGGTTGAAGACCTGGTTAACTATCACTATTAGGAGTTACATTGTTTTACTCAGTATCACACGTAGATTACGTTGTGGATAATCGCAAGAGGTGTTAATGTCTCATACTTTGTTTGAGTATTGAGTACTTAGAGATTTTCTTGGAGCGTAAATTCTCGACACCGTTCTTCCAACATTAGTGGAAGATTAAGATACAAATGCGGGGAACTCTTCTTCAGTTTCAAGTTTGGTATATCGGGTTTTCTTCATCAGTGGTCACTTCTAATTGTCTACATCTAGGTTCATTAAGATAGTCAGTGAGAGTTTCTGTAGCAGTTGATTTTCACAGGATTCAGTTGAGCTAATTGTTTGTTCTTCTCTATTTCAAGAGTATTTGGCATATATAATGTGTTGCTGATTCTGAGGTATCAAAACCAGCAAGGGGAAGGAGATATACATCTAAACACACAACGAGTACACATGATGAACTTAATACTTCTTCTCTGTTGAAGTAATCCCGGGAAATACAAATGTCATAACCGCAGAGAAACTCAGTGTTTAACTCGTAGCCTTTGGTGTTATTCCAACTATTTTGGGGAAGGATGTATTATTCCAACTATTTGGGGGAAGGATATATTATTCTAATTATTTGGGGGAAGGATGCATTATTCCAACCATTTGGGGGAAGTGGTCTCTGGATACTTTTGGTATGTGTTAACTAAGCTTTCAGTAGGAAGAAATATGAGAAGAATATGTGAGCGAGATGATATTGCTTATCGACATCTTCTATATGATTTATGGTAGTGCTTCCGATTATTGCTTCATGTACACAATGCAATGATGATTCCGATGAGATCGCAACCATTAGGGGAGAGATATGTGTACATCAAGGATGCACAACATGTTCACTTCGCAACAATCAAGGGATATATATGTGTACATCAAGGATGCACAACATGTTCACTTGATCGAGCTAATTCAGTTATTCTGGAGTTGACATCCGCAGAGATGATTAGTAACTCAACATGTTACATGGATGTCATCGTCTCTACTCTTGTTGGGTACATGTGTACATTATGGGCTGATTGGTTATATGAAATATAACTGGAATGCATTTGGTGAAATGAAGATGTTGACATATGGTTCTCCCGAATACACAACTGCTCAAACTCGAAGAGTAATGTGTACATAGGGGACGCACAACAGGTTCATGTGATAGAGCTTAATCATGTATTCCGAGTTTGATAGCCGCAAAGATGATCAGTGTTTAAACTTGTTACTTCGGTGTTCTCGTGTTCTTCGGAGTGTTGAGCTTCATTCAATGAGACTGTTTCTCTTCACATTCTACTTCTTGAGTAAATGGTCTTTATTCGAAGATTGTCGGTTTGGGGGGAAGCTACCAAAGTCTCACTTTCTGTTGGCTCAATTTCTGACGTCCATTCAAGAGTCTCGAAAGCTTTGGTGGTGAAAGTTTAAGAAATGATGAATTCTATCTTCTACCAAGTGCAGAACGATATCCTTATCTCGATACTTGTATCATCATCTTCTTAAACTATATCATCTTATTTGTATATATTTATCAAAAATCAAAATAGAAAAATATAAAATTTTCAAAAAATCCATAAAAATCAGAAAATTTAAAAAATTCTAAAAAATATTGCTTTTCTCAAGACATGTCTTCTGGTATCGATAACATCTACGGTCCTAGAAATGTCATTCAACAATGGCACGGGACTTTAGATGAAGTTCGAGCAGGAGTTGTAAATGTTTTTTTCAAAACTTGTCTCAAACAATGGCTTGTAGTTATTTCAGACTGTAACCCGCGCTTAAGAATGGCTTGCTATTATTTCTGATAGCAACCCGCTCTTCAAGGAAGGAAAGTGTTGCGCTAAACCAATTTTCAAAACATTTCGTGCACTTATCCTAAAACAAATGAGGAAAGTATGTCGAAGGACTGCTGTCCCTACTCAAATATTTTTCATTCTAAAATTTAAAAATATTTGTTTTAACAAAATGGTGGTAAATTGAGTTGCTTGAAAATCAATCAGAATCATGTTTTCATAAATTTGAAAAACCTAATCAATGACCTCGGCTTATTTAAAACTTTTCATAGAAAGAGTCATTGATTGAGGGGGAGAATGTTTTTCAAATTTATATCTGTTAGGAATTGGAAATTCCATGTTAAAGTGTTGGTCACCCCAATAATGGTCTAGCATATGTTAGCTCATAGATTTGTCGTTGTTTACGTTATTTAATAGTTAATTAGTTAGTCAGTAGCGTAGAATAGTTTAGTGTAACACCGTGGAGGAAGGACGGGTCTTTACCCACTGTAT
The DNA here is from genome assembly GCA_910596185.1 of Chrysanthemum makinoi. Classification (NCBI taxonomy): domain Eukaryota; kingdom Viridiplantae; phylum Streptophyta; class Magnoliopsida; order Asterales; family Asteraceae; genus Chrysanthemum; species Chrysanthemum makinoi. The sequence goes on from OU343220.1 coordinate 296,437,690, forward strand.
ACCTGATCCACAGGCCGATAGGAGGTCGTTATGTTTGTAAGTATAAATACCCCTTCCATCCATGGAAGGGGTGGAGCTTTTCAATCTAACCTTTTACATTTTACAAAGCAACTCTCTAGCAAGAAACTCACTCTCTCTAACTATGGCAAACATGTATTTTGATCATCCAAGACCACCCGAATCATCAACACAATAATATTCGATCCTACAAATGGTATCAGAGCCAGGTTTTTGTGTTGTGTTTGATTTGAATGGTTCGTACGTGGTTAATGTGTGGTTTTTCACTGTTTTGTTATCTTTTGTTAAACTACTTCATTACTGTTTTGTGATGTATTCACTTTGGTCAAAATATGTCTTTGGTCATTTCATAGTTTAAAGCTTATATTTGTCTTGTGTCTTTTGGTCCAAACAGCATATATCATATTTTTTAGACATTCTTTTTTACCAAAGCTGTGTTATATTTGTGGGCAATCATATCAATGTATTCTAAGTGGTCGTTTTGGGTCTATATCTGTTGTCAAACCAGGTACTTTTTCTGGGTAACACATTTATGTGGTCAAACTAGGTCATAGAAGCAGTTTTTATGCTATTTTTTCTGGGTTTGATGCTATTTGAAAAATGGTTTGTTCTTGCTAGCGATTTGACTGTAAACAAATGTCCAGATGCATTGTATGGTAAGTAGCGACTTGTACTTACAAGTCCTAGCGACTTGTTAACTGAAGTATGCAGCGATTTGTCATTATTGAATGACAAGCGAGTTGGTTACAGAAAGTGTTAGCGACTTGTATGTTTTTTTTAAAAGGCTTAACGAGTTGTTTACAGAAAATCTTAGCGACTTGACTCGTAATTTGGCTAGCGACTTGCTTATGAAAAATGTAGCGACTTGTACTGGTTTGAATTTTGAGTCAAACTAAAAATTGGTTAGCGACTTGTTTTGGACAGAAAGGATGAAGAAGAATGCAAACCACGACCAATTGACCAATACCAAATACCTTTGACTCATCATTAACATCAGATAACAAACCATCATCTGTCCACAATTTTCTTAAAACGAATTGACAAGAGACAATCCAAAAGACTCGTTCTAAAACCTATACTGCCACTGCCAACTCGAATTCAAAAACAAACAACCTCAACCTCTCCTCAACTCTCATTCATACTAGACTCAAAATTTTATATATATAAAAGACATAATCGATCTCAGTTAGGTTCAAGTTCTTTGCAATCTCTTAATCTATTGTTTTAATTGAACCATGATTCATCATAGATCCATTTCGAAGACAAAGCTTCATTATTTATCCGAACAATAAGAAAAGTATTATCACAAGAATATGCTATACTTTCTTGGTTCGATTATTGATCTTACAAGGACGATAACAACAACTCCAAACGGATTAAACCTACCTGAGACCCTTATTCAAGGATCTTGAAGCCGTGATGCCCTCTTGATACAACTTAAAGCAGAAAAATAAAGGGTGCGGTTGAGTTTGTGCTTGTGAATCATTTCGAATGGATTCGTAAACTGATGATGATGAGATGAGTTGTAGTGACGATTTTGATCGGTAAAAATTATGGAGATGTGTTCTAGATCAAATCTATTTTTTGAGAGATATGTGGAGAGGAGAGTTTATGAGAAAGTGTGGTTTTTAGGTTAAATGACTTTTAATACCGTGTAGTTAGGGTTATTTATCTTTAACTGGATATACGAAGGTTTTGAGTGGATCGTGTCTATTGTGTTTACATGGGCCGAGTATTAATTGTCATAATTCTGCTATATTACTCCTCAATTGGGCCGGATCTGACATGATATACATTGGGCTGGCTTGGATGTTTTTTTTTTTAATTTGCTTGTGGGTTGTTTGGACTCTAACGCTGTTATGTGAAACGAGATTGAATACTTGTCCATTAATAATATCCGAATGCATTTTGTGCATTAATATCCGAATGCATTTTTGGTGGATCCGGTCTATTGAATATTTGTGAAACGAGATTAATGTGGTGTTGGATTTGACCGAGTTTGAGTAATTTGTGTGATGGTTTGGATAATGGACTGATGGGCGTCTCAATACTGGATCATATTAATACAATTTGAATGATATGAGACTTGATCATGTGTTCTGATGAGATTTGATGAAAAGTGTTGATGATGAGATTTGGTATAATGCTGAGATTTGATGTGTTATGCGGGTTGATACTTTGGTTTATACATTTTCACGAAGAATATGATGTCACGGCTTGGTTTGATGGTTGAACAAAGTTGACTTGGGGTTGTTTGGACGGTATTTATTATTTGGATTTGAAGTAAGGTTTTTCGGGCTCGTTTACTTATTTTATCTTCTTTCTTTCTACCCTTCCACGAAGATGACTTGTTTGGGTATTTACAGAGTGTGATAAAGACTTGGCTATTTAGTTACGGTTGTGATTCTTTCTCGCTTAACCCACAATGTAGCTATCACTTCGATGTCTCACTCAATTGAGAATGTCAAGAGGTTTTGTACATTGGGTACACCGTTTCTTCTTCACAAGGATTAGTACAAGTTTAGGTAACAATTCTGGGGAATTCTACTTCATGATCGAGTTTGACATATCGGGTTTACTTCTCCAAGTGGTCACATCAACAGCTGTCAGAATGCGTGAATGATGAGTTTACCAAAGTGTTTATTGGATGGTTGATGTTATTGTTGATGGTGGATAATGAACCGTTGATGAACCACTGCATGTTCCCCTAAAACAGATATTCACCGAAACCAAAGTTGTCATAACACATTCAAGCTGACATTGTTTACGGTTTTGTCTTGATTTTGTAAAATCCCGCGAAAGAACCTATTTCTCGGTTTAAATCATAGACTTGTAAAATTCCGTGACAATGGAAACATTCTGGTAATTGTAAAGTACATTTCCGGATCTATCTTACGGTTTATTCTTGGTTTTGTAAAATCCCGCGAAAGAAACTACTTCTCGGTTTAAACCATAGAGTTGTAAAATCCCGTAATGATGGAACCATCTTGGAGAAAGGAAAGTGTATTTAGAGATCTCTTTTGATGCTGGTGCTACGGTTTCTATTTCAAAGAAGAGATAAAAGAGTGTACTTCATGAATTGGATGTGTGATTGAATATCGTCATGGCAGTTTGGTTATTATATGGTTTTACGGGGTTTTGTGCTTCTAACCATGGTCGGGATGAAACCATTATCAAAGTTCGTTTAAATGTCAAAGAAGGCTAGATTTGAGCAGTTAACAAGAAGATGTGACAACGGCGTTAATTCAGTATTATTTATTTGAGGTTGAAGTGAATTATCACGAGCAAGTGTACTTAGTATCTGAAGGTATCGGGGATGGATGGATGAAGATTCTTCATGATCCTTGTTCGAGCTTATTATAAAAAATGAAGACTTGGAAATCTAGTTATTGTTGGGTGTCTTTTACTTTTTCTTTTACCACTTGGGGGAATTGGGCTCATACCACTACAAAATAACTATCACTTTAAGGAGTTACGTTGTAGTGCTCAGGGTCACATTCAATTGTGGATTTTCAAGAGGTAATGTACGTCTTATACTTGATGGTTGGTTGGTTGAAGAGTATAGAGTACATAGAGAGTACTTAGAGATGCTAATGGAAATCGGCACCGCTTTTTGTTACATATGTGCAAGTTTAAGTCACGAGTTCGGGGTAGTTTACTTCAAGGTCAAATTCATCATATTGGGTTTCTCCATCACTTGTCACGACAAAGAGCCTACATAATGATAATGGGGATGATTACATGTCTTGCCAAGAGGGCTGAAAAGAGAGAGATTATGACGTATGAACACAACAGTTCATGCCTCGAACTCTAAAGAAAAGAAAAGTGTACGCTTTCAGGCGCTTTATCTTCGAAAGAAGAGAAATCTTCTTATGAAGTATGAACACAACAGTTCATGCCTCGTACTCTAAAGAAAAGAAAAGTGTACGTATCAGTGAGCTTTATCTTCTGAAGATGAGAAATCTTTTCATGACCATTCTAATCAACATGCTTCATACTTTTCCATGCGCCATTTATCAAGTGTAAACCGGACTACCGATGATTGTTTTCTTATTCCACTTGCTCAACTATAATGACGATGGTGACATCCTGTGCTAATTTTGCGGGGGAGAAGTGTGAATTGACTACATTTGGATGATTTTCACTTGTTTAATCAAGAATGGCATCTCCGTATGCAATTCTTGAGGGGGAGAAGAAGTGTGATAATTCTGCATGGTTGATTGGCAAATGAGAATATATGGTCATAAGGCTCCTAACTCATGTAAGAACCGAGCTTCTTCTTATCGGGTCATCTTTACATGGAGTTTCGTCTATGAGCCGTTGGTTGACATCTTCACACGGGCTGATTTAATTAATGACAAAGTGCTTCTAGTTGCTGGGCTGATTTCTTTGATGAACATCTTTCTGTTCTTGTTTGATTGGGAGGGATCTTAGTTAAGGAGATTTGCTACATATAAGGTAATTGGAACACATTTGGTGAGATGAAGATGTTAACTTTGTATTCCCCATTCGGAAAATCTTGAAGAAGGTCGAGTCTACAGTCGGTTCTACATTCTCTGCTACATGTTAGAAGACTTAAGACGAGTTGCATTTGAGTATTTAAAAACTTCTTCTTAATTCATGCATTCATCATAAAGATTGTCGGTTTAGGGGAAAGCACTAATTGGGGGAGGGTGAAATGTCTGATTTAATCCCCAATTAGACTTGCTCACACTGTACTTCAGCAAGTTGATTCTCACAAAGACTTCAAGCGTTCTTCTCAACAAATTTCTAGTATTTGGGCTTATAATATGTTGCTGATTCTGAAGTGTCAAAACCAGCAAGGGGAAGGAGACACGTATCTAAACGCGAGTAAACTTGATGAACTTAATACTTCTAAGTAATTGAAGATATCCCTGGAAGACAAATGTTATTACCGCAGAGAAACTCAAGGTTTGACTCATGGCGAGTAAACTTGATGAACTTAATTCTTCTAAGTGATTGAAGATATCCCGAGAAAACATATGTCATGACCGCAGAGAAACTCAAGGTTTACTCATCAAGGCGTTTAGTGTTCTTATTCCAACTACATGGGGGAAGAGATGTAAGACTTAGTTTCTGATGATAAAAAGAGGTACACAAGTGTGTGATGATTTAGATGTTATCGCAATCATCAGGGGAGAGAGGATTGTGTACATTGGGGACGCTCAGCTGTTTCACTTGAGTGCTTAATCAGTGATTCAGAGATCACTTATTCTGGAGTTGAAATGCGCAGAGATAGTCCTCCGCAGAGATAATCGATTCGCCTGCTTCTTCAATGTTATCGGTTATTCTCTTTTGGGCATTCAGTACTTCGGTTCTTGAGCTTCATGCACTGTCTTCAGGGGGAGAGAAAAGTATACATCGGGGTTATTCTTTGGCTATTGGACTTAATCGCTACTGATGGTATAAGTTTCTTTGTCTTCGGTATGTGTATTCGGATTCGTGAGCTCTAGTCTAAGAGACTGACTGCATCAATTCATCTACTTGGGGGAAGTGTTCTCTTGGCACCTTTTGGAATGGATTGCTTCAGACTTTAGTGGAAAAGGAATTTGAGAAGATTATTCAAATGTGGGATGATACGTTGTTGTTGTTCTATTGGATGATATAACCTCGAATGAAGAATCACGGTGATTATTCTTAAAAGGAGCAGTGGGATTTATGATAATGGTGTGCTTCTATGTGCACCTGGCTAAAGCAAGCTTGAAATAGAGCTTCGAATGTGCTTCTATGTGTATCCCTAAAACTCTCTTTGGGCATTCGATAACATCTATCTTCTAACAAAAACCCATAAAAATCAGAAAATTTAAAAAATACCAAAAATATTGTTTTCAAGACATGTCTTCTGGTATCGATAACATCTACGGTCTTAGAAATGTCATTCAATAATGGCACGGACTTTAGATGAAGTTCGAGCAGGAGGTGTATATATTTCTTTCTAAACATGTCTCAAAACATGTCTTGCAGTTATTTCAGATCAGACCCGCGCTTAAAAATATGGCTTGCTATTATTTGAGATAGCAACCCGCTCTTTAAGGAAGGAAAGTGTTGCGCTAAACCAATTTTCAAATATTATCGTGCACTTATCCTAAATCAAAATGAGGAAATTATGTCGAAGGATCTGTTGCTCCTACACAAATGTTTTTCCGTCTAAAATTCTTCAGAAAAATATTTGTTGTTTTAAAAAATGGTGGTAAATGAGTTGTTTGAAAATCAATCAGATTCAGAGTTTTTCGTAAAAAAAATTGAAAACTCAATCAATGACTTCAGCGCTTTTAAACTTTTCATAAAATGAGCCATTGATTTAGGGGGAGAATGTTTTCAAATCTATATCATCTAACGAGATTATCTAACTATCCTATATGCTTAATTGAAAAAGATGTTAACCTACGTTGAAGGACTAGGTGCCCAGGATATGATTTTTAGGATTAGATGATTATAGTTTGATTAACACATTATTCCCATGCCATATATGAATTGATTGATATGTTGAATTGACTTTTATTAGTCGATTGTTGTTTGAGTGATGTCGACCACCATATATCTGTATGTGTGTTCACTAACGTATGCAGGTATTTGGTATAAGAATGTTCCTGATCCGGATCCCACAAATGAAGATGATTGGATGCCGAAAGGAAAGCGTAACTATATCTTGGGTATACAAATGAAGAAACGGAGCTTAATTGGACTTCTATGGAGAGTTGGCATGGAAAAATGCAACGTAAGAGGTCTCACTGCATTAGCAGATGGTTTTCTTCTAAGTGATTGAAGAAACAGAGCTTAATTTGACCTCAGTTGGCATTAAAATGCGACGTAAGAAGTCTCACTGCGTCTGCAGACGGTTTTTCTTCCAACACTCAGCAAAAACAACAAAAGCTTCTCAACCACTAACGTATCTTTGTGCAGGATATCATTTTTAAACAATTTTGAAAAAATTTGATTAAATTGTTTTGAAAATGGAAAATATTGTTTTTGAAAATAAATTGGACTAAATATTGAAAATCACCGGACTTCATTTTTATCAAAATCTAAGTCACTCAATCAACGACTACGGTCATCGATTGAGGGGGAGAGTGATTTAAAATAAATTATTTTCATACAATATTTCTTCATAAAAGTCCGTTTGTACAATAATTAAGTGGTGATCTAAAGATTTAATGTTATGTCATGGTATGATTTTTCTTTTGAATCAAGGTCTTTCAAAATGAAACTTTTTCTATTCTTGTTTGATTGTGAAATTGTTTTATTTTACTTAAAGATCTCTTAAAACTATCATACCTGACACTAACAATCTTTAATGTCTTAAAATGGTCCTTATCTGTCAATTTTAAAATTAAATCTTGCCACGTCTTTCCCCAAATTTTTTTAAATGATTTAAATCTTTTGGGATCACAAATCTCAAATGGTTTGAAATTTTTCATCGGGGGAGAGATCGTGATTTAAATCTCAAATCTGTTTTAATGGAATCGGTTTAGTCCTTTATAGGCACTCCTGCCTCCATGTGCCAAACGATTTCAAATACACAATGCACATGTTGAGGAGGAGGATTTATCCAAAAACAAGATGAGTATTTAAACCGGGCCACATATTCTCCCATGTTTTTCTAAACCTTATTAAATCACTTGGGATCCAAAATCTCAAAGGGTTTGATATTTTTGATAGGGGGAGAATTTGTGATTTAATAATGAAATTTGATAAAAGGTGATCGATTTGATTCAAAAGTGCAGGCTGCTCTCTCATATGTGCTAAACGCTTTCGAATCTCGAAGCACATATTGAGGGGGATAAAAAGGTTTCTTAATGGCTTTTGTGTTCATGGATGTGCTTCAAAAGAACTCTTTCCTCTATGTGATAAAATGATTTCAAATATCCTATGCACATATTGAGGGGAGAATTTACCAAAGAAAATCAAATGGCTTTTTCTATGAAAATTGTGAGCAAAGAAAATATTTCAAAGTCCTCTTGCCTCCATGTGCTAAACAATTTCTAAATCATATGCACATGTTGAGGGGGAGGTTTTCTAAATGATCAAAACTATTAAGGTACAAAATGCTTTGATTTTATATCACAAGTACCTTGATTGTTTTTCCAAATGATTTTTCAATTGGTTTTAAGGAAGAATGAACTGTACCAAAAGACCAACCAATTTACTTTATGCATGGTGTTATAAGGATGGTTAGGTTAGGTAGTAGTTCCCACGATCCGCCAGAACCGGAGGGATCTACCTAGGGACAATCTACTAGATAGTGTAGAGTCCTTAGGTATAATGAAAAAAGGAGAAAAATGAGAAATGGGAAGAGTGCGGATGAGAAGAGCTAGTACTGGAATAAACCCAACAAGGTTCTAGTTATGAAGTCTCGGTAAGCACTGAAGGGGTTGAAGAATGAAAAGAATTGAATGTGAAAAGGGTGAAAAGAAATAGCCCTCCAATAATTCAACCTTAGGGCAGAAACCGGTTCAATACATATGCTACTGGTTGTTACCAAGGTAACACTCGTATTGAAGACAAGACGTCATGGACCCAGTGACGCACTACAACTTCCCAAGCTACTCAAGTTCCTCTTAAAAGGGCTTGTTTCATTCTCACCAGGAACCTACATAATCTATCGACTTTCTCTTAGAGATTGTTGATATTGAAGAAGGAGACCCTCTCCCTAGTCTCCAGCATAGGAACCAAATGTGCACAATCGAGTCTAGAGCCAAGAGATCATCCACAATATCTCATTAGGACACAAATTTAATGAAGACTTGCTGTTTCACACAATGTGGAAAGTAAGAACATAATTAAGAGTCCTACGCATTATCCTTGTGGTATTGCCAGAACATCCGAGTGATATGTAAAATATTCTCGATGAAGATGAAAAGCCTTCTAGAGCCAACATCAAACAAGCTCTTGGTAGGTGGCATGTGAGATCTTCTCGTAAGATCAAACTTGTGACAACTGGATAGAAACGATGGGGCGATTCACTCTTGAATCAACCTTGGTCCAGGATTGGAATTGACGAATGCTTTTGGAAAAACCGTTCGATGTGCAAACCTTCTTTTCTCTAGCACATCGAATGTGTATTCATTTTCAAACTCAAAAAGTATATCTGATTGAAAAAATACTTTTGGAAAAACCGTTCGATGTGCGAATCTCTTCTTTTATCTAGCACATCGAATGTGTACTCTTTCATATATAAAAAGTATTTATGATTGAAAATTGATCTTTCTCATAAAACCTTCGTCGTATTGCAAAACTTTTTCTTCTAAGCAATACGCGATTGTTTTCAAATCATTTTCTATCAATCAAGAATCTCAATTTGCTGGTTCACTCACTCGTGTTGTCTTTGAGACGTTCCGGTTTGAGAACGCTAGAACAATGGCGAAACCCTGTCAAGGAGATTCTTCGAATTATACCGATCATAGGCAAGACTTGTACCGATCAACAGGGAACCGTGGGCCGTGTACCTCAATTCAACGAAGTGATCAAAGACACTTTCGTGTGTTTTATTGCTAACTGTTGTTTGCAGGTACATTTGGACGGTTGCAGTGATCATCAATTGAGGAGTCAATTCCAAAGCCGCATGCTCACAGCATCCACACTTAATTGAAGAAATCATAACTGGTGCATATATACAGAACCTGGCTCTGATATTTCTATACTATGCTTCTGCTTCGCTACTGAAAATATCATGAACCAGTAAAGCTTCCGCTGCTCTGATGGAAAGATGTCATGATCCAGAAAGTGTGAGCATGTCGGTCCAAAATTCACAACTTCACATGATGGCAACATGACTATGGATGATCCAGAGAGATTTACTGTGGCTGATGATCTCAATGAAAGCTCGAAGATCATCAATGATGTGGATCAGTAAAAGACCTCCACTGAAAGTACAAAACTATGCGGACTTTGAAGATTCACTACTAAAGCACAAAGATTGCGGATATGAAGAATTCAAGTCTACGAGCTCAAGAACGAAGTCAAAGATAGAATGCTAGGAAGAAAAATGTATTTCATGGGGTGACCTCCCTTAGGGGGAGATTGTTAGGAATTGGAAATTCCATGTTAAAGTGTCGGTCACCCCAATAATGGTCTAGCATATGTTAGCTCGTAGATTTGTCGTGTTTACGTTATTTAATAGTTAATTAGTTAGTCAAGAGCGTAGAATAGTTTAGTGTAACACCGCGGAGGAAGGACGTCCTTACCCATGTATACCTGATCCACGGGCCGATAGGAGGTCGTTATGTTTGTAAGTATAAATACCCCTTCCATCCATGGAAGGGGTGGAGCTTTTCAATCTAACCTTTTACATTTTACAAAGCAACTCTCTAGCAAGAAACTCCCTCTCTCTACTTTCTCTCTAACTATGGCAAACATGTATTTTGATCATCCAAGACCACCCGAATCATCAACACAATAAATATAGGATCCTAGCAATACCATCTACCGGGCTTATCTAATTATCCTATATGCTTAACTGAAAATGATGTTTTCCTACGTTGAAGGACTAGGTGCCTAGGATATGACTGTTAGGATTAGATGATTTGAGTTTGATAAACACATTATTCCCATGCCATATATGAACTGATTGATATGTTGGATTGACTTTAATTAGTCGATTGTTGTTTGGGTGATGTCGACCACCATATATCTGCTTGTGTCCACTAACATATGCATATATCATGGTATAAAAGAATGTTCCCGATCCGGATCCCACAAATGAAGATGATTGGATGCCGAAAGGAAAGGGTAACTATATCTTGGGTCGACAAAAGAAGAAACGGAGCTTAATCATATATCTCCATGGATAGTTGGCACGATAGATGCAACGTCAGAGGTCTCACTGCTTCTGCAGACGGTTTTCTTCAAGCCTTACAGCAACAACAGAAGCAGCTTATCCACCTAATGCATCTTTGTGCAGGACAAGTAGTGGATGATACCATTTTAAACAATATTTCAAAATTATTGTTTTAAAAATGGAAAAATATTGTTTTGAAAATAAATTAGGCTTAAATTTTGGAAATCAATCGGACTTCATTTGAAACATAAGTCACTCGATCATCGACTACGGTTTTTGATTGAGGGGGAGAGTGATTTCAATCTTAAATATTTTCAAACGATATTTCATCTATCAAGTCCGTTTGTACAAAATAAAGTGGTGATCTAAAGATTTAATGTTAAGTCATGGTTTGATTTTCTTTAAAACTCAAAGATCTTTCAAAATGAAATTTTTTCTGTTCTTGTTTGATTGTGAAATTGTTTTATTTTACTAAAAGATCTCTTAAAACTATCATACCTGACACTAATAATCTTTATTGTCTAAAATTGATCCCTATCAGTCTATTTTAAAATTAAATCATGCCACGTATTTCCCCAAAATCTTTTAAATGATTTAAATCAATTGAGATCAAAAATGTCAAAAGGTTTGAAATTTTTGATCGGGGGAGAGATCGTGATTTAAATCTCAAATCGGTTTTAAAGGGTGACTGTTTCAAAAGCACTCCTTCCTTCATGTGCCAAACGATTTCAAATACATAATGCACATGATTGAGGAGGAGCATTTTACCAAAAACCAGAAGAGAATTTAAACCAGGCATATTTTCTCCCAAGTTTTCTAAAACTATTTAAATCACTTGGGATCCAAAATCTCAAAGGATTTGATATTTTTGATCGGGGGAGAAAATGTGATATAAATATGAAATCTGATATAAGATGATTGTTTTGATTTAGAGTGCAAGTTCTCTCTAATATGTGCTAAACTCTTTCGTATATCGATGCACATATTGAGGGGGAGCGAATGGTTTCTATTGGCAATCGTGGAAGTTCTTCAAAAACCTCTTTCCTCTATGTGCAAAATGATTTTCAAATATCCAACGCACATTTTGAGGGGGAGAATTTACCAAGAAAATCAAATGGTTTTTCCACGGAAATTGTGATCAAAGAAATTTTTCTAAGACCTCTTGCCTCCATGTGCTAAACAATTTCAGAATCATAAGAGCACATATTGAGGGGGAGCATTTCTAAATGATCAAAACAATTAAGGTACAAAATGCTTTGATATTATATCACAAGTACCTTGATTGATTTTCCAAATGATTTTTCAAATGGTTTCGAGAAGGAATGAACATTACCAAAAGACCGACCAATTTACCTTATGCATGGTGTTATAAGGATGGTTAGGTTAGGTATTAGTTCCCACGATCCCGCCAGAGCCGGAGGGATCTACCCAGGGACAATCCACTAGATAGTGTAGAGTCCTTAGGTATGATGAAAAAAGGAGAAAAATGAGAATACGGGAAGAGTGCGGATGAGACAGAGCTAGTACTAGAATAAACCCAACAAGGTTCTAGTTATGAAGTCTCGGTAAGTACTGAAGGGGTTGAAGAATGAAAAAGAATTGAATGTGAAAAGGGTGTAAAGAAATAACCCTCCATTAATTCAACCTTAGGGCAGAAACCGGGTTCAATACATATGCTACTGGTGTCTACTAAGGTAACACAAGTATTGAAGACAAGACGTCATGGACCTAGTGACGCACTGCACCTAACTTCCCAAGCTACTCAAGTTCCTCTTAAAAGGACTTGTTTCATTCTCACGGGGAACCTACATAATCTATCAACTTTCTTTTTAGATTGTTGATATTGAAGAAGGAGACTCTCTCCCTAGTCTCCGCCATAGGAAACCAAAGTGCACAATTGAGTCTAGAGCCAAGAGATCATCACAAAATCTTATTAGGACACAAAATTAATGAAAACTTGCTATTTCACACAATGTGGAAAGTAAGTACATATTGAGAGTCCTACGCATTATCCTTGTGGTATTGCCAGAACATCCGAGTGATATGTAAAAGTATTCACGATGAAGATGGAAATCCTTCTAGAGCCAACATCAAACAAGCTCTTGGTGGGTGAATGTGAGATCTTTTATAAAGATCAAGCTTGTGACAACCGGATAGAAACAATGGGGCGATTCATTCTTGAATCAACCTTGGTCTAGGAAATGAATTGACGAATACTTTTGAAAAACCGTTCGATGTGCAAATCTTCTTTTATCTAGCATATCGAATGTGTATTCTTTTTCAAATATAAAAATATTTTTGATTGAAAATTGATCTTTCTCATAAAACCTTCGTCGTATTGCAAAACTCTTTCTTCAAGCAATACACGATTGTTTTTCAAATCAATTTTTCATCAATCAGTGAATCTCAATTCGCTGGTTCACTAACTCCGTGTTGTCTTCTTTGAGACGCCCGTTTGAGAACGCTAGAGCAGCCGCTGCGAAACCTGCCAAGGAGATTCTTTGGAATTATACCCGATCACAGACAAGATTTGTACTGATCAACGAGAAACCGTGGGCCGTGTACCTCAATTCAACGAAAGTGATCAAAGACACTTTGTGCGCTTTATTGCTAACTGTTGTATGCAGTACACACCGACGGTTGTACTGATGATTGAGGAGTCAATCAATAGCCGCATGCTCACACATCGCTTTCACAATCTAAAGAAATCATGATAAGTGCATATCTTCATCAACTGACTCTGATATTTTCAATCCATGCTTATGCTACGCTGCTGGAAATATTATGAATCAACAAAAGTTTCCGCAACTCTGATGAGAAGATATCATGATCCAAAATGTGAGCATGTCGGTCCAAAATTCACAACTTCACATGATGGCGATACAACACAATAAAGGGTGATCAAGAGATCATCACTGTATGATGATCTCAATAATGCTCGAAGATCATCAAAGATGTGGATCAGTTCAAAGACCTCCACTAAAAGTACAAAGAAGTTGGACTTTGAAGAATCACTGCTAAAGCACAAAGAATGCGGACATTGAAGAATTGAAGTCTACGAGCTCGAGCATAAAGACAAAGATAGAATGATATGATTCAAAATGTAAATCTTAGCTCGTAGACTTTACGTTATTTAGTAGTTATTAGTTAGTTATTAGTTTAAGTAACACCGTGGAGGAATGACGGGTCTTTACCCACTGTATGCCTGATCCACAGTCCGAAGGAGGACGTGTAGTATGTAACTATAAATACCCTCTACCTCCCAAGGTAGAGGGTTGGACCTTTCACTTAATCTAACATTATTTCTTTTGTTTACTTTCTCTCTCTAGAAAGGCTCCAATTTTCTACTTTCTCTCTCTAAACTCTTGTATAATTCGACTCTATATGTGATTGATAGTGTGTTTATAAAAACCAATATCTAACATTAAGGGTGTAAATTAGTTTGTGAGTATCGGTTTAGTAAAGGGAGGGAAACAAGGAACCGACCTTGTGATTTATTTGTGTACACATTGAGTTCGAACTAAATTTTAACGTGACCAACTATCTAGGAAGTATATTTGAGAGTTTAGTAGTACTAGAAAAACTCATAAGAATTAAAAGACATAGCTAGGACATGTTTTGGGAACTTGTTGACACGTTCAGGAATGTTGTAAAACTGTCTAACATAACTTAGCTTTGGTGTGCGTTTTCCTTCCAAACAATTATACAAGATTTATATTTTGGTCATCCCGTGTTCTTTGTCATGAGTTTAAACGATTTAGGTATTTTGTGGCACGACTTGTATATTGAAAACTCAAATAAATGAGGCCAAGTGATGGCATGGTGAACCGGTTAGTAACTAGATAATTAAGGGTTAATGGACTCGCTTAGTGGGATTAATTGTGTACAAAAAGGCCCAATCCGAAATTTTAAGGATCCGGTTTGGTTTTTAGGCCCAATTAGAGGAAAATAGAAAGAGGCGGAGGGTGGTGAGTGATATATTTTACTTTGGTGATAAGAAATGATGTCGAGTTTGATTTGTTCGCGATTTGGAATATCGTGGTACGCGTGTGAGCTCGTCCCAAATAAGTGTGAATCACGTAATGACATATTGATTCGTTGTTGCATAAATAAAAAAAAAATTAATTAAAAATGGATAAGTAAACTGTAATGATTGATTATGTTAATACAAATAAGCCGTAAAAACGTTTATTTATATTTTACGATCTTCTAATGTTTTGTCGATAACAAACGTAAAATCATTTTAACGAAGCAAATAAAATACGTAAATGGTTTGAACTAATAGTTTCTAACATATTCACATTTTCACATAAAACACTAAAACAAGTATAAGTGATTTTATGATTTAATATTACATATGTACAACAACTAGTGTTTACATATTTGGATAAAATATACACATAACTAGTATGTAGTATATTGGGTAATATAAATGGGTAGAAACTTAAGTATCAAAACCCATTGGGCAAATACATTGAATGTAGTTGGGTACAACCCAAAGCCCATGATCCATTGAGCTTGACCCATAACCCATTGCATGACATCATGCTTATATCATATATGGATAATATCCATAACCCATGGTATTGACCCATACCCAATGTCTAGATACATTGAACCCTTGGTAAGCACTCAAGAGAATGTTTAGATACATTGAACCCTTGGTGAGCACTCAAGAGATACATTGTATCTAGCCAAAGATCCATGGATCAACCCATGACCCATGACCCATAACCAAAATACCCATGGGTAAAGGGAGCTCCACGGATCCCTGGCTTTGTGCTAGCCGGATCCCTTGTGGTTAGGATCCGTGGGATCCGGGGAACAAAGAGAGAATTTTCTATAAATAGTGAGCCATTTCTTTCCTTTTAGTTCACCACTTTCACACATACTCTCTCCAAGTATTATATCTCTCTAACCTCAGATCCAAGAGATCTATGTAGTTTGTCTTTGTTTTTGTGTGATCTTCTAGGTTCCTCTTAAAGGCAAGATCACCACCTTTGAAGTCGAGCAAGCTCAAGTCCAAGAGTTGCCATGCTTCCTCATCATCAAGGCTATTGAAGTCTTCTTGTTGATGATTCTTTTCTTTCTTCAAAGAAGTGTAGTGTTGAAGACATTAGTGAAAGATGTCTCAAGGGTCAAGACGAAGACATTAGTGAAAGGTGTCGATCGTCCATATTGTAGGCATTAGTGAAAGGTGCCTAGAAGCCAAGTTACAAGACATTAGTGAAAGGTGTCTTGAAGATCTAGCCACAAGACATTAGTGAAAGGTGTCTTGAAGATCTAGCTAAAGGCATTAGTGAAAGGTGCCTTAGATGTACAATCGATATGGTGTGTTTCGATGTACAAGATAGACTAGTCTTAGATCCTAGGATGGTGATATCCTTGATGGTGTTGTAACAAGGAGTAGATCTCCTTGAGATTAGGTGTTGTGTTGTAATGGGTAGTAGTTCCTCCATGGTAATGGAACTAGGTGCTTAGCCTAGTACCTAATAAAGGGTAGGCGACATTGTGATAGGATTAGTTCTCCTTGGTGTGAAAGAACTCGGTGGTTAGCCTAGCACCGTATAAAGGGTAGGCGACGTTGTGTTAGGTGTGGTTCGCCTTGGTGTGAAAGAACTCGGTATTAGCTTTGTACCGGAAGAAGGTTAAGCGACGTTGTGAAGGCTTCTCCGCCATAAGGAGATTGGTGTAGTGCTTACTAACTCTCGAGTAGGTGACTCGGGGAGTAGAGTAGGGCAAGGAAGGTGTCCTTGTAGCCGAACCACTATAAATTACTTGTGTCGTAGTGATGTGCTTCTTACTCTTTATCTTTCATTACACGCTTATATATCTATCTATCAACGTCCAACATAAACAACCAAATAGATTGACATAAGTCGATCTAAATATTTAAAAGGAAGTTTTAAATTGGTAAAACTATTCAACCCCCTTCTAGTTTTCCACAATTGGTATCAGAGCTTCGTTACCAAGTTTTTCTTTTGTATATTGTACTTTAAAAGCTTGATACGATCCGTGTATGTTTTAAAACTATAAAGAATGAAATTTCTTAAAAAAAAGTCATGTTTTTAGAAATTATCATATGTTGGATAGTGATAGATCATTCTAACATTTTCCTTTGAGAAGTCTTCATACTAGGATTTGGGTATCTTAGAAGATCATGAAGTATTTCGCCTCTATGGTTTCTAAAACCATAAAAAGGGAATATAGCAAAGGATTGGGGTATCTTAGAAGATCATGAAGTATTTCGCGTCTATGGTTTCTAAAACCATAAAATGGGATATAGCAAAGGTATGTTTTCTTAGTTACATTTTTTTTAAAACGTGTTAAATTGCTTGTGGACAAAATGGTGATATATGCTTCTATCTTATAATAAGCATAATATGAAAAGTGTTTTAGTGATTTTTTTCTTTGAAGTTTTCTTGTTAGATATCTTGTTAATCAAGCTTGAATAAAGGTAAAAATGGGTAATATAACTTCACTAAAAAGTCTACAAAGACTAAACCTTTTCGTCGGGTCAAAATGTACATTTTTGTAATTCTATGTCACATCCGCGGATCCCTCAAGTTATTAATCACTGGACGGATCCTCAAGCAAGGGATCCGTGGGATCCGTGGTACGAAGACGCTTTTGTCCTAATTTCAAAACTTCATAACTTTTAACCGTAAGTCGTTAGAAGTCGCCACCTATCGCTTTTAAAGGTATTTGTGTCTACTTTCATTTAAAAATGATTTCATAAACTGATTCAAAACAATAATTTACAGAATCATTAATTTATAATAGAAAGTCATTTTTCGATCATAACTTTTGCACAAACTTTTGATCTAATTGGAGACGGATGTTTTCGCTTTTGAATAACAATGTGTCCTCTATTGAAATTAAGGTTTTGATCATAGTTATAAATATAAAAGAAACTAATCAAGCTTGGTATACATGTTTATATTTAACACAAAGCGACGAAAAGAACTTTCGTATGCTATGCTAATTGATAAATTGTCTTCGTTGCATTACTTGATTATTTGCTTATCTCAAATAGCTTTTGTGCCTGTTTGATTGAATAGCATATGTGGTTTCCTTACCTTGCTATTTATTCTCTTGTTTGTCGATTTAGTAATATTCTACTAATCAATGTGCTATTTGAATGAGTGTTTGGGATAACATCTAGTTGTGTCGAAAATGTTAGTTTAGATATTTAGATAAGTCATATAGGTTGAAAATGTTTAAAACATATAACACACTAAATGGATTTTTGATTGAGTTTGTCATATGTGCTTATATGATTTCCTTTGTTCTTGTATCATTCTCTAAAAACAACAAGAATGTACATCGGATCATAACCTACACTTGTGTTGATGATGTACTCTCCTATTTTCCTTTTCATGATCGCTCTCCAAGCTTCATAATAGGATTGACAACTTGATTATTTCATCCGATATACCCAAGTAAATTATTTTGCAACGCAAATATAATTGTTCATATCCGAAAGTCCAAACTCAAAGCTTTCCAACAACATATGTTGAACTAGCTCATCCAACCATTTTTTGTTGTTTACCATATGGACAAATTTTAAACTTATTTTTAACATGACGCCTTCGTCACCTTATTTGTCTCAAGTATAATATTAAACGAAGCAAAGTATCATCATTGTTACTCTTCGATAGGCCATTGTAGGAATATAAATTTTCCTAACTTGAGAATGAATAATGGAGAACTTATTGCACTAGAAACTCAATTTGACCTAACGGTTGAATTGCTTCCTTGATAGAAGTTGGGTATGTGGAATCACCCGTAAAAATGGTCGTGTTTAGCCGTAATTGAGCACCGCTAGTAACAGTCTCATATTCATTCTCTCACTTGGGAAATTTATACTCCTATGTTTTCCTAAAGTAAGTTTACAATGGAAATACTTTGCATTGTCTTAGGATTACTAATCAAACAAGTTGTAAAATAAAATTTTCTTTTAGTTAATCACAACCACTTGCCTCATCAAGCGATTATCTTTCTTTGATCGAGAAGAGCTACATGACTTCATGGACGAAGTTCATTGTATGTTAATCACCATCCGTAATGACTATACATAGTTCATTGCTTTCAAGCCAAAACAACCCTATAGTCTTGAACACCATCATCTACTCTGCACGCCATTGTTAATACAAATGATTTACTAATCTAGATCGTAAATAGGTTTTTTGAGTTTCTTGAATAGTGCTTGTTAAGTTTGATAAACCTCTTTGTTATTTGTGAGCTCGATCTCATTTGATATATTAGTGTTAGAACCTCTTAAACTTGAAATATGATGCATTGTCAAAGTCATTGCATACCTTTTGTAAAGGTTCCGCTAGAGATAGACGGATCCCAAAATTTGTGCTTGACGGATCCCTACTCTTAGGAACCGTGGATTAGAAACGTAGAAAATGCAATTGCAATAATTGTATTTCAATCATGTCCTTAGAACACCTCACACTAAGCTAAACATAGTGTCTTAAGGCAAATTAAGTCCTTATCAAGTTAAGTAGATCCTTTCCTACTCAACTCACCTAGATCACACTCTAAGACGCTTGTAGATCTATCATTTTCACTTTAATCCATTACTCTTCCGCTCTATATGATCACTCATCATTCTCACATGATCCCTCACATCTAGCTTTAGAAATCTTTAGATTATGGCAAAATTGATCATAAATCATCCTTACCTCAAAATTGATCAAAGTTGATCAAATTCTAGTTTTCCCATCTCAAAGCCTCTAGGATATTTTCCAAAACACTATCCTAAGACACAACCTGATCTCTAGGATCATTTAGCTTCAATTGACACTCTAAATCTTTAGTGTCATCCTTGCTCATCCATTGGTACTCTTGAAAGTTCCAAATCCTTCCATAAACAACAATCATTAGCTACATCACTCATTACCTTCAAGTACTCAAGCACCCCTTCATTTAAAACACTTAGGAGGACTGAAACACTCAAGATGATATAGGTCTTAGATCTTAAAAACATCATTTCCACTCTTTCAGAATCACTGAAAGCCGGATCCCTAGGATTAGCCTAGACGATCCCTCTCGAGGAAGGAACCATGGGATCCGGATAACAGTTTATGTCTAACATTGCTAAAACAATCATTTCAACTCATCTTCCTAACTAAAACACTCCATCTCATCTTAAATGAGTTCCTAGATCAGGGAAACTCTGAACTTCAACCTTGTGCATACTAATCATCACATTCCAAAGGATATTAGAGACTTAAGTCTTGAATGCACTTGCTAAATCCTTCCCTTTATAAGTTATTTTCCTAGAATCCCTTAGTCATCAAACACAACATAATTCTCAACATTTAGAAACCTTTTCCTTAGTCATTTCATCATGAGGAAAACTCCTAGTGCTAACTCATCCAACCAAGAACCACCCAAGAAACTTGCTCGTGTTGTACACGAAATTTCCTCAACCGAATCATTTCTGGTTAAACCCACAAATGGTAGGACTTCCCATCCACCAAATCATCATCTGTAAGAGATAATAGTGCTAGAATCTCACCTCAACAAGTCCAATCAACAATTGCCAAGAGAACCGCAATAATTAGCATTAAACCTCTTAGGTCAGAAAAGGGATCATCGAGCTCTAAACCAAACGTACCTAGTTCTAGCAAAACGCCTAAACCTTCATTCCTAGAGCATGGACTACACTCCTTTACCGAGCCTCTCTCTATTCATTAGAGCATTCACCACCGAGAACTTCTCATTCACCAACCTTCTCGTTAAAATAGGAACCACCTACATCACCAACTAGTCCATCGTTGGAAACAAGGAACCACCAAGGACTTGATCATATGAAGGAATTTCCATTACCACCACTCTCATTCCTAGTAGAACCTCATCCTAAATTACTCAATGTACCTCCACCATCATTTGTAGAACCTCCTCAAAACATCCTGTTCTTAATCAAGACAATAATTGCTCTAATTGTCTAATCAACCAAGGACTTGTTCAAGAAGTACGAAATGAGTTGCATTTCATGTTTAATTATCTTCTTGAAAGATTGGACCAAATCAACAAGTCTACTCATCCCTAGACTCAAGCACTTTGTTGCTTCTTAAGCTTTGGTCACTTATTAGTATTAGTAGAATATGGCTAAATCATTCTCTTAGTTTTTAGAGATTTGTTGATCATCTCTTATGTTTTATTGAATGATAGTTTACTTGCCATATTGCATTGAGTATATGTTTGTTGGTTGAATACATATCTCATTTTGATGTTAACATTACTTGTTACATCACCATTGTGAATTTAATCATCGCTATACAGATCCCTCAAAATTGCCTAGACGGATCCCTACTAGGAGGGAACTGTGGGATCCGTGAGACAGAAAACTATTTTTCTACTAACTTGGATCACATATGCAGGAAATTGTGCATTATACTTGTTTTCTAACCTTTGTTTTGTAGTTATTCAATCTACACTTGAAGCCTTTTGACACCCTAAAGCTAGGGGGAGCTTTGTGTCAAAACAATAAATTGCAAATTACTTGCAATATTAGGATTACATCCCTTTGAAAAATTGCAATCATCAAGGGGGAGCACATTCGTCACTTAGATGAAATCTTTTGCAAACTTAGTTGCAAACAAACTAGATTAGTATTACTCGACCTCGTCAAGGGGAGTAAAGACGAGATCCTTTCCCGTTACTTGCTCTCTACCTCTTTTTATCTCTTTCACATGTTTTTCTTAAAAAACAATGTGTTGCTTTCTTTCAAGGCTCTTTTTGTTTCGACAAAAAGGGGGAGAAGAAAGTAAAAACTACAAATTCAAACTTTTACGAATTTTAGCTTTTCCTTAAAATAATTTTATGTTTTCTCATCAACAAAAAGGGGAGATTGTTAATACAAATAAGCCGTAAAAACGTTTATTTATATTTTACGATCTTCTAATGTTTTGTCGATAACAAACGTAAAATCATTTTAACGAAACAAATAAAATACGTAAATGGTTTGAACTAATAGTTTCTAACATATTCATATTTTCACATAAAACACTAAAACAAGTATAAGTGATTTTATGATTTAATATTACATATGTACAACAACTAGTGTTTACATATTTGGGTAAAATATACACATAACTAGTATGTAGTATATTGGGTAATATAAATGGATAGAAACTTAAGTATCATAACCCATTGGGCAAATACATTGAATGTAGTTGGGTACAACCCAAAGCCCATGATCCATTGAGCTTGACCCATAACCCATTGCATGACATCATGCTTATATCATATATGGATAATATCCATAACCCATGGTATTGACCCATACCCAATGTCTAGATACATTGAACCCTTGGTAAGCACTCAAGAGAATGTCTAGATACATTGAACCCTTGGTGAGCACTCAAGAGATACATTGTATCTAGCCAAAGATCCATGGATCAACCCATGACCCATGACCCATAACCAAAATACCCATGGGTAAGGGAGCGCTCCACGAATCCCCTGGCTTTGTGCTAGCCGGATCCCTGTGGGAGGGATCCGTGGGATTCGGGGAACAGAGATAATTTTCTATAAATAGTGAGCCATTTCTTTCCTTTTAGTTCACCACTTTCACACATACTCTCTCCAAGTATTATATCTCTCTAACCTCAGATCCAAGAGATCTATGTAGTTTGTCTTTTGTTTTGTGTGATCTTCTAGGTTCCTCTTAAAGGCAAGATCACCACCTTTGAAGTCGAAAGCAAGCTCAAGTACAAGAGTTGCAATGCTTCCTCATCATCAAGGCTAACAAGTCTTCTTTTGATGATTCTTTTCTTTACTCTAAGAAGTGTAGTGTTGAAGACATTAGTGAAAGATGTCTCAAGGGTCAAGACGAAGACATTAGTGAAAGGTGTCGATCGTCCATATTGTAGGCATTAGTGAAAGGTGCCTAGAAGCCAAGTTACAAGACATTAGTGAAAGGTGTCTTAAAGATCTAGCCACAAGACATTAGTGAAAGGTGTCTTGAAGATCTAGCTAAAGGCATTAGTGAAAGGTGCCTTAGATGTACAATCGATATGGTGTGTTTCGATGTACAAGATAGACTAGTACTAGATCCAAGGATGGTGATATCCTTGATGGTATTGTAACAAGGAGTAGATCTCCTTGAGATTAGGTGTTGTGTTGTAATGGGTAGTAGTTCCTCCATGGTAATGGAACTAGGTGCTTAGCCTAGTACCTAATAAAGGGTAGACGACGTTGTGTAGGTGTGGTTCACCTTGAGTGAAAGAACCCTGGGTTAGCCTAGCACCATATAAAGGGTAGGCGACGTTGTGATAGGATTAGTTCTCCTTGGTGTGAAAGAACTGGGTGGTTAGCCTAGCACCGTATAAAGGGTAGGCGACGTTGTGTTAGGTGTGTGGTTCTCCTTGGTGTGAAAGAACTCGATTTAGCTTTGTACCAAAAAGGTTTAGCGCTTGAAGGCTTCCCTATAAGGAGATTGGTGTAGTGCTTACGAACTCTCGATAGGTGACTTGGGAGTGGAGTAGGGCAAGGAAGGTGTCCTTGTACCGAACCACTATAAATAACTTGTGTCGTGGTGATGTGCTTCTTACTCTTTTTCTTTCATTACACGCTTATATATCTATCTATCAACGCCCAACATAAACAACCAAATAGATTGACATAAGTCGATCTAAATATTTAAAAGGAAGTTTTAAATTGGTAAAACTATTCAACCCCCTTCTAGTTTTCCATGCATTACTTCCCGATTAAAGTTTACAAATAATGGGAAATTTTACGGATGTTATGCTTAAACCGCAATGATTAGGGTTTTGAATTTTAAAAGTTCCTTTGCTAACTCTCTCAAAAGTGGTTTACTTAGACTTTCTCCTTTTCGTAAACTTGTTCTTTATTGTTTTTCTAAGCCGTTATAATCTCTATTTCAAGAATCAAGTTGCGAAATCTCTTTACAATACTTTTAAACGAGAGTTTTTGTTGCGATAGCTTTTAAAGTTTAGTTTGCGAGAAAAATGTTTGCAAGACTTTTCAGCAAGACGGGTTATACAAGATTTTTTGTTACCCACAAAATTACGAAAGAAACCTATTTTAAGTTCGCAAGAAGCGAGACTTCGCAAGAATTATTAAAATAGATTCTTTTGCAAGACTTGGTGTTATGAGAGATTGATTACAAGACTTTTACCCAAAATTTTTACCACACTCACTTAGTTCTTAAGAGACTTGGATTGCGAGACTTTGGCCATAGTTACGAGACTTTTCATTTCAATTCATTTGGACTTAATTTACTTTCACAACTTTGTTGGTGTGCAAATTGCTAAGAGACTTTAATAAACTCATTTTCACAAGACTTTCAACATCAAATTAATCAACAAACACATACTCAAAAGACAAAACACAACATTTCACAACAAAATAATATCTCATATCAAAGATCCAATATCACAATATCTACAGCTTAAGATGCATTGGCTGCTAGGAGTGATGTCAAACCTCCCATGTTGTATCAGGGAAACTATGTTCAATGGTCCTCAAGGTTTATGAATGTTCTTATGGGGTACAAAGAAAGAAAGCTGTTGATTAACTCTATAAAATGATCCATATAATGAAGGAAATTGATGACAAAGACAACCTCGACGTAAGAAACTTCAAGAAAAAGATGATCTAAGCCTAGTTGAACTTGCTCAATTTGAAGTCGATCATCGAGTTAAGAACCTAATTTTGTTTAGGTTGAGTAATGAGATTTACAATGCCATTGATAGTAATCTGAGTGCTCATGATATGTGGAAAGCTTTAGAGAAATTGATGCAAAGTGTCATGTTGGGATACAAATACAACAAACATTAGACTTATGGAATTATCAGACTTTAAAGCAATTACCTAAAGAAAACCTGAAGATTTATACATTCGTTTCAACAGATTCATAAATGAAATGAAACGTCACAACCTTAAAAGAACAAACATTGAAAACATATAAGAATTATGAATACAAGATTATGGGTTATAACAACAACAAGATATGAAATCTCAGTGAATATTATGCTAATTTAGGTAATAACTTTTTTTAAATGAGTTTAAGACTAAACCCTAAACATTTGGTAGAGTTTAAAGGCCAACAACAGTATTTTTACATTTTTATTATTATTATTATTTTTTTTCTTGTAATGGTGATCAACGTCCACTAATCAGTACTGTGGCTTTTTAGTGAGGTGTGTTATCCAGTGTTGAGATGCATTTCTTTCGAATGTCTAGTCAATCATATTTAGTCTACATTTTTCACCCAATTATATGCTTATTGAGTGAAAACTCTTTGCATCGATCTTCAACATTACTGTTTTATTTGAAATATTAAAAAGGCAAAAAAAACTTATATATTTGAACTTAAAAGAAGCCGAACTTTACAAGGCATGAGTGTACGAAACTACTAGTATCCTTTTTGACTTTTGGATAATGAACTTTATTGTAGCATCAATATATATCATTTTTTTTTTTAATTTAATTTTATTGATCTTCTACACATGGAGTTGTATCTTTCTTGGTTTGGAGAAGAATTATGTGTTTGTGAACTAATTAATTCAATTCATTTACTTGATTTACTACTAATAAGAGTAGTTTATTCTTTATGTTCTTTCGGTGAAAATTTAGCTAAATAGATTCGGTAGCTCGTCATTCTTATTCTATTTCCATAGCTTACAATTATATTTTGAATGTTTGCATAGTATATCATTATGAGATGCCTTTACACAGAAAAACTTGTAGATTGACTATGGTAGGTAAGCAACTTTTTGAATGCATAAAACTTGGTTTAAATAGTTAAGTTGTCCGAATTTAAGACTGGTATATCAAGCATGCAAGTTGATTATCGTGATACACCTAAACTTGCAAATTATTATTATAGTTACATCAATGAAAACGAAGCAAAATCGTTCGCCATTTAAAAATGTTGTTGTTTAGGTTTACTGAGATCCTTTTTTAAGAAAAA
>OU343220.1:296463561-296553967 GCA_910596185.1 Chrysanthemum makinoi
CTTGAATAAGGGTCTCAGGTAGGTTTAATCCGTTTGGATTTGTTGTTATCGTCCTTGTAAGATCAATAATCGAACCAAGAAAGTATAGCATATTCTTGTGATAATACTTTTCTTATTGTTTGGATAAATAATGAAGCTTTATCTTCGAAATTGATCTATGATGATTCATGGTTCAATTAAAACAATAGATTAAGAGATTGAAAAAAACTTGAACCTAACTGAGATCGATTATGTATTTTATATATAAATATAAATTTTTGAGTCTAGTATGAATGAGAGTTGAGGAGAGATTGAGGTTGTTGTTTTTTTGAATTCGAGTTGGCAGTGGCAGTATAGGTTTTAGAACGAGTCTTTTGGATTGTCTCTTGTCAATTCGTTTTAAGAAAATTGTGGACAGATGATGGTTTGTTATCTGAGGTTAATGATGAGTCAAAGGTATTTGGTATTGGTCAATTGGTTGTGGTTTGCATTCTTCTTCATCCTTTCTGTCCAAAACAAGTCGCTAACCAATTTTTAGTTTGACTCAAAAGTCAAACCAGTACAAGTCGCTACATTTTTCATAAGCAAGTCGCTAGCCAAATTATGAGTCAAGTCGCTAAGATTTTCTGTAAACAACTCGCTAAGCCTTTGAAAAAAAACATACAAGTCGCTAACACTTTTTGTAACCAACTCGCTTGTCATTCAATAATGACAAGTCGCTGCATACTTCAGTTAACAAGTCGCTATGACTTGTAAGTACAAGTCGCTACTTACCATACAATGCATCTGGACCTTTTTTTACAGTCAACTCGCTAGCAAGAAAAAACCATTTTTTTGAATAGCATCAAACCCAGAAAAAATAGCATAAAAACTACTTCTTTGACCCAGTTTGACCACATAAATATGTTACCCAGAAAAAGTACCCGGTTTGACAACAAATATAGACCAAAACGACCACTTAGAATACACTGATATGATTGCCCACAAATATAACACAGCTTTGGTAAAAAAGAATGTCTAAAACACATGATATATGCTGTTTGGACCAAAAGACACAAGACATATATAAACTTTAAACTATGAAATGACCAAGACATATTTTGACCAAAGTGAATACATCACAAAACAGTATTGAAGTAGTTTAACAAAAGATAACAAAACAGTGAAAACCACACATTAACCACGTACGAACCATTCAAATCAAACACAACACAAAAACCTTGGCTCTAGTACCATTTGTAGGATCGAATATTATTGTGTTGACGATTCGGGTGGTCTTGGATGATCAAAATACATGTTTGCCATAGTTAGAGAGAGAAAGTAGAGAGAGGGAGTTTCTTGCTAGAGAGTTGCTTTGTAAAATGTAAAAGGTTAGATTGAAAAGCTCCACCCCTTCCATGGATGGAAGGGGTATTTATACTTACAAACATAACGACCTCCTATCGGCCTGTGGATCAGGTATACAGTGGGTAAAGACCCGTCCTTCCTCCACGGTGTTACACTAAACTATTCTACGCTACTGACTAACTAATTAACTATTAAATAACGTAAACAACGACAAATCTATGAGCTAACATATGCTAGACCATTATTGGGGTGACCAACACTTTAACATGGAATTTCCAATTCCTAACAGATATAAATTTGAAAAACATTCTCCCCCTCAATCAATGACTCTTTCTATGAAAAGTTTTAAATAAGCCGAGGTCATTGATTAGGTTTTTCAAATTTATGAAAACATGATTCTGATTGATTTTCAAGCAACTCAATTTACCACCATTTTGTCAAAACAAATATTTTTCTAAAGAATTTTAGAAGGAAAAATATTTAAGTAGGGACAGCAGTCCTTCGACATACTTTCCTCATTTGTTTTAGGATAAGTGCACGAAATGTTTTGAAAATTGGTTTAGCGCAGCACTTTCCTTCCTTGAAGAGCGGGTTGCTATCAGAAATAATAGCAAGCCATTCTTAAGTGCGGGTTACAGTCTGAAATAACTACAAGCCATTGTTTGAGACAAGTTTTGAAAAAAACATTTACAACTCCTACTCGAACTTCATCTAAAGTCCCGTGCCATTGTTGAATGACATTTCTAGGACCGTAGATGTTATCGATACCAGAAGACATGTCTTGAGAAAAGCAATATTTTTTGGAATTTTTTAAATTTTCTGATTTTTATGGATTTTTTGAAAATTTTATATTTTTCTATTTTGATTTTTGATAAATATATACAAATAAGATGATATAGTTTAAGAAGATGATGATACAAGTACCGAGATAAGGATATCGTTCTGCACTTAGTAGAAGATAGAATTCATCATTTCTTAAACTTTCACCACCAAAGCTTTCGAGACTCTTGAATGGACGACAGAAATTGAGCCAACATGAAAGTGATACTTTGGTAGCTTCCCCAAACCGACAATCTTCGAATAAAGACCATTTACTCAAGAAGTAGAATGTGAAGAGAAACAGTCTCATTGAATGAAGCTCAACACTCCGAAGAACACGAGAACACCGAAGTAACAAGTTTAAACACTGATCATCTTTGCGGCTATCAAACTCGGAATACATGATTAAGCTCTATCACATGAACCTGTTGTGCGTCCCCTATGTACACATTACTCTTCGAGTTTGAGCAGTTGTCTATTCGGGAGAACCATATGTCAACATCTTCATTTCACCAAATGCATTCCAGTTATATTTCATATAACCAATCAGCCCATAATGTACACATGTACCCAACAAGAGTAGAGACGATGACATCCATGTAACATGTTGAGTTACTAATCATCTCTGCGGATGTCAACTCCAGAATAACTGAATTAGCTCGATCAAGTGAACATGTTGTGCATCCTTGATGTACACATATATATCCCCTGATTGTTGCGAAGTGAACATGTTGTGCATCCTTGATGTACACATATCTCTCCCCTGATGGTTGCGATCTCATCGGAATCATCATTGCATTGTGTACATGAAGCAATAATCGGAAGCACTACCATAAATCATATAGAAGATGTCGATAAGCAATATCATCTCACGCTCCACATATTCTTCTCATATTTCTTCCTACTGAAAGCTGAGTTAACACATACCAAAAGTATCCAGAGACCACTTCCCCCCAAATGGTTGGAATAATGCATCCTTCCCCCAAATAATTAGAATAATATATCCTTCCCCCAAATAGTTGGAATAATACATCCTTCCCCAAAATAGTTGGAATAACACCAAAGGCTACGAGTTAAACACTGAGTTTCTCTGCGGTTATGACATTTGTATTTCCCGGGATTACTTCAACAGAGAAGAAGTATTAAGTTCATCATGTGTACTCGTTGTGTGTTTAGATGTATATCTCCTTCCCCTTGCTGGTTTTGATACCTCAAAATCAGCAACACATTATACATGCCAAATACTCTTGAAATAGAGAAGAACAAACAATTAGCTCAACTGAATCCTGTGAAAATCAACTGCTACAGAAACTCTCACTGACTATCTTAATGAACCTAGATGTAGACAATTAGAAGTGACCACTGATGAAGAAAACCCGATATACCAAACTTGAAACTGAAGAAGAGTTCCCCGCATTTGTATCTTAATCTTCCACTAATGTTGGAAGAACGGTGTCGAGAATTTACGCTCCAAGAAAATCTCTAAGTACTCAATACTCAAACAAAGTATGAGACATTAACACCTCTTGCGATTATCCACAACGTAATCTACGTGTGATACTGAGTAAAACAATGTAACTCCTAATAGTGATAGTTAACCAGGTCTTCAACCATCTACCCTGACAGCTGGTAACTAGATAAACCAAGTCTTCAACTCAAATTCTTAAGCCCGAGCAAGTTATCAAATAAGAACAGACCTTTGTGAAAGTCAACTTCAATCTCAAATAAGTGATACATGATTAACTCTGAAGTAATCAACTTGTGTCAAATGCCCAACATGTGAATAAACATACAATCGAATGTACATCGATCCATTGAATGAGTTGGATCAAATGATTCCTCAACATCAATGCCATCTTCCTAAAGATATACATATAGAGACTGATTTGGAAGATTCACCAATAATGTCTTCAAGCGGATGAGGTAGTCATTTTCCTTAATGTTCATGTGGTTTATTTACAGAGTGCACAATAAGAGGAATAATAATCCGTGAAGATTTGGCAAAGGAATACCAAAGAGCGGATCATTATTCAATAGTTCAACTACAATATCATGATAGTCATTATCAATGCCTTGTGAAATAACTAGAGATAAGGTTTCTTGAGAATTCTGAGAAGTACTTCTTAGATGGTGAACCAGTTGAACCGGAGCATGAGCTTCAGAAACTGGATGATCAACATTCATTGGAGGTTGGAAGTACTCATCAAACATATCTTGAAAACAATGAATCCCAAACAGTAAATCCCAGTTATCCTTAGTGAGTGAAGACATTAGGCGTTGGAGAGTCGTATGACCATAAATCAAGCATCCATCAACATGTAGTGTATTCACTCTTCTCCCCCTCAAAAATTACAAATAAAGTTTGCCATTTTTGATTAAGCAAGTGAATAAGAATATACACCAATGAACGTAGATCCACTTGAGGATTGAGTGAGCATGGAAAAACATGAAGCTTGTTGATGAGAATGGTCATAAAAATGAAGATTTCTCTTCTTCTGAAGATAAAGCGCACTGGGGCGTACACTTTTCTTTTCTTTGAGGAATGGGGCCTGAAGTCATATCCACAGACGCCATAATGATGAAGTACGAGGCCTGAACTGATGTGAACAGATGTCATAGCTGATTGAATATCAAGGTTGAGTTACTAGAACCCGTGAGTTATGAGATATCAATCCTTTTGTTATCCATACTTTAAGCCAGTCCATGTATTGAAGGATCGAAGTATCTGCAACTAAGTAAGGACTACCTGCACTAACATTACAAGCTTGATTGCATATATATAGGTTAGTGACATTAGTATCCAAACCCTTTGGGGTTTCACTGTAAACCTTGATTTTTCCGTTGGTAAACAACTTTCCGGTAGGTATCCACCTAAGTCCAGCATCCTTAAACATTCTACCAGACGGTATCCACTTATTGCAAGGTCTAGGATTGTTAGGCTTCTTATGCATAGTGGAAGACATATCCTTATTCCTAGTTTCCAAAGATTTAGCAGTTGGTATCCATCTAGGCGAAGTTTTTGGTTTGTTTTGCTTCATATACCCAGTAGATGACTTAGTGAAACTCCTAGACTTAACAGGTTGAACCTTTGCATGAGCATTTACTTTTTTTAGGGATTTTGAAAAACAATTATCATGATGTGCCTTAAAGATGCATTTCATACAATTTGAGCAAACAGCTTGTTTGGAATCAGAAAATGATCTAGAGTTCTTAGAGTAATCTGCTATGGGAATAGCTTTATTCAAAACGTAACTACTCTTAGATCCAGGCCAATTCCTAGTGTTAAGTTGAGTGTTCCTAGGTAATGGTTTAAAACTACTAGTAGTGCCTTGAAATCTCAAAGAATTCATCACCCTAGGTCTAGCACCTAACATTCCATCTTTTTGAATCTGTGCCTTTTTCTTAGCTTCTTCTAGACCATAGTTATTGAACAAGTCATTCATATCATGTGAATTCTTAGGCAAATAAGGTGAAGTGACTGGTTTTGACAAAACTTGTTTCACATCAACTTGGGAGGCAAACCGTGTTTTTGAAAATTTTGTTCTTTCAGATATAAATGCAGTAGGCTGCCTAACAACAGACCGGTCTCTAATGGAATGAGAAGCTGGCTTCCCCAAGGTTGATGGTTTTGTAAACTTAGTGTTCACACTTTTCCCTACAGTTTTTCTAAGCTCATTCTTTAAGGCAACTATCGCAAAACTCTTATCCTGAATTTGAGCTTTGAGTTCATCAATTTTTGCTATCAAAGATTTTGTTTGTTCCATGGACTTAGTTCTAGTTTCATTGATAGAGTCGCTTAGGTCCTTTTGATGCCTTTTCAAAGTCTCATTTTCCTTAAGTAATTTAGCCACATAAATTTCCAATTCATTATTTCTTGTTTTAATAGCATCGATGTCTTGTTTAGTCATGACTAAATTACTTTTCAAATTCAGGACAGGAATATGTTTCTTCAGATTGTAAATGGTTGACTCTTTGTCTTGAAGCTGAGCTTTCAAAGTGTTAATTTCAAAAAGTTCACGGAATTCAGGAAGTTCGGGATTTGTACATGGTTTGTTAAGTTGAAAACTTTCTTCTTTTCTCTGTATCACAATTTCAAGTGAAATGCAATGTTTTTCAAGATTTGAGAATTTGTTTGAAAGTTCATCAAAAGCCTTTTTATCAACCATATCTTTTGTTTTGAAACACTTAATCTCAGACTCAGTTACCGAACATTTATCAAAGTCATGTTCAGCAACATGATCAGTTTGTTTAAGTACTTTAGCAGATGCACTATGTTGAACAGTTAAGGGTACCTCATTACATGACACCTATTTAATTTTCGGTCTGATATCTGCATCCACATCATGTGTAACAAGAGTCACTGGACCGCTGGCTATGTCAAGCTTATCTATCTTTGGGCCTCTATATTCAGTGTCAACTGATCCATCATCTGGTGCTTTACCCGACTCAACATTACAATCTTTTGATTGTGCCCGACATTCATTCCCCTTTCTGATTCCTGCATCTACTTCTTGTGTGTTAGGAGTAATCAAGAGCTGGTTACATCATTATTTGTTGTCTCTGACATTCTGCATTCAGTAACACCCGATTCTTCAACTGATACATTACCCAACTCATCACAACTTTCTCTCAACTACACCAGATTCTCATCCACTTTTTCATCTTTCTGAGTAACTTCCTCAATATACTTCTCCACATTATCCATGAGATGGATAAGTGTCTCTATGAAGACGCTAATTTCCATTCTAGTGTGTCTCTTGAAAGACATTTCATTCATGTCTTGATCATAATCTGATGTAAATTCTCCACTGATGAATGATTGAAATTGGTTGTGGATCACTTGAAGTGCAAAGACTGGAACTATCCTTTTGAACATTTTCTTTATCAAGTTGTTGTTCCAATTGTTCTAAGTCAATAGTAATGTTCCCGTTAATGTGGATAAATCTTGACGGAAAAGGGCATTGCATGTTCGTTCCATTCCTATAGGTGTGAGTAACATGAGATGTGAGTGAAGTTGTTGATAAGGTTCAATGCTACATTCCATTTGCATGGCATTATTTAGTCTAAACAGGTGCAATTCTCTCTCTTCAGACTCTGAACATGAAGATCTCACATCCTCATTGATTGATTCAATCATCTTTAATCGTTCAGTGTAGCATACATTATCATTGTTGTCCACAGCATCATACAATTTAAGTACTTCCGAAATCACTGAATCAGGAGTGTAAGACATGATGTTGCTGTGTACACGGGATTTTACAAGTCTGTGATTTAAACCGAGAAATAAAATCTTTCACGGGATTTTACTAAAATCAAGACCAAACCGTTAAGCAATGACCAATGGAATGTGTTAAGATGACTGATGGATCGACACAATGATAGACAATTGTGTGTTAGGACATATGATTATTTGTAGGATTAGCAGAGATGTTGTTTGGTTGAGATTTGGATTGGTTAATGGCCGTTTTTACGGAGAAATTTAGGTCTAAAAACATAAAAACCTCATTAACTTATGTTCGGAGCGGATTTAGGCCTCGAAAGTTGACCCGAATGAACTTTAATTCAGTGCGCCATTCTCCTCGTTCTCACGGTCATTTTGATGGGTAGAACGCTGAAAACAGAGTTACGGTTCAAAAGTTATGGCCGTTTGAAGTTTTGTCTGGAAAAGTCAACAAAACGCACTGGAGACAACTCGCACCTTAGAAAACTCGCACCCAAGTCAACTCGCTTTGATGACACCTCGCTTAATAGACAATTCGCATGAAGCACAACTCGCATAAACAGACAACTCGCTTAATAAACAAGTCGCATAACACAACTCGCATAGGAAACTCGCTTAGGCTGACAACTTGCTTAGGCTGACAACACGCTTAATAGACAACTCGCTTAGGCTGACAACTCGCATAGTACACAAGTACACCCACTACTTTGTCCTGTTTTTCATTTTGTCTCTATAGACAACTCGCATATAGGACAACTCGCTTCACAAATATGGGACAACTTGCATATAAGAATGTTTTACCGTGACACAACTCGCATCCAAGAAAACTTCACAAACACCACTTATCAATCCAAAAATCACTCAACCACGATGATTCAAGCCTTCCAAATCAAAATCTAAAAACTTATAATGATTCTAAACACAAAAGTACAATCAAAATCCAAACTTTAACACTAGAAATGATCCAAATGATGCAAACTACTCTAAACTCATTCAAACCCAAAAACCATATGAAAACCACTAGAAATCCAAGAACATGAAAGATGAGTGATCAAACCATAGCTCTTGATACCAATTTTTAGATATTGGTTTTCATAAACACACTATCAATCACATATAGAGTCGAATTATACAAGAGTTTAGAGAGAGAAAGTAGAAAATGGGAGCCTTTCTAGAGAGATAAAATAAACAAAAGAAAGAAGGTTAGATTAAGTGAAAGGTCCAACCCTCTACCTTGGGAGGTAGAGGGTATTTATAATTACATACTACACGTCCTCCTTCGGACTGTGGATCATGCATACAGTGGGTAAAGACCCGTCCTTCCTCCACGGTGTTACTTAAACTAATAACTAACTAATAACTACTAAATAACGTAAAGTCTACTAGCTAAGATATGCTAAACAATAATTGGGGTGACCGACACTTCCTTATGGAATTTCCAATTCCTAACACTTAAACCATTTAAAACTAGTTCCAAACTCACTTGAGTACCCTAGGCCTAAGTTACAGTTTACCACACCCCCTTATCCTAATAACTTGGGCATCTTATCAACCCAACTTATGTATAAGATGTCCCGTGCACACCCTCTCATACATTCACTCACAAACATTCACCATTAAAAACATTTAAAGTCCATTTCTCCCTGTTGTGTGTACGAGAGAAAGAGCCAGAGTTCCAAGGGTTCAAATACGAGCTCAAGTCGTTTAAGAGTTGCTCGTGGTTCTTTGTTGGGTGGTCTAACAAGCTACGAGGTCCTTATACCAAATCCTAGACTCACAGTCGTGTTATCCCCACCCTTTTGTGGTGTAGTAATCCTCTCGACGCACTTAGCCTATTTTTCATATTTTGGTCACTCTATATAATGTACGAGCCATAACAAGCTTGCCCTTTTTATTTTTATGCTCTTGTTATTCATATTCCCATATTTGGTGACCAACTGATTCTTGGTATGGCATGGCTTGGAGTAGAACACTTATTAGTAACATATAACAAGGTTTAAAAAACTTTGTAGCACATTTCTAAGTCGTCTTGACCCATGCCCTTTTTACTTAAGTTTAATACACCACGATCATGAACTAAGATCAATAAGGAAATGGCATGTTAAACCCATTGCAAATGTGTACTATGTCTGACTAAAGGCTCATCCCAATAGCCAATAAGCCAAACAAATAAGCCACACCAATAAGCAACTTTGATAAGCTCATTTAACGCGTTTTTAAACCTATACGCTAAGCCCCCTCGAAATAGTATATTTAAAACTAAAAGGTATCTAATGAGCCTTAATAGTCTAATTAGCCTATAAGCATTCTCAAATACGCTGATCAATAGCGGTGACGTGCAGTTCAAATACGTGAATTGGCCTTATTTCAGTCAATGAGAAAGCCCAACAAATTTTAAGCCCATTAAGCCTTTAAAAACCTTAATGGGCCTAAAACGTACTCTTAAGGCCCAATAACCCCTCAATAAGCTATCTTTTGGCAAATAAGCTGTTTCATAAGCTCATATAAGCTGTTATAAACTTATTTAGAAAATAAAAATGCTAAACCTTGAAAATGATGATTTTTGGACTAAAAATGCAAATTTTACGCAACTTGGGTTAAAAATGTAACTTTTATGAAAGTTAGGGTAGAAACTATCATTTTGATATCCGAGGTTATAAAGCTGAATATATGAAAACTTTTGAATGTAAATACGTAATGTTTGAAAGGTTAAGGCTTAAATTGTAAATATATTTAATTTTGGACTAGAAATGCAAAATATATAACTTTAGGGTTAACAAGCGTAACTTTTCTATAAGTTAGTGTCAAAACTGTCATTTTGATAATTTAAGGATGGAAAATGAATATTTGGGAATCCTGAGTGTTAAAATGTTATACTTGAATAGTATAAGTGTTGGGAATTATGTGAAGTACGAATTATGTTATTGTTTCTGCTGAATGGATTCTGCCGAAGGGTATGGTTTCTGCTGAAGACATAGTTCTGCTGAAGATTAGTTTGTTTCTGCGGAAGTTATTATTCCGTGTTTAGTTTATTTAGTTTGGATATACATGAGCTTTATTAGGAAGTGATTGTGTATATCTTATTTAGTTTTATGTTTATACGTTTCTTGAGAAACGGTTTAGGGGTTTTGTTTAGGGTTCCTTGTGTATAAAAGGAACACAATAGAATGAAGTATGTACGTGTGCTTAAACAAGTTTTTTAATATAACGATCCATAGAGGATCAAAGAAGTTCTTAGTTATCAGCGTTTCATACTTGTGTTTATATTCCTCTACAGAATACAAGTTGTAGAGATTTTCTTTTAGTTTGGTTGTGATTACACAAGCAATACTAACGATCTCTGAAGCTCAAGATCTATCAAGGTCTATTAGTTTTCAAAAGTGGTATCGAGAGCCTCGTGAGAGTCTCTACGATACTAAGGATAGGTTTTTCTAAACACCAATATATCCAATACATAACTCACTATGCTGGATCAGGCGTTGATGCTTTGAAATCACCAACAACCATAACACTACCCATCTGCAACATCTTAGTCTCTCCAACAGCAATGCTAAGTTTCCTTACCTAAAGAGGGAGGAGTATGATCTCTGGGCGATGAAAATGCGAAGCTGGATCTCCAACATTGATTGGAATCTATGGGAGATAGTCTTTGAAGGGAAATAGTTTGAAGAAAACTACCACTGATCTTCTTTGGTAAGATGACTCATGTTCCTCCCAAAAGCTGTTGAAGAGTTACTTGGCGTTGAGAGAGAAACCAAGGTAAGAACCATTCTTCTTCAAGCTATTCCCGAGGATCACTTAAGTGATTTTCACTTTGTGGAAGATGCCAAGGACATATGGTTAGCTATTAAGGCTAAGTTCGGTGGGAATGAGGAGTCTAGGAGAATGAGAAAGTCCATGCTTAGACAACAGTTTCAAGACTTTCAAATCTCCGAAGAGGAAGGAATTCACAAGGGCTACGACAAGTTTCACACGATCTTAAGTCAATTAAATCAGCTCTGAGGCAAAGCCAGGATAATGATGATTGTAATTCTAAGTTCTTGAGGTCATTACCTCCATCCTGGCTACAAGTGAGCATTGCTTTAAAAGCAAAAGGTGGTTTGGATATGCTTACTTTTGATGAGCTGTACAACAAACTTAAAGCACTTGAACATGATGTAAGAAGTCCTTTTAGATCATCATCTACTGCAAGTCGCACAGCTTTCATTGGAGCTTCTACCCCCAAGATGAGTCATGGTCCAAATCCAACTTACTCATCATCATCTTACACTACCACTCCATCAAGTTCTCAATCTGGAGGTATCATGGAAGATGTGCTTGGATCCTTCTTTGCTGATTATGATCCTCAACAGGAACTGGCATATGAGGATTTAGATCAGGTGGATCCACTGGAGATGGAAGAGATGAAGCTGAAGTAGCAGGTGGCTATGTTGTCCATGGATATCAAGAATTTTGAGCGCAAAGCTGGTAGAAGGTTTGGATTCCAAGGAAGAGATCCAGCGAGGTTTGACAAAAGGAAGGTCAAGTGCTTCACTTGTCAGCTTGAGATGGGTCACTTCTCCAGAGAATGCAAAAGCAGGAAAGCTGGTGATGAGAGAGATACTCTACTTATCGTGAGAATCGAGAGTCTGGAACTTCAAAGGGATCCCGTGACTTTGGTCACTCTTGACAGCAATGTGGATTTGGAAGCATCATGAGCGAGGATAATGATGGTCACGATAATGTTGGTTTGATTGCAAGATGTACTTCAGAGGATAGGCATGATCAGATTGCCTTGATGGGCATCTCTCAGGTACAAAACTGTTTGTTTGGTTGTAGTGAGCGTTGTAATGAACTAAAAGAAGCTTATGATATTTTGAAACCTAAATATAATGAATACTTTGTAGAAGTTGAAGCTTATAAGCAGGCTTTAAAAACACTAGAAAGACAAAAGGTTTGGTTTAGGAAGAATCAAATAGCTTATCTTGAGAAAATAAGTGTGTTGGAAAGGGATCTTGAATGTGCTAAGAATGAGTTGAAATATTATGAGAAGTTGAGAGCAGATGTAGTGTCAGAAAATCTAGAACTAAAAGAGAAACTAGATAAGGAAATTGCTAGGCATAACGAATGGTTATTAAATGGAAAAAAGTTAGCTAGTCATTTATATAGTAGTCAAGCTCCTAATTCTGGGATAGGTTTAGGCTTTAAGAAATATGTAGGATTAGAAGCTAGAGATGACACACGTAAATCCACACCAACAAGCTTAGCTAATTATGTTAAAGAAGGTGACCTACATGCTGTACGTGGATCTATTAGAGGAATACCTATGCCTGTTGACCTTACCCTTTCTGATGACTTTGATGGATCACATCATCTCTATGGAAAAAAGTCAAATGACTTGCGGACCTGATACTTCTTCTAATGACTTTGTCTCATGTGTTAACGTGACAAGTCCTCGACAAGGGTCTACGAGTGTGATTCAAATGACAAGTCGACCTTCCCAAGTCTACACCCTGCGCACCCAAGACTACCAATAAGCATGTCGAGTTCTTTGCCAAGGAATCATCTTCCAAGCAGTTGCCTCTGAAGACTTGCTTTTAATTCTTTGCATAATATCTTGTTAAAAACAATTCTTTTCATGGTTTTGGTTTGAATACTTATGCTTGTAATAGAACATCTTTTGGTTTGAATAAATCTTCTAGAGAGACATGTTTTGTGTGTGGAAGTAAATTTCATTTAATTAAGGATTGTGATTTTCATGAGCAAAGATAGAATAGGTGTGGTGATTCTAGGACATCTAGACCAATGTGGACCAATGTTAATGCTATACCCCCTTATGTTCCACAAGTAACTAATTCTCCTTTTCTTTGGAGAAGACCAGTTGCAAGACCATATGTACAACCAACAAGTTCATACTTTAAGAATGGTTATTGGCATGGATATGTTGACTCAATGGACTGGGGACAGGGAGGCTGGGATACTTTGTCAAGTCCTCAGCAGGTTGTTCTTGGAATAAAAAGGGACCTAAATTTCAATGGAAACCCAAGAACAATAGTGGATCCTATACATCTACATGGCATAATTCATATGATCCACAAGGCAGGTTCAAGTCAGCAATGACTTGAGCCTCAATAATGTACTAATATTTTGTATATTTTTGTTGTTGTAGAATCATCCTCTTAAGCATAAAGATGTTGGCATTGTTGATAGTGGGTGTTCAAGAAGCATGTCGAGAAGCAGGGATATGATGCATAACTTTGTATCAATTGAAGGAGGAGGCAATGTAACCTTTGGAGGAAGTGATGGAAGGTTACTGGAAAGGGACCATCAGAACACCTCAACTGGACTTTGAGAATGTATACTATGTCAAGGAACTACAACACTTCAATTTCTTCTCAGTCTCACAAATCTGTGATACCAAGAACAAAGTACTCTTCACAGAGGATGAATGTCTTGTGTTATCTAAAGACTTCAAACTCCCAGAAGAAACTTCAATTCTGCTGAAAGTTCCTCGGAATCACAATCTTTATACATTCAACTTAACTGATGTTAAACCAGAAGGTGACTTAACTTGTTTGGTGGCTAAAGCATCCTTGGATGAGTCTACCAAATGGCATAGAAGGATGGCCCATGTCAACTTCAAGACCATAAACAAGCTCTCTAAACTGGGTCTTGTTGAAGGTCTTCCTTCCAAACTATTTACTAATGATCATAAGCTGTGTTGCACTGCAATAAAGGGAAAGCAACATAGAGCCTCATACAAAGTTGTGACTGCTGTGAGCATTATTTGAACCTCTTAGTTGCTTCATATGGATCTGTTTGGTCCAACTCAAGTTAGAAGCATTGATCAAAATTATTTTTGTCTAGTGATCACGATGGTTATAGCAAATTTTGTTGGGTATTCTTTCTAAGGACCAAAGATGAAACATCTCAGTCTTGAAAGAGTTCATTACCCTTATTGAGAATCAGTTGAACAAAAGGTTAAAGAATTGTGTGATAATGGGGACGAGTTCAAGAATGCTATTTTAATAGAACTCTGTAGGTCAAAAGGTATCAAAAGGGACTATAGCACTCCAAGAACCCACAACAAAATGGGGTGGCAGAAAGAAAAAATAGGACCCTCATAGAGGCTGCAAGATCAATGTTGGCAGACTCTAAACTACCCACCATGTTTTGGGTGAAGCTGTAGCACGGACTTGTTATGTATTGAATAGAGTGTCCATTACTCGACCACACTTCAAAACACCATATGAACTTCTCTATGGGAAAGTTCCTACTATTCATTACCTTAAACCTTTTGGGTGTCAAGTGACTATTCTGATTACAAGTGATCCATTGGGCAAATTTGATGAAAATACAGATGATGGTTATATTGTGGGATATTCAGGCTCATAGTAAGGCATCTGAGAGTTTACAATTTATCTGCTAAGAAGATAGAGGAGACATTGAACATGAGAGGTTTTTAGAAGACAAGCCTAATGTTCAAGGGACGGGGTCATGTTTAGTCTTTTGACCTTGATTACTTAACTGATTATTTGGGTTATTCTAGACATATGGCTAACCAACAAACAAATACTCAAGAGTCTCCAACTAACAGTGCGATTCCACTGGATCTTTGATTCTGACGAGTGAGTTTGAAGATGATGAGCAACCCATTGTAGTGCCTTCTTTCTCCCCTAACAATTTTACAGGTGACACTTCTAAAGTTACTTCTGCTGAGAGTGAAGACGAGTCCAATTATGCAGAGGATCTTGCTAGGTTGAAGAAACAAGAGTATGCACTAATCTAGATCTTTGAAAGGAATACTTGAGGAGAGTGCAAGTGAAACAATAAGTGGAAACCTCAATTCTACTGAACATGATCCGATTTCTCCTATCATTTCTGGCTGAAGGCTATCTTTGTTTCTACTCCCATTTCTACTCGAGTGTCCACAAACTTTGGAGATCCTTATACTCGTTTTCCAAGACCCTTAGATCTTGGTAATAATCAACCAAAAGCTGGAATCTTCACCTCACCTTCTTATGACACCGATTTTGAACCTACTATGACTAATCTTGATTCTTCCATTGAAGTCAACACCACTACTACTAAAAGGATTCACAACACTCATCCACAGTCAAATATTATTGGTGATCCTAATGCACCTGTTAGAACAAGGGGTACTGTGGCAAGTTCTAAATATGGTCAAGTGGCTTTTCTCTCTTATGTCTCGGATCAGCAAAGAGACAATCACACAGACTATGAACATTGTGCATTTGCTTGTTTTCTTTCTCAAGTGGAACCAACTAGTGTTACTCGGGCTCTTGAAGATTCAAGTTGGCTTGAGGCAATGCAGGAAGAGATGCAACAATTTCAAAATCAGCAAGTTTGGATATTGGTACCACTACCTGATGGCAAGTATGCAATTGGTACTAAATGGATTTTGAAGAATAAGAGAGATGCAAGAGGTGTTGTCATTAAAAACAAAGCAAGATTGGTTGCTCAGGGTTATAGACAAGAGGAGGGATTGATTATGATGAAGTGTTTGCACCTGTGGCTAGAGTTGAGGCCATACAAATTTTCTTGGCTTATGCATCCTACATGGGATTTATGGTATATCAAATGGATGTTAAAAGCCTTCTGTATGGTGAAATAGAAGAAGAGGTTTATGTCACTCAACCTAAAGGATTTGAAGATCCTGATCATCCTACTCATGTTTACAAGGTAGTTAAAGCTCTCTATGGACTACATCAGGCACCACGAGCTTGGTATGCTAGGCTTTCATCGTTTCTGCTGAAGCATGGATATCGAAGAGGTGCCATAGATAAAACACTTTTCCTGAAGAAGAATTCCACAGACATTATTCTTGTGCAAGTGTATGTGGATGACATTATTTTTGGATCCACAAAGGAAGCTTAGTGCAGGGAGTTTGAGGAGCTTATGAAAGGAGAATTTCAGATGAGTGCCATGGGAGAAATGACTTTCTTTTTGGGTCTTCAAGTTCAGGAGAAACCTGATGGTATCTTTATAAGTCAGGACAAATATGTGAGGGACATATTAAAGAAGTTTGGAATGGAAAGTGTGAGGACTGCCACTACACCTTATGAAGCTCCAAAGTCAAAGATCAACAATGAAATAGATCCACCAGTGAATGTACATCTTTTCAGATCTATGATTGGTTCTTTGATGTATTTACGACTTCACGGCCCTGATATTACTTTTTTTGTGAGTGTTTGTTCTCGACATCAAGTTACTCCACTTACTTCTCATCTCAATGCTGTTAAGAAGATCTTTAAGTACCTCAAAGGCCAACCTCAATTAGGCCTTTGGTACCCAAAAGAATCTCCATTTAAGCTGGAAGCATATAGTGATAGTGACTATCTTTGGTGCAAATCTGGATAGGAGATCCACTCTTGGAGGTTGCCAATTCCTTGGGAAGAGATTGATTTCTTGGCAATGCAATAAACAGACTATTGTGGCTACCTCATCTACTGAAGCAGAGTACGTTGCTGCTGCCAAATTTGTGGAGAGGTTCTTTGGATTCAAAATCAATTGTTGGATTATGGGTATAACTTCATGAACACAACAATTTTTATTGATAATCAAAGTACCATATGCATTGTTAAAAATCCAGTTTTTCACAGTCGAACAAAACATATTCAAATCTGGCACCACTTTATAAGAGATGCATATGACAAACATTTGATAAAAGTGGTTAAAATTCACACTGATAATAATGTGGCAGATTTGTTAACAAAGGCTTTTGATGGACCAAGGTTTCAACACCTAGTGGTCCATATTGGTATGCTTAACCCTTAACTGCAAAGTTTAAGGGGAGGCATAGGACTCAGGGGAGGATTTTTGTATACTTTGCATTGTTTTATGTAAATTTGTTTGATTTTTGGTTTATGATTCTGTTCTCTAACACTAACCAGCTAATGTAATGATAGTTTGTTTGTCTTTGTTTGGTTTGTGTGTTTATCTGTGTTTGTTATGGATTTGCAGATTGGTTATTCTGTTAGAATTTACCATGGTTGTTAAGTTGGAATATGGTCAAGAAAGCTCTAAAGCTTGTTTCTACTGAATTCAAAGTGCTGAAGTGAGTTATTTGTTTCTACTGAAGACAAAGTACTGAAGTTACAATGTTCATTCAAGAAAAGTACTGAAGCAAAATTGTTCATTCATTCATTCGAGAAACAGTTTACAGCTTACAGCTTACAGAGTACAATCAACACCAAATGCAACTATAAGGAAAGTGCTTTACATGAACTACTAATCCTAACCTAGTTGATATCATCTATTTCAACATCTAATAGGCTGTTGGATATGCATGATCGCTCACATCTTTCACACTAGATGCTGGATATGCGTTTGTGAAGTCTTGCATAACCACTCATTCATTCTATCTCGATGACTGGATATGCATGACCGGTACGACGAAGAAGCTAAGGATCAAAATGGGAAGGATGGATTGATGAAAACGATGATGATGAAGATGACCACATATGTCCTTTGTGCTTCATCTGCTGATTTCACCAAAAAGCAATTCTTCCACCTTCCTTGACTC
This sequence comes from Chrysanthemum makinoi, assembly GCA_910596185.1. NCBI lineage: Eukaryota > Viridiplantae > Streptophyta > Magnoliopsida > Asterales > Asteraceae > Chrysanthemum > Chrysanthemum makinoi. The sequence goes on from OU343220.1 coordinate 296,481,453, forward strand.
CTTCCTTTATACGATATGTGATGATGCACCATGATATGAAGCAGGAAGTGCTAGAACCACCTCTCTATCCTTAGAGAGTGGCGGATTTCTAGCACGTGGCCTTCGTTGAGGCTGAGGTGCTGGAGGTTGGGAGTAAGATGTTCTCTCCTTACAGGAGTCATCAGAATCATCAACAGCAATGGAAGACACATTCACAACTGCAAGAACAGGCTCTTTCACTCTCTTTGAAGTTGCTTCCTCATTTGAGTCTTCATAAGGTGATACATAAGAACTTATGGATGAGTTGTCTTCATCATTGCCTGGATTGCTTGACAAATAATTCTTCTTCCACCTTTCGAGACTGCTTATGGAGGATGTATTGTCATTTGATGAAAGGGTGATTGGGGAGGATCTTCTCATGGTTGATTGTGGTTAATTTTGGAGCATTGATGCAATTAGGGTTTGTGATGTTATTTGGGGTTTTTGATGAAGAGTTATGTGTGCATTGGGATTGTTTTATAGACAGTTTCAAGACTTAATGAGAGTTAATGCGTATAGGTGAAACAGTAAAAAGATATTTACTGAAGCTTCCTGAATACATGATCTGTTATATGGCTGATTAGTATTCTTGAGCAGATTGATTAGTGTTTCTGCCGAAGTTGAAAGTTAATTTGGGGAAAAGTAGTAGTACTACGTCGACTCGGTCAACATTTGACCAAAATTGGGAAAATACTACTTATTCTCGGTTTGCATATCTTCGTCTCATTAAAAGTTTCCCTCATTACTCACATTCAAAACACTTCCACTTGTGTGACTCTTAACCCTAACTTTCAAATTTTCTCATGGCGCTTCAATTCAAGCATGATCATAATAAAGTCGCCTTTCGGGAACGTGAGGGTGATGAGTTGTATAGACCAATGGTAGAATTCTTACAGAGATCCAAGATTCATTATGCTTTAGCATTCTCTGAAGTGATTTATGAATCGTTGGTCAAACAATTTTGGGCAAGCTGAAAAGAGGAAGTGATCTGAGATTGTAGCTATTGTTGTGGAACAGAGTATATTGTGAGAGGAGGCGATAAGAAGACAACTTCATTTGGATGATGCTAATGGGGTTTATCATTCTAATGCGGTGGATATTCTTTTTGGATTAAGAGCTATTGGATATCGGGTGCAAGGACGATATGTGGTTGAAGAATCAGTTGTGTCCTATGTGGAGATTTTTGGTTCACACCTTGCTTTAATGTATAAGCAATAAATCGGAGGATGGGATCAATTTTCTACACAGTTGGGATGTGGTATTGTTTGTCTTTCTCGGGGTTTGACTTATAATTTCTCTAAGTATATTTTTGATAATATGGTTGAAAATATAGATAGGAAAAAGCATAAGTTTTTGATGTACCCTAGGTTTCTATAGATAATTTTAGACATTACCACACAAGCCCAAGATTTTTATCCCATAGGAGCTTTAACTGCTAAACTATTTGCTTCAATGAGAACTAAGTATGAGGGGGCACATCATCCTTTGCTAGCGGCTATGTTGCTTCAGGGCAATGCATCCGCTGAAGAAGGAAATGTTGTTGGTTCTCCACCTTCTACTACTGTTCTTTGCGATGGGAATCCATTAGTGACAATAGATGAAGGCCCTTCTATACTTTGAAACCCATTTTGTTGCTCCTGAACAACATTTGTCCACTCCTTCACCTAGACCTAGTCCACCATCTTCACAGGTTCCTCATGATGAGGTGGAGACTGACTTTAATAGATTGCCTACTCCTAGTCCTATTAGAGATCTAGTTGATGATAATGTTTCATTCATAGAGCATATTGATGTTTCTTATGAAAGGCCCAATGATGCTCCCATTCCCTGAGCAATCTGCTGGTGGGTGAGGACCCTATTACACTTACATCTTTATATGCTTTAGTGAGCAGGTATGGGCTGAGATCACGATCTCAAAAAGGATCTGGCAGAGACTAAATCTAAGCTTGGTGGTGAGATTGTAGATTTGAAAAGAAAGGTTAAGGATTTAGAAATACAACTGAGTCGAGAAAAGAAAAGGAGGCTGGAGGTTTCTTCGATGAGGGAGGATGTGAATGCTCAGTTTGAGTCACTTGATATGTTGGCTAATGTGGCTCAAGAATCTAATGTCTCTATGTCAAAGGTTGGTACATCATATGCGAAGCAAAAGGAGCCAATTTTGTTTACTAGACGAAGGAGAAAGCAACCTGTGCATAAGGATACAGTTCAAAGTGTTTCAACTGCTGATGAACATGTTGTTGCTTGATACTCCTTTGATGGACATTCTTGTCTTGATGTTCAAACTTCAAATGTGCTATCACATTTTACGAAGTTTCTTCTTTGGAAGGAAGTTTTATTTGAATCTAGAAGTAGATGTATTTTCTACACCTATTGAAGATTTCTCTACACATGTTTCTTAAAGCACATCGATGAAACTTCTGAAGTTCTGTTATGGATACTCCTTGGTGATGCTATTTTTGAATCTTGATAAAGGGAAAGGAGTAATGGTTGATCTTGAGCTTGGTGGATCTAGTCGTGAGCAGAAAGGTTAGCCCAAAAGAGGATGTTAGATGAATGTGCCAATTTGAAGAAAAGTCTTTGAATTGGCTAAGCAGATTGAAGCTGAGTCTATTTCTAAATTGACTCTGAGAGACAAAAAATTAGATGAATTGGTTACTCGGATGCCTGCTGAACATGGGATGTGTATACTCGACAAGCAAAGTGTTTCTAATCCTTCCATTGCTCCGAGTATTTTGGGAGCAGACTTTAATAGTGATGATTTTGTGGCTCAGATGATGGCTCTAGGACTACAAAAGAAGAAGCTATGGCAAAGAGGAAAGCTATGCAAACTCAAAAGATCATGACTAAGAGAATGAGAGCACAATCTGCGGCTCAACAAAAGATTATATGCAGAAAGTAGTGAAATATCGAGTTACTCTCTCTATAACTCGGTATGACCATGAAGCGAGTTAAGGCTTTATCGATCTGAGTTAATCAGTTGTTATAATAAGATTATGAAGTTTACTTCATCTCGTGCTTACGCATCTACTTTGAAAAGAATTCTGATGTTTCGGATGATCCTAAATCCAAAAGACCAAGGATAGTTGAAATTGTAGATTCTTTTGAGGATCCTGTTTCAAAGTCAAGTACTTCGAAGTATCTACTTTGCTTCGGTAGTATCTACCTAAAAGCTATTCCTTCAGTTGTTAAAGTTCAATCAGTGAGCCTTGTGTTGCTTCATCTGGAATATCATCTTAACTGCTTACCTAGAGTTGATCCTATTGATAAAGTTGGTCCGAGTTGGGTTGTCAAGCTGAATTAGGCTGACTAAATCTAAAAAGGCGAGTAGTAGCTGAGAAGATGTATGCCTTACTTGGTGGTGTTTCAAAGCAGGATGATTCTATTTCTTCCACAAAATTTATCGATGTTCTTGAAGAACCTATACCATCTTGAGACATTTATCTACCGGAGTAGGAGGAAGAAAAGAATGGCTAGAAAAGCGATCTGGTTCTTTAGGAGATCTGTGAAATCTACTGAGGCACATAAATCTAAGGTTAAGGAATCTTCAAGGGTTAGTTCTTTGGATCTCAATGCTGTTGAGTCAACATTTATTAAAGAGGATCTTCGATGTTTTTCCGAAGGGTCTCATGATGTTTTGGTAAATTGGTCATTGCAAAGGATGGTGAATGTGATTCACCGATTGGATCAAACGACCATGGAATTTAATTTTTAGAAGGAGATCTTGCATCGGTGGATAGAGGCAGACTTGGTTCAGCTATATACTCTTGTAAATAAGTACTACCATTCTACTGCACCTAAGGGTTATGGTTTATATTTATTGGGTGATCTTCATGTTTTGTTTGATTCAACATCTCCCAATGGTAAAGGATACTTTATTTGGAAGAACTCTCACTTATGGCAGGTTACATCTTGGAGATTTTATCCTCTGCCTCGTGTGCATGTAGTTGAAACGAAGGGTGGTATTACTGTCTGCATGTTTCTTTGAAGAACGTTATCCATTATCTGTGAAACTTATGGAAAGAATGCTTCTTGAGAAGTTGGAAGTTCCTCGGATCTGTTGGCAATGATCTTTTGCATCTGAACAATGTGTCGGTGTTATTAAGAATCACTTATGGCACATAAAGAAGTTCATCATGATTACGGTATTTTGTAATTTGTATGATTTGTAATTTTTGTTTCTTTGTTTTCTTTTAGTTAAAAAATGTGTATGTTTTGTTTTACTAACTTTTATTGCGGTTTCTTGTATCTTATTGCTTGGTTATTAACTCACCGATATACCTTGTGTATGTCAAAGAGTTAGCTAGTCCAAAGGGTGCAGTTTGGTAAAGACACCTCAAATCTGTTGATAGTGTAATGGTTTGCTCAAAATCATAGGGTTTGCAACCACCCATGCTTAATTGTTGAGTGTTGTATGGTTCTCAATTCACCATGATTTATTCCTTTTTGGAATCCAAGAATTGACTAGCCCACATGTATATGGCTTGTGGTAAAGGCAGTGGAATACCATATTTGGTAATCAATTCACCAATTTTAAGAATTGACTAGTCCTGAGCAAACGGCTACAGGTAAAGACATTTCAAATCCGTTCATGGTTGTTGGTTTGCTAATAAATCAGATGGTTATCAGTGTACCATGGTTTTCAAACTTAAACATTTGGCTACTCAGTAGTGATGGCTATTGGTAAAGAGACATCAAATCCATTATTTTCAATGATTCACCTCTCACAGGAGTTAACACACCTGGATGTGATGAGAATAGTTTGAAACTTTTATGTTTTGATGTACATGTTGTCATTTGTTTCTGCAAAGATATGGAGTTTCAGAGTTTCTTCATCAAAGAGATGATTTTGTTTTGATTCTTTGTTGATGTTGTTTGACTACAATCCTCGAGTCTGCATGGTTAGAGATCTATCAAGAAAGCTGGAACTTAACCAAGTCAAATTCGGTTTAGGGAGGATTGTTGGGAATTATGTGAAGTACGAATTATGTTATTGTTTATGCTGAATGGATTACTGCGAGAAGGGTATGGTTTCTGGCGAAGACATACTTACTGTGAAGATTAGTTTGTTTCTGAGGAAGTTATTATTCCGTGTTTAGTTTATTTAGTTTGGATATACATGAGCTTTATTAGGAAGTGATTGTGTATATCTTAATTAGTTTTATGTTTATCGTTTCTTGAAAGCGGTTTAGGGTTTTGTTTAGGGTTCCTTGTCTATAAAGGAACACAATAGAATGAAATATGCGTGTGCTTAAACAAGTTTTTAATATAACGATCCATAGAGGATCAAAGAAGTTCTTAGTTATCTGTGTTTTATATTTGTGTTTATATTCCTTCTGAGAATACAAGTTGTAGAGATTTTCTTTTAGTTTGTTTGTGATTACACAGGCAATACTAACGATCTACGAAGCTCAAGATCTATCAAGGTCTATTAGTTTTCAACAATAAGCCAAAAATGTAAATATATTATAACCTTGATCTAAAAGTGTAAATGTTTTACCGTTAAAGTTAAAAGTGTAAGTTTCATATAACTTGAAGGTTTGCTCATGTAATTTATTATTATATTGACACACTAGTATCTTATAATTTATAATCCTAGAAATCGATTAGAAATTGCGTAAAATAATTTAAATAACGATCATTATATAATATATATATATATAACAAAGCTTTTTAACGTATAACATAATTTATCATCAACTAACTTTTGAAGAAATGATATCTATGGATACTAAATACATAAATATTACATATAATAATATTGAATTTGAACTTTAAGCATTTTAAGCATTTCAAGCCATCCTTACACAACAAGTTCATTACCGATGCTAATTCAATAATCATTATTCCGTTAAGTCAAGCTTAAAACTATCAAATCTTAGACTTCCATATTATTTAGGTGCGTGTGTTAAAGTTTATTACCACATTGCATTTGACATCACTTACTTTATTAACTACCACGGGTGAGCTCATAGTCTCACTTTTTATATTTTACAAACTCGTAAGGAGATACATGCTACAAATCGAACACAAGTATTTTTCTTGTATGTTATGCGTGATTACAAAAAGGTGTAGATTGGCGGAACACCACGACCCACGGTGCCTTTTTGCACCGGCCATTTCGACCCAGGAATAAGCTCCGAACCTCTCTGGCCTAGTGGGGCACCAACTGGGTGACAGAGCCAAGCAAGGACCACTGAAGCTCTTATTCACAAAGTCTCTCCAATGTGCCTACAAGTTTTGCGGAGGTGGGTACCTATATGAAGCAAATGCCAATGATGGGACTTGAACCTAGGTCAATTGACTCAAGCATAAGTTCTCCAACCATTGATATTGCCTAAGTTACCATTATTGCCAAAAAGTCCCTCTTGTCATGAACCATTTAATCACTTGCGAGGCGGTACGCATAGTGAATAGATCTATTAGGTGTGGCCCATTTGAGTTAGCCGGAATGGTAACTAAATTCACTTTACTTGATAAAGTAGGAAGATGGAAAATTCCTACACGAGGGCCCCATACTTTCACTATTTTATGGTGCATAACATTTATATCATTTCCATGATATCACACACGTTAACGTTTGAGTGTCACGACACTTAGGGCAATATATTGAACTACAATATTACTGTTTTCTACCATAATTCTATTTCTATACAATTATCCAAATTGAGCCTTGTGTTCAATTGATTATTATATATAAACACTATGGATTCATTTAACAATTTTGTTGACTTTTTAGCATGTTTATCTCAGGTAATTGAAGAAGTATTTGAGGCCTTAGTGGGCAATAAACTATTAGTTTTGGTGTCAAATAAACTTTATCATTCATTTCAAAATATTATATTGATGGATCTAAACACACACCTTGTGTTAGTGATATTTTGAATTATATTAATAATCCTTGGAATATACTTAGTAATACTTAGAAGATGTATTATATGATGTAATGTAAGTAAACAGTTTAACACAAAGCTCCAATATTATTAAAATAATCTGGTTGATCTTGCATCACTAGGGTTACACCTTGAAGCTTATATGAATAATACGTTCTCTAAACAATGACCTAGGATCTCCTTTTATAGCACAAGGAGTCCTTTTCAAATAAGTATAATCCTAACAATATAGAATATACACAAGATCTTTTCTATACTTATCAATATCACGACTATATAAAATTATCCAAATAGCAATTGGTAATAATGTCTTGGCGGTGGTAATGAGTTTCCCTTCTAGTGTAATCTTTATCGTGTCTTCCAACTTATCGATGGTAAGCGTTAGCTTTATTCCCAACAATCCTCCCCTAAACTTATGATTTCTCTGCAAACCAATAAGTTTCTTCAATCTACATCTTCGTAAGGATTTGGGAATTCTTTCAGGACTCTGCACTTTCTTCTTATGCCTGAATAGCTCTTGAACATTGATCTTGAAGCCTAAGTAACAATGCTTTGACCTTCTCATTATCTTCATGGACTCATTGTTGTACACAACATCACAATGAGAGTTCGGCTCTAAGTGGGTATTCTTTCTCAGCAAACATGAATGCATCCCTCCATCGATGTAGAAATGATAAACTACATGAATAATAATAAAACCATTTAGTACCGGGACATGAACATGAGAATTTCCAAAATCATCATAGTATATGGTTCATAAAGCCTTCAGATTAACCCATATTGCATTTCCTTCATATCTTTGAGATTTTCAGCATCAAACCTTTCTTGAACCAATCTCACAAAGTATAGGTCATGCCTCCATGCTTTGATGAGTTCTTCAAATTGAATGAATGATGAAGTTTCACCACCTAGCCTTGTAATCTTCCATGTTGGAGCAAAATTGCTATCAGTAAACACTTCCCAATCAATAATAGGATGTCGACTTGGTAGTTCGGGATAAAAATCTTCTTCTTCATCAATATCATTCCGGTCAGTTCGTTCGGTGAATTTCTCATTTGAACTTCTTGTTCTTCACAAATTTTGTCTTCTTAAATGTCTGCGAGATTCACTATCTTTGGCCTTTTGATTAGGATACCTTATCTTCTTCTTGAGTCCATTGGATAAAATCTTGTCTCTTTTGCTTCGTAGTAGATACCTTCAACTTTATTATCGGGCATTCCTTTGTGATGTCTTTCCGACCACCAACCTTTGCAACAATAATCTTTCATCATTGAAATCACACATTGCCTTGGTTAGTTGTCTTGGTTTCTTTTGACCCTTTTTAGTGAAACAATATCAAGTGCTTGATTATTCTTCTGAATGAAATCTTTTAATTGTCTTTTTCTTTGTTCTTGATTAAAGACTTATCGTAACTGATCAAATTGCCTTCTTCTTGATCTTTGGATCATTAGCAATCAAGAAATCAATTTCTTCTTCAGTAGGTACATAGCTAAACTAAGTCTTTTCTCTAAAAATTGTAGGTGGAATAGTAGAAATTGGATTAACATCCATTGGATCAATGGTGTCCATTCTACCAGACTTTTAGCCTCCATGAAGTCGCAATCTCTCTATCTCCTCAGTCTTTTCTTATTAGCAACATGATCTTCATTGATCTTTCTAGAAACCTCTGCATCATGAGCAATTTGAGCTTGTTCTTTCTTTGAAATCTTCCTCTTTGTTGCTTTCACGCAAGCTGCTTTACCTTTCTTCTTCTTGATTTCTTCCTCTGCGCATTGGTAATAGCTTGATCAGATGGTAACCTTCTGGTGGGAATGAAATCATGGTTGCTGATCTTGAAAATTTCTTGCTCTAGTTTCATTGAAGAACTTCTTGATATCGACTTCCTCGGTACCTTTACTTGAAACACCTTCATCTCAAAGTGAATTCTCCTCCCGCGGGCATGTTCCTCCTGTTTGGGAGAATTTCCCAAATCTTTATTGAAATGAATCACCATTATCAGTGAGGATGGAGATGATATGCAGCTTTGCAGTTTCTCTGGTTTCAGCCCTGTAACTTCGTCCTTCAAGGTCTGAATCTCTCTTTCATATGTGTTAATACAAATAAGCCGTAAAGCGTTTATATATTTTACGATCTTCTAATGTTTTATGCGATAACAAGCGTAAAATCATATTAACGAAACAAATAAAATACGTAAATGGTTTGAACTAATAGTTTCTAACATATTCACATTTTCACATAAAACACTAAAACAATTATAAGTGATTTTATGGTTTAGTAATACATATGTACAACAACTAGTGTTTACATAATTGGGTATAATATACACATAACTAGTATGTAGTATATTGGGTAATATAAATGGGTAGAAACTTAAGTACCGCAACCCATTGGGCAAATACATTGAATGTAGTTGGGTACAACCCAAAGCCCATGACCCATGGAGCTTGACCCATAACCCATTGCATAACATCATGCTTATATCATTCATGGATAATATCCATAACCCATGGATCAACTCATACCCAAGTGACCAAGTGCATTGCACTCAAGAGATACATTGTATCTAGCTAAAGATCCATGGTTCAACCCATGACCCATGACCCATAACCAAAATAACCATGGGTAAAAGGGCGTCCCCACGGATCCCTAGCTAACGCTAGGCGGATCCCTTGTGGAGGATCAGTGGGATCCGGAACGAGAGAGAATTTTCTCTATAAATAGTGAGCCATTTCTTTCTTTAGCTCACCACTTTTTCACATATTTCTCTCCAAGTATTGTACTCCTCTAACCTCATATCCAAAGAGATCTATGTAGTTTGTCTTTTGTTTTTGTGTGATCTTCTAAGTTCCTCTTAAAGGCAAGATCCCCACTTTTTGAAGTCGAGCAAGCTCAAGTCCATGAGTTGCCCTGCTTCATCATCATCAAGACAATGAGGTTCTCTTGTTGATAGTTCTTTCTTCCTCCATAGATGTTGAAGGCATTAGTGAAGGATGCTGAAAGAGTCAAGACGAAAGCATTAGTGAAGGTGCTAACGTAAAGTGTTAAAGCATTAGTGAAGAATGCTAAAGGTGTAAAGACGAAGGCATTAGTGAAAGGTGCCAAGCGTTGTGTCAAAGGCATTAGTGAAGGATGCCTATGAATCAAATCAAGTGGCATTGGGAAGAATGCTAGGTCGTATAATGATGAGGTGCATGTTATACATATAGTATTTGTTTAGATCTAAGGATGGTGATATCCTTGATGGTGTTGTAACAAGGAGTAGATTTCCTGGAGATTAGGTGTTGTGTTGTGATGGGTAGTAGTTCCTCCATGGTAATGGAACTAGGTGCTTAGCCTAGTACCTAATAAAGGGTAGGCGTGTTGTGAGAGGATTGGTTCACCTTGGAGTGAAAGAACCCGGTGGTTAGCCTAGCACCGTATAAAGGGTAGGCGACGTTGTGTTAGGTGTGGTTCGCCTTGGTGTGAAAGAACTCGGTATTTATAGCTTTGTACCGGATTAAGCGACGTTGAAAGGCTTCTCCGCCATAAGGAGATTGGTGTAGTATTTGAACTCTCGAGTAGGTGACTCGGGGAGTGGAGTAGGGCAAGGAAGGTGTCCTTGTAGCGAACCACTATAAATACTTGTGTCGTGGTGATGTGCACTTACTCTTTATCTTTCATTACGTTTATATATCTATCTCAACGTCTAAACAACCAAATAGATTGACATAAGTAGATCTAAATATTTAAAAGGAAGTTTTAAATTGGTAAAACTATTCAACCCCCCTTCTAGTTTTCCACAATTGGCATCAGAGCTTCGTTACCAAATTTCTTAGAGTATGTTGTACTTTAAAAACTTGATTCGATCCGTGTATGTTTGAAAACTACAAAGAAGGATTTTTCAAAGTCATGTTTTAAAAATCATTATAATGTTTATTGTTGGACAATGATAGAATGGTCTAACATTTTCCTTGTTAAGTATTCTCCATACTTTGGGCATCCTAAGAAGATCATGAAGAATTTTTCTAAATATTTCTTTCCCTAAAAAGAATATTTAGCAAAGTTGGGGTATCTGAAGATCATGAAGTATTTCGATGTCTATGGTTTCTAAAACCATAAAAGGGATTATAGCAAAGGTATGTTTTCTTAGTTACAATTTTGGTAAAAAGGTGCTAAATTGCTTGTGGATAAAATGGTGATATATACTATATTTATAATAAGCATAAAATGAAAAGTGTTTTAGTGATTTGAAGTTTGTTGTTAGATATCCTTTTTATTCAAGCTTGAATAAAGGTAAAACTGGTAATAACTTCACTAAAAAGTCTACAAAGGTTAAACCTTTTCGTCGAGTCAAAACACGATACATTTTGTAATTCTGTGTGGATCAGGATCCTCGGTTACTTGGACCGGATCCCTCAAGCATGGGATCCGTGGGATCCGTGGTACAGAAACGATTTTGTCTGTTTCAAAATTCATAACTAAATAACCGTAAGTCGTTGAAGTCGTGCCACCTATCGTTTTAAAGGTATTTGAGTCTACTTTCATTTAAAATGATTTCATAAACTGATTCAAAACAAAATTTTGTAGAATCATTGATTTATAATAGAAAGTCATTTTTCGGTTATAAATTTTGCACAAACTTTTGATCTAATTGGAGACGGATGTTTTCATCTTTGAATAACAATGTGTCCTATTTTGAAATTAAGGCTTTGATCATATTTATAAAGGAAACTAATCAAGCTTGGTATACATGTTTAACACAAAGCGATGAAAAGAACTTTCATATGCTATGATAAATTTTTCCCTTGCATTACTTGATTATTAGCTTATCTCAAATAGCTTTTGTTCTTGTTTGATTGATTAACATATGTGGTTTCCTTACCTTGCTATTTATTCTCTTGCTTGTTAGATTGTAATTTTCTACTAATCAATGTGCTACTTGAAGGAATGTTTGGGATAACATCTAGTTGTGTCAAAAATGTTAGTTTTGTAAGTTGAAAAATGTTTAAAACATATAACACACAAAATGGCTTTTTGATTGAGTTTGTCATGTGTGCAACATAAATATTTTATGTGCCTATAAGATTTCTTGATTTCATATTTTCTTGTATCGTTTTCTAAAAACAACAAGAATGTACATCGGATCATAACCTATACTTGTGTTGATGATACTCTCGTTTTCCTTTTTCATGATCGCTCTCCAAGCTTCATAGTAGGATTGACAACTTGATTATTTCATTTGATATATTCAAGTAAATTATTTTGCAACGCAAATATAATTTTTCATATCCGAAAGTCCAAACTCGAGCTTTCCAACAACATATGTTGAACTAGCTCATCCAACCATTTATTTTTCACCATATGGACAACTTTCAATTTTTTGACACACACGTCTACCTTAGTTGGTTCAAGTATAATATTAATATAAACGAAGCAAAGTATCATTATTGTTACTCTTTAGATGCCATTGTAGGAATATAAATTTTCCTAACTTGAGAATGAATACTAGAGAACTTATTGCACTAGAAACTCAATTTGACTCTAGGTTGAATTGCTTCCTTGAGAGAAGTTGGGTATGTGGAATCGCCCGTAAAATGGTGCGTGTTTAAGTAATTGAGCACCGCAAGTAATAGTCTCATATCATTCTCTCACTTGAGATTTATACTCTATGTTTTCCTAAAGTAAGTTTACAATGAAAATACTTTGCGTTGTCTTAGGATTGCTAATCAAACAAGTTGTAAAATTAAATTTTCTTTTAGTTAATCACAACCACTTGCCGCATCAAGCGATTATCTTGCTTTGATCGAGAAAGGCTACAATACTTCAAGGATGAAGTTCATTGTATGCTAATCACCATCCGTAATAACTATACTTAGTTCATTACCTTCACTAAACTAAAACAACCTTCTAAAAAATCACTGCCTTAAGGACTAATATACATGTGTCTCTTATTCTTCAACATACCTTGCATGCCATTGTTAATACAAATGATTTACTATTCTAGATCGTAAATATGTTTTTGAGCTTCTTGAACAAGTGCTTGTTAAGTTTGATAAACCTCTATGTTATTTGTGAGCTAGATTTCATATTAATTGCTTATGTCCTATTCTTACATGCTCTCATTGCTATGTTTTACATGTATACATACATGCTTGCTGTAAGAAATCATTAGTTTCAAAATTCGATACATAAAGCAAATTTATGCAACCATTCTGTTAAGGAAATCTGTCTCAGACACCGGATCCTTTGGTTATAACTAGCCGGATCCCTCAAATGAAGGATCCGTGGGATCCGAGTGGACATAGGTGCATTTTTAGCTTGCTTGCATCAATCCAACCTTCCAGTCTTTATTGGACTAGTTAAACATGATACTTTAGGATCACTTATATCTTCCTCAAGCTCAGTATGTCTCACACTCACTCATAGCTAACTTAGGATCACATTCAAGTTGCTTTTGATTTATCACTTCACCAAAACTCACCATATTTCCACTCCAATGCAATTACAATCATTGTATTTCAAACATGTCCTTAGATCACTTCACACTAAGCTATACATAGTGCATTTCAAAGATGAGTAAACTCATACTCACGCATAACTCACTTAGATCACACCCAAGAAGCTTGTAAATCTATCATCTTACCTATACTCATTACTCTTCCGTTTTTAAACTCACTTGTCATTTCTCACATGATCCCTCATATCTAGCTTTGGAAATCTTTCGATTATGGCAAAATTGATCATAATCATCCTTACCTCAAAAATTGGTCAATGTTGATCAAATTCTAGCTCTTCCATCTTAAAACCTTTAGGATCTTCTCCAAGACATTATCCTAATTCACTATCTGATCACTAGGATCATTTAGCTCCATTTGACACCATCAAAATCTTTAGTGTCATCCTTGTTCATTCATTGGTACTCATGAAGGTTCCAATTTCTTCCATAAAAGACAATCATTTGCTACAACACTCATTACTCTTAAGTATTCAAGCACCTCTTCATTTAAGACACTTAGATGAACTGAAACACACAAGAAGAAATAGGCGTTAGACCTTACAAGCATCATTGCTATCCTTTCTTAGCTCCTGATACACGGATCCCTAGGATTAGCCGAGGTGGATCCCTCATTGGAGGGAACCGTGGGATCCGTATGACAGTTTATGTCAACTCTAGCTAAAACAATCATTTCAAGCTCATCTTGCTAATTCAAACACTCCATTTCATCTTAAATGAGTTCCTAGATCAGTACAACTCTGAAGTTGACCCTTGTGCATGTTAATCATCACATTCCAATGGAGTTTAGTGGCTTAAGTCTTGAAAGCACTTGCCAAATTCCTTGCTTTATAAACCACATTGATAGGACTCCTAAAGTCATCATCTTCATCCTCACTTTCAGCATTCACAGACCTCTTTGAATCATCTCAACATGAGGAAAACTCCAAGTAGAAACTTATCCACCAAACACCACAATACCTCCTAAGCCAAACAATATCATCTCCACTAAACCATCACCATTGGTTCCTAGAGCTATCTCATTTACAACTCCACTATCATCACCACATCACTACAATTTAGAGGACTTACCTCCTAGGCATTCTCATCCTCCTCCGCCGACAACATTCTCCTCATTAGGAGGAATATTGGTACAAAATCAAGGTGTTGAGTCAACACTTGCTCCGGCTTCCTTTTCGCCGTCACCATCATATAATCCCACTTTGATTATGAGAAATTATCAAAGTCAACCACCCGACCATATGGAAGTTGACACTTCTCTACCACCACCATCATTCTTGGTCGAGCCATCTTCAAATGCGCCTCCACCAATTCCTCCGTCGTTTGAGGCTCCCCAACCCACTTCACTTGATCCTTTACATCAAGCGATCCCTTTTCTTCCACCACCACTACCTAGCCCTGACAAAGATTGTTATCATTGTCAACATGTTGAAAGTTTGATACATGAAGTACGAGAAGACCAACGTTTCATGTTCTATCATCTCCTCGAACGTTTCGACGAGATTAAACCTAAACAAAACTTGAGCTAGAAGATTTTAGTGGTGTCCTAGCATCAAGCGATAGTTGGTCTAGAAATTCCTTTTCATGTATAGTCTATTTTCTTAGTTTTTAGAGTCATGTATATCATAACTCTAGTTTTATTAAATGAAATTACATGCTACTTGCTATATTTCTGAGTATATGTTTATGTTACATATCTCACTTTGGTGATAACACTATTTGTTATACCACCTTTTACTGATTTTATTCATCAGATAGACGGATCCCTTTAGTTGGCCTAGACGGATCCCTACTAGGAGGGAACCGTGGGATCCGTGAGACAGAAAGCTTTCTTTCTACTAACTTGAATCAAATTTGCAGGAAATTTTGAATTATACTTGCTTTCTAATTTTTGTTTTGTAGTTATTCAATTTACATATGAAGACTTTGACATCCTAAAGCTAGGGGGAGCTTTATGTCAAAGCAATACATTGCAAATTACTTGCAATACTAGGTTTACATTTCGTGATATCCCCTTGCAAATTTGCAATCATCAAGGGGGAGCACATTCGTCTCTTAGATGAAATCTTTTGCAAACTTATTTGCAAACAAACTAGATTAGTATCACTTACTTGACGCCCTTACATAGGGATGGACTCGTCAAGGGGGAGTAAAGACGAGATCCCTTCCCGTTACTTTCTCTCTATTTCTTTTTACTTTTATTTCTTTCACATGTTTTTCTTAAAAACGATGTGTTGCTTTCCTTCAAACACTTTTTGTTTCGACAAAAAGGGGGAGAAGAAAGTAAAAACTACAAATTCAAACTTTTATGAATTTTAGCTTTTCCTTAAAATAATTTTATGTTTTGTCATCAACAAAAAGGGGGAGATTGTTAATACAAATAAGCCGTAAAAACGTTTATTTATATTTTACGATATTCTATTGTTTTGTCGATAACAAACGTAAAATCATATAAACGAAACAAATAAAATACGTAAATGGTTTGAACTAATAGTTTCTAACATATTCACATTTTCACATAAAACACTAAAACAAGTAAAAGTGATTTTATGGTTTAGTAATACATATGTACAACAACTAGTGTTTACATAATTGGGTATAATATACACATAACTAGTATGTAGTATATTGGGTAATATAAATGGGTAGAAACTTCAATACCACAACCCATTGGGCAAATACATTGAATGTAGTTGGGTACAACCCAAAGCCCATGACCCATGGAGCTTGACCCATAACCCATTGCATGACATCATGCTTATATCATATATGGATAATATCCATAACCCATGGATCAACCCATACCCAAGTGACCCATAACCAAAATACCCTTGGGTAAAAGGGAGCGTCCCACGGATCCCAAGCTTAACGCTAGACGGATCCCTTGTGGAAGGGATCCGTGGGATCTGGGGAACAGTAGAGAATTTTCTCTATAAATAGTGAGCCATTTCTTTCTTTTAGCTCACCACTTTTTCACACATACTCTCTCCAAGTATTGTACTCCTCTAACCTCATATCCAAAGAGATCTATGTAGTTTGTCTTTTGTTTTTGTGTGATCTTCTAGGTTCCTCTTAAAGGCAAGATCACCACTTCTTGAAGTCGAGCAAGCTCAAGTCCATGAGTTGCCATGCTTCGTCATCATCAAGACAACTGAGGTTCTCTTGTTGATAGTTCTTTCTTCCTCCATAGATGTTGAAGGCATTAGTGAAGGATGCTGAAAGAGTCAAGACGAAAGCATTAGTGAAAGGTGCTAAACGTCTGTGTCAAAGCATTAGTGAAGAATGCTAAAGGTGTAAAGACGAAGGCATTAGTGAAAGGTGCCAAGCGTTGTGTCAAAGGCATTAGTGAAGGATGCCTATGAATCAAATCAAGTGGCATTAGGGAAGAATGCCTAGGTCGTATAATCGATGAGGTGCATCGTTATAGATATAGTATTTGTTTAGATCTAAGGATGGTGATATCCTTTATGGTGTTCTAACAAGGAGTAGATCTCCTTGAGATTAGGTGTTGTGTTGTGATGGGTAGTAGTTCCTCCATGGTAATGGAACTAGGTGCTTAGCCTAGTACCTAATAAAGGGTAGGCGATGTTGTGAGAGGATTGGTTCACCTTGGAGTGAAAGAACCCGGTGGTTAGCCTAGCATCGTATAAAGGGTAGGCGACGTTGTGTTAGGTGTGGTTCGCCTTGGTGTGAAAGAACTCGGTATTTAGCTTTGTACCGGAAAAAGGTTAAGCGACATTGTGAAGGCTTCTCCACCATAAGGAGATTGGTGTAGTGTTTACGAACTCTCGAGTAGGTGACTCAGGGAGTGGAGTAGGGCAAGGAAGGTGTCCTAGTAGCCGAACCACTATAAATACTTGTGTCGTGGTGATGTGCTTCTTACTCTTTATCTTTCATTACACGTTTATATATCTATCTATCAACGTCCAACATAAACAACCAAATAGATTGACATAAGTCGATCTAAATATTTAAAAGGAAGTTTTAAATTGGTAAAACTATTCAACCCCCCCCCCTTCTAGTTTTCCCACAATATGTGTAATGTCCTTGGCATGATGTTTCTTTACTTGTGCCAAGTCTTGTTCCAGAGATTCAACACCTTTGCTAATTTGGTACAAAGTTTCATCAATTCCATAGGTTGCCCACTGCCCTCAACACTTCCAACTGTGTAACCTGTTGGGAGAGGTGAATCATAGGGCATTGGCTCAGATTCCTCCCTAGTTGGACTAGGTTGAAGCCTGGAACCACCACTGCTTGTTCCAAAACCAAAAGGATCAGGGGACATCTTTGTGTTGTAATGGGAGGAGTTGGTACATTTATGCCTCCTCTCATAGGTGTGAGAAATGGTGGAGTGTAATCAATGTTTGGAACAAAGGATTATGGGTGAGTTTTGTACTTGTGAAATCTTTGCAAGCATCTGATGAAAAAGAGGTGTAATAATCCTATTGCCATCTTTGTTCATGTTTTGAAAAACTTTGGGCTTAAGGCAACGGATTTTATAAACTCTTGTATGGGGTTGCAGTTGAAATTCATTTAACATTGCTTGCACAAACCTTGGATACATCAAAAATTTTGTTGAACTCTTTACATTGCCTTTCATACTTATAAAAATATATTTTGACCAATTAAAAATCTTATCAGTAGCTAGACAAACCAAAGGGTAAGCCATTGTTGAACTGAATTGCTCATAAGATGTTTTCTTAAGACTAAGACAATGTAAAAGAGTATGTATCAAAAATCTCCAATGAGGACAGAAACCACTCTTTTTGAAAGTAGCCTTTTTGTCAGTGGTATCATACCCCATGGATAAAAGATGTGTATGAATTTCTGGCATAGGTAATGTGATGATACCATTGAGATCATCCAATTGGAGAATTCTCCTCAAGGATGCCTCAGTAACATCAATAGTTACCCCGTCCACAGTGGCTCTAAGAGCATCTACTATTTCATGTGTATCTCTATTTTCAATGGTTATGGATTGAACAGAATTCCAAAACTGTTTGATTTGAGAGATATAGATTGTGGGATTAAGAAGTAAAGCATACCTTATATGGGTAGTGTTTAGAAAGTCCACAATCTGATAAAAAACAGGGCCACTCTTGTCATTTGACTTTTCCAAATAGGCCACTTGGTTGTGCTCATCTGCAAAGTTGATTGGTGCCATAGTAACTTTTGATGAAAAATATATTATGTCAGTATGAATTGAATAAATAACTCACCAATTGAGAGAGAAAGATATATAGTGGTAGGGTTTAAGAGTTTTGCGCAAGAAAGATTATCTAAGGAAAAGATTTATCTTTAGAAGATAAATAACAATAAGGAAATCCTCTAAAAATTTTACCCTATATATATGGAAAGCATTTTATCTTCAACGGCTAGTAAAAAATTAGTTACAGACACAACAGTTGTAACGGCTAGATCAACAGTGGCAAAAATAACACTGTCAGTGGAAACTGTGAACTAGCAGTGGTAATTTTTCACAAAAATTTTCAAAGAGCAGTGGTAAGAAAAACATATGAAAATTGGACTGCTCTTTATCAAAGTTTTTAGCAAACTACCAGCTATTAACGAATTTGATATGTCTTTACCATGAGCCGTTTGCTATGGACTAGCCAACTCTTAATCATAAAGAATATGGTGAGTTGATAACCATGTAGTTTTTGGTAAACTATCAACCATAAATGGATTTGACAAGTCTTTACCAGTATCTGTTTGCTCTGGACTAGTTGATTCTTATGTGGATTAGACATGGTGAATCAATAACCATTTTTTGTGTGTCTCAGATACACACCTTTTATGATCAACTCCAATCTTTGCTGCATAAGAGTTATTGAACAAACAAAAATACAAGCACTAAAACACATACAACAATGTTAGTACCCAGAGACCTCCACTCAACACCAAAGACCATTAGACACAAAAAATTTATGGATTAAGCATTCCAATACCTATTACCAAGTACTGAAATCTACCCACATCAAGTCCTTTTGTTAATAAATCAGCATAGTTATCATCAGTATGAATTTTGATAACTTGGATTAGCCTTTTCTCATAACAATCTCTTATAAAATGGTGTCTAATTTCAATATGTTTAGTCTTTGTGTGTTGAACTGGATTCTTAATGATGCAAATGGTACTGGTATTGTCAATATAAATGATGGTACTCATAAAATTATACCCATAGTCCAAAAGTTGATTTTGAAGCCATAGAACTTGAGCACAACCTGACAACTTACGTTGAGCCACATACACTGCCTCAGTTGATGAATTTGCCACCATTGTTTGTTTCTTGCACTGCCATGACACCAATCTATTTCCAAGAAATTGGCATCCACCTGTAGTAGATTTTCTATCCAAACTATCACCAAAGATAATCACTATCTGAGTAAGTAACCAGTTCTAGAGGTGATTCTCTAGGGTACCATAATCCCAGATTGGGAAATGATTTAAGATATCTGAAAATTTTCTTCACAGCAGTCAAGTGTGAGAACCTGGGAGTGACCTGAAACCTTGCACAAGTACACACTGCAAACATAATATCTGGTCTAGATGATGTAAGATACATCAAAGAACCAATCATATACATGTACATGTGCACATCAACTGCTTCACCACTATTTTCTTTCAAGAGTTGATGTGTAGTCTTGTCTGCCGGGGTGCTGGATGACTTTGCATCAGAGAACTTGAACTTCCTTACTATTTCAGCCACATATTTATCTTGATTGATGAAAATACCATCTGGTCGTTGTTGTACTTGAAGTCCCAAAAAGAATGTGAGTTCACCCATAGAACTCATCTTGAATTCTTCCTTCATTAGCTTCTCAAATTCTTTGCACATCTCTGTCTTTGTAGATCCAAAAATGATATCATCAACATATATTTGAACTAACAAGATATCATTCTTGTCTTTCTTAATGAACAATGTCTGATCCACTCTGCCTCTATGAAACCCATTATCAAGAAGATAAGGAGTCAGGGTCTCATACCATTTTCTTGGTGCCTGATGCAAGCCATACAAAGCTTTAACCACCCTGTATACTTTGTTCGGATAGTCAGGGTCTTCAAAGCCTGGAGGTTGTGAAACATATACCTCCTCATCAATCTGCCCATATAGTTTACATCCATTTGATAGACTTTAAAGCCCATGAAAGATGCATAGGCTAAGAACAGCCTAATTGCTTCAATTCTTGCAACTGGGGCAAACCCTTCTTCATAGTCAATACACTCCTCCTGAGTGTATCCTTGAGCCACAAGCCTAGCTTTGTTCCTGATAACAATTCTTCTTTCATCCTTCTTGTTTCTGAACACCCATTTAGTACCTATTACCTTCTTGCCAGAAGGTAAATCACAAAGCACCCAAACCTTTTAAAGCTTAAACTGGAGCAATTCTTTTTGCATTGCTTCCACCCAACTTTCATCTTCAAGTGCCTTGTATACATTCTTTGGCTCTATTTGTGACAGAAAACACAAGAACAGACATTCATTCTTGCCTTCATGATTCTTAGATTCATAGATTTCACTAATAAACCCATGAACATCAGGCAATTTTGTTTGTCTTCTAGTCTTCACTGGTGAATGGATATCCCCAATCACATTTTCAAGAGGATGTGATTTATGAATTGAAGTATGGGGAGTCTGAGGAACTGCAATCTCACTTGGCATATTTGAGATTTCAACATCATTGGTTTAAGCTTCCTCTGTAACTGGAGATGTAATTTCCACTTCTGGTGTTGCAGTGGAAACATCTGGCCTAGCAGTGGAATCTAAATTTCCACTGCTTTCAGGATTTTTAGTGTTCATGTTGCTATCTCGTTCCTTTCCAGAATCATTAGAAGGTTGATCATCTCCAGTCTTTGGAATATCATCATTATATGCATAGTCCCAAAGTGGAAAACTGAATTCATCTGGATCATCTACGTGATCCTTGCTTGGTTCATCATCATCAAGAAACTCTTCTGATCCTGGAAAATCATAAGTAGATATACTTGTAGAGATAGGTACATAATTCATAGTGTGGGTTAGAGTATCAAGATCAAAAGCGACCTTTCGGGACCGTTCCTTTGACATTCACTTTGTTTTCCAGGAACTCAACATGCAGATTCTCTTCAATCTTTTGGGTTCTTAAGTTGAATACTCTAAAAGCTTTACTAACCATGGAATACCCAACAAAATACCCTTCATCAGATTTTTCTTCAAATTTTCCCAGATAATCTATGGTATTGAAAATAGATACATGACATCCAAATGGTCTCATGAAGTCTAGGATAGGAGGTCTGCCTCTAAATAATTCATAAGGTGTCTTGTTCTTTGCTTTCACTACTAAAACCCTGTTTTGCACATAACATGCGGTGTGCTTATACGCTTCAAAAGTGATTGGCAATTTTGAATGCAACATAGTTCTAGCAGCCTCTATAAGTGTCCTGTTTTTCCTCTCAGCAACACCATTTTGTTGAGGAGTTCTAGCAACACTAAATTTTCTTTTAATACCTTTATCTCTGCAAAAATCATCCATAACTCTATTCTTAAATTATGTCCCATTGTCACACCTAATGATTTTAACTTTCATATCATATTGGTTTTCAACTTCTGTGATGAAGATCTTAAGGATTCCAGTTGTTTCATCCTTAGTCCTTAGAAAGAAAACCCATGTAAACCTGCTAAAATCGCCAGTCACAACAAGACAATATTTCTTAAGATTTAAGCTGCTCATAGATGTAAGACCAAACAAGTCCATATGTAACATTTGAAGTGGGTGAGCAATAGACTTAACCAACTTTGACCTGCAAGAAGCTCTGTGTTGTTTGCCTTTAAGACAAGCCACATAGGTTTGATCATTTTTAAATCTTTTCTGAGGTAAGCCTCTTACCAAACCATCTTTGACAATCTTATTAATGGTTTTGAAGTTAACATGATGAAGTCTTCTATGCCATAGCATGGATTCATCCATTGTGGCCTTTGCAAGCAAGCAAGCATAATCATATTTAGAAACAATGTTGTTCATATCAAAACTATATAAGTTGCCTTTTCTAGGAATCTTAAGAAGAATCTGACTTTCATCAGGCATCTTAAAATCCTTAAGAGAACAAAGCACATATCTTTAGTAAAAAGAACATTTTTTTTCTTGTCACACATTTGTGACACACTAAAAAGATTATACTTAAGCTCTTTTACATAGTACACAGGTTCAAAGTCCAAGTTACCAGTTTTGATGAACCCTTTACCAGCAACTTTTCCTTTAACTCCACCTCCAAAGTTGATATACTGTCCATCATAGTGTTCAAAATCTGAGAGATAGGACTTGTTGCCAGTCATGTTCCTTGAACATCCACTATCTGTGTAGCCTTGATCTGATCTTTTTGTCCTTGGATGTTCCTACACATATAAGTAAGGAGTTAGTTTCCTTTGGGGACCCAAGCCATGATTGACTTGGATATGCCTCGTGTATCAATATAGTTAAATCTATCAAAGGTCATTGATACACCATTGGGATTGGTTGTAGAGGTAATTCCTTTAGGTTTCCATTCCCAACGTGTTGAGGCCTTCACAGCATTTCCCATGTTACCCTGGTCTTGTTTACAACCCTTGCAGTGGGAACTTTTGATTGAGCAAAGATGGTCACTCTGGTTTAGATTTTGGTACCTTGTTGGTTATAGTTAACCCTTTTATTTTAAACAGACTTTTTCCCTGTTTGTGCAGATTTTGCAAAAGTTGTTTTGGATTTTGCACTTGTAACAGGTGATTTAGGGTGAGCAGTGTTGACAATTTTAGCAGTGGCAAAGGTTTTAAGACCACTTCTTAGTTGAACTGCTCTTGGGATCATTTTGCTGTATGAATTAGGGTGTATTTTATTTTGAAACTTGTTAGACTCCACCCTTTTATTCCCATGGACTTCCCTTCTCCCAACATGATAGGCACAATTAGCATGTAAATGATTAAAGCTACCACAGATATAACATGCTTTATTGTGCATCACAAAATCACTACCTAGTTGTTGAGATTTGACATGATTCCAACTCCTCTGGTTACCCCTTGGAGTTGATGACTTGTTTCTATTCATCTCAGCATACCTTACAATTAATCTAGGCTTGTTAACTTGTTTCCTGGGTTCCTCTGTAATAGTATTAACAACTTTTGGGATAGAAGCCTCTACATTCTTTTTAACATTCTCATCTACAACTGATGAGTCACTAGCACTTTCAAAAACATCAGTTTCATGCTTAACCTCTTCCCCACTTTCACAAATTTAGGAGGACCATATTCAAGATTCAGATCCTGAAATTCCTCTAGACCTGTATGAGCTAAATCTATGCCAGGAGGTGATGGAACACCCCTTAGTGGTGGAGGAGCAGTATTGTATCCCATACCAGACTTAACTTTACTAGTAATTTGAGCATTCCAAAATTTATCAATTGACTTAGACTGATAATAACAGGTGTCAACAGTTAAATTGACATTCTCATTTATCTTTTTAAGTTTTTCAAACTCTTCTTTTAATGCCTCATTCACTGCTGTCTTATGATATATCTCTCTTCTAAGAATAATCATATCATCATTATATTTTAACTCATTTGCTCTATAATGCTCTAGTTGTTTCTCTAAAACAAATATGCCTCTTCTAAGGTTTAACACAATATAATTAGCAGCATACAACTCTGTTCTTTGGTTGTAAAATAATTCATTAAGCCTTTCACATTCTTTAGAAGCCCTACATGTTTTAAAACAACTTTCAAAGTTTTGTACCTCATAGTCAGAGAAAGCCATGAGAGCATGTTCTGTAGACACAAGAGCAAAGATCACGAAGGTTGTTCCTCTTGTCCATCATCCATGAAACTCCAATCATAGCTCACATCATCAATTGCCAGCATTGCCTTTGGTTCTTCCACAATTGGTTCTTTCTTTTGCTTGTACCAAGTAGACCTTTTGTCCTGGTTCCTTGGTCTGCTGCATTCTCTAGCAAAATGCCCCAACTTGTGACAATTGAAACACTCTACCTTCTTTTTATCGAACCCTACAGTTTCACCACCATTGATGTGAATTGGCTTGCCAGTCTTCTTGTAGAATTTCCTAGCCCTCATGCTAAGAAGAGTTATCTGCCATTTTATGTCCATCTCCTCCAAGTCATCTTCATCAATTTGCTCTATGTCTTCATGAGTTAATATAGAGCCACTAACTTGTGTGGAGATAAAAGCATAAAAGGTAGGATCTCCAATACCAAAGAACCTTCTTCTTTGAACCTACAGTGGTAACACTAGCATTACCAGTGGAAACTGTGGAACCAGTAGTGGCAAAATCACCATCATTGTCATCTTCAGAATCATCACAGTCTACAGAGGTTGTCAACAATGCCAAGCTTTTAGAGCTTGTACCAAGTTTCCCTGCATTCTTCAATCTTTGTTCAATGAGTTTGAAGTTATTGTAAAGATCATTGAGCTTCATAGTTTCAATCTCTGGTTTATTTTCCCAGACTGTGACATTTGTATGAAACTCAGAAGGCAAACTTCCTAGAAACTTCAGATTGAGGTCTTCCTTATCTACCTCAATTACAAACACAGTCAATTGTGTGACAATCTTCTAGAGTTTGGTGAAGATGATGTCAAGTGATTCATTGCTTGAAGCACATAAGTTTTCATAAATTTGCTTCAACAATGTCTTTTGTGTCTTCTTTGTAGCATCATTGCCACCAAACACTGAGCAGATCTCTTCAAAAATTTCTTTTGTTGTCTTGTACTTGCTGAAAGCAATGATCTAGTCTTTAGGAAGAGTCATTAGTAACAAACTTCTGGCCTTCAGGTCATTCTTCTTCTTTGCTCTTTCATCATTAGTCTCAGGTACAGAAATTGTTACAACTTTTGTGTCACCAACTTTCTCAGTCTTAGTAATAGACTTGAAGGAATCACCAGTTAAGATGATCTCCCATAGAGCATAGTCTTGTATGAGAAAGTATTGCTCAATCATTATCCTCCACATCTCAAACTCATTGAGTTTGAGCTTAGGAATCCTTGGAGCAGAGTTGGACTGGTTGTTTTCCATCTCCATTGATTTGAGTGAGTAGGTTAAGCTTATTCCTTGGATCTTCTAAATCAAAATATCAGAACCTTCGCTCTGATACCACTTGATGGATCTAAACACACACCTTGTGTTAGTGATATTTTGAATTATATTAATAAGCACGCGGAATATACTTAGTAATACTTAGAAGATGGATTATATGATGTAATGTAAGTAAGAACAGTTTAACACAAAGCTCCAATATTATTAAGAAATAATACGAGTGATCTTGCTTATCACTAGGGTTACACCTTGAAGCTTATATGAATAATACGTACTCTAAACAATGACCTAGGATCTCCTTTTATAGCACAAGGAGTCCTTTACAAGATAAGTATAATCCTAACAATATAGAATATACACAAGATCTTTTCTATACTTATCAATATACGACTACATAACAATTATCCTAATAGCAGTGGTAATAATGTACTGGTAGTGGTAATGAGTTTCCACTGCTAGTGTAATCTTTAGCAGTGTCTTCCACAGCTTATCAGTGGTAACTGTTAGCTTTATTCCCAACATATATCTTTTGTGATAAGCTAAAACTATGGAAATCCCTTTTGTACTCGAATTGTTAAATGAATGATAATAACTTTTAAAACGCCTCTTTTGAGTCGTTTTCTATAATTATGACTATAATCCTTTACGTAATACTCCTATTAGTCTTATGCTATTAAATTAAAATTTATGGGGTGTTACAGCAAACACTAAAAGTAAACTAAAACCATAACCTTTGCAAAGGAAAATTTTGCAAGAGAAATACTTAACTTGCGAATGTTTTGGAAAACTACTCTTTTTAGAAACCTTATAAAACACGTTATATTAACTAAAAATCATCATTTGATCATAAAAACGTTTATGTAGTTTAATAAAAATGTTTCTTCAATCTCCAAGAATTTATTTTCAAACACGTTTTGAATTTTAATCACGTGGAAGATCAAACCAAAATCTTTTAAACCACGAACAAAATATTATAGAGAGAGAAACAATTTTTAAAACTATAAAAATGTTAACTTTGCTACTAATGATGATATAAAGCTAAGATAAACACAACTATGTGAAACAACGTATCATATATGGCTCTTGATACCAATTGTTGTCACAATAATCATGTGTCTTTTTCCAGGGTGGAAGCTCCCTTATACCCAATAATCATGTGTCTATTACTAAACTAGAGAGAGAAAGTAGGTGTGATCACTTTATTTTAGAGAGAGAAAGGTAGAAGTCTCGCAAGATATATAACATTGACACACACCTCATAACTTATGAGATAGGAGGTATTTATATGATTACAAGCATAATTTGTGAGGAGTGTGGATCTAGCGAGAAGAATTATTGAAATCAGAATAATGAGAAAAAATTGTAGCCACATATTTTAAAAAAAAAAAAAATTATAGGGAGATGCATATATTTTTGTGAGTGCATCTAATATTTGTGGTTGTGGTTTCTTGTCATTCTTCTCATATTAATTATATTTCTCATTTGATCCTTACTCAATTTGTGAGACCCCACAACCTATTAGCTTACCCCTCACAACTATTCAAGTGTTATGAAGGTATTAGGTCTCACAACAGTATAACACATTACATTACATACCCTTATACATTTAGAGTTTACATAGAAGACCATACACTGTGATTTACACTTTATTTTGTCGTAATAATATATATTAAATCGTAGACTTAAAGCACATTTGCATCATTTGCCTTCAATAAATTCGTCACAATTTATGTTTATTTTTATTTTATTTTTTTCGGATTGATTTTGTTTGAAATATTCAAAAGGCGTCTTGATTGGTTCTCGATTGCACTATTACGATTTTCATTTTTTTTTTACTTTGTAACTCGTTGAAACATTTTGCAGTTCTATCAATTTATTTGTGTTTGTTTGCATAATAAATTCTACAAATTTTAACAGATAATAAATGAGGTATTAAATGCCGTGAGAGATAATTTAGTTAAGAGTTTTGTTAACAAGTGACCACTGGGTACAAATTAGCGTGTAATTAATAAACACAAACTTTTTTATTTAACAAAAAAAGATGCATTCATTACACATTAAATAAAATGATAAATTGTTATATTTAAACATAATTTTCACTTGAATGAACCAAAACATTTTGCATAAAAAATTTATAACTCGTTCAAACATTTTGCAATTGTATCGATTCATTTCTGTTTGTTTTCATAAAAAATTATACAAATTCAAAATATATAATTAATGAAGTGTTAAAATGTTGTGGAAGATAATTTAATAAAAGCTTTTGTAATATGTACTTGATACTAGGGGTGAGTAAACGGACCGGATGGACCGGACCGACCGACAAAACCGAACGGACCGAAGTACCGGCGGTCCGGTCTCGGTCTACCATTTTTGGCAAATTCGGTCTTGGTCCGGTCTGGTCCGGACCACAAACCGAAAATTTAGCCTTGTTGAACCGGACCGACCGACGGACCGACCGAGACCGGACCGACCGAGACCGGACCGACCACATTCGGTCTCGGTCTCGGTCTCGGTCTAGGTTTTTTGCCGGATTCGGTCTCGGTCCGGTCCGGTTTTCGCCCGATGATCAGCCCTACTTGATACATTAACGCTTTTTTTTTGCTTAGAATTGAATTAATATTTATCTTCCAAAAATTTAAATCAAAATGTCATATAGATTATTCCTTTTCACGCAATTATTAATACAATACTTATAGAAAAACATTCATTATAAAATCCAGACCCAAAATTAAGCTTCCAAAATCCAATCATTCATACATGCTCACATCACTTTTTAAAATGGTCAAAAAGCTTATTGTTTAAAATACGCAATGTTAGATGCATGGCCTGATTCATCCAAATAAAATACACGCATATGCTATCTAGTACTTAAACTGAAAACCAATACCTTAAAACTTTTCATGTTTTTTTTTCTTTACATACGGTTGGTTACATCAAGCCTTGCTGATGAGTTAACCAAAACGTAAAAATATTTTTACGTAGTTTGGCCGATTCTTATATATGTCACGTAATAACTTAACATTCGGTGAAACACCAAGATTGACAATAAACAGCTAAGGTAAATGAAATAATATCTCGTAGGATACAATATTTCTTCCTAAAAACCAATTCAATCAAGACTAGAACCTAAAAACCCAACATCGATGCACGTCCCAATCACTAAGAGCTCGGCACGGGTTGTTAAAGTCCAGAAACCGTGTGCACCCTAATAATTGGAGACAAGGTGTGGCCGAGTTAGGAACTAAGATTCGATCTACAGAGTAAAATGTGGTGCAGCTAATATCACAACTAAAACCATCAATTTGAAAAAGACCTTGTTAAACATAGTCAAATATCTGATATCGACTTAGCTATGTAGAAAACTTTGCATCATTATTGTCCACTTAAAAAAACCTATCGTATACAAGTCAAATATGAAAACGATTTGTGAAGAAAGACACTTTTGATCATCATTCATCCATATGAGGTTAAAACAAAATAGAGAAGAAAAAGTTGCACTAAACAAATTTGACTACCTAGACTTAAATTTCAACGGCTACCAAATATTCACAATCACTATAGGGAAGGTGTATCTAATTAATTTAGCAAGAGCAATGATAATGATTTTAATTAAGATGGCTGAAATATTAAAAAAACTCATAGAACCATTTCGGTTGAGTGGACCAAGATTCCAAGATGTCGTAAGCAATAGAAAAAAAAAATGGCAAATTCACTAAATGCCCCGGTTGCCCAACTAATTTACCTCAAATCTTTCACTTTTTTTCACTTCTCTTAATGCCCCATGAGCAACTCTCCCAATTCAATATGTGGGCAACTCCCCCATATCAGTGACATATGTCCCTTTTTGTGGGGTCACCATGTACTTACATAGTACAAGTGTAATAGATTTATACTTTGGCAACTTTGACCAACTTGATTGGGCAACTGACAATTTTTGTCATTTAGTACAAAAGTATGGTCTATTTTTATTATTAAAAAGTACAAATATTTTGGGCAATTTGGTCCCACACTTATGTACTATTGGGCAACTCATGAGTTATAAAGTATACATGTATTTAATGTATAAAAAACTTATAAAAGTGTATACATAATTTTATAACTTTAATACATTTATACATCTACAAATACAAATCTTCCTTAACACACTTCTTATCCACTAACTGATAACACACTTCTTATCAACTAACTAATAAATCTTCCTTAACACACTTCAATCCAAACAATCGCCACCCACACTCCGATCTAATGTCTATAAAAAAAAAAGATTTGGGCTAGGGTAAGTAATTTTGTGTTTGATTTAGGGTTTCGCTATTTTTTTAGTTGGTATCGTATTGAGGGTTTAATTTTTCGTATTTGATTTATTGTTAATTTTTTAAAGTTGGTATCGTATTGATTTAGGGTTTGCGCTAATTTAGGGTTTCTGTAATTTAGGGTTTCGCTAATTTAGGGTTAATTTTTGAAGTTGGTATCGTATTTATTTAGGGTTTCGCTAATTTAGGGTTTTGGTAATATAAGGTTTCGCTAATTTAGGGTTAATTTTTGAAGTTGGTATCGTATTGATTTAGGGTTACGCTAATTTAGGGTTTCGCTAATTTAGGGTTAACTTTTTAAGTTGGTATCGTATTGATATATGGTTTCGCTAATTGTTCTTGTTTGATTTTGGGTTTCGATAGTTTAGGGTTAATTTTTTAAGTTGGTGACGTATTGGGTGATTAATTGTTCTCGTGCTTTTAGTGATTTTTTGTTACTTATTAAGTTTGAGAAACAAATGATAGATGTTGTTGTAGACTAAGGCTGTGAATAAAGCACTGTAAGATAACTGGCACTGTAATGATGGTTACCGAAACAAAATACAATGAAAATTAAACTGCGACACAACTAAATATAATCTGGGTGATCCCAAGTTTGAGAGTTGTTGGAATCGTAACCATCGTAGTAAAGATACTCAGAACAACCTTCAAATCTGCTTTCATCCTACTCTGCATACAAAGCATCGAATTCTCTGTCACGACATTCTTGTTCCTCCCTTTGACCTTGCTCCATACGAGCAGCTTCCTCCATCTCTAACAACACTTCTTCATGTTGGAGCATAAGTCGCTCCCTTTCTGCTTCCTCCTTAAGCGCAGCTTCTCTATCTGCTATCTCCCGTTTTGCATCCTCCTTAACAGCAGCCTCCTCCATTTGTCTTAAAAGTTATTCTTCATCAATTTGTTGACTGACGTCTTTTTGTTCAGGAAATTGTTGGCCGAAGTCTTTTTGTTCTGGAAATTGTTGGCTGAAGTCTTTTTTAGACATTTTTTAGAGAATTTTGAAACCTATTTAGCAACACCACTAGAATTAAAACACACATATATAAGGTGGGTAAGTTTTAATATTTATTACCTTTAATATGTCAATAAATGTGGTGCAGGTGGAAACACTGTAAGTGTACTTTAATATTTGTACTTACATAGGTGATTTATTGGGCAACTTTTGCCTACTTTCTTATTAAGCATTTAGTTCTCTAATAAAACACTGTAAGTCTTTTTCTTCTCATAAGATAACTGGTATTGAGTTGAGTGGGTGCAAACGGGTTCGGTTAACTCCTTGATCTGCCACCTAGAGTGGTATGAATACCTACTCTGGCCAGCCCTAGTTCACTTGGCTTAATCCAAGTTATAAGGATTTGGGCAGTCTTGGAAGTTGAGATTGATTAAGGTTTAGGCAACAACCACTGTTGGCAATGTTGCTGCATCCACTGCTAGTTCAGAAAAAACCACTGCTAGGTTATAAGAAACCACTGCTAGTTCAGACGAAACCACTGCTAGTTCAGACGAAACCACTCCTAGTTCAGAGAAAACCACTGCTAGTTCGGACTCACTGTTTTGTGTATTTGTGATATGTATTAGGCTGTGATGACAAATATATTAGTTGATGAAGCAAATGATGTGATTTACCGTATCTTGGCATGGCAGTTTTATTACATTCTTATGCAGCCATGGCGGTTATATCTTGATGTTATCGTTGTTATCTATTTATTACAGATCTGAGCCTTGATAATGCATGTCAGAATACACACTCAGTAGCATACATTACTGTATACCCATGGGGCAGAATGTTTGATTTCTTTTTTAGTGGGAACGATTGACTGTTGCCAATGTGTGTTTGAGAAGGAAGGTTTGAGTTTGAGTGGGAAGATTTTATGTGTTTGATGTGTGTGTTAGTAGCAGAAATGTATTTTATATTTAGTATTTAAGAAAAAAGGTGTATTAGGATAATAAATTTTTTTTTGGGGAAGTATAATTTGGAATATAAAGGGTGAATTTGGTACATGCAATAGGCTGTGATGATGATTATCTTATTTGATCAAGCAATTGATGTGATTAGCTGTCGGCTGGCATGGAAATTTTATTACAGTATTTTGCAGCCACGGCGGTTATATCCTTATGTTTATGTGTTTATCAAACTTTTTACAGATCTGAGCCTTGCTAATGCCTATAACAATACACCCCTGATTGGTATACTCACATAGATGTTTCACATCTTCGGGTCAATCATGTTTCATTGTGGTTGGCATCCTATGGCAACACATGAATATATATTTTCTCTGAGAGTATATAATGATTTGTCCCTAGCAAACGCCCGTCCCAATGAAGCATGATTGGCTCGAAGATTTATATCATCTCTGTGAGTATATACTTTCCGTGGATAAGAAGTGTATTCAACTAGACATCCTTACTTTTCAAACAATTCCTTTACGTATATAAGTTGTTAATTCTTATGAGGCTGTGATGACAAGTATCTTATTAAATCATGCAAATTATGCGATATTTGGTGTCTTGGCGTGGCAATTCTATAGGATTGCAGCCATGGCGGTTATATCCTGATGTTGTGTAAACTATTGATTTATACAGATCTGAGCCTCAGTATTATGTTAAGAAATGGTCTCTTTTATCAGCGAGTATCAACATAAAAGGCTAATTGTACACTTCATTAACAAAACAAACATATAAATCATCAAAGATGGATGAACGGCACCACCTTTGAGTATAAAAACAATTTAATATGGTGTCGTTCATCCATCTTTCATTATTCATTTCTGTTTGCAGACATGGCGGTTATATCTTAGATGCAGACAAGTTAACCAAATGCAGATAGTTTGTTTACTTACACTTTAGCTTTGTTGATTGAATGGCATGTCAGACCTTGGACCATTTGTGTAATTCATAAATCAGCCTAGATCTGACATGCTATTCAATCAGCAAACCTGGATTGCAGGTGAACAAACAAGTATATGGACGACTTTCCGAACTCTTGAAAGGCGACTGTTGCCCATGGGGCATTTAGGGAAGTATATTTATTTTACCCGTGGTGTGCTATGTGTATTTATCATAATTTTGATTGTTTGTTACTTTATATGACTGTGATTTAATTGTTATAGACTGTTGCTAGATTTTTAAAAACAATTTAGTTTATATATGTTAAGGAGTTACTTAAGAAAGGGGGATCAATATGATATAGTTGTGGATTCAAAGTCAAGTTGAAAGTAAGAATGTGGCCATACACAACTTCCTACATTCAACATGTCTTTGAATATCTCAATGATCACGATAGATGTGCCTTGATCATTGCGTGTTGATTGTGATAATGATAGTGTGTATTGTTCATGACACGCCACACTCCTCCATTATCCCACTCAAATCCTTTTCTAGAATCCACAAATTCTAGAAAAGACCTTCGTACTTTGAGTGGTGGGTTTGCCTCTTATAATGATTTTACCTAATCATTATAACAGGCAAACCTACCAGTGTAAGTACCAAAGTCTGTCGACTTGTTTGTAACATATTGACAACCAACT
This sequence comes from Chrysanthemum makinoi, assembly GCA_910596185.1. NCBI lineage: Eukaryota > Viridiplantae > Streptophyta > Magnoliopsida > Asterales > Asteraceae > Chrysanthemum > Chrysanthemum makinoi. The sequence continues at coordinate 296,514,745 of OU343220.1, forward strand.
TTGTTAACCAACTCCTTTGCATATGTAAATGTTTGAACAAGTTTGTTTATTTTGGGCCACATGTGTGTATTTGTGATATGCAAGAGGCTGTGATGACGATTATCTTATTTGATATGCAAATGATGTGATTTACCGTATGTTGGCATGGCAATTTTATTACATTATTTTGCAGCCATGGCGGTTATATCCTGATGTTCCTGTGTTTATCCAACCTTTTTACAGATCTGAGCCTTGCTAATGCATAGCACACTGCACTCTCTGTTTGGAAGTTTATACGCGTGTCATATAATTGTTTTAGACTTTTGCTAGATTGTTAAAAAAAGTTAAGGATCAATATGATATAGTTGCGGATTTGAAGGGAAGTTGAATGTACCAAGGTGGCCACGTTACCTTGTAGATGACTAGGGAATTCCAGCATAGTGACTCATTCTGCATTCCTAAATAGTGCCTTTTGTTTTTTCAACAATCTAGCAATCCGCCTGGTGCAGGCCTTTGCTTAAAGGGAGTTGAAACAACAAAAGGTACTGTAGGGGAATTTAGAAAGGTTCATTAAGTTGAAATTCCATAATCATGTACAAAGTAACGCGGGCACATTGGTATGTTCAACTTCCCTTTGAATCAGCAACTATATCATATTGTTCCTTAACTTTTTTTAACAATCTAGCGAAACTATAATTATGATTTTTAAAAACATAGTTTACGCTTCTGAGGTCCCATACAGTTCCTTTTGTTTTTTCAACAATCTAGCGAATCGCTTGGTGCAGGCTTTTGCTCAAAGGGAGTTGAAACGACAAAAGGAACTGTAGTGGGACCTCAGAAGCGTTAACTATGTTTGTGATCTGCAAGAGGCTGTGATGACGATTCTCCTATTTGATATGCAAATGATGTGATTTACTGTATGTTGGCATGGCAATTTAATTACATTAATTTGCAGCCATGGCGGTTATATCCTGATGTTCCGGTGTTTATCCAACTTTTTTACAGATCTGAGCCTTGCTAATGCATATCACACTGCACACTCAATTTGGAATTTAATACGAGTCTGATATACTTGTTATAGACTTTTGCTAGGTTGTTAAAAAAAGTTAAGGATCAATATGATATAATTGCGTATTCAATGGGAAGTTGAACGTATCTAGGTGGCCACATTACTCTGTAGATGAGTAGGGAATTTCATCATAGTTACCCATTCTGAATTCCCATATAGTGCCTTTTGTTTTTTCAACAATCTAGCAATCCGCTTGGTGCAGGCCTTTGCTCAAAGGGAGTTGAAACGACAAAAGGTACTGTAGGGGGATTCAGAATGGTTCACTAAGTTGAAATTCCATGCACATCTACAGAGTAACGCGACCACACTGGTATGTTCTACTTACCTTTGAATCCGCAAGTATATCATATTGTTCCTTAACTTTTTTAACAATCTAGCAAAACTATAATTATGATGTTAAAAAAAATAATTAACCATTCTGAGATCCCATACAGTTCCTTTTATTTTTTCAACAATCTAGCAAATCGCCTGGTGCAGGCCTTTGCTCAAAGGGAGTTGAAACGACAAAAGGAACTGTAGTGGGACCTCAGAAGCGTTAACTATGTTTCCTTTTAGATAAAATTGTCAATAGTGGTTCCATATGGCTGTGATGACAAGTATCTTATTAAAACATGCAAATGATGCGATACTCCGTGTCTTGGCGTGGAAATTGTTTATTTGCAGCCATGGCGGTTATATCCTGATGTTTTATAAACTATACAGATCTGAGCTATAAAGTTTTCTAAAATTAGGTAATTGTTTATTTGCTGTGAGTATGATAAAATGCTTCATTTTGATAAATATGATTGGCGTACTAGGAAATGAGTGATATGTTTTGAAAGGTGTTGTAACAGGTTGTATCTCTTCTAACATACAGTTACTCACACTGTGTATGTTTTATTGATTGTAGTTGTCGTACGATACTAATTAATTGTTATTAATTTGATTTTTTTTTCTTGTAAGGAATACGAAGCCAATGTCATCGTTAGGAGCAAATTGAAATACTTTTCATTAATTCAAGAAAAGCTGAATCATAATCGAATGAAATTGTTTAGGACTACATGTTTTGGAGGATGGCTGGATATGTTCTTTTTTGACCATGAAGCACATATGTTAGATTATGTATTACAAAAATAGGGTTTTGTGGATAATCGTCACTATGACATGCCCCTTATATATAACCTCGATGGTCGTAGTCTACATTTTGGTCGACCCCAGTTTTCTCTTATAACAGGCTTTCGTTTTGGGAATGTTAGTTTTTATTTATATAGTTCAGGGGATTTAACATTTAAGTCTAGGGTATTTCCCAAAAAATTAGGGGTAAAACTTTCCAACCTAGATCTTATTAGAGTTATTGAGGATGAAGAGTTGTTCGGGAAATTAAGTGATGAAGACGCAGTCCGTGTGTGTCTGGTGTTATCGTTAGAGGTCATTTTTATGGGTCGGTTATTGATTGAAGAGGTGGATGATACACTCTTGTGTTTGGTTGAAGACCTAGACGCATGGAACTCCTTTCCATGGGGGGAACACATTTGGAGGCAATTGTACTACCAGATACTCGATGTTTTATCAAACCACAAGTGGGAACACCTAAAAGGTCTGGAAAGAGATCGGAAGTATGTTCCGACATACACAGTTGCTGGATTTGTTTGGCCTTTCAAGGTTATTCCTTGTTATATTATATTTTCCTAAGTTATTATTATTGAAGCTTTGGTATGATATTAACGCATTTTTATTATTACAGATATGGATTCTTGAGTCGTTGGAAAGAAGCAGTCATTGGTGGAATAAAGTCCCAGATGTTATACCAAGGGCAGTAGCGTGGTCAAGGAAAGTAATGTTTACAAGATCGGATTATGGATTGCTATTTGGCAAGGTAAAACGTATTCAAAAGTTTCAATGCATGGTTATTAATTATTTAATTTGATACTGTATTAATGTTATTTTTTGATTCCCTTGCCTTTCATGATGTCATTTAGGACTCGAAGACAATTTATGATCTTAAACCAACATTAGGCGAGCAACAGTCGGACTGGTATATGCTGTTTAGGGAATTTTACATGCACTACATACCAAGGTCTCTTCCAACAAAATTACCGCATGATTACGATGTGTATCTACAGAAGTTGGCTGATGCACGGAAACGCGGTAGGACAGAAAAAAAGTATTTACCGATTGTGCATAGGGTTCAGACCAGTAGTCTTCTAACAGAAATCAGCCTCAAGGATTGTGTAATTCAAGAGTTGAATTCTCGGGTTTTCAAACTCGAGGCTATTATTCAGGTTATTTACGAGTCAAAGTAAAATAATAACTATAACTTTATTTATATATTAAAATTATTGTTAAGGATAATATCTTTTATTACTTCGTAGGTCTTTGCATGTGAAAGAACGTGCGGATTTCGGATAATACATTCATCCATATAGTATCTATATTTCTTAAACAAATAGTTGGTTTTACAACGAACTTTTTTTCATTCACAGGAAAAGTTGGACTTTACTGCATCCTTTTCCCATATGAGCTATGAATTTCGTGACCAACTAAATCGTGAATTCTACAAATTGGTTGACTCTCTTATTTCTAGCAGTCGTTCAGACCCGGTAGATGTCGAGGATGAGGATGATGTTGTTCTGGTAATGTGCTTTCCAAACTACACTTTTGGCCATAATATAGTATACAATGTATTTAAAAACATCACCTCTTACTCAGGAGTATCTTTTGGAAGAGGAATTAAGGTTGAGGAAAGAAGAGGAAGAAAGGTGGAGGATGGAAGAACAAAAGATGATGGAAAAGGAATTTCTAAAGGCGTTGATAGATGAGAAGAATCGCAAGTTGGAAAAGGCAAAGTTGTTGAACATTGAGAAGGATAAGAAAAAAAGGTCTTTAGCGTTCTATAATTCAGATCACTGGAAAAGAGCCAAGGCAGACATAACACCTGACAAGAGGAGTCAAAAAGATGGTGCGGAGTCGTCGTATTACTGGTCAAAAAGATTTGTAGAATCTCAAAAAAATCAAACTCCTCCCTATGGCTGTCGGGATCCAGATATGACCGCAGAGTTAAAAAATGTTAAACCTTGGGTTGAGGTATGGAAAACAACTTTTACATTCTTTGTTTTAAATGTTTTGAATATACGTGTTAGAAAATTAATTTCTAAGATAGTAACTGATGAGTGTCTAAATACTCATCATTTTTGTATCATTTAAACTGCAAAAACATCTGAAAACACTCAGAAATGCATCAAAATGATAAAAATATCACAAATAAGTGTTTTATGTGTTTTAAAAGCAAAAATACCAAAATCAGATGAAAAACGTATCAAGTTTGCATAATTGGCAGTTTTAGTCCCCCAAGTTTCAAAAGTTGTCAAAAACAGTCCCTGGAATCAAAATAAAGAAAAATATCATTCAAGGTCCCTGAAATATTCTAAATTGTCAAAAATGGTCCTTGAATGAATCTTTGGGCAAATGACAGAAAAGGTCCCTCAACTTTATAAAAGTGTCAAAATTGGTCCTTAGATATTTAAAAATGGAAAATAATCAAATGTGGTCCTTGTACTATTAAAGTTTGTCAAGTTTGGTCCTTTTTATAACTTTGGAAAATTGACAGGTTTGGTCCCTTCATTTTCAGAAATTACATGAATGGTCCTTATGATATTAATACCAAATCCACAAACAAACCGGACCCTTGTAATATCCAACCCAAACACAAACACATACCCATCCCAGCTGGCCCAACTTGCAACCCAAGCCCAAATAACTTGACCCTTGACCCTTGAGCCTTGAGCTTTTTGAACCAGTCAAAAACTCATTTGACCCCCTCAAATGAACCCTTTTCGTTAATATTAAAAACGGGTCAACGAAAGTCAACGCGCCAAAATACCAGTATCACTGTTCATCTTCTTCACCTTCGCCTGTAATCCCAATACCAGTGGTTTTTTCCTCCACCTCACTACCTATCTCTCCAGTTCATCCCCCCTCCTCCTATACTAGCCACCAAGCATTTAATGCTTCCCCACCATCAAACACTCCAACCTCACCACATCCCCTGTTTTTGCTGCAAAATCACTCCTAGCTTCATATCTACTTCTCATTTTGTCTCCTCCACCTCCACAAACATCCACAATTCTTTAATTGCCTCAAAACCTGCTCTAATCCACTAGTACCACTTTTGGCGCCAAAAGTTAATTTGAAGGCTGAGATGAGTTTGACTGCATCAATGGCCAAGATTTGAAGTGGGAAAGAATCAGAGGCATGTGGGGAGTATCTCAATGCTATAAAGATAGAGGAGAAGCAGAGGAGTGAAGTAACTAGTGTAATTTTAATTTACTTAAGTCGTTTTTTTTATTATAAGCTTTCCAGTGTAATTTTAATCTTTCAAGTCTTTGTTTAAGTATTAGCAGTGTATTGTACAACTTTTTAAGCAATCAATTTCAAGTTTCAATATCATTCTCAGTTTATGCAATTTTCAAGTTAAAAATCTCAATGTGTTCTAATGTTGTTGTTAGTTGTTATTAAGGACTGATAAGCCCACATAAGCTCCTAGATAGCTTATTTAAGCTATTAGAAACTCATAAAAGTCGGTTTAGAAGCAAAAAGAAAAAAATACCAAAAATACCAAAAAAATAGTGAAAAATCAAAAATCATGGAAAGGAAGATCAAGAAGCTGGAGCAGGGTTAATAATGGATTGCCCTTGGGATTAGAGCTTCTTGGGAAGCTATAGGAAGTGTTTACAATCTTTGGTACTCAGTCTTGTGCTTGGATCCAATTTGTAAGCCTTTTGATCTATTTTGGCATTTCACTGTGTAAGACATTCATAAGCTTAAATCTTTGTTTGTTTATGTTTATTAGTCATAGTTAAGTATAATTAAGCAATAAAATCAGTTGCTTGTTCTTTTTAATTTGTAGATGTTAAAAATTTTAGTTTAACAGTTAAAATATCATAAGTGTAATTTCTTAGTTTCATGTTGTTAGTGTTGTTGTTTAATGCTTATTTAGCTTTAATATATGATAATATAAGGTCTGTAATCCATTTCATGGTCTTAATCTGTGTTTTGCTTTGAAAATCACCAAAACAGTCTAGTTAAGTGGTGATTGGATTTGCTTGATTAACTGTGCTAGAGCTTATTTGTGTTGTTGTTTATTGTTGTTACCTGTCATACTTGGTACTAATAACTCAAAGATACAATAAAAATCAGTGCTTGTTAGTATAAAATTCAAAATTTCCTTTGATCTCACTTAAGTTGATCACTGTTAGGATTAAGAGTCTAAAACTCATCATAGGTGTTTATAAGTTGGTCACCTAGCTTAATTTTATCATAACTTAGGTTAATACAACATAATCAATAAGTAGAATAGATCATAAGTTCATAAAAGTCAAACTGGTTCATAATTTAAAAAGTCAAAATTTTCCTCATTACAATTTTTGAATAAACTTAATAATTTTAGTGTGTGCTTAATATTAAGTTTTAGCTTATAATCATTTGGGATATTAAAGTTTAGCTGCTTAACTTAATTAGAAAAATATTAGTTCACTTTTAATCAGCTTATTCAGTGCTTATTACTTAGCTTCTTTTGAGTACTATTTCAAAAATGTGCCCTGTGCACAGCTTTATATCCATTTTCACAAGCTCATAAAAAGCTAATCATTGAACCCCAGCTTGTGAATTTTGGCTTTTTGTGTAGCTAACCTAGCTGTCTAGCTATTCCAGTGCTTATTTTCTATTTTGTAGCTTATTTGCTAGGGCTGCTAGTAGTTTTTAATTTGTCCCATGTCTGTGTAAACTGAGTACCCAGTGAATTACAAGCTTTTTCACAAGCTTGCCACAAGCTCATTAGTTAACCATAGAGTGTGAGCTTGGACTTTTTGGATAGACCACCAACCCAGCTTGTTGACTCAGTCTTTGTTTTGAGCTTTTGAGCTTATTTCATTAGCTTAATCTTGTTTAGAAAATCTCCACAGGACTGTTTGGTTTTCTAGCTTAGTCATAGTGCTTATTTGCTTAATATAGCTTATCAGTGTGCTTATTTGTGTCTTTTAGCTTAATATTAGTAGCTTTAGCTTGTTGGTAGCTTATTTCACCTTTGGTTCCATCTTGTAAGCTTATTTGAGCTTGAAAAATCCAAAATAAGCTTATAAGCTCACTGTTGAGCTCATAAGCTTATTCTGAGCTTATTTTTAAGTTCTAAAAAGTTTGTCTTTTTAAAAGTTGTTTATATTTAGTAGCTTAATTAGTTTTAAAAAGAAAAAGTCCAAAAAAAAATAATATTTTGCAAAAAGTCATTGCTGGGATTCGAACCCTGGCCACCCAGCTCACCACACCACACACATACCATCTGTCCTTGGGTCTTTGACTGGTATATGTTTGCAAAATTTAATACATAGCCTTTGTTTTCTAATTTAGCTTATACGATTAATTTAGCTTATTTCTAGCTTATTAAAGCAAGATTTTTCAACTTTTGTATTTTTCCTAGCCTTGTATTGTTATTAAGTATTTTATAAAAAAGTTTCAGATTTTTCCGAATAGTTTTAGTATTTTTAATCATTTAATTAGTCTAAAATAGTATTTAATTCATAATAAAAAATATAAAAGTCAAAAAAATATAATTCTTTTTTCTAAAATTTTCTTTTGTCATATAGTAAGTAAGAAAATTGTTTTTACACTTGTAGAACTTTTATTTCAAAAATTTTACGTTTTTACTTACGCACTCGCGTAATTTTTATACATAACGCACGTTTTCATTTTAGGTCACGTTTTTAGATAATTTAAGTTTACGTTTTAGTTAAAATAGTTTATTTAAGTTATTTTGTTTTATAAATCAAGAAAAACATCATTTTAAAAATAGTGATAGCGTTTATTTAATATATTTTAGCTTTTTAATTTTCTTTAATTTGCATTTAAGCCCCTGTAATTTACAAACTTTCTCTTTAGGTGTAATTATCAATCACAATCCTTACTGATCACTATCCTTAGTGATTATTCGACATCTGAAAGTGTTAAACACCATTAATCCTCCGTGGGACTTAACGACCTGAGGTAACACTATACTCTCCAGATCTTAATTGCATTGTTTCTGAGCTGTTTGAAGTTTATTACGGTTGACCATTCACAAGTGGTTAGCTTGTGTGATAAAACTTGACGGTTCAGACCCGATCAAATTTTGGCGCCGCTGCCGGGGAGGCTTTAGCGTGTTCTAAACCTTTTTCAGACCCGTACTTGCACATATACACCCTTTTGTAAACAGTTTTTTGTACAGTTATCAAAAAGTTCATTAACACTTTTCCTAAAGTGTTAACAACAAAAAAATATATATAACAACAAAACAATCGTAACGTTTTCTAGCTTGTGTTTCCTTTAAGGTGATTCTTAAAGAGATACGATTTGGTTAAACGAGCGATACCAAAAATATTGTCCAAAAGTTTTTAAACCCTTAGCACAAATCCATACCTACGTCTTTTCAAGTGGTACTTAAATACATAAAAATCAACCACCGCAAATCAAGGCAGTACACCTACCAACTGGGGGTGTGACCATAATAAGTTCCCGAACCAAAGATTTAAAACTTGCCTTTGTGTCCTTGTGATTTGGTGTACCTTTTTCAAAGAAGCCATTTCATTTGTGATTATTGGTTAAGTTCACTTGTCGTTTTGCCTCGCATTTGTTTTGAAAATTGATTTTTAAACTTAGTGCATGCGCACTCGTTCTTCCAGCTCTACAAGTCCACTTTCTGAGCTTGCAAATATTCCTCGTAGGCGTAGAGGACGTTCTGCTCCTTCAGCCGTGACTGAGGAACGTCTACCACCACCACCCCCTGTCGTAATGGCAGAAGACAAACCGATGAATGAGCTTCTCCAAGCACCCATCGAGGGTTACGGAGATGCCATTATTGTCCCAGCCATCGTGGCTGATACCTTTGAGCTCAAAACCGGGTTGCTTAATCTTGTAACCCAAAGCCAATTCTATGGTTTTGAGCGGGATGATCCTCATGCACATATTCGATGGTTCAACAAGATTGCATCTACCATCAAATACAAGAATGTCCCACATGAAGCAATTAAGCTTCTTCTGTTCCCATTCTCTCTAGAGGGACAAGCCGGAATTGGCTTGAGAAACAACCCCCTCGTTCCATTGAGACATGGGAAGATCTAGTCACTAAGTTTGTTAACGAATTCTATCCTCCATCTCGAACTACAAGTCTTAAGAATGAGATAATGAAATTTTCTCAAAGATTTGATGAATCATTCGGGGAGGCATGGGATCGTTACAAAGAGTTTCTCCGAAAGTGTCCACATCATGGTTTTACCGAGTTAATGCAAATGGATACTTTCTACAATGGTTTGAACCAAACTAACCAAGACTCTTTAAATGCCTCCGCGGGAGGTAATTTCCTGAGCAAAACCACAAAAGAAGCCTTGCAAATCATTGAAAACAAGTCCCAGGTCCGCCCTTTCCGAACAAAGACATATCAGACTCAGTCTAATGCAGGACCTTCTACTTCATCTCACGTGAGTACATCTAGCACCGATGCTAAGATTGATAAACTCACGGATATTGTTCAGGCTTTGGTTCTTGCTAACCAAAAGAAAGTCACTTTCACACAGACACCATCACATGGTGAAGTGAAGAAAGTTGAGGTCTGTGTTACTTGTGGTGGCCCTCATGCATACTACAACTATACTGCCACCGATGGTAGTCCATTTGAAGCCAATGCTATAGCCGGTACTTCACATCAAGGAGGTAATCAATACCGTCCTCAAAATGAACCAAGCTACCGTGCTAATACTTATCAGGGACCACCCGGTTTTAACCAAAATCCTAACATGCAAAACCGGAATCAGAACCAACCTAGAATGAACCAAGGTTATCAAAACCAAGGTAATTTCTATCCCGGACCAAATCAAGGTTTCCAACATCAAGGAAATCTTAATCAAAACAATTTCAATCGAGCGAATCAATTTCATGGGAATATGAATCCTAATCAAGGAAATTTTCAAAATCAAGGCCCTAATCCAAACATTAGAGGCCAAAATTTTCCTAATCAAACTCAAGCCATTGTTCCAACTGGACCATCATCTGATGAGTTATTGAAACAATTCATGAAATCCCAAGATGAAATGAACAGGTTGTTGGTCAGTCAGATCGCTGATCTAAAGAAGTCTTTAAATGATCAACCCTCGGGCTCAGGAAAACTTCCGAGCAACACGATCGCTAACCCGAGGGGCGATGCAAAGGCGATCACAACCAGAAGTGGTGTTTCATACAATGGACCCGCTATTCCTACTACCTCTTCTTCTTCTCTCCCGAAGGTAGTGGAAAGTGAACCTGAGGCTACAAAGGACAAGGAACTTCCTACTAATAACGGAGGTACCAACGATGTCCAACCTCAAGTTGTCCCGAAACCCAAATCCAATCCAGGAGTTGTTTTTGAACCTCCAGTAGCTCCTGTTGAAAACCCCAAATCCAAATCTTCTATTCCTTACCCATCACGTTTGAATGAGCAAAAGCTCCGCGAAAAAGCCAGTCATCAAATGGACAAATTTTTTCAAATTTTCCAAGAACTACATTTTGACATAAGCTTTGCGGATGCTATCATGCTGATGCCCAAGTTTGCATCAACTCTCAAACACATGTTAAGCAACAAGGAAAAGCTGTTTGAAATGGCAAAAACTCCTCTGAACGAGAACTGCTCAGCAGTTATCTTGAAGAAGCTTCCAGAAAAGCTTGGAGATCCTGGAAAATTTCTCTTACCTTGTGTATTTCCAGGAATGGTTGAATGCTTTGCCTTAGCAGATCTTGGTGCAAGCATCAATCTGATGCCTCATTCAGTATGGAAGAAACTTTATCTTCCGGACCTTATTCCTACATGCATGACTTTCGAGCTTGCAGATCGTACAATATCCCGTCCACTTGGCATTGCCGAGGACGTATTTGTGAATGCAGGAAAGTTCCATTTTCCAGCTGACTTTGTAGTTGTTGATTTCGATGCTGATCCACGGGTTCCTCTCATTGTTGGACGAGGATTCCTGAGAACGGGCCGTGCTCTCATTGATGTATTTGAGCAAGAAATCACATTACGTGTGGGTAATGAAGCTGTCACCTTTAACCTTGATCAAACTTCGAGGTACTCCGCAAACTATGATTCTGAGTCGGTTAACCGAATAGATATCATTGATGTTGCTTCTAAAGAGTACTCTCAAGAAGTTCTTGGTTATGATCATAATTCTTCGAGTGATAATCTCACTCATTCATCTCAACCCTTCATTGCCAATTCTACTCCTTCTCTCACTCCTTTTGAGGAAAGTGACTTCATCTTAGAAAAGATTGAAGCATACTTGTCTAGTGATTCTGTTCCATGGGAAATTGATCACGCTCCCATCAACATCGAGGGGGACATACTTCTCATTGAGAAGTTGCTTAATGATGATCCATCATCACTCCCTCCCGTCGAACTTCATAACAAGGAAGTCAAGTCAGTTGAGAAAACTGAAGAATTTCCTGAAGTCGAACTTAAGGACTTACCACCTCATCTCGAGTATGCATTTCTTGAGGGTGATGATAAATTACCCGTCATTATTGCTCGAGATTTGAGTAAAGATGAAAAAGCTGCTCTCATAAAGGTCTTGAAGTCACACAAGCAAGCAATTGCTTGGAAACTCTCCGACATTAAGGGTATCAACCCTGAGTTTTGTACTCACAAAATCTTGATGGAGGATGACTTCAAACCAGCAGTTCAACATCAGAGAAGGGTGAATCCTAAGATCCATGATGTTATTAAACAAGAGGTTCTTAAACTTCTTGATGCAGGATTAATTTACCCGATCTCAGATAGTCCTTGGGTTAGCCCAATTCATTGTGTTCCTAAAAAGGGTGGCATAACTGTTGTCACAAATGAAGATAACGAGTTAATTCCAACTCGGCTGGTAACGGGATGGCGTGTTTGCATTGACTATCGTAAGTTGAATGACGCCACCCGAAAAGACCATTTTCCTCTACCCTTCATGGACCAAATGCTTGAGAGATTAGCAGGGAACGAATACTATTGTTTCCTTGATGGTTTCTCAGGTTATTTTCAGATCCCCATTGATCCACAGGATCAAGAAAAGACCACATTCACCTGCCCATACGGAACTTTTGCCTATAGACGTATGCCTTTTGGCTTATGTAATGCTCCTGGCACGTTCCAACGATGTATGATGGCCATTTTCCACGACATGATCGGGGAAACAATGGAGGTGTTTATGGATGAATTCTCGGTCATTGGGGACTCATTTCAAGCATGTCTCTCCCATTTAGAAAAAATGCTCCAACGGTGTGAAGACACCAATCTTTGTCTAAATTGGGAGAAGAGCCACTTTATGGTCAAAGAAGGCATAGTCCTTGGCCATAAGATTTCAAAAAACGGGATTGAGGTAGATAGAGCAAAAGTCGATGTTATTGCTAAATTGCCTCATCCTACTACCGTCAAAGGTATTAGGAGTTTTTTAGGTCATGCCGGTTTTTATCGCAGATTCATACAAGATTTTCTAAAATCGCCCGGCCTATGACCCATCTTCTTGAAAAAGATGCTCCTTTTATCTTCTCACTCGAGTGCATCAAAGCTTTTGAAACATTAAAGAAAAAGCTTACTGAAGCACCCATTCTCGTTGCTCTCGACTGGGATTTACCCTTTGAGCTCATGTGCGATGCAAGTGATTTTGCTATCGGTGCAGTCCTAGGGAAACGTAGATCCAAACATTTTCAGCCTATCCACTACGCAAGCAAAACTATGACTGAAGCTCAAACTCATTACACCACCACAGAAAAAGAGCTACTAGCCGTGGTGTATGCATTTGAGAAGTTTCGGCCATACTTAATCTTGACCAAATGCGTGGTGTATACGGATCACTCGGCTCTCAAATATCTCTTTGCAAAACAAGATGCAAAGCCGAGATTGCTCCGTTGGGTTCTCCTCTTGCAAGAATTTGATATCATTATACGTGATAAAAAAAGGAGATGAGAACCTGGCTGCTGATCATCTGTCACGTCTAGAAAACCCTCACCAAGATGTTTTCGAGAAAAAGGAAATAAATGAAACATTTCCTCTCGAGACACTCAATGCGGTTTCTTTTCGTGGAAACTCTACCACCCCATGGTTTGCTGACTTCGCAAATTACCATGCGGGTAACTTCATATTGAAAGGAATGTCAACCCAACAGAAGAATAAATTCTTCAAGGATGTTAAACATTACTTCTGGGACGACCCCTACTTATTCAAAATCTGTGCGGATCAAGTCATCCGACGGTGTGTTTATGGACAGGAAGCTATGGACATTCTCAAAGCTTGCCATTCTGGACCCACCGGGGGCCATCATAGTCCAAATTACACCGCCAAAAAGGTGTTTGATTCCGGGTTTTATTGGCCCACTATTTACAAGGATGCCCACGAATTCGTCAAAGCATGTGATGCTTGTCAACGTCACGGAAATATCTCTCAAAGAAATGAAATGCCACAAAATGCCATTCAAGTGTGTGAGATATTTGACATCTGGGGCATTGACTTTATGGGGCCATTTCCATCATCTCGAGGAAACAAATACATACTCGTGGCTGTTGACTATTTGTCAAAATGGGTTGAAGCGAAAGCTTTACCTACCAATGATGCCCGAGTAGTTGTGAAATTTTTAAAATCTCTTTTTGCTAGGTTTGGAACTCCGCGAGCTATAATCAGTGATCGTGGTACACATTTCTGCAATGACCAATTTGATCGTGTCATGCAAAAGTATGGTGTAACCCACCGTCTCTCTACTGCGTACCACCCACAAACAAGTGGGCAAGTGGAAGTTTCCAACCGTGGTATTAAAAGAATTCTTGAAAGGACAGTAGGCGAAAACCGTGCATCCTGGTCGGATAAACTAGATGACGCACTCTGGGCCTTCCGTACAGCTTATAAAACACCAATCGGGTGTACTCCATACAAGCTAGTGTACGGAAAGGCGTGGCATCTGCCAATTGAGCTAGAGCACAAAGCATACTGGGCCTTAAAGCATGCAAACTTCGATATTCAGACAGCTGGTGATCACAGAAAAGTTCAAATGAATGAACTAAATGAACTCCATGATCAAGCATACGAGAACTCTTTGATCTACAAACAAAAGACAAAGAAGATTCATGACTCCAAAATCAAGAACCGCGTTTTCAACGTTGGTGATCGAGTCCTTCTTTTCAATTCAAGATTGAAGATATTCTCGGGAAAGCTTAAGTCCCGTTGGTCTGGTCCATTTACTATTGCTAAGGTTTATCCTTATGGAACTATTGAGTTATCTCAACTCGATGGTCCAAATTTTAAAGTGAATGGTCATCGATTGAAGCACTATTTTGGAAAGGACATTCCACCCGTGATTGTCCCGGATCTACAAACTTTCCCCATGAACCAATAAATGCGGGGATCGAGTCAAGCTAGCGACTCGAGGAACAAAAACATTAGCACACACAATATGGGTTTTCACCCATATTTCTGACTTCTTTCTACTTTCTACCATCCTAGTGTGGGGGAGTTGCCCCCCGCTGTTGTATATAAGTACTCTCTAAAAAAAAATGTATATATCAAAAACAAAATAATGGCCGTAGTATTTCCCTTTTACGTTCTATGTTTCGTACTTTGAATATTGAGGGCAATATTCATTTCTAAGTGTGGGGGGGAATTCTCACGAATTTTATCATGTAATTATACCACCCAATTCCCCCGTTTTTGGCCAAAATTTTTTTTGGAGTAAGTGTTTTTCACTTACTCAGCAAATGGTAATCAGTCCGCCATGTCTAACACACATAAGGATTGGCTAATCCAGGAGCAAACGGCTCTTGGTAAAGATATCTCAAATCCGTTTATGGCTTGCAATTTGCCTAAAATTGTATGGTGTTCGGCTCACCATATCTTTAATTAGTGAAGAGTTGGCTAGCCCGCAAGTTTATGGCTTGTGGTAAAGGCAGTTGGAAATCCATAATTGGTAATCGACTCACCAAAGATAATATTGATAATTTATCTAAGAGTTGGCTAGTCCAGAAGCAAACGGCTTCTGGTAAAGACAAATCAAAACCGTTGAAAGCTTATGATTTGCTCAAAATCATTTGGTTATCATTGTACCAAAGTTCTTACTTGAACTTAAACAATTGGCTACTCCAGAAGTAATGGCTTTTGGTAAAGAGATGAAATCCATTAATTTTTCTCAAAACATTGCTAGGGACTAGCAATATCTTAGTGTGGGGGATTGATGAGTGTCTAAATACTCATCATTTTTGTATCATTTAAACTGCAAAAACATCTGAAAACACTCAGAAATGCATCAAAATGATAAAAATATCACAAATAAGTGTTTTATGTGTTTTAAATGCAAAAATACCAAAATCAGATGAAAAACGTATCAAGTTTGCATAATTGGCAGTTTTAGTCCCCCAAGTTTCAAAAGTTGTCAAAAACAGTCCCTGGAATCAAAATAAAGAAAAATATCATTCAAGGTCCCTGAAATATTCTAAATTGTCAAAAATGGTCCTTGAATGAATCTTTGGGCAAATGACAGAAAAGGTCCCTCAACTTTATAAAAGTGTCAAAATTGGTCCTTAGATATTTAAAAATGGAAAATAATCAAATGTGGTCCTTGTACTATTAAAGTTTGTCAAGTTTGGTCCTTTTTATAACTTTGGAAAATTGACAGGTTTGGTCCCTTCATTTTCAGAAATTACATGAATGGTCCTTATGATATTAATACCAAATCCACAAACAAACCGGACCCTTGTAATATCCAACCCAAACACAAACACATACCCATCCCAGCTGGCCCAACTTGCAACCCAAGCCCAAATAACTTGACCCTTGACCCTTGAGCCTTGAGCTTTTTGAACCAGTCAAAAACTCATTTGACCCCCTCAAATGAACCCTTTTCGTTAATATTAAAAACGGGTCAACGAAAGTCAACGCGCCAAAATACCAGTATCACTGTTCATCTTCTTCACCTTCGCCTGTAATCCCAATACCAGTGGTTTTTTCCTCCACCTCACTACCTATCTCTCCAGTTCATCCCCCCTCCTCCTATACTAGCCACCAAGCATTTAATGCTTCCCCACCATCAAACACTCCAACCTCACCACATCCCCTGTTTTTGCTGCAAAATCACTCCTAGCTTCATATCTACTTCTCATTTTGTCTCCTCCACCTCCACAAACATCCACAATTCTTTAATTGCCTCAAAACCTGCTCTAATCCACTAGTACCACTTTTGGCGCCAAAAGTTAATTTGAAGGCTGAGATGAGTTTGACTGCATCAATGGCCAAGATTTGAAGTGGGAAAGAATCAGAGGCATGTGGGGAGTATCTCAATGCTATAAAGATAGAGGAGAAGCAGAGGAGTGAAGTAACTAGTGTAATTTTAATTTACTTAAGTCGTTTTTTTATTATAAGCTTTCCAGTGTAATTTTAATCTTTCAAGTCTTTGTTTAAGTATTAGCAGTGTATTGTACAACTTTTTAAGCAATCAATTTCAAGTTTCAATATCATTCTCAGTTTATGCAATTTTCAAGTTCAAAATCTCAATGTGTTCTAATGTTGTTGTTAGTTGTTATTAAGGACTGATAAGCCCACATAAGCTCCTAGATAGCTTATTTAAGCTATTAGAAACTCATAAAAGTCAGTTTAGAAGCAAAAAGAAAAAAATACCAAAAATACCAAAAAAATAGTGAAAAATCAAAAATCATGGAAAGGAAGATCAAGAAGCTGGAGCAGGGTTAATAATGGATTGCCCTTGGGATTAGAGCTTCTTGGGAAGCTATAGGAAGTGTTTACAATCTTTGGTACTCAGTCTTGTGCTTGGATCCAATTTGTAAGCCTTTTGATCTATTTTGGCATTTCACTGTGTAAGACATTCATAAGCTTAAATCTTTGTTTGTTCATGTTTATTAGTCATAGTTAAGTATAATTAAGCAATAAAATCAGTTGCTTGTTCTTTTTAATTTGTAGATGTTAAAATTTTTAGTTTAACAGTTAAAATATCATAAGTGTAATTTCTTAGTTTCATGTTGTTAGTGTTGTTGTTTAATGCTTATTTAGCTTTAATATATGATAATATAAGGTCTGTAATCCATTTCATGGTCTTAATCTGTGTTTTGCTTTGAAAATCACCAAAACAGTCTAGTTAAGTGGTGATTGGATTTGCTTGATTAACTGTGCTAGAGCTTATTTGTGTTGTTGTTTATTGTTGTTACCTGTCATACTTGGTACTAATAACTCAAAGATACAATAAAAATCAGTGCTTGTTAGTATAAAAGTCAAAATTTCCTTTGATCTCACTTAAGTTGATCACTGTTAGGATTAAGAGTCTAAAACTCATCATAGTTGTTTATAAGTTGGTCATCTAGCTTAATTTTATCATAACTTAGGTTAATACAACATAATCAATAAGTAGAATAGATCATAAGTTCATAAAAGTCAAACTGGTTCATAATTTAAAAAGTCAAAATTTTCCTCATTACAATTTTTGAATAAACTTAATAATTTTAGTGTGTGCTTAATATTAAGTTTTAGCTTATAATCATTTGGGATATTAAAGTTTAGCTGCTTAACTTAATTAGAAAAATATTAGTTCACTTTTAATCAGCTTATTCAGTGCTTATTACTTAGCTTCTTTTGAGTACTATTTCAAAAATGTGCCCTGTGCACAGCTTTATATCCATTTTCACAAGCTCATAAAAAGCTAATCATTGAACCCCAGCTTGTGAATTTTGGCTTTTTGTGTAGCTAACCTAGCTGTCTAGCTATTCCAGTGCTTATTTTCTATTTTGTAGCTTATTTGCTAGGGCTGCTAGTAGTTTTTAATTTGTCCCATGTCTGTGTAAACTGAGTACCCAGTGAATTACAAGCTTTTTCACAAGCTTGCCACAAGCTCATTAGTTAACCATAGAGTGTGAGCTTGGACTTTTTGGATAGACCACCAACCCAGCTTGTTGACTCAGTCTTTGTTTTGAGCTTTTGAGCTTATTTCATTAGCTTAATCTTGCTTAGAAAATCTCCACAGGACTGTTTGGTTTTCTAGCTTAGTCATAGTGCTTATTTGCTTAATATAGCTTATTAGTGTGCTTATTTGTGTCTTTTAGCTTAATATTAGTAGCTTTAGCTTGTTGGTAGCTTATTTCACCTTTGGTTCCATCTTGTAAGCTTATTTGAGCTTGAAAAATCCAAAATAAGCTTATAAGCTCACTGTTGAGCTCATAAGCTTATTCTGAGCTTATTTTTAAGTTCTAAAAAGTTTGTCTTTTTAAAAGTTGTTTATATTTAGTAGCTTAATTAGTTTTAAAAAAGAAAAAGTCCAAAAAAATAATATTTTGCAAAAAGTCATTGCTGGGATTCGAACCCTGGCCACCCAGCTCACCACACCACACACATACCATCTGCCCTTGGGTCTTTGACTGGTATATGTTTGCAAAATTTAATACATAGCCTTTGTTTTCTAATTTAGCTTATACGATTAATTTAGCTTATTTCTAGCTTATTAAAGCAAGCTTTTACAACTTTTGTATTTTTCCTAGCCTTGTATTGTTATTAAGTATTTTATAAAAAAGTTTCAGATTTTTCCGAATAGTTTTAGTATTTTTAATCATTTAATTAGTCTAAAATAGTATTTAATTCATAATAAAAAATATAAAAGTCAAAAAAATATAATTCTTTTTTCTAA
The DNA here is from genome assembly GCA_910596185.1 of Chrysanthemum makinoi. Lineage (NCBI taxonomy): Eukaryota > Viridiplantae > Streptophyta > Magnoliopsida > Asterales > Asteraceae > Chrysanthemum > Chrysanthemum makinoi. The sequence goes on from OU343220.1 coordinate 296,533,468, forward strand.
AATTTTCTTTTGTCATATAGTAAGTAAGAAAATTGTTTTTACACTTGTAGAACTTTTATTTCTAAAATTTTACGTTTTTACTTACGCACTCGCGTAATTTTTATACATAACGCACGTTTTCATTTTAGGTCACGTTTTTAGATAATTTAAGTTTACGTTTTAGTTAAAATAGTTTATTTAAGTTATTTTGTTTTATAAATCAAGAAAAACATCATTTTAAAAATAGTGATAGCGTTTATTTAATATATTTTAGCTTTTTAATTTTCTTTAATTTGCATTTAAGCCCCTGTAATTTACAAACTTTCTCTTTAGGTGTAATTATCAATCACAATCCTTACTGATCACTATCCTTAGTGATTATTTGACATCTGAAAGTGTTAAACACCATTAATCCTCCGTGGGACTTAACGACCTGAGGTAACACTATACTCTCCAGATCTTAATTGCATTGTTTCTGAGCTGTTTGAAGTTTATTACGGTTGACCATTCACAAGTGGTTAGCTTGTGTGATAAAACTTGACAGTTCGGACGCAATCAGTAACATTGTGTATGTAGGTTCTTTATCGAAGGAACAAGGCTATCCACACAATAGTTCTTAGCGATGAGTACGACGAATTTCTTGGAAAGCAGGGGCCCCTTCGATGTATGTTTCCTTGGTCCAAAGAAGTTCGTGTTGATCGGAGGTTTTGGGAATCCTTAGTTTGTTTAGACCCTCATAAGAAAGGTTGGCTTATGGACGCGGTAACAGTCACGCATATCTTTCACTCAGCTTGTTTTGCATTTTTTTATTGTTTATTTTATACCCTAATTACACTAGTTTTGCTTTGTTATTTACAGCACATAGAGTTGTAGGTGGAATACATGTTGCATTTCAGACCCGATGACGCTGATTGGGATATGGTTACTGCATACTTTGTCCAGCTGCTCTTACAAGACTCCATCCCCATTTGGTATGTTAACGGGGAAAAGTACAAAATCCCATGGGCTGATGATGAACAGGTAATACTTGTGTTCATTCCTTTATACATATATTGATATGCGTTTTGCTAACCCAGCCTATATTCATATATTGCAGGTTTATATGCCTATCAATGAAAAGGAAAAACATTGGTTTCTGGCTCGACTTCATATCAGGACAGGGGTTGTAACATTTTATGACAGTGGCGATAATCATGATCCTGAGTGGCGCCCTTGGTATTTGGAGATGCGGGCATGTTTACAGGTACCATTGCTTTAAGTTCTTAATTCATAAATGTTTGGCAATACAACAAGATGTTTATAACTAGTAGTTAGAAACAAACTAGTTAGTGCCTAAATAACATTAAAATAGTTCCTAAGTTGCCCATCAGTGTCATAGTTGCCCAAAAAAAATAAATTTTGAAACATACAATTTCAAGTGTATATGAACCTGCCCTTGTACTTGTTCATTAATTTTTTGGTCATATTAAGCACAAGTCAACACTTTAATTACCAAGTTAAGTATTAGAGCATTTAATACAAGTACTAGTTGTGTTAAAGGGAGTTGTATGGGTTGGTTCCTAGATATGAATGCTCTAATTATTTATACTCTTCCTGGCCATACTACTCTAAACACACACTTACAGTTTCTAAGTTGCCCAACAAAATTTCAAAGTTGCCTTACAAAATTGCATAGTTGCCCCACAAAACTTGCAAAGTTGCCCAAAAAAATTTCATTGTTGCCCTTAAAAATTTCAAAATGTTTCCAATTGAAGTTCAAATGGATATAGTTAATAGGCTTTCAGTGAAGTGTGTAGCTCAATGCAGAAGTGTGTGCATGGCTTGGAAGTCTTGCATAGACAACATGCATTTCACTGTTCGTTACGGTGTTCGCATGACTCCACCAGTTTCCTACCTTTTGCTGTACAAGCAGAGGTTTAAAGGTTACGTGGGTTTGGTAGATCAAAATTTTCACTTGAACCCTCTTTCCTCAAACATAAGTTTTTCTGACCTCAACCCACTTGGTTGGTCCCATGGAGTTTGGGGTTTTACGTATGGACCAATTGTTCGTGATACCATGGAGCTTGTTTGGAACCCCTCCATCAAACGATCAATCGGCACACTTGTCCCGTACGTGAACACATCACAGGAGTATGAAAAATGTTTTTTGGCTTTTGGTATTCGTCCAGACAACTTTGATCCAACATTCCTTAAAATTTCATACCCCTTCAATCCTCAACAGCCATGCACTGTCTTAATTTTCACCTTATCCTCAAAACAATGGAGGGTGTTAGATCATCAATGCTTGCTTCCTAACACAATCAGAATAAAAAAAATAGTCAAGCGAAGGTTGGGGGTCATATCTATTTGTGTGCTTATGAACGGTTCTATGGTAATGATGGTAGCACATTCAAGAGCTACACGATTGTTTTTTTTGACTTGCTCACCCACCGTTTCCATGTCCTAGACATACTTGACCGGTTAATAGGAAAACTTCCTTTACCGTTCTATGTGTCTAACCTAGCAGACAAACTGGTGGTTTCTGGAAACATTCATGGGGGTGTCAGTTCTGTTTTCTGTATATGGGTTTTAACGGTTGTTGGTGGAAGGATAGCATCTTCTACACAGCTACTCAACATTAACACTCCAATAGCACTCAAATTAATTGGTTTTGATGATAACAACGACCCTGTCCTTGAATTTGAAAACCAGCAAGGAGTTGATGCAACCGTTGTACTCTACAAGCTTGCTACTGGGAACTTCCAGAACCTGGGTATTGAGGGAGATGTTGGCTCCTTTTTGTTCAACCCGTTCTGTGAATCACTTATTTTGCAGACTCATCCAGATATGGCGGCTTATTAGGATGTCTGGTTTCATTGGATTGTCGTGTAGTTTATGTTATCAGTGTTTGCTGTAGTTTAGGTTTTGCAGTGTGATCTGTTCCAAACCGTCAAGTTTTCTCACTCAAGCCGGCCACTTGTGAATGGCCGACCGTAAGAAACTTAAAACGGTTCAGAAACGAATGCAATGAAGATCAGGGGAGTATAGTGTTTCCCCGGGTCGTTATGTCCCAGCGAGTTGTGCGAAGAATCACCAAACGTATAGTGATCGAGAGATTTGAACGGAAAAAGGGATTGTGAATGATTATAACTACAGAAAGAGCCTAAAATTACAAGGGCTTAAATACAAATTAAAGGAAATTAAAAAGATAAAAAATATTAAATAAACGCTATCACTATTTTCAAAAATGATGTTTTTGATTTTATGTTTTTATAAAAACTGAATTAAAAACTACGTCACGTACAAATAAAAATGTGAAACTTACACAATATTAATCCTAAAAATATGAAAATGATATTTTTACAAACCTAATGATAAAAGAAAATTTTTAGCAAAAGAAAATTATTTTTACAACTATTTAATTAATTACTATTAATTAAAAACTATTTTTAACTATTTAATAATAACCTAAAGTACAAGAAAATAGGAAATAAAGCTAGAAAAATAAAATTATGACTTGGAAAAATCTAAAATAACAAAAGAGAATTTTCAAAACTATTTTTGTATTTTTCTGATTATTTTTGTATTTTCTAGGAATTAAAAACTATTTAAAACTAATTAAATTATTTAAAAATACAAATTTAACTAAGAAAAATCTAGAAAAATATTTTTTTGGCTTTTTATATTTATCTTAACTTAATAAAAATGAAAAATTATTTTTTTGAAACTTTTCTTAATTAATTGTATTAAATGCTAATTAAAAATGCTTAAAAACTAATTAAAATCAAGAAAAATAGCAAACTGACTTGGAAAAATCTGAAAATTTCAAGAAAAGTCTAAAATAATATAGAGAATCTAATAAAAATATAAAAACAAGTGCTTGTTTGAAGGATTAAGAGGCTGCAAGGATAAGTGCTTATTATTAAGCACTTGAAATAAGCAAAAGAGAACCAACAGCCACCAACTGATTACACAAGCCAAAATATGCTAAAAGAACCTAAATGCAACAGATTACAACTATCTTAAACTACTGAATTGCAAAATTAAACAGATTTGATGAATTGAAATAAGAGCTAAAATTCAGCTTTGGGTGCCTACTTGCAGCTTAAAAATAAGCACTTAAATAAGCTGGAAACCAGAAAACAGAAGAAGGAACTTAAACTAGACCTGGCCAAGAATGTCTAAACCAAAGACCAGACCTTGGTGAGCCAAGATAAGCCCTGTGCAAGCCTTGCACACACCCTGTGCAGACTCAGTGTTAACTGAGTCAGTTGCACAGGGCACATAAGCTCCAATTGACAAGCCATTTAAGAGCTTAAAGAAAATTTACAAAAATATACAAAAATCACAACAATAAACTAGACCAGTTGAACTTTTTAAAGCCACAAGTTTTACTGATTTTGACCCAGAAATGAATCCACTAAAAATCAACTCAGTTGGCCAAAAACTGACTTTTACAAGTTTTTCTTGACTTTTGACAATTATGAAAAGTTGACTTTAATGAGTTTTGAAGCCAATTTGTGGACAGATATTGATGTTAATTGATGAAAGGGAAATACTGAAAACTATATCTATGTAATTGGAACACAAAACAAGCTTTTGAAATTGCAAAATCACAACAGACAAGACTATAAGACAGATTAAAGGGAGTTTTGACTTAAAGAGTGTGCAGTTGCAATTAACTGACTCTAATGAGTCAAATAGAGCTACACAAACATAGAACAACAATATCCTACCACTGAGCAAGCCTCTAATACAGATTTGCTCCAATATCCAAACACTCCTTTATTAACTGTTTTGAACTTTAAATTACACTAACTACTGAACTAATCATGTAACAATGACCAAACTGAGTTCACATGACCTAAATACAACTATATAAACAAGTTTACACTAATGATGACCACAGATACACAGACAATCATAAAATGCAAAATGGATTGAAATTGAAAAATGACATATAAACTCACATAGGTTCAGCTGTTATGCAGGCTAAAACCAAACCTCAAGACCACTATACTAAACCATTTCCAACCCAAATCCAAGTCCTGCATCAACCATATCCAATTTCTTCACCACTTTGACCCAGTTTGACTTTTGTTGACCATAAACCAACTTTGCTTGAAAATGAAATGTAAGCTTACTCAAAGCTTATAAAGAGCTTAAACAAACTTAGTAAAGCTTAAAATAAGACACTAACAACTTGGACAATAGAATTTGAAACTGAAAATTGTAACAGTAAACTTGAAAATATGAACTTGTATGAAACCTTGATATTGAAGATTAAAAGTAAATTAGAATGATAAGATGACTTGAGTTTAATACATTTAAAGCTTAAAATTACATTTTAGAACACTAATTAAGATAACTAAAAAAAACGACATATAAAGAAATATAAAAACTAACTACTTTTTTTTCTTCTCTCTTCATCCTCTTTTTATACTCCAACTCTGCTTCTTGTCTCTCTCTGAGCTAATCCCACACATAATCAGGGCCATTGGATTGATTGAATTCATCTTGGCCACTCATTTGGTTTTTGGCGGGAAAAAAGTTTTATACCAGTTGGAGGAGATTGAGTGTTTGGGGAGGGGATGCAATTAATGTATCTTGGATTGTTATGTTTGGAGTGATAAGGTGGGTGGAAAAATGAGCTGGAGGAGGGGGGTTGAGTGGGTGGTTTTGCAGGCATAGGGGTGATGATGGGGGAGAGGTAGAGGGTAACCCGTGAGCGGTTTTCTTTCTTTTTAAACTGTGGGTTTGGGTTGGATGGGTAACGGGTTTTATTATTGGACCGGGTTGGGTTATTGAATGGACTGGGTAGGGGATTGGGTAAAATTTTGGATTGGGCTTGTGATTGTGGTTAGTTTAATACAAGGGTCCGGTTTGTATTTGGGATATAAATAACACAAGGACCAAAGGTGTAAAATTTGAAATTCCAGGGACCAAACTGTAATTTATGAAGATGTAGTCCAAGGGTTGGTCTTGCCAATCTTTATTAGACCAAGGGCCAATTTTGACACTTTTGAAATTCCAAGGATCAATTTTGTAATTTTCTCAAACTTTTTATATTTTTCACCAAAGGACTAATTTTGACAAGTTATGATTTTAAAATGACCTTTGGTGATTTTTCTTTTGAAATTAAGTACTCAGGGACTGTTTCTGACAATTTTAGAAACTTGGGGACTGAAACTGCCAATTATGCAAACTTTGCTCATTTTTCATCTGATTTTAAACATTTTGCATCTGAAACATATAAAATGCAATTTTGAGATATTTTCAGTATTTTGATGCATTTCTGAGCATTTTTAAATGTTTTGCAGTTCAGATTTAACCAAAAATGATGAGTATTTACACACTCATCAATCCCCCACACTAAACTATTGCTAGTCCCTAGCAATCTTTTGAGAAAAACTTAATGGATTTGAATCTCTTTACCAAAAGCCATTACTTCTGGAGTAGCCAAATGTTTCAGTTCAAGTAAGAACCATGGTACACTGATAACCATGTGATTTTGAGCAAACCACCAGCTTCCAACGGATTTGATTTGTCTTTACCAGAAGCCGTTTGCTCTGGACTAGCCAACTCTTAGATAAATTATCAATATTATCTTTGGTGAGCTGATTACCAATTATGGTTTTTGCACTGCCTTTATCACAAGCCATAAACTTGCGGGCTAGCCAACTCTTCACTTTTTAGGATATGGTGAGCTGAATACCATACAATTTTGGGCAAATTGCAAGCCGTCAACGGATTTGAGATATCTTTACCAAGAGCCGTTTGCTCCTGGATTAGCCAATCCTTTTGTTTATTAGACAAGGCGGACTGATAACCAAATGAGTAAGTGCAAAACACTTACTCCAAAAAAAATTTGGCCAAAAACGGGGGAATTAGGCGGGATAATTACATGATAAAATTCGTGAGAATTCCCCCCCCCACTTAGAAATGAATATTGCCCTCAATATTCAAAGTACCGGCGGTTATGCCAAAACAAAGAACGTAAAAGGGAAATATTACGGCCATTATTTGAAAATGATTTTTTTTTTTTTTTTTTATACATAACATGTGGGGCAACTCCCCCACACTAGGGTGGGACACACGGGTGAAAACCCATGTTTAGCTATTGTTTTTGATTACCGAGTCGCTAGCTTGACTCGACCCCGAATTAATTTGTTCATGGGGAAGTAAGTGGAAGAGACAATCTCCATCGGACTTTCATTCAAGATGTTTGGACAAACATTTGAAGCACGTGAAAGTTCCACACCGATGAGATATACATAGAACCGGCTCACAAATGATAAATGAAAATGTCGGGGTCAAAGATAGTGTCTTCATTCCCGAAGGAGTGAAGAAGAGAAGAAGTCACCAGGTAGGTGAAGAAAAGAAGGAAAATCATGATGACGATCATGATAAGATCTTCTTCCTCAGGATCAAGTGCAGTTGCACTCGTTTGGATTTTATCGGTTGAGCTCTTTGGTTTGGAAAGCATCTCTGGAGGGAGGGTTGGAAAATTTGTCATAGAAATACAAACTCTCATGATTGAGAACTTTTCCCCCCGATCATGATTTTTGCCATCCAAGCGATCATACTCCGGCGGAGTCATGATATGAGTGAATTCACCGGTGAACTCCTCATGAAGAGAATCATTCACATGATGTAAATCTGTGAATTCTTGTTCCATTGTCGACTCATCACTATCCTCAGTCTGAGTATCAAAGAGTGGATTCTCATAAATTGAAGTGAATTCAGAGTCGAATTCAAATAGAGGATTGGTGAAAGTAGCTTTGAATGTTTCGGGAACGAAGTGATCAATATTCTCTATTGGACTGTTGGGATAAGAAGTGAGTGAACGATCATTATCAAGGAGACTTTCAGTCTCTCCCAGATCAGCTTCGAAATCAAAGAGAACATCGTTAATTTCTGATGAAAGTGGATTGATGTGAGTGAGTTCATCGGTGAACTCCTCAAGAAGATGATCAGCATCAGATTGTGGAAGCGATGCCTCAACATACTCGATGTTTCCATAAGAAGTACAATCGTCGCTAAGATCAGAGAAAGCTTCAAAATGATCTTTTGAACACTCAAGAGGGGAAGAAGAATCACACATATGGTCAGAAATTCCTTGTGACTCTCTCAGGATTGGGACAAGGTTCTCATCACTAGACTTTATGAATTCGTCCGATTCCTTTTCAGGAACAGTGTCAAGATGCTCGTCCCCCATGTTCAGAGAGTGAGTGGGAATATCGGGTGTGATAGCAGTTGTTTGAGATGGAATCTCAACTTCTGGGGTATCAACTGACTGAGGGAGTTGAGAAATATTATCTTTAAAAGGATAAAAACTCTCCTCGTCATCGTCATATAGAGCTGCCTTAAGAAATTGGGAACGCCTTAGAGCTGCATGCTCTAGGATTAATGATTCTTCCCTAGATTTACGGGCCTCCCGTTCTTCGGCTAGTAATTCTCCCATGGTCTTTTCACCACTCACTTGATTCTTAAAGTTACTAATCATATCATCAAGTGTTTTCATTGCGGTTTCAAAATCTTGGGAGATTTCTTGAGACAACGGCTCAGGTGGAGTTTGAACCGTATGGTGCTGTGGAGGTTGCAAATTGTCAAACATGTGAGAGTTATGATTGTTACAAGGAAATGGGTTCCCTATTTGACAATCAGAGCTGAAATGGGGACCTCCACAGTACTCACAACAGTAAAACTGTTGAGTCTGGACTGGTGAATCATATGGATTCTGGTCATAACCAAAGTTCTGAGCATCATTGGAAAACTGTTCATAGACAAACGTGTTTCCCGATTGACAATCAAATTCTAGGTGAGGACCTCCACAAAATTCACAGCAGGTATGTTGATTATATGAAGATAAGTCGGGTTGTGGTGGGTAATTGGAAAAGTTTGAGGGGTCGTTAAATGAGTTCGGGTTAGGATCATAATCAAATGAATTTCTCGAACCACAAAACAAACAACTCCCGTTATGAATATCATTACCACATTGTACACACGTACACCAACGACAGGGTGAACCAAAGAGAGGCTCACCACAACCGACACAAGGAATAAACGATTTCATTTGATAGTTATGAGAAGGAATCAGTTCATTCAAAGAATCAACAAAACCAACATGGTGATCTGAATGACTATCAAGTCTCGAAGAACATGTTGAAAAATCAGGAGGTGGGACAAGTGGTGTGCTCTGAGAGCTAGCAATTTCCACCACTTCCGTTATGGTCTCTAGTTCTGGTTCTTGAGAAACGTGAAGATTAGGCAAGTCATTCTTGCTAGTCACCGGTTTACATTCTGCATGTTTGCTTTTAGCCGTAAATCATGAAAGTTTAGGATCAATTCTAGACGGCTTAGGAGCAGTTGAGGGGTTAGGTCTTTGGATAACCGTAGGTTGGACGTATTTAGCACTTCCATTATTAGAGGGAAGCACCTGGTCCTTTGTCACCCCGGTTTCTCGTTCCATTTCCCTACGCAGAATTAATGGATCATCACGAACAACACGAATTCTTGACATTTGGGATAAAGTATAACGTGTTTCAACTTCGTCCCAGAATTCGTCCTCGAGATTCCATGAGAATAGAAGAAGTTAGAATCAAATGGATAGAGGGTAAAGGGGTAAAGAATCAAAAAGGGTAAGAGGGTAAAGATGAATGTTTTTGGCATTTTTGAAAAACATGATGTAAAAACAAAGAATGAAAATCTTTTTGGGTTTTTGATTTTATAAGAAAATATAAATACATACAGATGGTATGAACAATGAGTGAATATCCAAATCACTAATCTGCTAACGAAGATAATCACCGCAAGACTAAACCCCGCAGCGGCGCCAAAAAATTTGATCTGTTCCAAACCGTCAAGTTTTTACTCACTCAAGCCGCCACTTGTGAATGGCCGACCGTAAGAAACTTAAAACGGTTCGAAACAATGCAATGAAGATCAGGAGAGTATAGTGTTTCCCGAGTCGTTATGTCCCAGTGAGTTGTGCTAAGAATCACCAAACGTATAGTGATCGAGAGATTTGAACGGAAAAAGGGATTGTGAATGATTATAACTACAGAAAGAGCCTAAAATTACAAGGGCTTAAATACAAATTAAAGGAAATTAAAAAGATAAAAATATTAAATAAACGCTATCACTATTTGCAAAAATGATGTTTTTGATTTTATGTTTTTATAAAAACTGAATTAAAAACTACGTCACGTACAAATAAAAATGTGAAACTTACACAATATTAATCCTAAAAATATGAAAATGATATTTTTACAAACCTAATGATAAAAGAAAATGTTTAGCAAAAGAAAATTATTTTTACAACTATTTAATTAATTACTATTAATTAAAAACTATTTTTAACTATTTAATAATAACCTAAAGTACAAGAAAATAGGAAATAAAGATAGAAAAATAAAATTATGACTTGGAAAAATCTAAAATAACAAAAGAGAATTTTCAAAACTATTTTTGTATTTTTCTGATTATTTTTGTATTTTCTAGGAATTAAAAACTATTTAAAACTAATTAAATTATTTAAAAATACAAATTTAACTAAGAAAAATCTAGAAAAATATTTTTTTGGCTTTTTATATTTATCTTAACTTAAGAAAAATGAAAATTTATTTTTTTGAAACTTTTCTTAATTAATTGTATTAAATGCTAATTAAAAATGCTTAAAAACTAATTAAAATCAAGAAAAATAGCAAACTGACTTGAAAAAATCTGAAAATTTCAAGAAAAGTCTAAAATAATATAGAGAATCTAAGAAAAATATAAAAACAAGTGCTTGTGTGAAGGATTAAGAGGCTGCAAGGATAAGTGCTTATTATTAAGCACTTGAAATAAGCAAAAGAGAACCAACAGCCACCAACTGATTACACAAGCCAAAATATGCTAAAAGAACCTAAATTCAACAGATTACAACTATCTTAAACTACTGAATTTCAAAATTAAACAGATTTGATGAATTGAAATAAGAGCTAAAATTCAGCTTTGGGTGCCTACTTGCAGCTTAAAAATAAGCACTTAAATAAGCTGGAAACCAGAAAACAGAAGAAGGAACTTAAACTAGACCTGGCCAAGAATGTCTAAACCAAAGACCAGACCTTGGTGAGCCAAGATAAGCCCTGTGCAAGCCTTGCACACACCCTGTACAGACTCAGTGTTAAGCAGGTCTTGTATTGCAAGGGCACATAAGCTCCAATTGACAAGCCATTTAAGAGCTTAAAGAAAATTTACAAAAATATACAAAAATCACAACAATAAACTAGACCAGTTGAACTTTTTAAAGCCACAAGTTTTACTGATTTTGACCCAGAAATGAATCCACTAAAAATCAACTCAGTTGGCCAAAAACTGACTTTTACAAGTTTTTCTTGACTTTTGACAATTATGAAAAGTTGACTTTAATGAGTTTTGAAGCCAATTTGTGGACAGATATTGATGTTAATTGATGAAAGGGAAATACTGAAAACTATATCTATGTAATTGGAACACAAAACAAGCTTTTGAAATTGCAAAATCACAACAGACAAGACTATAAGACAGATTAAAGGGAGTTTTGACTTAAAGAGTGTGCAGTTGCAATTAACTGACTCTAATGAGTCAAATAGAGCTACACAAACATAGAACAACAATATCCTACCACTGAGCAAGCCTCTAATACAGATTTGCTCCAATATCCAAACACTCCTTTATTAACTGTTTTGAACTTTAAATTACACTAACTCTTGAACTAATCATGTAACAATGACCAAACTGAGTTCACATGACCTAAATACAACTATATAAACAAGTTTACACTAATGATGACCACAGATACACAGACAATCATAAAATGCAAAATGGATTGAAATTGAAAAATGACATATAAACTCACATAGGTTCACTTATGCAGCTAAAACCAAACCTCAAGACCACTATACTAAACCATTTCCAACCCAAATCCAAGTCCTGCATCAACCATATCCAATTTCTTCACCACTTTGACCCAGTTTGACTTTTGTTGACCATAAACCAACTTTGCTTGAAAATGAAATGTAAGCTTACTCAAAGCTTATAAAGAGCTTAAACAAACTTAGTAAAGCTTAAAATAAGACACTAACAACTTGGACAATAGAATTTGAAACTGAAAATTGTAACAGTAAACTTGAAAATATGAACTTGTATGAAACCTTGATATTGAAGATTAAAAGTAAATTAGAATGATAAGATGACTTGAGTTTAATACATTTAAAGCTTAAAATTACATTTTAGAACACTAATTAAGATAACTAAAAAAACGACATACAAAGAAATATAAAAAACTAACTACTTTTTTTTCTTCTCTCTTCATCCTCTTTTTATACTCCAACTCTGCTTCTTGTCTCTCTCTGAGCTAATCCCACACATAATCAGGGCCATTGGATTGATTGAATTCATCTTGGCCACTCATTTGGTTTTTGGCGGGAAAAAGTTTTATACCAGTTGGAGGAGATTGAGTGTTTGGGGAGGGGATGCAATTAATGTATCTTGGATTGTTATGTTTGGAGTGATAAGGTGGGTGGAAAAATGAGCTGGAGGAGGGGGGTTGAGTGGGTGGTTTTGCAGGCATAGGGGTGATGATGGGGGAGAGGTAGAGGGTAACCCGTGAGCGGTTTTCTTTCTTTTTAAACTGTGGGTTTGGGTTGGATGGGTAACGGGTTTTATTATTGGACCGGGTTGGGTTATTGAATGGACTGGGTAGGGGATTGGGTAAAATTTTGGATTGGGCTTGTGATTGTGGTTAGTTTAATACAAGGGTCCGGTTTGTATTTGGGATATAAATAACACAAGGACCAAAGGTGTAAAATTTGAAATTCCAGGGACTAAACTGTAATTTATGAAGATGTAGTCCAAGGGTTGGTCTTGCCAATCTTTATTAGACCAAGGGCCAATTTTGACACTTTTGAAATTCCAAGGATCAATTTTGTAATTTTCTCAAACTTTTTATATTTTTCACCAAAGGACTAATTTTGACAAGTTATGATTTTAAAAGGACCTTTGGTGATTTTTCTTTTGAAATTAAGTACTCATGGACTGTTTTTGACAATTTTAGAAACTTGGGGGACTGAAACTGCCAATTATGAAAACTTTGCTCATTTTTCATCTGATTTTAAACATTTTGATTTTGAAACATATAAAATGCAATTTTGAGATATTTTCAGTATTTTGATGCATTTCTGAGCATTTTTAAACGTTTTGCAGTTCAGATTTAACTAAAAATGATGAGTATTTACACACTCATCACAGTGTGTCATAGGTAATCAGTTAAACTGGTATGTAAAATAACCTAATAATTTTCGATGTATATATAGGCTGGACTACCAATCGTTCTAGATAAAGCCAGTGTCTTCCAGAAGAAAGGTATAAATCCGAAAACATATGCAATTACCTTCAAGAATGCGCACAATGTTCCAGATCAGGGGGGCTGTTTGGTGATTGTGGTATATGGGTATGCATATTCTTATACCGATTGTCACATGGGAAGGCATTGGCCGTCGATAATCCTGTACAGGCTGCCCTTGCATATCGTGAGCATATGGCTAATTTTTTTTTTCAAACACAGAGTATGTATTTGGTAGTGATGTTGTAGTCATATTTGGTTGTAATTCTAACAATTTATATCAAGGCATCATGTTTGTATTACGGTATGAAGTTTGTGTTAGATAAGTAGATAAACTGATGTATCAACTAGTTTAATTAATGTGATCCCTTATATGGGATGTATTTATTTTTTAAATATCGATGTCATTAAAAGTGTTCGCATGGTTGCGATTTTTTTGTATCGACCTCTAGTTAATGGAACTACTAGTAGAAGGAATGCTTCTCTTTTTGCTAGATAAGTGCCCTTTTCATGGTGGCCTTTTATTACGACTTATTAATGTTCTTGTTAACTTATCTTTATTAATGACATTTTCATCAGACAACAACCATTGCCAATGTTGCTGTATCCACTACCAGTTCAGATGAAAAACTGCTGCAAAACTAAATAATTTAGTCGAAGAAATGCTTCTCATTTTGCAAGATAAGTGCCCTTTTCATGGTGGCCTATTTTTTACAACCTATTATTTTTCTTGTTCACTTATTTTTAAATGACATATTCATCAGTTCTTTGATACATTACCCGTTGTTTCAACAATGCGTCTAGCACTGGTTCCATATCCACTGCTAGTTCATAAGAAACCACTGCTAGTTTAGAAGAAACCACTGCTAGTTCAGAAGAAACCACTGCTGCAACTAGTTCTAATGTAATTGAATCCACTGATCCTCATAATACACACACTAACAGTCATGGAGGATTTGGAAGACCACAAACAAAAACCAAAACAACTCAAAGAGTGTTAGAAGAGCGTTATTTCAAGATGAGAATGAAGTTGCGAAGAAACAAAAAAGGTTAGCCCTACAAACTTAACAACCCATTTTATTCAATGCAATATCTTACAATCGATTTTCATGGGTCACACACAAGCATTACAACAACACTGATAATAAGATCACTGACACACATAACTGCAAAAACAACCAACAACAAAGAACACACTTAGCAGGCACACACTTAGAGATCCATCAAGCCCCTGAGTTTCTCGATAAAGATTTCATGGTTCCAAGCATTCAGCTCCAGTTCCCGTGCCAGGATAGTCATCTGCATGATCTTTTGATCATCTTTACCTTGAACCCCCCTCAAATATTCTGCTGTTTTTTGAGCATGCGTGTTTCCAACACTCTCCAATTCTTGAATGAAGCTAAGCCTTTCTTGATTGATTTGAAGCAAGCTTCCCACAAGCGTATTCATTTTTTGTGCCATACGAATATCTTCGCCAGAGGCTTGGTAGCAATAGAACACTAAAATATCAGGCCAGTTGTTAGAATTTACATTAGTTCTAAGCTTATCACACCTAGGAAATCTAGACATTTCCTTATCTCACTTGTTTATCACAAATAAAAAAATAAAGTGGTTCACTAACAAGGTGGGTTATCTGTCTTAAATAGGCAAGTAGCAAAAAAAAACAAAGGGCAGATACATACATTACTTTTTATTGCATTTGTTTTTTGATTTAATTTATCCATGCTAAAATTACAGCTGCTCCCTTATTATTGAATAACACCAAAATAAAATGACAGCCATTTAACTGATTTAAAGGCCAGCCACATATTGTCACTAAATTTGTTTTTTTTCACTTACACATGCTCACAAGATTTACTATTTCTGAACACACATTCAAAACGGGACAAATAATTTCTTGTTTTGAATACCACTTTTCTCTTCTCACATCATGCACACCTACCCAAGGGTAACACACCAATTATTTATACATATACTTAATCTTAGAACCACAAATCACCACTCAACCATAGGCAGTTGTGGTGGATTTCAACCATAGGCAGTGCTGTTAAACTTCAACCATAGGCAGTGCTGTGTAACTTCCACGGAAACACACAAAAAAATAAATTTAATAAGAAAGGCATACTTAGCGTTATACAACGTTACAAGTTTAACACCTAACCATTTAACAAGTTTTAGGTTAGTTAATTAAAAAGAACATGGACCTAGAAATTATCCAAGTGCTAGAAATCATCAAAGTGATAAGTATTTGATGATTCAGGGAGTGAATTTAGGTTAATGCCAGAATTGTCTACGTCACCCTCCCAAACGCTGTTACTTGGTTCACCATCCCAACGTAGGTCATCTCAATCCTGGTAAATTCTCCCATTTTGAAAATACTCGTTGTCCACGTGCATTTTTGGTTCCTTTTTCACTTGACATTCAGTACTTGACTTACGTTTACGACTTCCCTGTTCAGATGCCATATCTTGCATAACTTGTTTACCCTTGTCTGACCTGCTATCGGTTTTTTTCTGAGAACATATTTAACCTATCTTTGTCAGAATACTAAAAAACAACATTAGTTATACATTTGAATGAACAAGGCAGGTTACCTGTTTTCTGGCCAATGGTTCCATACATGCTTCACGGCTGTGCCCTACGGTGCCACACCTTCCACATTTAAGAACTTTTTGCTCCTCATTTTTTGATCGGATGCGATCTTTGTTTTTAGGTCTTCCTGCTTGCCTCTTGTCCGTCAACGGCGGTTTAACCTTTTGCAAGTTACCCGGATCATGCCATCTTGACTCTAATTCCAAAGGATACACCATTTCATGATATGTGCCTTTCAGTGCGTTTTAAGTAACCATGTTTCCCGCCCATTTGTTACGATTAGTCAATTTTCTTCTCTACACACGGCACACACATGACCACATGGTAGTCCCGAAAGTTGCCATTTCTTGCACGTTGTTCGTAATCAAAAACCATACACAAATAAACGACATTTACCGTATTAAACAACCTATTTATTGCAGGTACCTGCAAGTGCATTCATTTTTTACAAAATCAACAATATGACTTTGACGCTGGTCTAGAACTTGGTACACAGCACACATGCCAATGCCTCTTACTTCCCAAGTAGCGCTCTTTAACATTCTCTGCTCAACCTTCCTAGCTGCCCATTGTGTAAGTTCAAATTCCGGTGCGTCTACACAATAAACATACATCAGGTAACATTTATCGAACAATTAAATGAGAGACGGAGAATATATACTTATACCGTAGTATTTTTCTCGACGTTCGAAATACCAATCTTGTAGAAGCCTTCTGTAGTACTCCAAGAGCATAGTTATTTGTACCTTTCGAATGTGCCTTGTTAATGAATTTATTGATTCTGCACTGTTTGACGTCAAATAATTGTATCTTTTTCCTGTGCAATATGCCCGTGACCACTTTTCATACCCGGCGTCTTCAAGTTTTTTGACGGCTTCTGATTTTTTTGCACGAAGCTCGGAAATTGCTTTATAAAAATCTTCAGTTGTATCGGTTTTGCACACCTTCCAGTACAAAGCCTTATCCTTTTTCTGGGTCAAATTGCAATTCATCATCAAGTGACGACAACAATAACCATGAAAGCAATTTGGAAAAACTGTGTCACAAGCTTTTGTTATTGATTGATGCCTTTCTGAAATAATCGCCAGATTAGGCACTTCACCAATGCATTCTTTCAACCAGCTCAAAAACAATGTCCAGGCTTCAGCGGTCTCACCATGTGCGACCCCCGTAGCGATTGGAATAATCTGATTGTTTCCATCCATACCAACAGCAAGCATGTTAGTTCCAAGATACTTCCCTTTCAGATGCGTCGCATCAATTATAATCAATGGCCGCATGAAGGCTATAAAACTCCGAATCTAGTGTCGTTAAGTATATATTAGTGCTTAGTATACGTTAAAGCTTAATATAATAATAATAATAATAACAATATTAATAATAATAATAATCGTAATAATAATAATAGTAACGATAAATATAAATGTGCCCGAAACTTACAGCAAAACCAAATGCTACAAAAACCATCTTAAATCTTCCAGCATCGTCTGTATCGATGTGTGTTACCGTCCCCTCGTTTTTTAGCTTTAGGTTATGACAATATAAAGCTAACTGCTCAAACGATTCTTCATGTTTACCGTTCAACACCTCAAATGCCAAATTCCTACCTCCCCAAGCTCGTTTGTAAGAAATGTTTACTTTCGATTCAAGACTCATATCTCTTTGTATGTCCTTACCAGTATATACCCTCCGAGTATCTTTCAATTTTTCGATTAGCAACTGACTAAGTAATTTCATTGTCGCATTACGATGATTAGGATGTAATTCAGTTCTTGAACATGTGTGGACATCGTTGATGCTAGATACAAAGAATGTGCTATCTAGTTTTTTTTACGGGTGTATATGTTCCATGAGCAGCCTTCATTTATACATTTCACGCTGTACCTCGTGGTTTCAGATTTAATAACTTTGTATTCAAAACGCTCAACTAATGATTCTTTCCAATAGAAAACATGCATTTTGCTTTATTATAAAATTCTTGATGTTTGAAAAAAACGGTATCGTTTTTCTGGGAATCGTTGTTTTTTAATTCTGGTTGTGGTGCAGTTGGTGGCATGGGCATATTTTTAAAATGAGTTTTCTTTTCGACAGAGGAAGTGAATGATCAGGTTGGTGAAAAAGAGTATCTTCAACCTTTGGGGGTCTATGATAACCATCTTTGTGAAGCAGCGGAATATTCAGATCTAATGATAAAGATTAAAGCGAGAATGATTTTACCTCTGAAGGTGGTGGTTCTTTTATTGAAATGAACAGAGCCTGAGTTTCCACATTCTTACAACATACTTCATGAATGAAGAATTGGACGTCATCATCATCAACAACGTCCAATTCAGGGACCATCTTTGTAAGATAACCTCACTTTATCATTTTGTGTGTCTTTGACACCGTCAACCTTTTTCTTCACATACGCCACTAGTTTATTGAAAGTGATATTTGTAGGTAGTTTAACTGCATGTTTCGATGATGGATGCATTAAATAAACCTTAAACTTAAAATTGTCATCGTAATCCATGGTTGTGTTTTGAACAAATTTAGGTGGAAATAATTCTTGGAGTTTACAGTAAACTCTAACAACTAAACCAAGTGCAAATTACCAGCCCTTTGTACTTGTGCATTTACTTAGGTTGCCCAACAATGTCAACTGCCTAAGATTTACTAAGATACACTTTAATGAGTGTATGAAGTATGAAACAGCGTTTGTGATTGTTTATTATTAATGTTGTACTTGTGCCAACTGCCTAAGATTTACTAAGATACACATTTATTTGTGTTATATGAAAATTTATTAAGTTGCCTAAGCTTGGCAACTGCCCACTGGATGAAACTAATAACTTATCCCAACTACATATAGATTGTTTGAGTAATCTAAATTTCATGTTTGTAGTAATGTCTAACGGTAAAAATCATTACTTTTGTTAGTATACTTATGTTAGTATACTATAAGGGGCCGTTTGGTTGGGGGAATTTTAAATTCCGGAATTTTAAATTCTAGCAAATTTAAATTCTTGAGAATTTAAAATTCCGGAATTTAAAATACCTTCGCACGTTTGGTTGACAGAAATTTATAAATATTTTTTATTTTTTAAATGTAAATTTCATAAATATTCTATTTAAAAGTTTATAAAAAAATTATAAAAAAAGTTTATAAAAAATTTAAAAAAATTTATAAAAAATTTTATAAAAAAAGTTTATAAAAAAATTATTAAATATTTATAAAAAAAATTTATAAATTTAAAAAAAAAAAAAAAAAAGTTTATAAAAAATTATAAAAAAAGTTTATAAAAAATTTATAAAAATTTATAAAAAAAAATTTGTAAAAATATAAAAATTTATAAAAATTTATAAAAAATTTTTTTTAAATATTTATAAAAAAAAGGTTTATAAATTTAAAAAAAAAAATTTATAAATAAAAATTATAAAAAAAGTTTATATAAAATTTATATAAAAAATTTATAAAAAATTTTTATAAAAAAATTATAAAAAAAGTTTATTAAAAATTTATAAAAAAAGTTTATAAAAAAAACATAAATATTCTATTTAAAAGTTTATAAAAAAAACAATAAGAAAAAAAGTTTATAAAAAAAATTTCCAAGTAAATTAAAATTCTTCACTTTTTGGGGGAAATCTAATTCTCTCCATTTTGGCAATTCAAGTAATTGTAAATTACTTCATTTGTGTTACCAAACACAATATTTGAAGGAAATTCAAATTCAATATCCCCCAATATCCCCCAATATGCCCCAACCAAACACCCCCTAAATAGTTTTAGTAATATACTTATGATCCTTTGTTTTTTTTTTAAATTTAGATATTTTTTTTTGCATATATAACAGGGATTGTGCGTAAGCGTTTGTCTTTTGAAGTCGAAAGACCATGTGATGACGTGCTCCAAGAAATATTTAGGGAACAACTTAACAAAAGATCTAAGGAGGATGTAGCTGAAAAATGTGCGGTGGCGGTCAAGGGAATAGGTGATAAGAATAAAGATGAGCACAACAAAATAAATGGAAATGTGGATGGTGAGAAGTCGATTAGTGAGCAGCATGAAGATGAAGCAATAATGGAACTACTAGCCGAACAAGATAGGGCTGAAAGAGAAATGGAAGAGAGAATGAGGCAAGACCGGGAACACGAGGAGCTGTTATGTAAGATAGAATAAGGTCACCTTGGAAGCCAACTAGGTTGCGCTGCTGAACAGTCAGGATAAATTTAGTTAAACTTAGATTATCAGCCTGCAGACTTGTATGTTTGTTTCCTAAACTTAATCTTAGTTTCAAACAAGATGTAATTGACTTCTTTAAAGTTCATATATTTCACTTTCCAGATCTCCAGACTTGCATGTTTGTTTCCGGGCTTATATACTTGAAAATTATTCATTAATTAATAAAACTGCATCAAAGGATGCAGTGCTAGATGCTTCCCATTCATACAACCATCTAATAAGTACATAAACAGTCTACCACTAAGGACTACTATATCAGAGACTACTACTACATCAACATAACCACCTAAACCATCTATGGCCTCTTTGCTATGGCCCATGCGGGCATCTTCGCTGAACTCCTTGTCCCCAATAATAGCCCA
>OU343220.1:296554067-296694353 GCA_910596185.1 Chrysanthemum makinoi
AACGGTAAAAGGTGTCGAAAACAAACCAATAGATTTAATTTTACTAAACGGGGCGGTTCTGGTCATTTCTGGAACTTGCCGGGCTTTTATGAAATGTAGCCATAAACTTAAACGTAGGAAAAGCCTCACGTCATAAAGTGTTGTAGAACTCAAAATATGGCATTTACCTGGACCTGCTGGTCCAAATTTCTATAATGAAAAGCAAGTATAAACTAGTAACTTGAATCATATTATGATGTAATTAAGGTTATAAAGTCATTAGAAATCATGTATACATTTTAATACAATTTCAATGACATAAGAAACAATTCATGACCTTTTAGGTGTTAGTAACAATGTATTAAACCGAAACGTGACGAAAAATATAAATTTTGACATATAAGTTATGAAATGACTATACAGGTAAAGACATAAATATATATTTGAGAAAATATAAACAATGTCATAATCCTTTATGACCAAAAACCATATATATATTTTCCTAACCAAAATAACTTAATAGAAACTCAACGTTATCGAATAAATATAAACTAAAACCACTTGACCACGCTATTTGCAAACCGGAGTGGTAGGACCCACTACCGAGAACTAGACTTGTTTTATCTTACGATAAAGACTTGACATAATTGATAACGGAATAGCGGACTTTTAAAAGTATTTTAAACTTGAACCTTAGAGATACCTATAAATAGGGATTTGTTAATATTTTTAAAACTTGATTCTTGACACATATTTAAATTTATAAATGTGTACAATATTTAAATATTATAAATACTTATATATACGTTTGTTTCGTAAACTTTCGTCGTATATAATAACCTAAGACGCGTATTATATCTTTAGGTTATCACTAAAGCTCGCGATCTTTCGATACGTCTTATATCACTATACACTATTGCGGATCACTACGGTGAGTTCATAGCCCCACTTTTTATTACTTAATTATTTTACAAACCCTTGGGGGAGATACACGCTCTATTTTAAACCGAACACATTGCTTTCACACTATATGCTTATCTGAATGTATTATATGCACTAAGTACCACTATTGCCAAACTTAAGTCCCTATTATCATGAACCATTAATCACTTGAGGGTGAACGCGAATAATGTGGATAGATCTATCGGGATTGACGAATCCCGTTTGTTTGACCAAGTCCGATAAACAAACGCACTCTATTTGAAGAACCATAGGTTAATTGGCAAATTACCTATTAGGCAACCGTTTGACCAATGACCGCAAACTATTATATCAATTTCTATTGACAAGTGTTAACATTTTCGTATCATGAGCTTAGTGCAATAATATCCGCTTTGTTTTCAAACCATTGGTGTGAGTCTATAGCTCACACTACAAACATAATGTGTTCAACCATCAAACAAACTCTATGAATTTCACTCAACCTTTGTGTTGACAGTTTTAAGCATATATTTCAGGTCCATATTGATGCGAGGCGCGGAGAAGCACGAATACTCAAGAAGGCTATAAATTTTATTATCATTCGAAAATCAATTTAATGTATTTTGTAAACTTGGAACCATCTGGGACCTCATCTTTATAAACTCTGATATTTATATAAATCGAATGATAAATCTTTTAAAACGACTCCATTAGAGTTCGTTTTCTATTGTTATGACTGTTCTGCCATGAAGTAACACCAGCTTTAAACTCCGTTGCGTATCTCAAAATTGGGGGTGTTACATCTCAATTTGCTGGTTCACTCACCTGTTGTCTTCTTTGAGACGTTCGGTTTGAGAACGCTAGAGTAGTCGCTAACCTCGTCAAGGAGATTCTTCGGAATTCTATCTCGATCAAGCGCATTTGTATCGATCAACGGAAACCGTAGCGGTACCTCAATTCAACGAAAGTGATCAAAGACACTTTCATGTGATTTATTGCTAACTGTTATTTTCATGATCATAATTGAGAACTCAATCCAAAGCCGCATGCTCACAGCATCCACACTTAATTGAAGAAATCATGACTTGTGCATATCTACAGAACCTGGCTCTAATATTTTTATACTATGCCTGCCAAGGCTACAAATATCTTGAACCAAAGAAAAGCTTCGCTACTCATGAAAAGATGTAATGATCCGGAAGTGTGAGCACATGGTCCAAAGTCACAACATCACATGAAGGCAACACTACAAAGGTGATCCAGAGATATACTGTGGCTGATGATCTCAAAGAAAGCTCAAAGATCATCAAAGATGTGGATCAGTTTAAAGGCCTCCACTAAAAGTACAAAACTATGCGGACTTTGAAGAATCGCTACTAAAGCACAAAGATTGCCGAACTTGAAGAATTGAAGTCTACGAGCTCATAACTAAAGACAAAGATAGAATGCTAGGATGCAAAATGTATTTCATGGGGTGACCTCCCTTAGGGGGAGATTGTTAGGAATTGGAAATTCCATGTTAAAGTGTCGGTCACCCCAATTATGGTCTAGCATAAGTTATCTCGTAGACTTGTCATTGTTTACGTTATTTAGTAGTTAATTAATTAGTTATTAGCGTAGTTTAATTTAGTACAACACCATGGAGGAAGGGGCGGGTCTTTACCCAATCTGTATGCCGATCCACAAACCGGAGAGGACGCATTCATTGTAACTATAAATAGCCCTTCCATCCTTGGAAGGGGTGGTGCTTCTCAATCTAACATTTCATTTTTGTAAAGCAAGTCTCTACCTAAAACACCATCTCACTCTCTTTCTCAAAACATGGCATACTTGTATAATCACCATCCAAGGCCACCCGAATCATCAAACACAACATGAATGATCCTACATAAGATTATATACTCTAAATGCTTTACTAATCATAGAATACCCAACAAAAAAACCCTCATCGGATTTTCCATCAAATTTACCAAAATAATCCAAGGTATTTAGAATAGTGACATAACATCCAAATAGTCTCATGAACTTTAAGGTATGAGATCTACCTCTAAACAACTCATAAGGTGTCTTGTTTTGAGAATGTACCACTAAAACCCTGTTTTGCACATACAAAGCAGTATTAACTGCTTCTGCCCAAAATGTCATGGGAAGCTTTGAATCAGATAACATGGTCCTAGCAGCTTCTATCAATGTTCTATTTCTCCTTTCAGCAACCCCATTTTGCCGAGGAGTTCTACCTACACTAAACTTTCTTTTAATACCATTTTACTTACAAAATTCATCCATAACTCTATTTTTAAACTCTGTTCGATTATCACACCTGATGATCTTTACCTTCTTATCATCTAGGTTCTCTACTTCTATAATGAAAGTCTTAAGAATTCTGGAAGTCTCATCCTTAGCTCCTTAAAGAAAACCCATGTAAACTTGATATAATCATCAATAATAACAAGGCAGACTTTTATGCTATATACGATGTAGGACCAAATAAGTCCATATGAAGCATGTATAAAGGTAGAGTTTCAGTGTCTTGGGCTTACAAGAAGCTCTATGTTGCTTACCTTTAAGGCAAGCCACACAAGTTTGGTCATTTGTGAGGCCTCTTCTTGAACCATCTTTTACAATCTTATTAATGGTTTTAATGTTAATATGACCAAGTCTCCTATGCCATAACATGGACTCATCCAATGATGCTTTTGCAACCAAACAAGTAAGATTATCCTTAGGAACTATGTTTTTCATGTCAACACTGTAAAGATTGCCTTTCATAGTGACTCTAAGCAACACCTCACTGCCCAGCAACTTAAACTGGGAGAGGACAAGACCAAGAGTGTTAGTAAACAAAGACAAAGTTCTTTTTAACACATTTTGTGACACACTAAAGAAATTTTATTTTAGCTCCTTCAAATAATACACATCTTCAAAATCAAGAATGGCATTCTTGATTGTACCTTGATAATCCTTCCACCTATACCACCACCAAAAGAAACATATCAACCATCCAAAGGTTTAATGTCTGAAAGGTAGGACATATTCCCGCTATGTGCTTGAAACATCCACTATCCGAGTATCCTTGATCTTCTTCATCATTTGAATGTCCCTACACACAGAAGAAAGGAAATTAGTTTCATTTAGGACCCAAGCCATCGACACTGACTCTGCATCAATATAATTATATTTCTTCATAGTTATTGATGTTGGATTTGTAGGTTCCATTTCAGCCTCGAGGCCTTTACTGCAATTGAGCCAGGTTTCCTGAGCGCCCACAGACCGCGTACTAACTAATGTCTTAGCGGACAAACTTTTGGACTAGCCTTCTCACTTTTGCCTCCAAAACTTATTTTTAAATACAACTTTCTTATTAAAAGACCAATCAATACCATGTGTTTGTTTATAAAAACTTGAAGTTTGTTTAGGACTTGAGATTGTTTGTTTTGAGTAAGTGCGATTTGGTCTAGCGGACTTAAAGGTTTGATGCGGACTTCATCAAGACTCAGAAGTCATATTACATTAGGGTGAGTATTTCTTGAAAAATTGTTTGTATTCAGCCTTGTATTATTATACCCTGGTACCCTTGAATTTTCATTTACCATCATTTTCCCTTGATGGTAATTACACTCAGCCTACAAATGGTCAAAACTACCATAAATATAGCAAGCTTTATTACACATAACAAACTCACTGCCTAGTTGTCGGACTTGAGATTATTCAGTTTCCTGATTTCCCTAGGTTTGGAGACCCACTGGTTAACCTATAAAACTGCATATCTAAGCTGTTGGCCTAACTTGTTTTACTTCCTTCTTAGGTCCCAGTTCAACCTTTAGGCTTAGCGGTTTCTTTTTAGCACCAAAGCAATGCTAACTACTTTCTCTTGTACTTTTACCTCGGACTGCTTTCCCCAACCAATGAGGTATCACTAGCACTTTCAAAAGCATCATTAACCTTGGACTTTTCTAGACTCACATTTTCTTTAGTCCCAGGTCCATATTCAAATGTTGGCTCTTGAAATTCTCTAAGCCGTGTAAGTTAAGTCTACCCGAGGTGAAGGAACACCTCTAAATGGAGGTGGAAGCATTTATAACGACCCATCATATTTAGCTTTATTGTGAATTTGATCCTCAAACATTTTAGAAACACTGTTAGATGTATAATCTAGAGTCTACTCGATATGTATTTTCTTTCACGCTTTTTATCTTTTCCATTCTTCTCTAAGCAAACTTATCTCAACATCTTTATGAGAGATTTCTCTTTTTAGCACAAAGAATGTTTTTAGAAAACCAAACTCATTTTGTTTGTAATGCACTATTTGCTCTTCTAACACGCCTAAAGCTCTTTTATGATTTGCAACATTATAACTAGTGTGATTTAGCTATATTCTCTTCTTCTCATAATTTTCTTTAAGGGAATCACATTCTTGTATGGTAGAACATGATTTTAAACAAATTTTAGTGGAAAGTACCTAAGAATCGAGAGAAATAAGTGCCATCTCTCAGTAGCCATCATTACTAATTTTTTTTATGGTTCCTCCTCATCAGCCATGAAACTCCAGTCATAGCCAAGACCATCAATCGCCACCATAGCTTTTGAAGAAGGCTCCTCCACAGTCATCTTCTTTCAATTGTCCTTCTTGTTCCATCCGCTTTTGTTGTACGCTTGCTTTGGCCATCTACATTCTCTAGCAAATGCCCCATCTTGTGCATTGAAGCATTCCACCTTTGATTTGTCAAATCCAAATGTGTCATCACCATCGATGGTGATCTTCTTCCTCTCTCGCCATAACTTCTTTTCCCTCATGCTTTGAAGAGCAACATTCCACTTAATATCCATCTCTTCTAGGTCATCATCATCAATTTGCTTAAGATCTTCATGAGAGAGCAGAGATCCATTTGCTTGACTTGATAGAAAAGCATAGAAAGTTGTATCACCCAATACCAGACCGTTGTGAACTAGCAAGACTAGCCTTAGGGTTAGTGCACTAACTCATGAGGCCATAACATCTTTAGGATTGGTATTGCTGTGAGTAGATACAAAAGCCAGTTCCCTGAACTAAAACTTGTGCCCCCAGATTTCTTAACTTTGTGTTCAAAATTTTTTAAAATGTTGTACAAGTCATTCAGAGTCATGGTATCAATCTCTTATTTATTCTTCCGCACAACCACATGTGTACCATTCAGGGAAAAATCCTTAAAATCTTGGAGTTAAGGTCTTCTTGAGGAATATTAACACCTAATACAAGTTGGTGACTAACTTATGTAATCTGTTGAACATATGATCAAGAGATTCATTGCTTGTTGCAGTGAAGTTCTCAAAATTCTACTTCATTAAAGCCTTTTGAGTATTCTTGGTAGCTTCATTACCACCAAATCTTACACCTCAAACAAAGTCGGCAATCTTGTATTGACAAGCCAATACATGTTCATTCATCAAGCAACAACAAGCTTCCTAGTTTGTGATCATTCTTCTATGCTATTTTCTTATCTTATGATAATAGGATCATTCTTCTTTGTAATACTCTTGCCATCAACTGTTGTTTTAGTGGTAGAAGTTTGAAGGAGTCTCCATTCTATATAATCTCCCACAGATTTTAATCCAGCACCAAAAATAATTTCTCAATCCTGAGCCTTCATATCTCAAACTCATTCTGTTTGAGCATGGGTAACTTAGTAGCAGAATTGTTTTGTGAAGTCTCTATGTCCATGAATCTTGATGGTAAAACAGAGTGATTAAGTAAGGATCTTCTAAATCAAAGTATCAGAAACCAAGGAGCCGATACCACTTGTGAGGATCTAAACACTCGAGACTTGTGTTGTAGATACTTTGAGGATATACCAAGTAGTATGTGAAATCTACTACTTGATACTTTAGAAGATTAATGTTGCTTGATGTATGAGTGAATGAATGAAACAATAAACAAGTTATGAAAAATGTTATAACCAAATGCTTCAGTAATTTATTATAATACGAGTGATCTCAACTATCACTAGGGTTTACAACGTTGAAGCTTAACAAAAGATAATGGACAACATCTAACCTCGGACCTCCTTTATAGCACAAGGAGTCTTGTACAAGATAACTATTAAACTATATTCGTATAAGATATACACAATATCTATTCTATAAATACAAAGCGTGTAACATCTTATATGTAGTACAAACTATATGTACTAGCAGTAAGTCATAAGATTGTAATCTTCAGCTCTCTATTCTAGATGCTTGGCATTACTAAGTCCTCATAGTTTGGTGCATTTAATTCCCAAAACCCTTTAATACTAGCATGCAAACTATTGTTGTGGGCAAACTCAACCAAATACAAATACTCATCCGAATGACCCGTCCATTCAAGAGAACAAGATCTCAACATATCTTCCAAAGTCTAAATCGCATTCGACTACCCGCTTGGCGAGGATGAAACGTCAGTACTAAACTTGAGTCAAGTACCCCAAGCCTTATGTAAACCCTTCCAAAAACGCCGTTAAAATGCGGATCTGTCGATACAAATGGAGTTGAAGACTAACAATCTCTCAGCGAAGATTTCGCCAATCTACTAATTGAATAGTCTTCCGAATAGGCAAAACGATCAACCACAACCCGTGATAGCATCATGTTTCTTAAGAGTACGAGGTAAGCATATCACAAAATCCAAAGAAATCTAATCAATTTTCCAAGTAGGAATATCTAAAGGTTGTAGAAGACCAAGACGCTTGATGCTCAATCTTAACCTCCGACATCATACAGCAAAAAAAAAATGTCGCCACATCCTTCTTCATACCATTCCACGAAATGTTGCTTCAAATCTGTACATCTTAGTAGAACCCGATGAATAGAGAAAGGAGAACTGTTTACTTTAGACAAAAAAAACTTCTCGAAAAGTAGAATCATTAGGAGCACATAGTTTATTTCAGCCAAATCACACGAAGTCCACTCAAATTATGATAAGCCCTTTTCATATTCTAAATCATGACCATAATTCACCATCCTCCTACTAGGCTTCCTTAATCTGCAAGATAAGGTTAGGCTCAATTTTCAAACTCGCCCAATAACCATCAGACCCACAGATACATAACTTCACCTCTACAAGCTCTAAGTCTTTGATGATCCTAGGCTCAATCTTAAGACTAGCCAACATACCAGATTTTCTACTAAGTGCGTCGGCAACAACATTGGCCTTACCCAAATGATAATGAATATTCGCGTCATAATCTTTAAGAAGTTCCAACCAACGCCTATGACTCATATTTAACTCTTTTTGGGTGAAGATGTATTTAAGACTCTTATGGTTCAAAGATGTCGCATGTCTCACCATACAAATAGTGCCTCCAAATCTTAAGTGAATTCGCCATTTCTAAATCATGTATCGGATAATTCACCTCATATGGTTTCAATTGCCTCGCATAAGCAATAACCTTCCCGTGTTGCATAAGGACGCAACCAGGGCCTTTTTTCGATGCATTACTATAAATCGATAACCACCGCACTGCATGGAATAGTAAGCATAGGGAGCAGAACATCTTTCTTCGCTCCTCAAAACTTTCCTCTTGTTCATCATTCCAAACAAATTTCTCACCTTTCCGCATAAGCTTCGTCCACAACAAATTTAAACATGAGAATCCTTCCAAATATCTCCGATAATAACCCCGAAGACCCAAGAAGCTTCTGCACCAAGATCATCGGTCTTGGCCATTTCGTGATAGCCTCAACCTCTGACGCATAATCTATAGCACAATATGAAGATAATTTTCATGCTCTTCCTTCGTCTTCAATACACGAGAATGTCATCAATAAACACAATGAAAAATTTATCCAGGTACTAATGGAATACATGATTCATCATATCCATAAAGACAATGAGCATTAGTCAAACCAAATGGCATCATTAGGAACTCATAGTGACCATAACGAAGTAATGTGAATGCGTCTTAGGAACATCTTGTTCCTATACACGAACTCGATGATAGCGGATCTCAAATCAATCTTAGGAGAAATTAGGCCCTTGAAGTTGATCAAACAAGTCGTTGATACGAGGAAGCGGATAACGGTTTCTAACGGTAGTAAGTTCAACTACGATAATCAATACCCAATCTCATACTACCATCCTTTTCTTTACAAAAGAATGGAGCACCCACGGAGAGAAACTTGGATGAATAAATCCACACTCAAGAAGTTCCCGCAATGCTTCCAATTCTTTTAGTTCAATCCTGCTGCCACGATAAGGAGCTTTAGAAATAGGTTCAACACCTGAATCAAATCAATATCGAATTGACTTCACGCCGTGGCATACCGAAGTTCATTAGGAAACACATTAGAAAAATCCCAACAAGCTCTCATGGACCATCCAAAGAAGTATCTTTTATTGAAGCCAAATATCCTTCACAACCATGTAAAAGTAACGACGAGCTCATAGCGTAAACGATCTTAACAGACTCACTAGGTGGAACCATGGTAAACAAGTTTAGGAGCATTCAAATCACCAAATATAATATGTTTGGCATGACATCTATATTTGCGATTCTGACAACCAATCCATACCTAGAATAATATCAAAATAACACATGTCCAACCAAGCAAATTAGCGGAACGGATCTTATCATCAAAATGTAAAGGATAACTCTGATATTCTTGATTAATAATCACAAGATTCTTCATAGGAGTCGAATTACAAAGAGCATAATCTAATGGTGTCGCGGGAATATTAATACGCTTAACAAACAAAACAAATCACCAAATGTGTTGCACCAGATCAAATAAAACATATACAACACGATCGATAAATAAAGAGTTCCCAAACGGTACCTAAAGCACTAGTTTCCCGATCCCCGGTCAAGGATAACACTCGATCCTTTGCAATTGGTTGTTTATTCTCCATTACCCTTGTTGTTGTTACCACTAGCCTTTACGCCCCTCCTAATATGCTCGGCCAAACCACAAGAGAAACATGAACCGTAGTCTTATAACAAGTCCTTCCGTGGTGGAACTTTTCACAGAATTACAAGTAGAAAAATCCTAATCTGGCCACCTCGACTAGATGAACACGAAGAATGATGATGTTGATAACCACGTAGATGTCGA
This sequence comes from Chrysanthemum makinoi, assembly GCA_910596185.1. Taxonomy (NCBI): domain Eukaryota; kingdom Viridiplantae; phylum Streptophyta; class Magnoliopsida; order Asterales; family Asteraceae; genus Chrysanthemum; species Chrysanthemum makinoi. The sequence goes on from OU343220.1 coordinate 296,564,034, forward strand.
TCATGTCCCAATCTCTCGGGTCTTGTTGCCTTTCTGTAAAATCCCCATCTATCGTAACCCTCAAATCATTCCTCGCTAATTGTCAACTAGTCGCATACGCATCAATCCTTTCACGATTTTTCTTATTACTATGTCTCACCCTCTCTTGCACGATCTCAATGTTACAGTGGCGTTAGTAACCTGTGCTACATCATCAAATTCAGTATTCACGATCCCATCCAAAATCTCATCCCTAAGTGCCCACTTAAAACTCCGAGCATGTTCTTCCTGGGTACTAGCCTTGTCCCCGAAGAATCCAGCCAAACGAAGGAACCGCTTCATGAACTCAGAACTAGTTTCTCTTTCCGACTGATGAATCGAATGGAAATCTCTCTTGTACTGCTGTTTCTCGGACCTCGGAAAATACTTAAGAAATAAAGTATCAAGAAACGGTCCTGTGTCGAGTTGCTACAAGAGTATTGTCGCCTTAGCATGCTTATACGCTTTCCACCAATTAAGAGCGCCACCTCAAGCTTATAGCTATCAAGCCAAGATTTGAACTCGTCATCACATCCCAAAACTTCAAAATTCTTCTCGATATACGCAATCCAGCTTCTTCGCCTCAACCGGAGAAGTCCCGAGCTAAACGATCGAGGCTTTTGCTTACCAAACCTCTCTAGCCGTATGAATGAATTGCGAGATACACCACCAAACTACCCTTACCATGTTTTGTTTGATCTCATTTGAAATATGAACTGTGGGATTAGGAATCTAGGCCATAAGCGCTATTTAACCGCCAAAGAAAAGCGGCTTCCTCTTCGATTCGATGTGTATTCACCATCTAGATACTCATAAACGAATTAGCGAAGATACATCAAAGATAAAGATCAAAATACGAAAGGAAGAGACCATATCAAAAGGAAGCCTAATGTCTACCCAAATCCTCATGGTCAAAGCCTAAGCTCTCTACAGACTAAACCAGGTCTAATACCTAATTGTAACACCCAAACGACAAGGGTCAAAATGTCACATTATGGTGTCACACAAAGCATAATACGCAAGCGGAAGACTTGTAATAATAATGCAAAGTCAAGAAACATCATGTCCAAAAGATAAAATAATCCAAACCAAGTCTAAAACGAACAGAACTGAAATGAAAGGAATGAAACATTGAGAAACATAAGTTGTCTAAAGTAATCCGAAACATAAGTTTAAACATAATCCAGAAACAATGAGAAATCTAAACAAGGTAGGTATTCTAATCTCCTACTCTCATCACTCATGCCCACGCCTAGCTTATTACCCTCAGAAAAGAAAACGTGGTTGAGCTTAAAACCCGTGAACGATATAATAAACAAAATATGTAAATCAAATGAATATACCAAACGGAATGAAAGAGATCCATTGAACAAAGTATCATATAATCAAAAGGAGCAAAGCCTAGTGAACCATAAGGAGATCATAATGAAGTCAAAGATTAAACAGAGAATCATAATCATAATATCAAAGCAAATGCCCACGAACCGAAAGCATGCCACATGCTTAGTCACATAATCTGTCATAGCATAAGTATTCAAGGAGGGAGACCTCTCAAAATATGAAATGGGGTGCATGACACGCACTAACCTATCACAAGTGATATCAAATCCAAACAAAACATATACCTAGGACGCATCCATACGATCCCTATAAAACAGGATACATATGCAAGTACGAAACTATGCATATATATAAACAAAAATGGCCATGTGCACAAGTAATCATATAACGTAACATAAGAGAACGCGTGGATCAATCACACCTCCACAGAAAGTGTCATGCCATTGGTGCCTCAATGACATGGTCATGGTACCTCCATGACTAGTTAGCTCGAACAATGCACATAACAAACAAAGAAAAGTTATCCATAATCATAATAGAGCAATCATAGCATAATCAACAAATCATATCAAACTATACAAAATCTCATATCAAATGAGATAGTATAATGAACCTCATAACAGAATGGATAGCAACCAAAATCATATCAATGAATTATGTAAGAAGAATCATAGAAAATGGATCATATCAAACGGAATCATAACATAGCAAAAAAGTCAAAGTCAAGGATCGAGAAGTCATAAGAACAAAACCCCACTCGAGACAGGCGTAATATCTATACCTCAAGAGCAAATGCAAATACAAGAAAGCCACGAAATAGAAGCTAATCCCTCCGAGAGAATCTGAATTAATGATCACATGTTACTTATAGGCTCATTTTATAAGTTTAGTGCTTTTAGTTATCCGGATTACATAATGAGGGTTTCTTTCTATTTTCAAGAACTTTCAAATTTTAGTAACTTTCTAAATTTAGTAACTTTTCAGATTTTTGTAACTTTTCAAATTTAGTAACTTTGGGTTACAATTCACAATTAATCAACTTAGGGTTTCGTTATCGAAATTAGGTTAACATATGAACAAATATATCATAATTATCATTTAAGTACATTTTAATGTCCAAACACATTAAATGATATGAAATCACAAAACCTTTAGCTTCTTAACAAATTTATGATTTTAGTAGGTTTTAGCTTCACTTTACGAATTTTTAAACCATACTTAGACTCTTGTACATAAGCCACTTTATTTTACACATGTACTTATATGTCTTATGAGCTTACATGAATTTTTACAGATTTTATTATTAATTGCAAACACCATTCAAAAAATCATTTACCTAAACATGTCCAAAGTGACCCTGCATGTACACCCCAAAATTTTACATTTATTAAACTTAGTTAGACTCTTCAGAAAAATCTACCAAAATTCCAAGAAGTCACATAACTTATATAACTTAGATTTGACACATGATCCTATAAAATTCAAAAACATGACCAATACAACTCCAAATCACTCCAAACCAATGAAAAATTTAAATAAGACATTAAAGTAGGTTTACAAGAAAAATCCGTAATTAACCATTTATGAAACTCAAGCTATAATGCATACAAATTCAAAGATACAAAATTGTCCTACTCAAAACCCGCTAAGCCCATTATATCACATGTTTAATTACAAACGTATTACCCAGACCTTGATATAACACATTAATCGTAATCTTATCATGTATACGTATTCATTTTACCACCAAACCATCACAAATTCAAACTAACTCTAATTGATCACCAAACCTTGATTATACCACAAATGATCTCCACCTTAGCTAGGTCCTTCGTACTACTCAAACCTTTGAAGACACTGCATCGCTTCCATAATGTTTTAATAATTATGGTTTTGTGTGTGTAAAGTGTAGAAGGTGGTATATAGTGTTTAATAAAAATGGGAGGGGAGATAAAGCGAAGTGTTGAGTCTCAAGGAGGTATAAGGAGGACCAAATCTTTTTCAAGTTTCAAATTATTTGACCATATTTTTAAGTGAAGTTGTGGTGTACAAAATAAAATAGAAATCGGACCCCTTTAGGACCTTTAGGCTGATATACTAGAGTAAATAAGTTGTTTCGTTTTCATTATAACTTAGGTTATGGACATTTATTTTGTTGTTTTAAATCATAACATAGATTTAAACTTTAGGTTATGTTGGTATCAAATATTGGAATGTCATTTCGGATTTTAGGTTGTTATAACCGTAATCATGATATGCAACACGGTTTCTCCAACAACAACAAGAGAACATGAAAACGGAAGAAGAATAAGATTAATTTGAGTGGACCCATGATTTTCAATTGGGTTCTTGCATATCCCACATGTTTTCCAAACAATAGCGTTGACGCTATTGAATAGACTCTTAAAAAACTGCATGGAAAAGATCTTTAGTTGGATGTTCCAGGCAACACGGGGCATGATTGCGTTTATTGGACTTATTTGGAGTTCAGAATTGGCAAGTCAAATGTGAATCACTCACTAGTCAAAGAGGAAACTATCATACTCAAAAAGTTACAAGTCATACATTTTACAATCTTCCATAATCAGACTACATAGAAAACATAAAGTAAAGTAAAGTAACTCCCAATACTGTCTTTCACACGTTATAAGTCCCAATACCGTCTTTCATGATGTATGGGGAGGTTGAGATGTAGATAGCCTTACCCCTACCTAAGGTAGAGAGGCGCTTCGATTCTACCAAAGGTAGAAAATGACCTCTAGCCTTGCAAGGAGTAAGGATCCAGTAGGAATTAGAAAATTCCATAGTAAAGAGTCGGTCACCCCAACTATTATCTAGCATAAGTTAGCTCGTAGACATGTTAGTCCGTTATTTAGGAGTTTATTAGTTAGTTTGTAGCATAATATAATTTAGTGCAATACCGTGGAGGAAGGTCGGGTCTTTACCCACTGTATCCCTGATCCACAGGCCGTGAGGAGGTCGTTTAGTTTGTAACCTATAAATACCCTCTACCTTGCAAGGTAGAGGGTTGGATGTTCTTGGACAATCTAATATTCTACAAGTTTCTCTTACTAGAATATCCCACTTTCTCTCTCTCTAAAATCATCTATATGCTCATTGTGTTAATGTTTTGATGTGTATGTGAAAAATTATATATTACAATTGGTATCAAGAGCCATGGTTAGATCATATCTTGCACATCTTTGGATTTCTAGTGGTTTTTAGGTGATTTTTTAGTTTGAAAAAGTTTAGTGGTTTGTGCATCATTTGGTTGATTTCTTGTGTTAAAGCTTGGATTTTGTTAGTACTTTTATGTTCAGAATCATCACAAGTGTTTAGGTTTTCATTTGGTAAGCTTGAATCATCTTGGTTGGGTTGTTTTTGGATTGAAAAGTGATGTTTATGTGGTTTTTCTTGCTAGCGACTTGACATACGGACTTCATTCTTCGTAGCGACTTGCTTTGCAATTTTGTAGCGAGTTACAGTTTTGGAGTTAGCGACTTAGACCTAGCGACTAACAGTACAAGTAGTGGACTTTCCACTACGGGTAGCGACTTGGTGATAGTGACTTGGTCTGTAGCGAGTTGCTCTTTAGCGACTTGAATCTTTAGCGACTTGATTCGATTGCTGCCAAAATTTTGCTAGCGACTTAAGGCTTAGCGAGTTACTACTTAGCGACTTGCAATTGGTTAGCGACTTGGTGGTATAGCGAATTAGGTGTTGGCGACTTGGTGTTAGCGACTAGAGGATTAGCGACTTGTACTTAGCGACTTGGATGTTGATTTAGCGACTGGGGATTATTGCTATTTAGTTGCTAGCGAGTTGGTTCAAAATCTCTAGCGACTTGGGGAGTAATTCAAAATAACACAATGTCAGTCATCATGATCCTTTAATCAAAGTACTTGCTCTCTATGACACAGACCAGAATCTAGAAACAAAATGCTTACCGAATGCCATACATTTAATGATTTAGCATCGATTAATCAGAACAACTCAAATAAGTCACTCTTAATGTCTGCAAATGATGCTAAGAATATGGAATGCACCAGTGAGCCGTTTCAACATCTCAGTCAGCTTCTCAAACTACTCTTATCTACAACTATGGATCGAACAAGTTGTGCCATCCTTCGTCAGGATTTTCCCACTTTGAAAAGAACTGTTTTACTTAACTTAGAACGACTGAGGATTCAAATTACCAATGAAAAGTTCTCAACTGATGAGTCTCATGCCGCTCTTCAAACTATCTTCATCAATTTCACCACTTATCTGGGAAGAATACTCCTCAGATTTTGATGATATCATGAATATGTTTCAAGAAACACACGGGAATGGAAATTCATGAGTTCAGAAACTCATTTATTCAACTTATGAGTAATATGGAAACATACATCAAGGAAGCTGCAAAAGAGAATAACAAGCTAAAAGAATTGAATGAGTGCCAAGAGACACCATGGAGCAATTGTGACATGTCATGAAACATTCCAGTCGAACCAGCGAATGACACTGATTGCAGAATCTCAGTTGTAATGAAAAAGGATGAAGAGAACAGCACTGATCTCAAACTCTCAGAGTCAGAAAAGGTATCAATCGATAAGGTACATTACGATCGCATACTCATGAAAAGGTACCTGACTCTTACTCTGAACATAACATCGTGGAATCAATCTTTGTTTTACCTGAATCTAATGCAAATAACATGATTGAAAAAAGGGTATATGATGAGCTTTCAAACAAATTTTCAATTCTTGAAAAACATTGTATCTCATTGCAAATTGAAATACAACAAAAGGATGAAATGTTTTATGCAAAAATACCATGTACCAATCAGAACTTCCAATTTTGAGAATTTTTGAAATTATCATTTAAAATCAGATTCAGGACAAAGATTCGACCATTGGCAAACTGAAATTACTTCTTTCAGAAGTCCAGAAATATGACTGTCATGAGATGAGTGATACACTTGAATCTAGAAATTCAGAACTTGCTCTTTGTGTGTCAACCTACTAAAGAAAATGAGCATTTAAGAATGAACCTTGAGGAAACAAATTCTAAGTTAGTCAATCAATCTAACCTCTTGATGAAAGACATTGATGACCTCAAAGCCATAATTCAAGATAAGAGCTTCAATATTGTTGCCCTAAAAAATGAGCTTAGGAAGTCTATTGGAAATAGGATGAACACTAAGTTTGCAAAACCTTCAACTTTAGGAAAGTCAACTGTTCAGAACCACTCGAAACGAATAGTTATTTAACAACCTAATGCCTTTAGGTCGGAAAGAGTTAAACCATCGAAATCTAAGCTTTCCTCCCAAGTTGATAATATATCTATTTTGTCAAACCAGTCAACCACTGCCTTTTCCGATATGATGAATCCCAAACCTCAGACTTTTGTTCAATACTCTCAGTCGAAATGCAATAAGTAGAACTAGCTCTCATACAAAACAGCATTTAACTGATCAATCCCCTAAGAAATACTCTAATCACATAAGAACAAATAGTCAAAACAAGGTTGTGCACTCATTTAGTTCAACTAACAGTGGTTTCAAATGGATTGGCAGTTTTTAAGTTTACAGGACTTAAACGAACTTACATTACTAGATCATGCCTCAAGTGGATTCCCACAGGAAAACTCTTCAAGAATGTAGAACCTAATAGGATCCCCATTAATGATACATCTGTGTTATACTGCGATGCATCCAAATGTGAGATTAAACAGGCCACTAACCCATCTATGTGTAATTCTACATGTGCTTCCAGTACAATGTGCTCTCAGTCTGTTTCAGGTACAATGCTCAACCCAATCAGGAACTTCATGACTTGGTTCCCTTCAGAAATGAACATAGCTCATTCAGGAGCTATAGCTTGCCAGAGTTGATGTACTTCTTACTTTGACTCCTATTCATCTTGAATCAGGACTCGCTCTTTTATATCTGTGTATAAATCAAGTTAAAAAAAAAATCTTTTAAATTCACAACTTTATCATTTTCCTCAATCTAATGAAGAATACATTCCTTGTTATCGATAACATCTACGGTCCTAGAAATGTCATTCAATAATGGCACGGGATCATAGATGAAGTTCGAACAAATGATATATTCATGTTTTATAACGGGATTGGTTAATATCAATCAATGGTCTTTGATGACATTGATTGAGGGGGAGATTTTGTATTAAGTTTTATATGCCATTGGCTTCTGTGCTGGTTATGATGTTTGCTCATTTGTAAGTTGTGGTTTGTCTTGTGTGTGACTAACTGGTTATGATTTTGTAACTATCTGGTTATGGTGTTTCCCTCAGTTATAGGTTGTGGTCGTATCTTGCTCATGTGATTATCCTTGTGTACCCATGTATTGAGTGCCTTGCATTAAATGCTTATGTGATTAAATGTTTATTTGATTCATGGTTATCATTGTCATTATCTATGCTAGAGTCTTAGTCTAAACCACAGGGATCGAATGTGTCAAATAGCCAAAATAGTTTTACACTAGCGACTTACCTCACTTCATTTTAACACCACAGGGACCGAATGTGTCAAATTGCCAAAGATCCTTAATATACCCCTAGCGACTTACCATATTTTCTCAAATAAGTTTTTTTCTCTTCTCGTTTTTCTCTCGTCAAGTTAATTTGTTCATTCTAGCGACTTAAAGTGGTAAATCTTGAATTTCTCCTTATTTGTTCTCTCTTATGTGGTTGTGTCTAGTTTCTAACTTGTCTTTTTAACCAGATCCCTTCGAGCTCGTGATTTGTGACAGTTTGATTCCCACCTAGGTTCGATTTATCTTGAAATCGTGTGTTGTTGTTATTATGATGTTGAAAGTGTACAAATTGTTTGGTATATCTTATCTTGATTTCTCGTTAATTTGTTTTCATGAACTGGTGGTGAATGATTAGTGGTTTGGGTCGTCTGTTTGTGTTAGTAGTGTTCTTGATGGCGACTTAACGTTGTTCTTGGTAGCGACTTAGCTTGAATGTTCATCGTGGCGAGTTAGCACTCAACTTAGCGACTAAGTGGCTGTGGCGAATTAGTTTATTATATTTTGGCGACTTGGGTAGCGACTTAGTTGTCAGCGACTTGTCTTTACAAGTTAGCGAATTAGTAACATTAGCGACTTAGTTAACAAATTTGTAGCGACTTGGTTTTGTTACTGTTCATGGCGACTTGTCTTTACAAGTTAGCGAATTAGTAACACAGCGACTTAGTTATCAGATTTGTAGCGACTTGGTTTTGTTACTGTTCATGGCGACTTGTCTTCACAAGTTAGCGAATTAGCATATATAGCGACTTAAAGAGCTAAACTATTAGCGACTTGTCTGTGGTACTAGTGATGGCGACTTGTCTTTACAAGTCAGCAACATTGTTCACTTTCATGTTGCGAAGTCTGTTTAACATCTTGTCTATCTATAACTTTAGATATGTTTGGTGGATTCTTTAGGGTCTAGGGTTATTAAAATGTTTAAAGGTTTATTGCTAAAGTTGATCTCATTCTCACAACACTTAGGATCTCCTTATTCAACTTGTTGAGTCAACATACTCTATGTAATCTGCTATGACATTTCTGTTTAGGCAAACGGTTGGGTTTCTCACGACAACCGATGTTCTGTTTGCCTCATGCATATTTGTTATATCACTTCTACATTTGTATCTTGGCTTATGACATGATCCCTTTGCAATGCACTCTTTAACCTTTTAATCCCTTATCAACTCCTTCTGAGTTACTATTTCTATGTGTCTATGTCATAAGGGTGCTCTCAGTGTTGTCTCACTTATCATTTATTATCTAACTCGTTCCCAATCATTACTGTTGATTGTACGTTTAATCAGATCATCAATGGCAAGTTCTAACCCTGAAAAGAGCGTTACCCCTTCGGCATCATATAAAGTTCTCTCAGACGAAGAAATCCTTCCCAGGAGTCAATGGCTATTGGAAAAAGTACTGTTATGTGGACCTACAAAAGCTACAACAAAATCCGATACTCAAAGTGTCTATTGACATCCTCAAGAACACAAACTTCTTCGGTGCTATTACCAAGCAATGCTCAATTCCCACCATTTACATTCAACAATTCTGGAACACCATTCAATGGGACAAAATCACAGCTCAATACTCTTGCAAACTGGATGACATGGAGTTCACGATTGATTCTGCTATTCTGAGCAAGGCTCTTGGAATCACCCCATGTAACCCTAACCTTCGTTCTGAATCTCCACCTGGTGCTGACGATCTGATTGTCTTTCTAATTGGGTTGGGTTATCAGAACAGCATTTTAAGGGCATCCGACATCATCACTAGACACATGTATCAACCCTGGAGAGCTATTACAACTATTCTCAACTTGTGCTTATCTGGCAAAACATCAGGATTCGATAAAGTGAGAATTCCCATCTTGCAAATTCTATGGGGCATTGTCAATAGGGTTGATGTGAATGTCTCGGATCGTATTTGGGAAGAATTTTCCTAATCGATGAACACATTCATATCTGATAGAACAAATTTTCAGAACAAAGCTCAAGGCCGAAAGAAACAGAACAAGCTTGTGATTCCCAGCATCCGATTTTCAAAGCTTGTTATCCAGTTCTTGCAACAAAATCACAACTTTAATCCTAGGAATGAATCAACTCTACATAAAGCAGAAGATGAATTTGTTTTAGGAAACCTGAAATATGTTCCTAGAGGTATGGATAATGAAATATTTGGATTGCCAATTCCTGATATTCTACTCACTGAAGATATCAAGAAGAAGGACTACTTCAAACAATACAAGAAAAGAGCTACCAGTTCCTCTGCTAATGTCACACCCTCTCCTCTACAACCCAAGGCTCCCAAGTCCACTTCTGCCTCACAAACATCCTATGCCTCTCTTCCTAAAAAGAGACTTGAAAGGTCACAACATTCAGACACCGCATCCAAGAAGCGAAAGTAAAAGGAAGAAAGTGGAAAAGGAAATTGGTGAAAATACTGAGGTATCAAAGAATATTACAAGGTTAACTGATGAAGATGATGCAGATCTACAACTTGGAATTCAGCAAAGCCTAGAAAGTCTGAATGTGAAAGCTCCAGTAGGTGGAGTTGTGTTAAAGAACCTGATCATCTTACGACAAACAATCCCAATAACACAAGACAAAGGAAAAGGGGTTGCTAGTGTTGAAACTGAACAAGCAGCTCACATGCTTTTAACGATCTCATTGTCTCCATCAAGCACCACCAATCAATACTAGCTGAAGAGAAGAACATAATCATCTCCTGCTAAAGAACAATCTGGAGTGAACAAAGTGCCTGAAACGTCTAAAGAAAACCTTACACCTAGTGAGACTCAATCTGGCCAGAATGTTGACGCTCTGTTGCAGAAAGGCTCGCAGGAGAATCTTGAGACAAGATCTGATGAGACCTTGCAGATGGATAAACCAAATCTGTCTACCAACTCTCTATCTTCACTCAAGGACTTCGATACTGATTTCACTTTCGGAGATCAATACATAAATGACAAACCCTTAGATACTGCACAATCCATGGTTACGGTCAACATTCAGCAAGATACATCAACAATTCCTCCGATGTCAGCATCTTCACTCACAACTGAACTTCCACCTCCCAAACCTGCTCAATCAACTGTACGAACACCACCTACATCGTCACCAACCCCTGAACCTGTCATTACAGTTGCTGATGTGGATGCTCCACCTACGTCACCACCTCAAATCCTTACCTCAGATCAACTACTGGACAAAGCTGTAAAAAGGATAGAAGCCCTTGAAAGGCAACTTCCTAAATCTGTTGATTCCCTTGTGGATCGTGTCTATAGATTGGAGCACCTCAACTTCAATGAAGGGGTTGCTGCCGCCATTGAAGGGGAAGTCAAGGATGCTTGTGGAATGGGCAATGGAGGCCCCATTTCTTAGACGATTCAAGGACCTACCTATCACCGATATGAGAGCAGCTCGTGTGAAAAGATGTAGGCGAGAGAGGACAAGCATGAGGTTCACAAGAAACTCTATGAGGCACTTGAAGAATCCATTAAGTTCGACAATTATGAGCAGTATATGATTGACATCAAGAAAAAGGATGCTAAAAGGAAAATGAGAGCTATTGTGTTGGAAACATTGAAGAAAGACCGTAAAGATCCTCCTCCACCTCCACCACCAACGGGAACTTCGGGTGAACCTTCTATGACAACCAACACACCTCCACCACAACCACCATCATCACCGCCAAAACCTTCCAATCAATCAAGTCCTATAAGTAAACAAGGCACTCATAAGAAATCTGCTGCTTGGACGACGGTTGATTCAAGGTTCACATCCACACCCACCTCCTTTAATGATGCTCAAATGGTTCACGAAGAGTCGCATGTCATGACAGAGTCAGAATCTGATGAAGATGATGCATCAACTAAGCATATTCCTAAGCCATCAGAAGAAGATTGGTTTGATGATTTTGGCAGTGTAAACGCCCAGCACATCCAGAGTTGCACCATCAAGGGACACAATTCAAAGTTGTATCGTTGAAGATAGACCTCCTTCTCCAGAACCTACATGGTCCATCCCTGAGTCCGACTCAATGATACCCGACAACAATTGGGTATCTACTATCACCAGCAATTATGAAGAACCTGCTGAAGACTCTCTTCTTCACTTTACTGGTGATATGGGAAGCTTTATTAAATGGTTTTGTAAACAGAAGAGTATCTCATCCTTAACTCCAAGAGATCTTGAAGGACCTGCTTATGAAATTGTTAAGGTCTTCCATTCAGATGCCAATCAACTTCAATACCAAATGGAAGAATGCCATAAGATGCTCAATGACCAAGTCAGTGAGCAAATTAGCCGCTTCAATGTTCACAAATCTCTTCCTCTTGGTGGTGAACCTGGTCAGATGACCATTCAGGCTGAATTCTTCTTCAACCATGACTTGGACTATCTTTGTGGTCACTCTGCTGAAAGAAGACCTGCACTATCAATATCCAAGATGAAAGCTGCTACCTACTCTGATCAGGGGCTTGAACAGATGGTTCCTGATCGTTTCTGGGTCAATGAAGAACTTAAGTATGACATTGCAGCATCATATGGTATTTCACACTGGTGGTACAAAAAGAAGAACTTCTATATTGAGAGACATGGGGTGACAAAAGACGAAGAACGTTAGATCGAGCCGTATCTTAAGTGTGGTTCGTGTAGAGATCTTCCCGATATATGGATATGAGTATTTGATGAAGATTGTCCTTAAGAGATCAGATTTGAAAGAATATACTATTGAAGAAAATGACTTCAAACATCTTCTGCCGAATGATTTCGAAGATCTCTACCTTCTGAATATTCAATGACACCTTGAGCATTTGCATGTCCATGAGAAAAAGGCCCTATCTGCTGCCGTTACTCTTTGGATTCGAAGCTTGGTCATTCGAAAATGAGTTGAGGACTTCCAACTCGGCATGGAAAGCTACCAAACAAGGATAAACCATACATGTCCTCAATGGAGTGCCACAGGGCATGAATTTCAACATGAATACAAAGTCCTTGACACCCCGAGAGCCGTCATCTTTACGCAGATATGGGACTCGCATGATTATGAGACTATGTGAGCTCTACAAGTTTAGTGACGGTACGCTCAAATTGGTCGAAGAAGAACTTGACACCAGAATCAAAGAAGTCAAAATTGATATGAAATCTTGGGTTAAGACTACTTTTTGGATGGATGATGACTTGAAGAGGTGTGAACATTTCATTGCTGCAATCAGACGAAGACTCAAAACACGAAGGATCTTCCGCAGCCTTGAAAGTTTTGTTGGTGGAAGGCTTCGGGATGGTCACTACAAACTCCTTCAGAGAACGGAATAAAGACACCTTTGGGACTCCATCTCTCATGTATTAAATATGTGTATTATGTGGTGTACTAACTTTGAACTACTGTAATGCATGTAATAGCGATAGGTTTTGTACTGTGGATTCCTCTTATTTCAAAAAGGGGAACTTCAGTGGTGTCTTCTTCTTTTCATATAAAACCGGACACATTTTTCTCCAACAAATGTTTTTTTTCTCATACATATTTAAATCACGAGATCCAAAATCAAAGGATTTGAAATTTTTGATCGAGGGAGAAAATGTGATATAAATATGAAAGATGTTAAAAGATGACCAATTTTTGTGCATACTGCTCTCTAATATGTGCTAAACAATTTTCGAATCTCGAAGCATATATTAAGGGGGAGCATTTTTTTAACAAATTCAAGACTTCAGGGTACACATTTTTCCAGTTTTCTAAGGTACCTTGATTGTATGTTAAATGGCTTCTAATCGCTTGGTGATCATGTCTGCACTTCAATAAAAAGGGTTCCCTCGAGTATGTGCAAAACTCTTTTCAAACCTAGAAGCACATATTGAGGGGGAGCAAAATCATGAAAACCTCATCCTTCCCCTAAAATGCTCTATCTACCTGATTCGATTTAGGAAGTGATGTTGATATCTTTTAGAAAATGGTAATCAAAGAAGTTAATTCTTTCTCTTGCCTCCGTGTGCAAAACATTTTCAAATACCTGATGCACATGTTGAGGGGGGGTTCTTGTTCTAAAAATATCAAAAACAATTTCAGGTACAAAATGCTTTGATAATATATCACAAGTATCTGAATTGATTTTCCAAGGGTTTTCAATTGAGTCCATATGGCAGGTGAACAATACCAAAAAGACCGACCAACTTTACTTTATGTATGGTGATATAAGGATGATAAGGTTAGGTATTGGTTCCCATGATCCGCCAGAACCGGAGGGATCTACCCAGGGACAATCCACTAGTTAGTGTAGAAGTCCTTAGGTATGATGATAAAAGGAGAAAAGTGAGATATGGGAAGAGTGCGGTGAGATGAGAGCAATCTGGAACAAACCCAACAAGGTTCTTGCTATGAAGTCATAAGCAGAAGGGGTTGAAGAATTAAAAAGAATTGAATGAGAAAAGGGTGAAAACAAATAGCCCTCCATTTATTCAACCTTAGGGCAGAAAACGGGTTCAATTCATATGCTACTGATGGTAACATCGGTATTGAAGACAAGACGTCATGGACCCAGTGATGCACTTTCCAACTTTCCAAACCAGCTCCTCTAAAAGGACTTGTTTCATTCTCACGGGGAACCGACATTATCTATCGACTTTCTCTTAGAGATTGTTGATATTGAAGAAGGAGACCCTCTCCCTAGTCTCCGGCACAGGATCCAAATATGCACATATTGAGTCTAGAGCCACGAGATCATCAATAAATCTCATTAGGACACTTTCAATGAAGACTCTCTGTTTCACACAATGTGGAATGAGAGATTATATCTTGAGTCCTACGCATTATCCTTGTGGTTTTGCCTGAACATCCGAGTGATATGTGAACATATTCACAGTGAAGATGGAAAACCTTCTGGAGCCAACATCAAACAAGCTCTTGGTAGGTGGCATGTGAGATCTATTATATAGATCAACCATGTGACAACTGAACAGAAACAATGGGGATTCAATCTCTTGAATTAATCCTGGTTCAGGTTAGGGATTGACGGATACCTTTGAAAACCGGTCTTTGTGCTTAACAAATCTTTTCTTTAGCACATCGATCGTGTACTCATTTTTCAAATCAAAAGGTGTTTTATGATTGATAATTGATTTTCAATAAAACCTTCGTTGTATTGCAAAAAAACAATTTCTATTGAGCAATACACGATTGTTTTTCAAATCACTTTTCATCAATCAGTGAATCTCAATTTCCTGGTTCACTCACTCCGTGTTGTCTTCTTTGAGACGTTCGGGTTTGAGAACAGCTAGAACAACTGCGAAACCTGTCAAGGATTCCTCGGAATTATACATGATCACGGAGTACTTGTCTGATCAACGGGGAACCGTGGGCCGTGTACCTCAATTCGACAAAAGTGATCAAAGACACTTTTGTGTGTTTTATTGCTAACTGTTGTTTGCAGGTACATTTGGACGGTTGCAGCTGATCAGAATTGAGCGGTCAATCCAAAGCTGCATGCTCACAGCATCCACACTTAATTTGAAGAAATCATGACTGGTGCATATCTACATAACCGGTTTGATATTTTATACTATGCTTCTGCTACGCTGCTGCAAATATCATGAACCAGTAACGCTTCCGCTACTCTGATGGAAAGATGTCATGATTCAAAAGTGTGAGCATGTGGGTCCGAAAGTCACAACTTCACATGATGGCAACACAATAAAGGGTGATCCAGAGATTTATTGTGGCTGATGATCTCAATGAAAGCTCGAAGATCATCAAAGATGTGGATCAGACCAAAGACCGCCACTAAAAGTACAAATCTATGCGGACTTTGAAGAATCGTTGCTAATGCACAAAGATTGCGGAAATGAAGAATTCAAGTCTACGAGCTCAAGACTGAAGTTAAAATAGAATGCTAGGATTCGAAATGTAAAACATGGGGTGACCTCCCTTAGGGGGAGATTGTTAGGAATTAGAAAATTCCATAGTAAAGAGTCGGTCACCCCAACTATTATCTAGCATAAGTTAGCTCGTAGACATATCGTTAGTCACATTATTTAGGAGTTTATTAGTTAGTTTGTAGCATAATATAGTTTAGTGCAACACCGTGAAGGAAGGTCGGGTCTTTACCCACCTATCCACAGATCCACGTCGGAGGTTCGTTTAGTTGTAACCTATAAATACCCTCTACCTTGCAAGGTAGAGGGTTGGATGTTCTTTTGGTAATCTAATATTCTACAAGTTTCTCTTACTAGAATATCCCACTTTCTCTCTCTCTAAAATCATCTATATGCTCATTGTGTTAATGTTATGATGTGTATGTGAAAACTAATATATTACAGATTCCTAAGTCCATAGTCGCCCCACCACTAGTCGCATTCAATCCCGTAGCAAAAATCAAAGGTCAAGAGTCAAGGGGTCTTCAATAATCCAATACACGAGTTAATGCATAAGAAATGTAATGCGGTGCCTCATAAACTCCATAATCTAGGAAAATAAGATGCATTAACTCGGCCTTCATCATCAATGAAAAAAGAATGTGCTATATAAAAAATTTTAAAATTTGGGTCAATTTAGCACATATTTCTATCAAAATCAACCATTTCTATCTGCCATCCCCCCACTTGAAATGTACAATGTCCCCATTGTACGAATATTGATTAAAATTTGAAATGCGAGATAGAAATGTTCGGGTTTCTAATTTTATCCGTAAGACAAAACGGATTTGTAAAAATTTACGCCAGTTGAACAAGGCGAAAACACTAATTATAGACAAAACACTTGCTTGCATGCTTTTTTTTTTTTTTTTGATGCAAGACAAGGTATACAAGGATAAACGATACGAACATAAAAATTACCCCCCCACTTGAGATCAACTATCATCTAAACTCGATTTTCTTCCACAACCCTTTATTCAAAACCCGCGACTTTCACTAGTGGAACCAAAATTAACCAACAGTGCCCGGACCATGGACATAAGGAAACTACAGGGTAGGCTAGGTGATGGGTGTGACGAAACAATTATATTGGGTGAACAAAATGAAAGGAAAGGCTCTGAAGGGTGTATCTAGGGGTATCTTGCACTAATGGTGAGTGCAACAAAAAGGGTTTAACAGGGGATTGACTAATCAATGTGAAAAGTCAATATACATAATACATATATGGGCTATTTGGGTTTAATCCTAAAATTGCCTTATATCCTAGCTGCACCGATCACACCAAGTTACCTCAGTGTAATGCTCATGATAATGGTCTCGAAAAGATATACAAGGCCAAGTTCTAAAGTCTACTATAGCCACCGGCACACTCATTTTTATGGAATTATGTATAAGGGGAAAACGGAAAGGCTTATCCTCACACAATGGGAAAATAGGGTAAGAGTGCTCAGTCTAGATTAATCCAGTTAAGTAATGAAAAACATGTCAAAATATTTATGAAACACTTTTCATCAAAAACTAGAAAAATAAGGGCAAATAAAATCAAACGGGTGTCTATGTCTAATCCCTTCCCCCCACTTGGGTCATACTTAAGCATATAAATGAAAGATAAAAAGGGTTAGAATTGGAACAGAAAACTCCCCTGGATTTTCTCGGCATGATCGAAGACTCACGAACAAACGTGTCCCGCTTTGAGATTCATGAGCAAACTTTAATAACCTGAATTCACTTAAGACAACCAAAAGCATCATACTAGAAAAACAACAAGTATAAAAAGAAAATGAAAACCTAACTCACTTTCGTAGGAATCACGGTTGCATTTAGCGTATGCAACAAGCCTTTTAAATCACTTGGTGTCCCAAGTGGACGAGTGAAGTCTCGTGAGGTTTTACAGGGAACACACCCACAAAGTTCATTTAAAATACTAATACATGGTTATTGTGTTTAAAATGAAAGAATTAAAGCAGAGGAAGGTTACGTCGTAACTCTTATGAGGGAGTTACGCCGTAACTAGCAAAACCTGACATAAGCTGCAAAGCGAGTGGTTATGGTGTAACCACGGAGATGGTATTACGCCGTAATTATTAATGCGTCAAGAATTCTACTGCTAAAAAGTTGGTTACGGCGTAATCACTAAGATGCGTTACGCCGTAACTCTGGTCAGATTAGCAAACTGCAGAAGCAATAACTTCCTCGTTTCCTGCAAAAATGGTTAGAAAACACAAAACCCAACTATACTAATTAAATTGAAAAGAAAAGATAGGCATGGGGTGCCTCCCACAAAGCGCTTGTTTTTGTTCGAATCACGAGCTTGAATCCACCCTTATTTACTACGTAAAAGGGTGTTCATCCCCTCACTTGAAATCAAGTGTGGGTGAAAATAGCAATAAACACCATGAGGGTGTGAAATTGCTAGGGATGGGTAAATGTTATGATCATACCTGAAAGAAGATGTCATTTCCCTCCATACCTTACACGTTTTAGTTGATGGCATTGATGATTGGTTTACCTCATGACGTGGTTGATTAATAGGCTCGTATGTCTTCTCGTTAATCACTGAAGTGTCCAAGATCTTGTCCTCTAATTCCATTGCAAGATCAACTAAAATAGGTTCAGTAGCCGAAGCTACATAGCCATCATCGGGTGATGTGATAGGTTGCACGATTTCATCCATAATCTCAGCATCCTGAATAGAAAAACAAGCAAGATTGTCAGGAATAAAAGAAGAGTTAGAAGTAATACCATTTTGTGTTGTGGTTGATTCCTCATTAGCTTGTGGCGTTGCTTCATCATTCTGTAAGTTTGCTTCCATTTTCTTCAATTGATCGTCGCTTGTTTCTTCTTTTCTCACAGTCTTCAAACGTCCTGGAAATGGGATACGTGGTACATAGGGTCTGATATAAGGTAAATCACGAGGAACCGGCTCCTTGTTGACTTCTTTCATCTTTCTCACTGTTGCTTTGATAGTTTCGACCGCATTCTTTTTACTTTCCAGGACCTTTTGATTTAATTCTTCAAGCTTAGCCTCTAAGCTTTTCCTCTTATTGTCAAGCTTCTTTAAATTCAGGTCTGCGCCCTCCTTGAATTCCCTAATCATTTTGTCACTCGAGTCGTGCATCCTTTTTAAATTATCCGAGAATTTCTTGACGGCTTCCTCCAATGACTCAACATACCTGACCTGCTCATATTGTTTTTGTAGAGAGTGCTCTTGTATAGCATGAATGCTCTCCTTGGCCATCTTCATATCACATCCAAGTCTATCAAGCTGCTTGGTGATGTCACCAAAGTCATCCAAGCTATTGCTATTAGTGGCCCAAGTGGTTGCTCCATCATACCAATTTCGTGAATGGTCAGCCATCATTTCAATTGATCTAAGGGCTTATGCATGTGGCATTGTAGGAATAGGTCCTTGAGAGTCAAGCATTTGTCGGGATGAGATGTTAAAACCTTTGTAGAAAATAAGGACCATCAGATGGTTGCTGATATCATGCGTTGGGCATCTGTAGAGAAGGTCATTATATCTTTCCCAAGCTTCATCAAGCGTTTCATCCATCTTCTGTCTGAAGCTCCTTATTTCTTCCATCATCTTAGCAATCTTAGAAGGAGGACAATATCTTCGAATGAATACTTTCTTTAAAAGATTCCACGTATTGATTGACCCAGCAGGAAGCATCTTCATCCATCTTCTGGCTCATTGTGAGTGTAATTGGGAACACTCTAAGCATTAATGCATCTTGAGAAAATCCTGGAGTGTGGAAAAGATCTGCGTTATCTAATACTCTTCGCACAGGCAGGTGGCCTGGCATCATCATCGTTAGTTCCCGCGAAAAGATTTTGTCTAAGTTCCCTCATCTCGGTGATCTCAAACTCGATATCATCATTCAATTCGGGGCATACCACGCCCGATCTTAGGTTATCTCGAGTCATCGAAATATATTCTTCCATAGTGAGCATGTCAAAATCTGAATCTTCCATATCCTGAAATATCAAAAACAAATAAAAAGAAAAAGAAGAAAAAACAAAAATAAAATAAAAACTTAAATTAAAATCCTAAATAGCTCCCCGGCAGCGGCGCCAAAAACTTGATGCAGGTTTTACTGACCAGGTTTTAATATTTATAATTACTCGTTATACCTATGGTCTACCCTAATGCACTAACGGGCAGTGTACCCGGTCGTGTGTAGTATAGTATTCGGTAAAACCAAGGTCGTCCCAAGAGCTACGTGGATTGGAAATTAACTTAAGTCTATGTCACGATATTAATTGCTATAAGATTGGAATAATAAAACTAACTAATAAAACAAGGAAATAAAAAAAGCAGATAAAGGCAATAGATGAGATCAATGAAGGAGAGTGGTGCTAACCTAGTTAATCTTCCTAGCTAGTTATGTCTACCTCTACTTACTTCCAATTACTTCAGGTGGGGTCAAAATCGAGAGGACAACATTTGGTCAATTCGCCCTAACCTATCAGCAAAGATGCCACCACAGGAGAAATCAGGCGCACCGTCATAAGTCCTATTGTTCCTAGTCCACTAAGCCGAGTCATTAAGTACCGCTACGTGCTAGATTCTAAATAGTGAGTGCCCGGCCGTTAGGAACTTAGACACTACACCCCAGTTCTTAAGTTCATCCAAACGATAGGTGATCAGTTGGTCAAATCGCACAAGTAGAAAGGGTCGTCAGTTGGTCATATCTTACCCTTCCCGTCTCAGTCCGCTCACCTAGGGTCAGTTGGTCATATCTCCTAGGCAATTGGCCTCTACCGCCATTCAAAACTACCGAACCAGGGGTGACTACCAAAGAACTATGCATGCATACACTTAGAAATAATTATACGGAAGTAAAGTAAATGCAAACAAAACAATTAAAGAATCATAACTAGGCCAGCACCAGGGTGCTTAGCCAAACATATAGTAAATCATACCAACAAAAATGAATAAATCATGAATTGAATTGAACATAATGTTTGATAAAAATTACTTGATTTAGAGCTAATAATGATGATGATTGCGAGTGAATTCTTCCTTCAAAACTGGCTTCGGACTGCTAGAAAATGCCCTGGAGTGGTGCCCTAATCGACCCCTGGGAGAGGGGTGAAGAGAGATACTGAAAAATGGAGATTTAGGGCTGTATTTATAGGCCCCGACATGGTTACGGCGTAATTGAATAAATTAATTACGTCGTAACTAAAGTTACGCCGTAACTAAAATAATTAGTTGTCGTTAACCCGTAACTAATACTACTGTAAATTCAAACTTCGTACTTTTCATGTCAAGCTAAATTATTGAAACTATTTTGCTCTTGTTGACACTTTTGGTCCCTCATCGCACTTGTTACTTTTATAACAAGTCCTTGTACACAATAAACTTCGAATAAACTTGCCGCTTTTAATCCCTGGACCTCGAAAATTTGCGCCCAAGTAATTAATTACGGCGTAACTAATCATCAGGTTACGCCGTAATCCTTCGTCATCTCAAACTTATCCGATCCGAAATTATCTCTATGGCGTAATTAATTTCCATGTTACGCCGTAACCTTCACAAAAATAATTACGACGTAACCATAAGAGTTGGTTACGCCGTATCCTTCAAAGCTCATATTTACGCCGTAACCTTATTAGCTAGTTACAGCGTAATCTCCGCATAAAATCCAAAGGCCCTTGTAAATCAATCTTCAGAACATAAACTTGGCCTTTTATCACTTCTTTTCCGATCCAACACCTCGTTTATCCTGAAATGCAAATATGAACGAATATGAAAGAATTAAGTACCATATTAATGCAAATGAGGCCATAAACATGGGAATTTGATATATAAAAGATCAGGCTAATTTGATGTTATCAGGAACACAAAATCAGAATGATTCTTCATAAATCAAAGAATCTACAAAGTTTAAAGACTAAGAGAACTACATCTGTATTGAAATCCAACGTTAAAGAACGTGTGAGCATGTTGAAGAAAGACGTGGAGACACTGGAGCAAAGAAGCGGACCTGATACAGATAACCACAACATACTATCACTTTTACCACAAAGAAGAAAGATCAAAGAACAAAGACAATGAAGACGTCAAAGCTGAAAACTTTCAAAGAATACAATTTCCCTACACTATAGAGGTTGTTTCAATCAAGACACTTCTTCTCACAAGAAAGAAGAATGTCAGAAGACGTCAAAGCTTCTATTACATCAGCACCTACAACGTTATCACTCCAATTATCAATCACTAACACTTAGGGGGAGATTTTTGGAATCACTCCTAAACTAGATTACAAGTGTTAGTAATTAATATGTAATAGTTAACTTAATTAGGCCTTTATGTTTGTTATTATGCTAAGGCTTATGTAGAAGGCCCATAAGCCTTGGCCCAAGCCATTATGGGAAAGGAAGGGAACTTGCATGTTGCCATAGTTCCTTCCTAAAAATAACCCTTGTAAAGCTTCATTTGAATATTGGTTGTTCACTTTACACATTTATCCTAGTATAACTTTTCTTTCAATTCATACGCATAAGTGTGTTTGTGTTCATCCGATCACCTTCTCTTTATTTCTATATATGAATACTTGTGTTACATAAATGGGAACCTTACAGTTAGAGTAACACCATGGAGGAAGGACGGGTCTTTACCCACTGTATGCCTGATCCACAGCCCGACAGAGGGCGTATTATGTAAAACTATAAATACCCTCTACCTCCCAAGGTAGAGGGTTGGACATTTGATATCTTAATCTAACATTCTCTTTGTTTTTCTCTCACTTTCTCTCTCTAGAAAGGATCCCATCTCCCATTTCTCTCTCTAAGTTTCTTGCTAAGATTCGAACCATATAATTGATTGTTTGTGTGTTACAATAACCAATATCCAACAATTGGCATCAAGAGCCATGGTTAGATCATAAAGATTGGTTATTTGTGTGTTTTGTTGGTTCGAATTCTGTACCCTAAAATTGCTAAAGTTTGAATTTTGATAGTAATTTTTTGTTTAGAATCATCATAAGTGCTTAGGTTTTGGTTTGGAAGGCTTAATTCATCTTGGTTATAGTGTTATGGATTGGAAAAGTTTAGTTTTTGAAGAGTTTCAAGAAAGCGGTTTGAGTCTCGTACTATTTTCGTGTATGCGGTTTGATGTCATTTGGGTGGGATTTGATCTGATCAAGGAAGATATTTGTCAAGTTCTTGGATGCGGTTTGTCTAGATTCGTTGTATCAGAAGCGGTTTGACGTAAGCGGTTTGACATAAGCGGTTTGACTTAAGAGGTGTGACTCAAGCGGTTTGTCTTTAGGGGTTTAAGCGGTTTTTGTTATTTGACTCAAGCGGTTTGTCTTTAGCGGTTTGATCTAAGCGGTTTGATAAGAAGCGGTTTGAGTTAAGCAAAAGTTTGAGTTAAGCGGTTTGATAAAAAGCAGTTTGATTTAAGCGGTTTGTATTCCAGCGATTTGACAATCCTGCAATTTAACCAATGCGATTTGATCAAAAAAACTGAGTTTTGACTTTTACGGTTTGACTATTTGCGTTTTGACCACTTGCGGCTTGACCAAAGTTGACTTTTTACGTCAAAAGTTCAAACGGCCATAACTTTTGAACCGTAACTCTGTTTTTTGCGAAATAAATGTCAAAATGACCGGAACAGCCTGAACTTGTAGGAACCAGTTAGAACTAGTTAAAAACTAGATATTCCAGCCAAGAACCAGTAAGAACCAAATAGAACCAGTTAAGAAAATGCTATTTTGGCCAAGAACCAGTTAGATCCAACTAAGAACTGCCTATTCCTGTTAGGATTTAGAAAATTCATAGTAAAGTATCGGTCACTACAACTATTTTCTAGCATATGTTAGCTCGTAGACATTCAGTTATCTATTTATTAGTTAGTTAGTTAGAGTAACACCGTGGACGATGGACGGGTCTTTACCCACTGTATGCCTGATCTACGGACAAAGGGCGTATTATGTAAAACTATAAGTACCCTCTACCTCCCAAGGTAGAGGGTTGGACGTTTCATTTCTTAATCTAACCTTCTCTTTGTCTTTCTCTCACTTTCTCTCTCTAGAAAGGATCCCATCTCCCACTTTCTCTCTTTAAGTTTCTTGCTAAGATTCGAACCATCTAATTGATAGTTTGTGTGTTACAATTAAGGCTGAGCGTCGGTCATAAACCGACCCAAACAGAACTGAATTGAGAAAACCGAGGACCGAAAACCGTGAAAAACACAAACCGAAACCGAACCTAATGTTGTCGGTTCGGTTTTTGTCGGTTCGGTTTTGTCGGTCTAAGTGTATATTCGCATGTTTATTTTGGGTTTTGGGCCGAACCAGACCGAACCGAACCGACCTTAAACCGAAAGCATTTAAAACCTAAACCTGAAACCGAACCGACGGACTGTCGGTCCGGTTCGGTTTTTGTAGGTTCGGCTTGTTTCGTCGGTCCAGTTCGGTTTTGAACCTTCGGTGCCCAGCCCTAGTTACAATAACCAATATCCAAAAATTGGTATCAAGAGCTATGGTTAGATCATAAAGATTGGTTATTTGTGTGTTTTGTATGTTCAAATTCTATACCCTAAAAGTGTTAAAGTTTGAATTTTGATAGTACTTTTGTGTTTAGAATCATCATAAGTGCTTAGGTTTTGGTTTGGAAGGCTTTATTCATCTTGGTTATAGTGTTTTGGATTAGAAAAGTTTAGTTTTTGAAAAGTTTCAAGGAAGCGTTTTGAGTCTCGTACTATTTTCGTGTATGCGGTTTGATGTCATTTGGGTGCAATTTGATCTGATCAAGGAAGCGATTTGTCAAGTTCTTGGATGCGGTTTGTCTAGATTCGTTGAATCGGAAGCGGTTTGAGTTAAGCGGTTTACGTAAGCGGTTTGACATAAGCGGTTTGACTTAAGCGGTTTGACTCAAGCGGTTTGTCTTTAGCGGTTTGACATAAGCTGTTTGACTCAACCGGTTTGTCTTCAACGGTTTGTTCTAAGCGGTTTTATAAGAAGCGGTTTGAGTTAAGCGGTTTAATAAGAAGTGGTTTGATAAAAAACAGTTTGATTTAAGCGGTTTGTATTCCAGCGGTTTGACAACCTGCGATTTGAACACTGCGATTTGATCAAAATAAATTAGTTTTGACTTTTATGGTTTGACTATTTGCGTTTTGACCACTTGCAGCATGACCAAAGTTGACTTTTTATGTCAAAACTTCAAACAACCATAACTTTTGAACCGTAACTCTGTTTTCTGCGAAATACTTGACAAAATGACCAGAAAATCCTGAACTTGTAGGAACCAGTTGGAACTGGTGAAGAACCAGATATTCCAGCCAAGAACCAGCAAGTACCAGTTAGAACCAGTTAAGAAAATGCTATTTTGGCCAAGAACCAGTTAGATCCAGCTAAGAACTGCCTATTCCTGTTAGGATTTAGAAAATCCATAGTGAAGTGTCGGTCATCACAACTATTGTCTAGCATATGTTAGCTCGTAGATATTACGTTATCTATTAGTTAGTTAGTTAGAGTAAAACCGTGGAGGACGGACGGGTCTTTACCCACAGTATGCCTGATCTACAGCCCGACAGAGGGCTTATTATGTAAAACTATAAATACCCTCGACCACCCAAGGTAGAGGGTTGGACGTTTCATTTCTTAATCTAACCTTCTCTTTGTCTTTCTCTCACTTTCCCTCTCTAGAAAGGATCCCATATCCCACTTTCTCTCTCTAAGTTTCTTGCTAAGATTCGAACCATATAATTGATTGTTTGTGTTTTACAATAACCAATATCCAACAATTGGTATCAAGAGCCATTGTTAGATAATAAAGATTCGTTATTTGTGTGTTTTGTTGGTTCGAATTTTATACCCTAAAATTGTTAAAGTTTGAATTTTGATAGTACTTTTGTATTTAGAATCATCATAAGTGCTTAAGTTTTTTTTTGGAAGGCTTAATTCATCTTGGTTATAGTGTTTTGGATTAGAAAAGTTTAGTTTTTGAAGAGTTTCAAGGAAGCGGTTTGAGTTTCTTACTATTTTCGTGTATTCGGTTTGATGTCATTTGGGTGCGATTTGATCTGATTAAGGAAGCGATTTGTTAGGTTCTTGGATGCGGTTTGTCTAGATTCGTTGTATCGGAAGCGGTTTGACTTAAGCAGTTTCACATAAGCTGTTTGACTTAAGTGGTTTGACTCAACCAGTTTGTCTTTAGCGGTTTGACATAAGCGGTTTGACTTAAGGTATTTGACTCAAGCGGTTTGTCTTCAGCGGTTGGATCTAAGCATTTCGATAAGAAGCGGTTTGAGTTAAGCGGTTTGATAAGAAGCGGTTTGATAAAGCAGTTTGATTTAAGCGGTTTGTATTCCAGTTTTGACAATCCTGCGATTTAACCAATGTGATTTGAAAACTACGATTTGATCAAAAAACGTGTTTTGAATTTTACGGTTTGACTATTTACGTTTTGACCACTTGCGGCGTGACCAAAGTTGACTTTTTACGTCAAAACTTCAAACGGCCAAAACTTTTGAACCGTAACTCCGTTTTCAGAGAAATACCTGTACAATGACCGGAACTGCCTGAACTTGTAAGAACCCGTTTGAACTAGTTACAATGAAGCGGTTTGAGTCTCGTACTATTTTAGTGTATGCGGTTTTATGTCATTTGGGTGTGATTTGATCTGATCAAGGAAGCAATTTGCCAGGTTCTTGGATGCGGTTTACCTAGATTCGTTGTATCGGAAGCGGTTTGACTTAAGCGGTTTGACATAAGCGGTATGACTTAAGCGGTTTGACTCAAGCGGTTTGTCTTTAGCAGTTTGACATAAGCGGTTTGACTTAAGCGGTTTGACTCAAGCGGTTTGTCTTCAGCGGTTTGATCTAAGCGGTTTGATAAGAAGCGGTTTGAGTTAAGCGGTTTGATAAGACGCAGTTTTATAAAAAGCAGATTGATTTAAGCGGTTTGTATTCCGGTGGTTTGACAATCCTGCGATTTGACCAATGCGATTTGAAAACTGCGATAAAAAATACTGAGTTTTGACTTTTACGGTTTGACTATTTGCGTTTTGACCACTTGCGGCTTGACCAAAGTTGACTTTTTACGTCAAAACTTCAAACTGCCATAACTTTTGAACCGTAACTCCGTTTTCAGCGAAATACCTGTTAAAATAGCCAGAACAGCCTGAACTTGTAGGAACTAGTTAGAATTAGTAAAGGACCGGATATTCCAGCCAAGAACCAGTAGAACCAGTTAGAACCAGTTAAGAAAATGCTATTTTGGCCAAGAACCAGTTAGATCCAGCTAAGAACTGCCGATTCCGGTTAGGATTTAGAAAATCCATAATGAAGTATCGGTCACCACAACTATTGTCTAGCATATGTTAGCTCGTAGACATTACGTTATCTATTAGTTAGTTAGTTAGAGTAACACCGTGGAGGACGGACGGGTCTTTACCCACTGTATGCCCGATCTACAGCCCGAGAGGCTTATTATGTAAAACTATAAATACCCTCGACCACCCAAGGTAGAGGGTTGGACGTTTCATTTCTTAATCTAACCTTCTCTTTGTCTTTCTCTCACTTTCCCTCTCTAGAAAGGATCCCATATCTTACTTTCTCTCACTAAGTTTCTTGCTAAGATTCGAACCATATAATTGATTGTTTGTGAGTTATAATAACCAATATCCGATAATTGGTATCAAGAGCCATTGTTAGATCATAAAGATGGGTTATTTGTGTGTTTTGTTGGTTCGAATTTTATACCCTAAAAGTGTTAAAGTTTGAATTTTGATAGTACTTTTGTATTTAGAATCATCATAAGTGCTTAAGTTTTGGTTTGGAAGGCTTAATTCATCTTGGTTATAGTGTTTTGGATTAGAAAAGTTTAGTTTTTGAAGAGTTTCAAGGAAGCGGTTTGAGTTTCGTACTATTTTCGTGTATTCGGTTTGATGTCATTTGGGTGCGATTTGATCTGATCAAGGAAGCGATTTGTTAGGTTCTTGGATGCGGTTTGTCAAGATTCGTTGTATCGGAAGCGGTTTGACTTAAGCAGTTTCACATAAGCGGGTTGACTTAAGTGGTTTTACTCAACCAGTTTGTCTTTAGCGGTTTGACATAAGTTGTTTGACTTAAGCTATTTGACTCAAGTGGTTTGTCTTCAGCGGTTGGATCTAAGCGTTTCGATAAGAAGCGGTTTGAGTTAAGCGGTTTGATAAGAAGCGGTTTGATAAAAAGCAGTTTGATTTAAGCGGTTTGTATTCCAGCGGTTTGACAATCCTGTGATTTAACCAATGTGATTTGAAAACTACGATTTGATCAAAAAAACTGAATTTTGACTTTTACGGTTTGACTATTTACGGTTTGACCACTTGCGGCTTGACCAAAGTTGACTTTTTACGTCAAAACTTCAAACGGCCAAAACTTTTGAACCGTAACTCCGTTTTGCGAAATACCTTTACAATGACCGGAACACCCTGAACTTGTAGGAACTAGTTAGAACTAGTTACAATGAAGCGGTTTGAGTCTTGTACTATTTTAGTGTAAACGTTTTGATGTCATTTGGGTGTGATTTGATCTGATCAAGGAAGCGATTTGCCAGGTTCTTGGATGCGGTTTGTTTAGATTCGTTGTATCAGAAGCGGTTTGACTTAAGCGGTTTAACATAAGCGGTATGACTTAAGCGGTTTGACTCAAGCGGTTTGTCTTTAGCGATTTGACAAAAGCGGTTTGACCCAACCGGTTTGTCTTCAGCGGTTTGATCTAAGCGGTTTGATAAGAAACGGTTTGAGTTAGGCGGTTTGATAAGAAGCGGTTTGATAAAAAGCAGATTGATTTAAGCGGTTTGTATTCCGGTGGTTTGACAATCTTGCGATTTGACCAATGCGATTTGAAAATTGCGATCAAAAATTCTGAGTTTTGACTTTTACAGTTTGACTATTTGTGTTTTGACCACTTGCGGCTTGACCAAAGTTGACTTTTTACGTCAAAACTTCAAACGGCCAAAACTTTTGAACCGTAACTCCGTTTTCAGCGAAATACCTGTTAAAATGGCCAAAACAGCCTGAACTTGTAGGAACTAGTTAGAATTTGTAGGATATTGGATTTCCAAACACTCTAAACCATGATCAAAGTAAGTATATAAGAATGTTAGAGAGTTCTAGAGAGAGAAAGTTAGAGGTTTAGGGAACTTAGTGAGAGAAAAAAAATATTATTATGAGCTCCAACTCTCTACCTTGGAAGGTAGAGAGTATTTATAGTCTTACATAAAGCGCCACACACGGGCGTGGATCGGGCATACAGTGGGTAAAGACCCGTCCGTCCTCCACGATGTTACTTAACTAAATACTACTTAACATAAAAGTACTATGACTACGAGCTTTCTAGCGATTACATATACTTGAGGTGACCGACTCTTTAATACATGGAATTTCTAATTCCTAACAATCTCCCCATAAAGGAGGTCACCTCAAACATATACTAAAATGACATTGAATACAATCAGATATTACATTAACAATTGATCTTGCATTCTTGATGTAGTACTTTGCTCCGGCTTCGTAGTCATTGATTCCACTCATTGCATGTTTGGTTAATCCAAGTGGAGGTCTTTTCTTGATCCGTGATAATAATGTTGAGCCGACTTTTGAGATCATCAACAAATAGAAAATCTCTGATACATCCATTGTGGTGTTGGTATTATGTGATGTTGTGACTTCCGGACCGACATGCTCACATTCCGGATCATGATATCTTCTCATCAGAGTAGCGGAAGCATTCGTTGATTCATGATATTGGCGGCGTAGCGAAGCATGGAGTGAGAATATCGAGTCATTGATGCACCAATCATGATTTCTTTTAGATATGAATGTGTTGTGTGAGCATGCGGCTATGGATTGACGCTTCATTACGATCGGTACAAACGTCGGGTGTACACGCATAAGACAGTTAGCAATAAAGCGCGCAAAGTGTCTTTGATCACTTTCGTGAATTGAGGTACCACGGCCCACGGTTCCCGTTGATCATACAAATCTTTGTGATCGGGTATAATTCGAAGAATTTCCTTGACGAGGGTTTAGCGGTACTTCTAGCATTTCTCAAACGGAGCGTCTCAAAGAAGACAACACGGAATGAGTGAACCGGCGAATTCGTCCAGCGATTGATGAAAAGAGATTTGAAAAACAAGCGTGTATTGCTCAATAGAAATTGTTTTTGCAATATAACGAAGGTTTTAATGAAAATCAATTATCAATCATAAAACACCTTTTGATTTGAAAAATTAGTACCGGTCGACGTGCTAATGAAAAGAGTTTTAAAGCACAAAGACCGGTTTTTCAAAGGTATCCGTCAATCCATAACTTTGAACGGGATTGATTCAAAAGATTGAATAGCCCCATTGTTTGTTCGGTTGTCACATGGTTGATCTGTATAATAGATCTCACATGCCACCTACCAGGGGCTTGTTAGATGTTGGCTCCAGAAGGCTTTCCATCTTCATTGTGAATATGTAAACACATATCTTTCGGATGTTACGGCAATACCACAAGGATAATGCGTAGGGACTCAAGATATAATCTCTCTTTCCACATTGTGTGGCAGAAGAGTCTTCATTGAATAGTGTCCTAATGAGATTTATTGATGATCTCGTGGCACTAGACTCAATTTGTGCATATTTGGATCCTATATCGGAGACTAGGGAGAGGGTCTCCTCCTTCAATATCAACAATCTCTAAGAAAAAGTTGATAGATAATGTCGGTTCCCGTGAGAATGAAACAAGTCCTTTTAAGAGGAACTTGAGTGGTTTGGAAAGTTGAAGTGCTGATGCGTCGTCCTGGGTCCATGACGTCTTTGTCTTCAATACCGATGTTACCATCAGTAGCATATGAATTGAACCGGTTTACGCCTAAGGTTGAATAATTGGAGGGCTATTTGTTTTCACCCTTTTCTCATTCAATTCTTTTCATTCTTCAACCCCTTGATTGCTTCCGAGACTTCATAGCTAGAACCTTGTTGGGTTTATTCGATTACTAGCTCGATCTTAGTCCGCACTCTTCCCATATCTCATTTTCTCCTTTTATCATCATACCTAAGAACTCTACACTAACTAGTGGATAGTCCACAGGTAGATCCCTCGGTTCTGGCGGATCATGAGAACACATACCTAACCTTATCATCCTTATATCACCATACATAATGTAAAGTTGGTCGGTCTTTTTGGTATTGTTCATCGCCATAGAACCAATTGAAAACCATTTGAAAATCAATCCGTATACTTATGATATTTTATCAAAGCATTTTGTACCTGAATTGTTTTGATATTTTTAGAAGAAGAACTCCCCCTCAACATGTGAATCAAGTATTTGAAATAGTTTTCCACACGGAGGCAAGAGAAAGAATTAACTTCTTTGATTACCATTTTTAAAAATATCAACATCACTTCCCTAATCGAATCAAGTAGATAAAGCATTTTGGGGAAGGATGAGGTTTTCATGATTTTGCTCCCCTCAATATGTGCCTCGAGATTTGAAAAGAGTTTTGCACATACTAGAGGGAACTTACTTGAGATAAGTTATCACGTTTCAAATCATAGGTTTAAGATAGATGCTCCCCTCAACATGTGCATGGAAAATTTGAAATCGTTTGTCACATGTGGGAAGGAGAGCTTGTACATCCTTATAAAACCATTTACCGATTATCATTTAAATCAATTTAAATCACAAATTCTACCCCGATCACAATTATCAAATCATTTGAGATTTGTGATCTCTTATAGATTTAAATTGATTTTGAAAGCTTTTAAGGATAATTGTGACTTGATTATGAAAGCGTTTTAGCTGATAATGATCGGATTTTAAGACTTTAAACTCCATTGATAAAACATGCATGAATATCTTTTGAAAACAATTGAATGCCAAATAACTTTTTAATTTAATTGAAATCATTCTCCCCTCAATCAATGACATAGGTTGTTGATTGAGAGATTGATATTTTGACAAATAAGTCCAGATGATTATCAAAAATAGAGTCAGAGTTATTTTTCAAAGCAGTTAGTTTTCAGCAGATAAATGTTTAAAGAATCAGAGCATGGAATTTTGAAAACATGATAAAGTATGGCTCTGTTCTTTCTTTGAAAAAGCGGGTTCTTTGAAAATGACAATAAACCATTGTTTCTCTTTCTCCCAAAAATATATATTTTTTTTTATTTTTTTTTTATATAAGAGTTGAACAACATCTAAAGACCAGTGTCATTCTTTGAATGACAGCACAAAGACCGTAGATATTATCGAACCGAGAAAAGCATGACAAATTGACAATATTTTTGAAGATTTTTTGAATTTTTTAGATTTTATGGTTTTGAAGGTTTTATAGTTTTGTATTTTGATTTTTGAATAGATATATACAAGAGATAGATGAAGATAGACCTTTACTCCTCTTTCCTCCTGAAGGCGTTTGAGTGTTCACGGTTGAAGGCTTTTCAAGCCAGGCGTGGAAGAATAAACTCAAAGCGTTCTCTTGGAAGAGCTTTGGTGAAGATGTACGCTAAGCGATATTGAGACCTCACAAAATATAGTTCCACCACACCTTTTTCCACTTGTTCCTTGATGAAATGATGTCGAATGTCGATATGCTTTGCTCTTGAGTGTTGAGCGTTGTTGCATGAGAGAGCAATAGCACTTTTATTATCACGATCTGAGAGGATTTTGTTGAATTCAAAGCCATAGTAAGATAATTGAGATCTCATCCATAAGATTTGAGCACAACAAGATGACATGGCTATGTATTCACCTCTGTAGAGGAAATAGAAGTACTCATTTGCTTCTTTGAAGACCAGCTCACAAGCTTATCACCCAAAAGCGAGCACCTCGGGCGTACTTGACGTATATCTTGACAACTGCATGATCGGCATCTGCATAGGCGTTAGTGACATCCGGTGTCTTTGGTACCATAGTCCCATTATGATGGTTCCTTGGAGATACCGAAAGACCCGTTTAACTGCTTCAAGGTGCTTTTAGTAGGCTTAGCACGGTATCTAGCACACATGCAAGCAGAGAGAACAAGATGTGCGGTCTACTAGCTGTGAGGTACATCAAGGATCCAATCATACTTCGATATTTTGTTTGGTCTATCATGATCCCTGAGTGGTCCTCATCTAGTTTGGTTCGATCAATCATGGGGGTGTCAACAGGGTCACTTGAATCAAATCCAAATTTCTTTAAGATCTCATTTGCATATTTAGATTGATTTATGAAAATGCCTCGGGACTTTGTGAAATTTGTAATCCCAAGAAAAATGACATTTGTCCCATCATTGACATTTGAAATTTTGAACTCATTTCATTAGAAAAGCGATCACATTCCATTGGATCAGTCGAGGCAAAAATAATATCATCAACATAAATTTGAACATGAATTAAATGTTTGCCGACTTCTGGTGAACAATGTTGGATCAAGCTGCTCCTTTGCTAAATCCGGTTGATAGAAGAAACTTTGATGTATATCATACCATGCCCTTGGAGCTTGCTTTAAACGATAGAGGGCCTTCTTCAAGCGATAGCGTGAGTAGGATGCTCTTGATTTACAAATCCTCATGCTCTTGATTTACAAATCCCTTCGGGTTGGTGACGTGAAGCGACTTCTTTAAGGTCTCCGTTAAATCTTATATTTCACATCCATCGATGAACTACCATGTTCTTACTAGCGACATTAGCGGAAAGATTAGATTGCCCGATTTGAGCAATTTGGAGCAAAAGATTCTTCAAAGTCCAATACCACTCACTCTTAGCCGGTATCCTTTAGCAACTAATCGAGCAATGAACCTGACTATCTTCATTCATGGCGGTTTTAACATCTTTTGGTTCGATCTTAGAGTGCGAGTTGAAGAAGCACCATAAGGCATCGGTTGCAAGTTGTTTCCGTGTGGATCTTGGGCGAGAGGGATTTCCAATGATGTTGTCTAATGGATGATCGTGAGTCCATTTGCTGAGGTGTTCATGTGGTAGTTGTTGAGGGCGAAGTAGCGAGTTGATGTCTCGGCGAAGATGGTTACGATGAAGATTGAGGAGCAAATATGTTTTCAAACGAAGCATCTTCAAGAGTAGCAAAGGGATTAACTTCATCATTGATGCGAAAATAGTTCCATGATGTACATTTGAAGAATGATGATTTGTTGATGAGGCGAAGGATCGGCGGCGGGTGCTTCTTGACTTAAAGATATTGAGGCTGAGGGATTGACTTCATTCCTTTGGAATATGAGGCGACCTCTGTTGTAGGGATCAACACCTCATTAGTATTCGGATCATAAAGTTCATCAAACATAGGATCAAACAATTTCTTTAAATCATCTTGAGATGGAGGTACATATGGAGTTTCTTGAGAAGAGTTTGGAACAAGGGATGAACCAATTGGGTTGTTTTGAAGTGCGGGTCGAGGCGTTGTTGAGGAGCCGTTTGACCGGTCGACTCATCAAGCGTAGCGTGAATTGTTTCCATGATATTTCGGGTTCTTTTGTTGTAGATTCGGTATCCCTTTTTGGTGCATACCACAAATACTCAATGTCTGCTTTAGCTCTAAGTTTGCCTAAGTCTTGACCCTCATTAGTTGGATAGCACAATGCTCCAAACGAAGGAAAAGAGATTAGGTTTTACATTTGTGGACAAGTTCATATGGTGTCTTTCCATGAGCGGTGTGAATCGGGGAGCGATTTTGTGTAGTAGCATGCGGTGGCAATAGCCGGCCAGGAAACATTGGAACTTTTGAGTAAATCGGCATTGTTCTAGCGGCTTCTACAAAGTTGATTTAAGCCTTTCAACTACACATTACTGTTGAGGAGTTAGGTGGAACACTTCTTTGATGGCAGATTCCAATGCTTTCATAGAATTCACTAAGTTGTTTGTTAACAAACTCAGTTCCATTGTCTGTCCGGATAATTCGGACGGTTTTGTTAAGTCGAACACTGCATTTGTTTGATGAGTTTGATGATGATATCAGGTTTCATCCTTTGTCCTTAAGAACTTGACCGAATGAATCTAGAGTAATCATCAACTACAACTAACACATATTTCTTCCCAAAGATATTATGCACTCTCATTGGTCCACATAAATCCATATGAATTGTATGAAGAACTTTTGTGACCGAGTTAGTAGGTTTGGGTTTATGGGCATACTTCTTGCTTTTCCCAATTGACATCTTTGAACAAAGATGATCCTTTTCATACTTTAGTTAGGGGTAAACCTACAACTAAGTCCTTTCTGGAGAGATCATTGATGGTGCCGAAGTTCAAGTGATTGAGGCGTCGATGCCATAACCATGACTTTGTTTTTGAAGCCTTTGACAAGCAAATTGGAAGACTTCATCATATATTCTATAGAGATGGTGTAAAGATTTGAACCACGAGTTCCTCTTAAAAGTTCCTTACCATCAAGTTCTCTAACAAAACAAGTATGTTTTAGAAGGCTACTTCTAGATCAGAGTCCGAAATTGACCGGCAGAGAAAAGATTATGACCAAGACCTTCCATAGTATACTCTAGAGATTTATCACCAACAACATAATCACCATAACCCATAATTGCGAAATGATCATTACCGAATCTAAGCGTCCGATGAATTTGCTCACGAAGTTCATGAGCCGACCAGGTCTCGGTCATATGCTTGGAGCGGCTGAGTCCGGTACCCGCGAGCGATTTGAGCGATCTGCGGTTGAACCTGACAAGAATGGATAAGCTGGATAATTGGGATCCCCATGCAAGAATGGGTTCCACTTGGTTAATGCTTGATGGAACACCATGAAGCGAAACATCCATATCTCGGTAGAAGCAATGGAATCATTGGGAATAGATGCAATCTTTGGTGTGCGTATTTGACCTATTCAAAGTATGTTCACTTCTTAGGGGAATAGTTCTACCAGTAGGCATCCATTTTCTAGTGGGCATAATCTTAGCGGTTTGAGAACAAAAGCGATTATTCTTATGGCCGGTATCAATAATAACCTATCTTTATAAAAGTTCTTCTGTGGGTTTCCACTTTTTCTAACAATCTTTCGTTTTGCTTTTTGCCTTATTTGCACGATTATTAGCATTAACAATTTAAGCTGGGCATTTGGCGAGCATTAGACAAAGCATTCACACCACATTCATGATTAGCAATTCAGCGGACATCATTACAAGGTTTGCAAATAGTATGAATTGAATTAATTCTGATCGCCTAAGGCTAATATTAGAATCAACACGATTCGTTTTATTCAACTCAAGCTTAAAGATCCTAGGTTGGTCTTCTACTTTCTTCCAATGCACATTTTAGCTTGCGAGGTCCTATCATTCCTTGTATTGTCTTGAGACTTTGACACCTTTCGCTTTAATGTCATTGATTACTCTGAATAGGGAATTATGGGAACATTAGTTGGTTGATCTACTTTTGCATTCTGAACTAGGCGTGCAAGGATCTGTATTACTAGGCGACACATTGATGTATACTTTCTTAAGCTGGGCCTAGAATGGTTTGAAGGCTGTGCTTAGGCATAGAACAAGGCATCACGGCTTTGCCTTTTGCACCTAAGGTTAAGGATTTGGGACATGTTGCAATTACACATTCTAGCAACTCTTGAGATCGTTTGGCATGGAGGCAAGCAAACCTAATTTCACTATCAAGAGGTTTGTTAATGAAATCCTCTTGGACAATCTCACGGAGACATTCTAGACTATCCTTAAGGTGAGCACAATATTCATGAAAAGCATGTTCATTATTCCTAAGATGAGGAGGAATATATTTAAGCTGTCCTGATGTATTTCTGATCTAAGGGTGACTTTGAGACAACATTCTTATTGAAAACAAGTGGCGGTTTCCCATTTCCACGACTTCCGATTCTCAATTTCCTTTTGTAAAGGCGTTATTTTTTCGTTGTTTTGGTCACGGGTGACTTTTATTGAATCATATAACTCTTTAAAATGTCGTTTAACTTTTCATTTTCTTCTAGAACTCTCTTGTTTCCTTTTGTAAGGCATCAACTAAGTTTTGAAGATGAAAAGTTTGAGAATTACGAGAATCTAAAGGAGGAGGCATTTGGGAACTTGTCATATTGTTAGTTTGACCCTTTAATAGAGATTTGGGCTTTCAACTTTCGATCGTGTTGCGAGCTTGAATCTGTTCATCCGCGTTTGTTAATTTGAAAATCTGCATCAAACTCTGGAGCATCTGAGGATGTCTTGATATTTGAAGTTTTGACATTTTCTTTAAGATGTTGATATTTTAGTTGTAAATTAAAATGCTCAACTTCGAGTTTAGAAAAATGTTTAACCAAATTGTCGTGATCATCCAGTTCAATTTTCTCGTTTAGTTGAATTAGTTTTTCAAGCTCAATGACATGATCATGGGAGACTTTCAATGCAACTGATAATTCATGAAATTTGGAAGCATTAATGGAACAATTTGTAGCGATGAAAAACACATCTGAGTAATACATTGAGTCGAGGTTCTCATTTAGTTTATGCAAGTTCTTCCTCTCAATCTCATTATATTTTAGTGCTCGCTCATAGTCACTAACTTCAACTATCATTGCATCAAATTCCTTTTCCATTCCCTTAATATCGGTTTCTATCCCCTTTTTAAGACTCTCAAAGTGATCTTTTAGAAGTTTAAAGAAAGGCATGACCTCGGTTAAATAACATTCTTTCATTTGCTCAAAACCCCTTTCTCCTTCCGTAATACCGATTGGGTGTGATCCTTTTATTGCAAGTTTTCTCAAAATCAACAAATAGTTGAAGTATAACATATTGGCTAATTAAGGTCTTGCTTTTAGTGGCAATTGTTCTAGGAACAAGATGCATTGGTGTATTAGGAGGATACACGGTCGCTCTAGGCATTTTCCAAAGGGAGGTTTGTTTCAACAATATTTTGACTTTGCTTATCTAAATCCATTTTCGAAAACTTGTTAGAGGGTCAACAATGTCGAGGTTTAAACATGTTAAAGGAAATCCAGTTTTCCTTCTTGTAATCATGGGGTGTGATCTTTATTTTCTTCTCTCTACATTTAGGATCATCTAATTTCTTGTTCATCTTTTCCTAGTGACTTCATCGATTTCTTATCTTCCTCGATTACTCAAGCAACTAGGTTTTGTCTAGGTTTTAGGATTTCATTGCCATCATAAAGAACCTTATGTGCATTTCTAGCCCTTTTGACCTCAGTTTGGTTTCAACAAGAGGAATGCTATGCTTATAAACTTAGGACCCATGCTTAGTGATCATGTGAGCGGTCTGAATGGTGTTCCCTTGTATGTACAACTTGTTTTCAAGTTTGTTTTCAAAGTTTTCAGATTAGAAAAATCTTTCAAGAGTTTTGATTCCTTTGCATTAAATTCTTGCTTAAGCATTTTCACATTTTCTTGAAGTTCTTGTTTTTGCTTAGCGGTTTTAGAAAGCTTTTCTTGCAAGGAATTTAACTCTTGTTTTAATACTTCTTCTCGAAAATTACTTTTTCTAATAATTATACGCACTTGGTCATCCACATGCAAGTGGTCAACTCAAATTTATACGTTGTTCATAAATAGCAACCGTTCTTTATAGGCATTTAATTGATATTACAGACTTCATGGGGAGCGTGTATTCATAAAAATATAGTCATTGTTGATAGGGATGCATCACTTGGCAAAACTTCACTTTCACTTTGTTTCACATATTGATCATATGGGACAACATTGATATTACCATATTTTCAATATTTGATACAAAAGTTTCAGTTGATAGTACTTTGTCATGCATCTTTTGCACATCGGCATCATCGTATAGTTTTAGTACCTCTGAGATGAGTGTGTCTTTGGATGGGCGAGCTTGTGGTGAAGAGGAGACCTTGGGAGAAACCATTGGAGAAATGCTAGCCATAAAGATTGTGTGTGCGGTAGGTCCATCATCCACATCAGTCGTATGCATCTGTCGGCTTGAAAGGCATTCGATGATTGTGACCTATCTCTGAATAGGCTGCTCATCCACACGCATCATAGGTCTTGGCATTGCCCTCATTAGAAACAACAATTCCTCTTCATCCAAAGCGGCACCATTATCACGAGCTTGCACAAGCGACATCTTATCTCGGTAATCGGCGTGCAGTGGGCGCTTTGGAGATGTGCGGTTCCTTGCAATGTGTCCTCACCACCACAATTATAACATTTGATCGTTGCTTGACCTTGATTACCATTCCTTCCTCGATTCTGATTACCAACATAACCTCTACCGGCTCCACCTCTTCCCACGATCATCTGTCTTTCTGAGCTGGTTGCACCACGATCCTCCCATCTTTACTTGTTGCTTGATTGTGTGGGTTAGATCTTTGTTGAGGTTGTTATTGGTTTGTGGGAGAAATTCATGTTTTGACTAATCGGAAGAGCTAGTTGATTAATGAAATTACCGCGTGTGCATCGGCATCGGCTTGTTTGAACATAGGCTCAGGAATTAGTTTGTGATTACCATTTCCCATGGGTATGACTTGTGAGGCTTTGGTTGTGATTCGATGTTTGAGTAGAAGCGGTTGAGTCATTAGGCGAGCTTGTCTCTCCACAGTTGGTTTTGGCGATTAAGAACCAATTTTTCAAACATAGCATGTCTCTCATTCCGAAGGAGGAAGGCATAGAGTTGCTCATAGTTTGTATTCTTCAATCCTTTAGTGAGCTTCACGGAGGTGACAAACTTGTGCCATTCGGGATTCATGTTGTTCACAAATTTTGAGTTGGTGAATGTTAGGCATAGTCATCCTGATGTTCCTCATGTCATTCACCAACTTATGAAATCTCACATAGTACTCATAGACACTCTCATCGGGTTTCATCTTGAAGTGTTCAAATTCGTCATAGAGTTGTGATTCTCTGTCTTCCATAGTTAATTAGAACACGAGAGAAGCATCTTGACATTATCCCATCTGCCTTTGCTTGATTGTTGTGATTGATCGACTTGTAGATGTCTTTAGGAAGACCTTGAAGAACAATGTTTGAAGCCACGATATCGACATCGAATCTCTTTTTCTCCTTATCATCAAGCTCATCATACATCTTTAGTGCGTCCATTCCGTAAATCGAGTTCCATCTTAGTGATTATCAAGTACATCTCTAGTCGTCTCAACTCGACACGGTCCTTCATCAATGGATTTGAGAATGTTGACACCATTTTCCTTTCAAAGGCGGTACAATCGATTCGTTGAGCCAAGAATGAATAGTGCGGTACTGAGCATGGGTGGGCGAGTATGAATTTGCTTGAACATCCTCGACAGCGATGGAGATGATAGTAGGAAAGTTTGTAGACATGTTTCAAGCTCTACGGGATTTTGCAATTCTTTGATTAAGCCGGGAAATTGATTCTTTCACGGGATTTTACTAAACCAAAAGAACAACCGTAAGAGCGTAACACGAAAGAAGAAAAAGTCTAAATGAACAAATTAAGCTAAACACACCTTCGCATAGCGAGTCAACTCGCAACACACTCGCTTCAGCAATTAATCAGTGGCTAAATAGCCAACTTCGCTTTAGTCTCAACTCATGACACAATCAACTTCAGCGAACACTAAATTAAACTTAAGTTAACTTCGCTAGCGTTACAACTACATTAAATAGCAAATTCGCTTTAGATCTCAGTGGCTTAAAGAAACCTTCGCTTAGAACCAGTAGCATAAATATCAACTACGCTAAGCGACTAAATTACATGTACCAACTAAGCTTTAAAATAACAAAGCAACTTCGCTTTGAAGAAACCAAGTCAGAACCTGACTAAGCTTATCCTTTTTTCAAAAATCACCACTTTATCAATCCAAAACAACCAAACCACAATGATTTAAGGCTTCCAATTCAAAACCTAAACACATATGATGATCCTAAACACAAAAGTACAAGCAAAATTCAAACTTTAACACAAGAATTTGTCCAAATGATCAAACTCTCTAAACCCTTAATACTCCACAAACCTTATGAAATCCACCAAAACAAAGAGCATGAAAGATGAGTGATTAAACCATGGCTCTTGATACCAATTGTTGGATATTGGATTTCACAAACACTCTAAACCATGATCAAAGTAGGTGTATAAGAATGTTAGAGAGAGTTTTAGTGAGAGAAAGGAAGAGAGTTGGGAACTATAGTGAGAGAAGGAAAATATTATTATGAGCTCAAACTCTCTACCTTGGAAGGTAGAGAGTATTTATAGTCTTACAATAGCATACACAGCGAACGTGGATCGGGTCTGAGTGGGTAAAGACGTCCAGTCCTCCCGCGGTGTTACAACTAAATACTACTTAACATAAAGTACTCTATGACTACGAGCTTTCTTACGATTACATATACTTGAGGTGACCGACTCTTTAATACCTGGAATTTCTAATTCCTAACAAACCTGCTCGACAACTTCATTCACACCTCGTGTTACTCGCATCTACAACTATGAAACCAACATGCCTTACTAAGTGGTTATCCACATGCGCGGAAGGATTACTATTGAACTTAGAACAATTAGAACAACAACTTGATAAAGAAAGGTTCAAAAGGATTGTTGGAGTGCTTCATGTGATCCACTTGCATTAATTTGACCATTCATCAATGGGGAATATTCATGATTGTGATCAAGACTTATTTGAAATATCTTTCAAAGAACCTGCTGGAATGGAAATTAACATGTTCATTGAGACACTTATTCATCTCATGCATAATGTGAAGAAGTATATTGAGGAAGTTACTTTCGAGAGAGATGAAAAAAGTGGATGTGTAATAAGTGCGGTTAAAAAGATTGTTGTGATGAGTTGGGTAATGTATCGGTTGAAAGATAGAGATATTCGAATCTGAGAATATATCGAGACAACTTAATGAATGATGTAACCAAGCGCTTGGTAACTCTGTCTCAAAGAAGTGGATGATGTGAGCGTGCTAATGAATGAATGTGGGGTCTGATCAAAATTGGTAGTATGGTTGGTCGGGTAATGCATGGGATGTTGTATGGAGTTGTCGAATCTTGGCGTTAATGAATAACAATCTTGATACAACTGACATTTCGATGAAGCTTCAAATTGCTAAGCGAGAATGTAGAAGATTTGGAAAACAAATGAACCGTAAACGGTACCATAATTGAACAACAGTAGATACATTAATGTTCTTAAACAAGCTGATCCCGCGATCTTTGAACATGATTCTAACATATGTTCTTTAGTACGAAGAGTGAAACTAGTATTTCAAAACTAACACTATGGTTGATAAGAAAAGCTGTGAAGCTTTCAAAGCGATTTTCCTGACTTGAAAAAGAAACATTGCATTTTCAGAAATTGCAATACAAAGTAAGGAAGTTTACAATCTCATAAACCATAAAATCCGAATTTCCTGAATTACGTGAATTTTTGGTAAACACTTTGAAGCTTCGACTTAGGACAAAACTGGCAATCAACAATTTGAAGAAACATATTTTTTGATATACATTTGAAAAAGTAATTTGGTTTTGAAGTAATTAGAAGTTAATGCTTTATTATTATTATTGAATGAGAAATGATGAATTGGGTTTGTGTGGCCAACTTACTAAAGGAAAAATGAGTTTTGAAGCATAATATAGAACTAGTGACTCATCAAAAGAAGCTAGAACTAAGTCATTGGAACAAACAAACTCTTTGATAGAAAAATTGGTGAACTTCAAGCTCAACTTGGGATAAAGGTTTCCCAATGGTTGCCTTAAAGAATGAGCTCAAAAACCCACAGGGAATAGTGTGAACACTTAGTATGCAAAACTCATCAATCCGGAAAACAGGTTGTTAGACAACCCATTTGCATTTAAAGTACGGCAGAACAAATTTTCAAAACGCGGTTTTACCTCCCAAGTTGATCATGAAACAAGATTTTATCAAACCAATCACTACTTCCTTTCCTGGAATTCTCATGATATGAATGATTTGTTCAAGAACTATGATCTAGAAAAGAAGCTAGAGGAAAGAGCCTGATTAGAACATATGGAATTTTCACGTTACTTAAGACCTAGGGTGATATCTGAGATTTCAGAAACCTTGCTAGTAAGTTTTTGAACCATCTCCTAGGAACACTCAACTAAACACTTTAGAAGTTGTGGATCTAAGAGTAGTTGCATTTTGAATAAACTATTCCGTAACAAATCCCTATAAGAACTCTAGATCGGTTACGAATCGGACAAGGCATTTGCTCAAATTATGCGAAATGCAACTTTAAGGCATACTTGATGCTTGTTTTCTACATCCCTAATGAAGAGTAAATGCTCATCAAAAGGTTCAACTGTTAAGTCTAGGAGTCTTCACAGGGTCATCACGTATATAAGCAAAAACAATCCAAAACCGTCTAGATGGATACCAACTACTAAATCTTTGGAAACTAGGAATAAGGATAAAGTCTTCCTTTATGCATAAAAAGCCTAACAATCTTGACCTAGCTATAATTGGACATTGGGTAGAATGTTTAAGGATCTTTGGACTTGGGTGGATACCTTAGGGCTGTTTACTTGATGAAAAAAATAAGGTTATTTGTGAATCCCCAAGGGTTTGGACACTAATGTCACTAACCAAAATATATGCAATCAAGTTTGTAATATTAGATGCAATTGGATTTCATACTCGATTCGCAGAGATGCTTGATCCTTCACACTACGTATGCTTGGCGATATGGTTTCAAATGGATTGATATCTCCATGACTCACGGGTTCAAGTAACTCAATCTTGATATTCATTCGGCGTCTGATTTTAAATCAGTTCGAGGCCTCGTACTTCATCATAATAAGTACGGTAGATAACACTTGACCCCGTTCCTCAAAAGAAAGAAAGATTAATGCAGCTTGGTCGCTTTATCTTCCTAAGAAGAAATGCTGTTATGACCATTCTCATGACATTCTTCATCAACAAGCTTTATGCTTCTCCGTACTCATTCGGTCATCAAATTGGATCGTTCATTGGTGTATATTCTTATTCACTTGTTAAATCAAAAATGGCAACCGGATGCAATTTTGAGGGGAGAAAGAGTGAATATACTACATGATGATGGTTTTGAATAATGGTCATCTGACTTAATGTTTGATGACTCTCCTCCAACACCTAGTGTCTCACTCAATAAGGATAAATGGGATTTATTGTTTGGTATTCATTGTTTCAAGATATGTTTGATGGTATTTCCAAGCTAGCGAATGTTGATCATCTAAAGGTACAACTCAGACTTCTCAAGAAATCCAATCTCCGGTTATTCCTCAAAGCGTTGATAATGACTATCATAATATTGCGGTTGCTCATGAATAATGATCCATCTTTGTTCCTTTACCAAATCTTCACAGATTATTGTTCATGAATAATGATCCGCTCTTTGGTATTCCTTTGCCAAATCTTCACGGATTATTGTTCTCTCGATCTTGGCACTATAATCAACCATGAACTTAAAGGAAAATGACTACTCATAAATTTCGAAGACATTATTGGTGAATCTTTGGGATGGAGTCTCATGTATAC
Source organism: Chrysanthemum makinoi (assembly GCA_910596185.1). Classification (NCBI taxonomy): domain Eukaryota; kingdom Viridiplantae; phylum Streptophyta; class Magnoliopsida; order Asterales; family Asteraceae; genus Chrysanthemum; species Chrysanthemum makinoi. The sequence goes on from OU343220.1 coordinate 296,608,231, forward strand.
TTTTAGGAAGAATGCCTGCGATGTTGAGGAAGTTTATTCAGGTTCATTTGGTGGGTCAATGTACATCCGATTGTATGTTTATTCATTGTGTTGGGCATTTGCATAAGTTGATGCCGGAGTTAATCATTTTATCAGGGGATTTGGTTGACTTCTACAAAGGCGTGTTCTTATTTGATAAGCTCCGGGCAGAATTTGAGTTGATGACTTGGTTTATCTAGTTACGGCGGTCGGGGTGGATGGTTGAAGACACAGTTAATATCACTAATAGGAGTTACGTTGCTTTACTAGGTGTCACATCACGGATAGCGATGTGGATAATCTAAAGAGGTGTTAATGTCTCATACTTTGTTTGAGTATTGAGTACTTAGAGATTTGCTTGAGCATAGATTCGACCGTTCTTCCATCATTAAGTGCAAGCTTAAGATCAAATCACGTGGAATTGGAACCAGTTTCAAGTTTGGTATATGGGTTTTCTTCAACGTTGGTCACTTTAAATTGTCTACATATGGGTTGATAAAGATAGTGGGGAGAGGTTGCACATACTTGATTGATTCTCACTGAATTTATTTAGGCTATTTGAGTTCTTCTCACAAGATTTCAAGTTTATGGGTATATTATGTTTTCTTAGCTGATTCGAGGTATCAAAACCTGACAAGGGGAAGAGACATATACCTAAAATTACAACCAATACAAGAATGAACTTAACACTTCTACCAGATTAAGTTATCCGGAAGACAATAATGGTCATAACAGTAGAAACTTCGTTTAACTCGTAGCCTTTGGTGTATTATTCCAACTATTTTGGGGAAGGATATATTATTCCAACTATTTGGGGGAAATGGTCTCTGGATACTTTTGGTATGTGTTACTTCAGCGTTTAGTTGGAAGAAATGTGAGAAGAATATTTGGTATGTGAGATGATATTGCTTATCGACATCTTCTATATGATTTATGATAAATTGCTTCCGGTTAGTGCTTCATGTACACAATGTAATGATGATTCCGATGAAATCGCAACCATCAAGGGAGAGATATGTGTACATCAGGGTCGTAAAACATATTCACATGATCGAGCTTAATCAGTTATTCCGGAGTTGACATCCACAGATGAGATCAGTGATTCAACCAGTATTGTGATATCGTTGTCTCTAATCTGGTTGGGTACTTGTGTACATTATGGGGGTGATTGGTTATATGGAAGATATCTGGAATGCACTAGGTAAAATGAAGATGTTGATGTATTGTTCCCCTAAATAGACAACTGGTCAATCTTGAAGGTAATGTGTACATCGGGGGACGCTAACAGGGTTCATGTGATCGGACTTAATCGTTATTCGGTTGAAAACCGGAGTCGATCAATGTTTTAACTTGTTACTTCGTTGTTATCGTCGTATTCGGGTGCTGAGCTTCATTCAATGAGACCGTTCTTATTCATTTCTACTTCTTGGGAAATGGTCTTTATAGTTTGTCAGTTTGGGGGGAAGCTACCAAAGTCTCACTTTCAGGAGGCTCAAGTTCTTGCGACGATTCATGTGCCTCGAAAGCTTTGGTGGTGAAAGTTTAAGAGATGATGACTTCTATCTTCTACAAAGTGCTGAACGATTTCCTTATCTCGGTACTCGTATCATCATCTTCTTAAACTATTTCTCTATCTCTTGTAAATATTTATTCGAAAAGCAAAATACAAAAATATAAAACCAGCAAAACAAAATAGAAAAATATAAAACTAACAAAAACCCATAAAAAATCAGAAAATTTGAAAAAGACCAAAAATATGTTTTCTCAAGACATGTCTTCTGGTATCGATAACATCTACGGTCTTAGAAATGTCATTCAATAATGGCACGGGACTTTAGATGAAGTTCGAGCAGGAGGTGTAAATATTTATTTCTAAACATGTCTCAAAAATGAAACTTGCAGTCATTTGGGGGCATCTGTAACCGGTCTTAAACTATGGCTTGCTATTATTTCAGATAGCAACCCGTTCTTCAAGAAAGGAAAGTGTTGCGCTAAACCATTTTTAAAATTTCATGCACTTATCCTAAAACAAAATGAGGAAAGTATGTCAAGAGATTTCTTTGTTCCTACTCAAATATTTTTCCGTCTAAAATTCTTCTGAAAAATATTTGTTTTAACTTAATGGTGGTAAATGAGTTACTTGAAAATCAATCAGATTCAGAGTTGTTATAAAATTTGCAAACTCAATCAATGACTTCAGCGCTTTTAATCTTTTCAGAAAATGAGTCATTGATTGAGGGGGAGAATGTTTTTCAAATTTATATCATCTATCGGACCTATCTAATTATCCTAAATGCTTAACTGAAAAATGATGTTAACCTACGTTGAAGGACTAGGTGCCTAGGATATGATTGTTAGGATTAGATTATTAGAGTTTGATAAACATATAATTCCCATGCCCATGTATGATCTGAGTGATATGTTGGATTGGCTTTAATTAGTCGATTGCTGTTTGGGTGATGTCGACCACCATATATATGTTTGTATGTCTACTAACATATGCATGTATATTGGTATATAAGAATGTTCCCGATCCGGATCCCACAAATGAATATGATTGGATGAAAGGAAGGGTAACTATATCTTGAGTTGACATATGAAGAAACGGAGCTTAATTTGACTTCTATGGAGAGTTGGCATGAAATGCAACGTAAGAGGTCTCACTGCATCAGCAGATGGTTTTCTTCTAAGTGATTGAAGAAATGGAGCTTAATTTGACCTCAGTTGGCATTAAATTGCAACGTAAGAAGTCTCACTGCATCTGCAGACGGTTTTTCTTCCAAGCCCTACAGTAACAACATAAGCTTCTCAACCACCTAACGTATCTTTGTGCAGGATAATTGTGATTATACCATTTTCTTTAAACAATTTTTAACTAATATTATTTTGAAAAATGGAAAAATATTTGTTTTGAAAATAAATTGGACTTAATTTTAAAAATCACCGGACTTCATTTTTATCAAAACCTAAGTCACTCAATCAACAATATTGCTTCATAAAAGTGATTTAAAATAAATTATTTTCAAACAATATTGCTTCATAAAAGTCCGGATTGTACAAAATAAGTGGTGATCTAAAGATTTAATGTTATGTCATGGTATGATTTTTCATTAAGAATCAAGATCTTTCAAAATGAAATTTTTTTCTGTTCTTGTTTGATTGTGAAATTGTTTTATTTTACTTGAAAATCTCTTAAAAACTATCATACCTGACACTAACAATCTTTAATGTCTGTAATTGGTCCTCATTAGTCATTTTTCAAAATTAAATTTTGCCACCTCTTTCCCCTAAATATTTTTCCAAATGATTTAAATCAATCGGGATCCAAAATCTCAATTGGTTTGAAATTTTTGATCAGGGGAGAGATCGTGATTTAAATCTCAAATTTGTTTAAATGGAATTGGTTTTAGTCCTTTAAAGGCACTCCTGCCTCCATGTGCCGAACGATTTCTAAACACATAATGCACATGTTGAGGGGGAGCATTTATCCAAAAATAAAATGAGTATTTAAACAAGGCACATATTCTCCCATGTTTTCTAAACCTTATTAAATCACTTGGGATCCAAAATCTCAAAGGGTTTGATATTTTTGATCGGGGGAGAATTTGTGATTTAATAATGAAATTTGATAAAGGATGATCGATTTGATTCAAAAGTGCTAGTTCTCTCTAATATGTGCTAAACTCTTACGTTTATCGATGCACATATTGAGGGGGAGCAAATGGTTTCTTAAATGGCTTTTGTAATCGTGGATGTGCTTCAAATGAACTCTTGCCTCTATGTGATAAAATGATTTCAAATATCCTATGCACATATTGAGGGGGAGAATTTACCAAAGAAAATCAAATGGCTTTTCTATGGAAATTGTGATCAAGAAATTATTTCAAAGAACTCTTGCCTCCATGTGCTAAACAATTTCAACATCATATGCACATGTTGAGGGGGAGCATTTCTAAATGATCAAAAATATTAAGGTACAAAATGCTTTGATCTCGTATCACAAGTACCTTGATTGATTTTCCAAATGATTTTTTAATTGGTTTCATGGAAGAATGAACAATACCAAAAGACCGACCAATTTACTTTATGCATGGTGTTATAAGGATGGTTAGGTTAGGTATTTGTTCCCATGATCCTTGACAGAATCGAGGGATCTACCTAGGGACAATCCACTAGATAGTGTAGAGTCCGTAGGTATGATGAAAAAAGGAGAAAAATGAGAATAAGGGAAGAGTCCGACTTGCTGAGATAGAGCTAGAACTGGAATAAACCCAACAAGGTTCTAGTTATGAAGTCTCGGTAAGCTTGCGAAGGGGTTGAAGAATGAAAAAGAAATGAATGTGAAAAAGGGTGAAAAGTAATAGCTCTCCAATAATTCAACCTTAGGGGCGAGAAAACCGGTTCAATACATATGTTGTTGGTGTTTACTAAGGTAACACTGGTATTGAAGACAAGACGTCATGGACCCAGTGACGCACTGCACTAAACTTCCCAAGCTACTCAAGTTCCTCTTTAAAGGGCTTGTTTCATTCTCACGGGGAACCTACATAATCTATCGACTTTCTCTTAGAGTTTGTTGATATTGAAGAAGGAGACCCTCTCCCACAGTCTCGGCATAGAACCAAATGTGCACTATTGAGTCTAGAGCCAAGAGATCATCCACAATATCTCATTAGGACACAAAATTAAAGAAGACTTTGCATTTCACACAATGTGGAAAATAAGTATTTATATTGAGAGTCCTACGCATTATCCTTGTGGTATTGCAAGAACATCCGAGTGATATGTTAAATATTCACGATGAAGATGGAAATCCTTCTAGAGCCAACATCAAACAAGCTCTTGGTGGGTGACATGTGAGATCTTTTCTAAAGATCGAACTTGTGACAACTGGATAGAAACAATGGGGCGATTCATTCTTGAATCAACCTTGGTCCAGAAAAGGATTGATGGATACCTTTGAAAAACCGATTGATTGTGCTCAAAAACTCTTTTCTCTAACGTCGGTGTATTATGTTTTCAAAATAAAAGGGTATTTATGATTGAAAATTGATTTCTTCTTCTAAACCTTCGTCGTATTGAAAAACTCTTTATCTTAAGCAATACGCGATTGTTTTCAAATCATTTTCTATCAATCAGTGAATCTCAATTTGCTGGTTCACTCACTCCGTGTTGTCTTCTTTGAGGCGTTCGGTTTGAAACAGCTAGAAAGCATGCGAAATCCTGTCAAGGAGATTCTCTGAATTATACACGATCACAGGCGAGTACTTGTAATGATCAATGGGGAACCGTGGGCCGTGTACCTCAATTCAACGAAAGTGATCAAAAACACTTTCGTGTGTTTTAATTGCTAATGTTGTTTGCGGTACATTTGGGCGGTTGCGGTGATTAGAATTGAGAGTCAATCCAAAGCCGCATGCTCACGGCATCCACACTTATTGAAGAAATCATGGCGGTGCATATCTACATAACACGGCTCGATATTTTTATACTATGCTTACGCTTCTGTTCTTTGCAAATATCATGAGCCGATAAAGCTTCCGCTACTTGATGGAAAGATGTCATGATTCCAAAGTGTGAGCATGTCGGTCCAAAAGTCACAACATCACATGAAGGCAACACAACTATGGATGATCCAGAAAGATTTACGGTGGCTGATGATCTCAAAGAAAGCTCGAAGATCATCAAGATGTGGATCAGTTGAAAGGCCTCCACTTAAAGTACAAAGCATTCAGATTTTGAAGTTGCACTACTTAAGCACAAAGATTACAGAATTGAAGAATTGATGTCTACGAGCTCAAGAACAAAGTCAAGAATAGAATGCTAGGATTTGAAATGTAAAACATGGGGTGACCTCCCTTAGGGGGAGATTGTTAGGAATTGGAAATTCCATAGTGAAGTGTCGGTCACCCCAAATATTATCTAGCTTAAGTTAGCTCGTTGACATATCGTTTAGTTACGTTATTTACTAGTTATTTAGTTAGTTATTTAGTTTAGTGCAACACCGTGGAGGAAGGACGTGTCTTTACCACTCGTATGCACGATCCACGTCCGAAGGAGGACGTTTAGTTTGTAACTATAAATACCCTCTACCTCCTAAGGTAGAGGGTTGGACCTTTCTCATTTCTTAATCTAACCTTCTATGTTTTCTTTCACTTTCTCTCTCTAAAAAGGATCCCACTTTCTCTCTCTAAACTCTAACTCATTCGATCCATTGTTGAGCTTATTTGTGTGTTTATGAAATCCAATATGTTACAAACTATAGGTCGATACAAAAAAATCGCAACCATGCGAACACTTTTAATGACATCGATATTTAAAAAATAAATACATCCCATATAAGGGATCACATTAATTAAACTAGTTGATACATTAGTTTATCTACTTGTCTAACACAAACTTCATACCATAATACAAACATGATGCCTTGATACAAATTGTTAGAATTACAACCAAATATGACTACAACATCACTACCAAATACATACTCTGTGTTTGAAAAAAAAAATTAGCCATATGCTCACGATATGCAAGGGCAACACATGCAGGATTATCGACGGCCAATGCCTTCCCATGTGACAATCGGTATAAGAATATGCATACCCATATACCACAATCACCAAACAGCCCCCCTGATCTGGAACATTGTGCGCATTCTTGAAGGTAATTGCATACGTTGTCGGATTTATACCTTTCTTCTGGAAGACACTGGCTTTATCTAGAATGATTGGTAGTCCAGCCTGTATATACATCGAAAATTATTAGGTTATTTTACATACCAACTTAACTGATTACCTATGACACACTGCAAAACCTAAACTACAGCAAACACTGATAACATAAACTACACGACAATCCAATGAAACCAGACATCCTAATAAGCCGCCATATCTTGATGAGTGCGCAAAATAAGTGATTCACGAGCGGGTTGAACAAAAAGGAGCCAACATCTCCCTCAATACCCGGAGTTCTGCGGAAGTTCCCAGAGCAAGCTTGTAGAGTACAACGGTTGCATCAACTCCTTGCTGGTTTTCAAATTCAAGGGCGAGGTCGTTGTTATCATCAAAACCAATTAATTTGAGTCTTTATTGGAGTGTTAATGCTAGTAGTAGCTGTGTAGAAGATGCTATCCTTCCACCAACAACCGTTAAAACCCATATCTGAGAAAATAGAATTGACATCCCATGAATGTTTCCGAAACCACCGGTTTATCTGTTAGGTTAGACACATAGAACGGTAAAGGAAGTTTTCCTATTAACCTCCGTATGTCTCTAGGACATGGAAGCGGTTGGACGAAAGCAAGTCAAAAGAAACAATCATGTAGCTCTTGAATGTGCTACCATCATTACCATAGAACCGTTCATAAGCACACCAATAGATATGACCCCCAACATTCGCTTGACTAGTTTTTTTGATTGTGATTGTGTTAGGAAGAAAGCATTGATGATCTAACACCCTCCATTGTTTTGAGGATAAGGTGAAAATTAAGATAGTGCATGGCTGTTGAGGATTGAAGGGGTATGAAATTTTAAGGAATGTTGGATCAAAGTTGTCTGGACGAATACCAAAAGCCAAAAAACATTTTTTATACACCTGTGATGTGTTCACGTACGGGACAAATGTAATGCGTGATCGTTTGATGGAGGGGTTCCAAACAAACGCCATGGTATCACGGACAATTGGTCCATACGTAAAACCCCAAACTCCATGGGACCAACCAAGTGGGTTGAGGTCAGAAAAACATATGTTTGAGGAAAGAGGGTTCAAGTGAAAATTTTGATCTACCAAACCCACGTAACCTTTAAACCTCTGCTTATGCAAAGCAAAAGGTAGGAAACGGTGGAGTCATGCGAACACCGTAACTGATGAAATGCATGTTGTCTATGCAAGACTTCCAAGCCATGCACACATACTGCATTGAGCTACACACTTCACTGAAAGCCTATTAACTATATCCATTTGAACTTCAATTGGAAAGGTACAGACATTTTGAAATTTTTAAGAGCAACAATGAAATTTTTTTGGGCAACTTTGCAAGTTTTGTGGGGCAACTATGCAATTTTGTAGGGCAACTTTGAAATTTTGTTGGGCAACTTAGAAACTGTAAGTGTGTGTTTAGAGTAGTATGGCCAGGAAGAGTATAAATAATTAGAGCATTCATATCTAGGAACCAACCCATACAACTCCCTTTAACACAACTAGTACTTGTATTAAATTCTCTAATACTTAACTTGGTGATTAAAGAGTTGACTTGTGCTTAATATGCCCAAAAAATTAATGAACAAGTACAAGGGCAGGTTCATATACACTTGAAATTGTATGTTTCAAAATTTATTTTTTTTGGGCAACTATGACACTGATGGGCAACTTAGGAACTATTTTAATGTTATTTAGGCACTAACTAGTTTGTTTCTAACTACTAGTTATAAACATCTTGTTGTATTGCCAAACATTTATGAATTAAGAACTTAAAGCAATGGTACCTGTAAACATGCCCGCATCTCCAAATACCAAGGGCCCACTCGGGATCATGATTATCGCCTTTGTCATAAAATGTTACAACCCACGTCACGATATGAAGTCGAGCCAGAAACCAATGTTTTTCCTTTTCATTGATAGGCATATAAACCTGCAATATATGAATATAGGTGGGTTAGCAAAACGCATATATCAATATATGTATAAAGGAATGAACACAAGTATTACAATTGTTCAACATCACCATGGGATTTTGTACTTTTCCCGTTAACATACCAAATGGGGATGGAGTCTTATAAGAGCAGATTTGGACAAAGTATCAGAACCATATCCCAATCGTCATCGCCAGTGAAATGCAACATGTATTCCACCCACAACTCTATGTGCTGTAAATAACAAAGCAAAACTAGTGTCATTAGGGTATAAAATCAACAATACAAAAATGCAAAACAAGCTGAGTGAAAGATATGCGTGACTGTTACCTCGTCCATAAGCCAACCTTTCTTAGGAGGGTCTAAACAAACTAAGGATTCCCAAAACCTCCGATCAACACTAACTTCTTTGGACCAAGGAAACATACATCGAAAGGGCCCCTGCTTTCCAAGAAATTTGTCATACTCATCACTAAGAACTACTATGTGGATAGCCTTGTTCCTTCGACAAAGAACCTTGATGCAGGTTTTACTGACCATGTCTTAATATTTATAGTGTCTCGCTATATCTATGGTCTACCCTAATGCACTAACGGGCAGTGTACCCGGTCGTGTGCAGTATAGTAAACGGTAAAGCCGAGGTCGTCCCAAGAGTTACGAGGATCGGAAATTAACTTAAGTCTATGTCACGATTATAAGGTGGTTTTGATAAGGATTTAATTAATTAACTACTAAAAGCAATAAAAGGAATAGGTGAGATCAATAAAGGAGAGTGGTGCTAACCCAGTTAATCCTCCTAGTTAGTTATGTCTACGTCTACTTACTTCCAATTACTTCAGGTGGGGTCAAATTCGAGAGGACAACATTTGGTCAATTCGCCCTAACCTATCAGCAAAGATGCCACCACAGGAGAAATCAGGCGCACCGTCATAAGTCTGTTGTTCTGGGCCCCTAAGCCAAGTCATTAAGTACCGCTACATGCTAGATTCGAAATAGTGAGTGCCCGACCGTTAGGAACTTAGACACTACACCCCCCAGTTCTTAAGTTCATCCAAACGATAGGTGATCAGTTGGTCAAATCGCACAAGTAGAAAGGGTCGTCAGTTGGTCATATCTTACCCTTCCCGTCTCAGTCCGCTCATCTAGGGTCAGTTGGTCATATCTCCTAGGCAATTGGCCTCTACCCCCATTCAAAACTACCGAACCAGGGGTGACTACCAAAGAACTATGCATGCATACACTTAGAAATAATTGTAAGGAAGTAAAGTAAACATAAACAAAACAATTAAGGAATCATAACAAGGCCAGCACCAGGGTGCTTAGCCAAACATATAGTAAATCATACCAACAAAAATGAATAAATCATAAATTGAATTGAACATAATGTTTGATACAAATTACTTGATGTAGAGCTAATAATGATGATGATTGCGAGTGAATTCTTCCTTCGAAACTAACTTCGGACTGCTGGAAAATACCCTGGAGTGGTGCCCTAATCGACCCCTAGGAGAGGGGTGAAGAGAGATCTGAAAAATGCAGATTTAGGGCTGTATTTATAGGCCCCGACATGGTTACGGTGTAATTAAATAAATTAATTACGTCGTAACTAAAGTTACGCCGTAACTAATATATATATACGTAACTATATAAGATTTGGCAACCGTTCGACTTTTCTTGCTCATGAAAATATGTTGAAACTTCATTGCACTTGGTTGACGCTTTTAGTCCCTGAAGTAGCGTGTTGATTCAAATTAAGTCCAAAAGCCTTAATAATACTACGGTTTCACCCCTCGTCGTTCTTGATATATTTATACTTGGTCCTCGAAGTGAATAAAATAAATATTAACTTGCCGCTTCTAATCCCTGGACCTCGAAACTTTGCGCCAAGTAATTAATTACGCGTAACTAATTATCCGAGTTACGCCGTAATCCTTCTTCATCTCATACTTATCCCTTCGAAATAATCTCTACGGCGTAACTAAATTGCCATGTTACGTCGTAACCTTCAAGATAATAATTACGACGTAACCATAATAATTGGTTACGCCGTATCCTTCAAAGCTCATATTTACGCCGTAACCTTATTAGCTATTTACGGCGTAATCTTCACATAAAATCCAAAGGCCTCCGTAAATCAATCTACAGAACATAAACTTGGCCTTTAATCACTTCTTTTCCGCTCCAACGCCTCATTTATCCTGAAATGCAAATATAAACGAATATGAAAGAATTAAGTACGATATTAATGCAAATGAGGCCATAAACACGGGAATTTGATATATAAAAGATCAGGCTAATTTGATTTTATCAAATATCCCCCCACTTGAATCCTACTTGTCCTCAAGTAGACCCTATAAATAATTCTTAAAAAGATATCTCCCGAGATTAATTGGAAGTTATGAGTCTAAAAATCACCTAAGCTAGAAAATTCCAAACCGAGCACCCCACGAAAAGGGAATTGAAATCACACTCTCTCTCATAATTCACGTGTTTAATATTTTTGGAGTGATCACTCAACTGCTCAGTCATGGCGAGTATTCTATCATAAGCTTGGCAAAGATACTAATCTCCACCACTAGAGTCTATATATGCAGCTATTCTAAAAGGCAATGGGTAGACACAACACAGGCTTATGGGGTTATTTTGTCATTACTAACGAGCTATGGCGAAAGGGATAAAACCAATGATACATGACCAAATCCATGGCCAAGACACCAATGATTGCTCGCTTCTTCACCTAAACTCGATTCATGACTAAGGGTAGGATAAGACATGGGAAACATTTAATGGGTGTAAGACACGAAATGAATAGATTCCTAAGTCCATAATCGCCCCACCACTAGTCGCATTCAATCCCATAGCAAAAATCGAGGGTCAAGAGTCAATGGGTCTTCAATACACGAGTCAATGCATAAGAAATGTAGTGTAGTGCCTCATAATCTCCATAAACTAGGCAAATAAGATGCATTAACTCGGCCTTCATAATCAATGAAAAAAGTATGTGCTTATAAAAAAAATTAAAATTTGGGTACTTTTAGCACATATTTCAACAAAAAAACAACCATTTCTATCTCCCATCCCCCCACTTGAAATGTACAATGTCCCCATTGTAAGAATATTGATTAAAATTTGAAAGGCGAGATAGAAATGTTCGGGTTTCTAATATTATCCGTAAGACACAACGGATATGTAAAAAAATTAGCGCCAATTGAAACAAGGCGAGAATACTCAACACAATACGACACATAAGCTGATTTATATTACGATCATCAATAAACAACTAATAAACTCTTGCTTGCATTCTCATCATTTTTTTTTATTTTTTTTTTACTTTTTTCACTTTTTTTTTTATGCAAGACAAGGTATACATGAATAAAAAAATAAAAACAATACGAACACATAAAACATCCCCCCACTTGAGATCAACTATCATCTAAACCCGATTTTCTTCCAAAACCCTTTATTCAAAACCCGCGAATTTCACTAATGGAACCAAAATTAACCAACAGCGCCCGGACCATGGACATAAGGAAACTACAGGGTAGGCTAGGCGATGGGTGTAACGAAATAGTTATATTGGGTGAACAAAATGAAAGGAAATGCTCTTAAGGGTGTATCTAGGGGTATCTTGCACTAATGGAGAGTGCAAACAAAAAGGGTTTAACAGGGGGATTAACTAATCTATGTGAAAAGCCAATATACACAAACATAAATGATGGGCTATTTGGGTTTAATCCTAAAATTGCCTTATATCCTAGCTGCACCGATCACACCAAGTTACCTCAGTGTAATGCTCATGATAATGGTCTCGAAAAGATATACAAGGCCAAGTTCTAAAGTCTACTACAGCCACCGGCACACTCATTTTTATGGATTTATGTATAAGGGGAAAACGGAAAGGCTTATCCTCACACAATGGAAATATAGGGTAGGTGTGCTCAGTCTAGATTGATCCAGTTAAGTAATGAAAAACATGTCAAAATTTTACTAATGAAACACTTTTCATCGAAAACTAGAAAATTAAGGGCAAGTAAAATCAAGCGGGTGTCTATGTCTAATCCCTTCCCCCCACTTGGGTCATACTTAAGCATATAAATGAAAGATAAGAAGGGTTAGAATTGGAACAGAAAACTCCCCTGGATTTGCTCGGCATGATCGAAGACACACGAACAAACGCGTCCCGCTTTGAGATTCATGAGCAAACTTTAATAACCTGAATTCACTTAAGACAACCAAATGCATCATACTAGAAAACAACCAGACAATAAAAAGAAAATGAAAAACCTAACTCACTTCGTAGGAATCACGGTTGCATTTAGCGTATGCAACAAGCCTTTTAAACCACTTGGTGTCCCAAGTGGACGAGTGAAGTCTCGTGAGGGTTTACAGGGAACACACCCACAAAGTTCATTTAAAATACTAATACAAGGTTCTTGTGTTTTAAAATGAAAGAATTAAGGCAGAGGAAAGTTACGTCGTAACTCCTATGAGGGAGTTACGCCGTAACTGGAAAAACCTGATATGAGCTGTAAAAGCGAGTAGTTACGGCGTAACCACATAGATGGTACTACGCCTGGCGTAATTGGTAATGCGTCAAGAGTTCTGCTGCTAAAAATTTGGTTACGGTGTAATCACCTAAATGAGTTACGCCGTAACTCTGGTCAGATCAGTAAACTGCAGCAGCAATTACTTCCTCGTTTCCTGTAAAAATGGTTAGAAAACACAAAACCCAACTATACTAATAAAATGAAAAAGAAAAGATAAGCATGGGGTGCCTCCCACGAAGCGCTTGTTTTTGTTCGAGTCACGAGCTTGACTCCACCATTATTTACTAAGTAAAAGGGTGTTCATCCCCTCACTTAAAATCAAGTGTGGGAGAAAATAGCAATAAACACCAAGAGGGTGTGAATTTGCTATGGGATGGGGAAATGATGAATTATAGTCATACCTCAGAGGAGAAGTCATTTCCCTCCATACCTTACCCGTTTTAGTTGATGGCATTGATGATTGGTTCACCTCGTGACGTGGCTGATTAATAGGCTCGTATGTCTTCTCGTTAATCACTGAAGTGTCCAAGATCTTGTCCTCTAATTCCATTGCAAGATCAACTAAAATAGGTTTAGTAGCCGAAGCTACATAGCCATCATCGGGTGATGTGATAGGTTGCACGATTTCATCCATAATCTCAGCATCCTGAATAGAAAAACAAGCAAGATTGTCAGGAATAAAAGAAGAGTTAGAAGTAATACCATTTTGTGTTGTGGTAGATTCCTCATTAGCTTGTGGCGTTGCTTCATCACTCTGTAAGTTCTTTGCTTCCATTTTCTTCAATTGATCGTCGCTTGTTTCTTCTTTTCTCACAGTCTTCAAACGTCCTGGAAATGGGATAGGTGGTACATAGGGTCTGATATAAGGTAAATCACGAGGAACCGGCTCCTTGTTGACTTCTTTCATCTTTCCCACTATTGCTTTGATTGTTTCGACCACATTCTTTTTACTATCCAGGACCTTTTGATTTAATTCTTCAAGCTTATCCTCCAAGCTTTTCCTCTTATCGTCAAGCTTCTTTAAATTGTGTTCGTGCCCTCCTTGAATTCCCTAAGCATTTCGTCATTCGAGTCGTGCATCCTTTTTAAATTATCCAAAAATTTCTTGACGGCTTCCTCCAATGACTCAACATACATACGCCACTGCTCATATTCTTCTTGTAGAGAGTGCTCTTGTATAGCATGAATTCTCTCCTTGGCCATCTTCATATCACATCCAAGTCTATCAAGCTGCTTGGTGATGTCACCAAATTCATCCAAGCTTTGCTATTTGTGCCCAAGTGGTTGCTCAATCATACCAATTTCGTGAATGGTCAGCCATCATTTCAATTGATCTAAGGGCTTGTGCAGGTGGCATTGTAGGGATAGGTCCTTGAGAGTCGAGCATTTGGCGGGACGAGATGTTTAAACCTTTTTAGAAAATAAGGACCATCTGATGGTTGCTGATATCATGCGTTGGGCATTTGTAGAGAAGGTCATTATATCTTTCCCAAGCTTCATAAAGCATTACATCCATCTTCTGTCTGAAATTCCTTATCTCTTCCATCTTCTTGGCAATCTTTGAAGGAGGACAATATCTTCTAATAAATGCTTTCTCCAAACGATTCCAAGTATTCATCGACCCAGCAGGAAGCATCTTCATCCATCTTCTGGTTGCACCAGTGAGTGTAATTGGGAACACTCTAAGCATTAATGCATCTTGAGAAACTCCCGGAGTGTGGAAAAGATCTGCGATCTCCAATACTCTTCGCACATGCAGGTGGGCATCATCATCGTTAGTTCCCGCAAAAAGCTTTTGTCTAAGTTCCCTCATGAACTGGCAGCTGATCTCAAACTCGATGTCATCATTCATTTCGGGGCATACCACGCCCGATCTTTGGTTATCTCGAGTCAACGCAATATATTCTTCCATAGTGAGCATGTCAAAATCTGAATCTTCCATATCCTGAAATATAAAAGAACAAACAAAAAGCAGAAAAAAAGAGAAAAAGAAAACTAAAAACAAAAATAAAAGAAAATAAAAGAAAAACTTAAATTAAAATCCTAAATAGCTCCCCGGCAGCGGAGCCAAAAACTTGATGCATGTTTTACTGACCAGGTCTTAATATTTATAGTGTCTCGCTATACCTATGGTCTACCCTAATGCACTAACGGGCAGTGTACCCGGTCGTGTTTAGTGTAGTAAACGGTAAAGCCGAGGTCGTCCCAAGAGATACGAGGATCGGAAATTAACTTAAGTCTATGTCACGATTATAAGGTGGTTTTGATAAGGATTTAATTAATTAACTACTAAAAGCAATAAAAGGAATAGGTGAGATCAATAAAGGAGATTGGTGCTAACCCAGTTAATCCTCCTAGCTAGTTATGTCTACGTCTACTTACTTCCAATTACTTCAGGTGGGGTCAAATTCGAGAGGACAACATTTGGTCAATTCGCCTAACCTATCAGCAAAGATGCCACCACGGAGAAATCGGCACCGTCATAAGTCCTAATGTTCCTGGTCCCCTAAGCCAAGTCATTAAGTACCGCTACATGCTAGATTCGAAATAGTGAGTGCCCGGCCGTTAGGAACTTAGACACTACACCCCCCAGTTCTTAAGTTCATCCAAACGATAGGTGATCAGTTGGTCAAATCACACAAGTAGAAAGGGTCGTCAGTTGGTCATATCTTACCCTTCCCGTCTCAGTCCACTCACCTAGGGTCAGTTGGTCATATCTCCTAGGCAATTGGCCTCTACCGCCATTCAAAACTACCGAACCGGGGGTGACTACCAAAGAACTATGCATGCATACACTTAGAAATAATTGTACGGAAGTAAAGTAAACATAAACAAAACAATTAAGGAATCACAACAAGGCCAGACAGGGTGCTTAGCCAAACATATAGTAAATCATACCAACAAAAATGAATAAATCATAAATTGTATTGAACATAATGTTTGATACAAATTACTTGATGTAGAGCTAATAATGATGATAATTGCGAGTGAATTCTTCCTTCGAAACTGACTTCGGACTGCTGGAAAATACCCTGGAGTGGTGCCCTAATCGACCCCTAGGAGAGGGTGAAGAGATATTGAAAAATGCAGATTTAGGGCAGTATTTATAGGCCCCGACATGGTTACGGCGTAATTAAATAAATTAATTACGTCGTAACTAAAGTTACGCCGTAACTAATATATATTAGTTACGCCGTAACTATATAAGATTTGGCACCATTACTTTTCTTGGTCATCAAAATATGTTGAAACTTCATTGCATTTGGTTGACGCTTTTAGTCCCTGAAGTAGTGTGTTGATTCAAATAAAGTCCAAAAGCCTTAATAATACTTACGGTTTCAGCCCCTCGTCGTTCTTGATATATTTATACTTGGTCCTCGAAGTGAATAAAATAAATATTAACTTGCCGCTTCTAATCCCTGGACCTCAAACTTTGCCCCAAGTAATTAATTACGACGTAACTAATTATCCGAGTGACGCCGTAATCCTTCTTCATCTCATACTTCTCCTCAAATAATCTCTACGGTAACTAAATTGCCATGTTACGCAAGTAACCTTCAAGATAATAATTACGACATAACCATAATAATTGGTTACGCCGTATCCATCAAAGCTCATATTTACGCCGTAACCTTATTAGCTAGTTACGGCGTAATCTTCACATAAAATCCAAAGGCCCCCGTAAATCAATCTACAGAACATAAACTTGGCCTTTAATCACTTCTTTTCCGCTACAACGCCTCATTTATCCTGGAATGCAAATATAAACGAATATGAAAGAATTAAGTACGATATTAATGCAAATGAGGTCATAAACACGGGAATTTGATATATAAAAGATCAGGCTAATTTGATGTTATCAAACCTACAGACACAGTGTTACTATCTTAGCAATTAATTTTCTAACACGTATATTCAAAACATTTAAAACAAAGAATGTAAAAGTTGTTTTCCATACCTCAACCCAAGGTTTAACATTTTTTAACTTTGCGGTCATATCTAGATCCAAACGACATACCATGGGAGGAGTTCGATTTTTGAGATTCCACAAATCTTTTGACCCGATGTGACGAATCCACACCATCTTTTTGACCTCTTGTCGCAAGTTATGTCGCGCCTTGGCTCTTTTCCAGTGATCTGAATTATAGAACGCTAATGACCTTTTTTTCTTATCCTTCTCAGTGTTCAACAACTTTGCCTTTTCCAACCTGCGATTCTTCTCATCTATCAACGCCTTTAGAAATTCCTTTTCCATCATCTTTTGTTCTTCTATGCTCCACCTTTCTTCCTCTTCTTTCCTCAACCTTAATTCCTCTTCCAAAAGATACTCATGATTAAGAGGTGATGTTTTTAAATACATTGTATACTATATTATGGCCAAAAGTGTAGTTTGGAAAGCACGAGAACAACATCATCCTCATCCTCGACATCTAGGGTCCGAGTTGAACGATGCTAGAAATAAGAGAGTCAACCAATTAAGTAGAATTCACGATTTAGTTGGTCGCGAAATTCATAGCTCATATGGGAAAAGGATGCAAGAAAAGTCCAACTTTTCCTGTGAACGAAATAAAGTTCATTGTAAAACCAACTGTTTGTTTAAGAAATATAGATACTATATGGATGAATGTATTACCCGAAATCCCTTACGTTCTTTCACGGACCTACGAAGTAATAAAAGATATTATCCTTAACAATAATTTTAATATATAAATAAAGTTATAGTTATTATTTTACTTTGACTCGTAAATAACACGAATAATAGAATCGAGTTTGAAAACCGAGAATTCAACTCTTGAATTACACAATCCTTGAGAGGTGATTGTTAGAAGACTACTGGTCGAACCCTATGCACAATCGGTAAATACTTTTTTCTGTCCTACCGCTTTCCGCAGCATCACCAACTTCTAGATACACATCGTAATCGTGCGGTAATTTTGTTGGAAGAGACCTTGGTATGTAGTGCATGTAAAATTCCCTAAACATCATATACCAGTCCGACTGTTGCTCGGCTAATGTTGGTTTAAGATCATAAATTATCTTCGAGTCCTAAATGACATCATGAAAGGCAAGGGAATCAAAAAAGAACATTAATACAGTATCAAATTAAATAATTAATAACCATGCATTGAAACTTTTGAATACGTTTTACCTTGCCAAATAGCAATCCATAATCCAATCTTGTAAACATTACTTTCCTTGACCACGCTATTGCCCTTGGTATAACATCTGGAGCTTTATTCCACCAATGACTGCTTCTCTCCAACGACTCAAGAATCCATATTTGTAATAATAAAAATGCGTTAATATCATACCAAAGCTTCAATAATAATAACTTAGGAAAATATAATATAACAAGGAATAACCTTGAAAGGCCAAACAAATCCAGAACGTGTATATGTCAACATACTTCCGATCTCTTTCCAGACCTTTTAGGTGTTCCCACTTGTGGTTTGATACAACATCGAGTATTTGGTCGTACAATTGCCTCCAAATGTGTTCCCCCAATGGAAAGGAGTTTCATGCGTCTAGGTCTTCAACCAAACGCAGGAGTGTATCATCCACCTCTTCAACCAATAACCGACCTATAAAAATGACCTCTAACGATAACACTAGACACACACGGACTGCGTCTTCATCACTTAATTTCCCGAACAACTCTTCATCCTCAATAACTCCAATAAGATCTAGGTTGGAAAGTTTTACCCTAATTTTTGGAAACCCTAGACTTAAATGTTAAATCCCCTGAACTATATAAATCAAAACTAACATTCCCAAAACGAAACCTGTTATAAGAGAAAACTGGGGTCGACCAAAATGTAGACTACGACCATAGAGGTTATATATAATGGGCATGTCATAGTGACGATTATCCACAAAACCCTGTTTTTGTAATACATAATCTAACATATGTGCTTCATGGTCAAAAAAGAACATATCCAGCCATCCTCCAAAACATGTAGTCCTAAACAATTTCCTTCGATTATGATTCAGCTTTTCTTTAATTAATGAAAAGTTTTCAATTTGCTCCTAACGATGACATTGGCTTCGTATTCCTTACAAGAAAAAAAATCAAATTAATAACATTTAATTAGTATCGTACGACAACTACAATCAATAAAACATACGTAGTGTGAGTAACTGTATGTTAGAAGAGATACAACCTGTTACAACACCTTTCAAAACATATCACTCATTTCCTAGTAAGCCAATCATATTTATCAAAATGAAGCATTTTATCATACTCACAGCAAATAAACAATTACCTAATTTTAGAAAACTTTATAGCTCAGATCTGTATAGTTTACAAAACATCAGGATATAACCGCCATGGCTGCAAATAAACAATTGCCACGCCAAGACACGGAGTATCGCATCATTTGCATGTTTTAATAAGATACTTGTCATCACAGCCATATGGAACCACTATTGACAATTTTATCAAAAAGGAAACATAGTTAACGCTTCTGAGGTCCCACTACAGTTCCTTTAGTCGTTTCAACTCCCTTTGAGCAAAGGCCTGCACCAGGCGATTTGCTAGATTGTTGAAAAACAAAAGGAACTGTATGTGATCTCAGAAGGGTTAATTATGTTTTTTAACATCATAATTATAGTTTTGCTAGATTGTTAAAAAAGTTAAGGAACAATATGATATACTTGCGGATTCAAAGGGAAGTTGAACATTACAAGTGCGTCGTTACTCATGATGTGTATGGAATTTCAACTTAGTGAACCCTTCTGAATCCCCTTACAGTACCTTTTGTCGTTTCAACTCCCTTTGAGCAAAGGCCTGCACCAAGCGGATTACTAAATTGTTGAAAAAACAAAAGGCACTGTATGGGAATTCAGAATGGGTAACTATGATGAAATTCCCTACTCATCTACAGAGTAACGTGGCCACCTAGATACGTTCAACTTCCCATTGAATACGCAATTATATCATATTGATCCTTGACTTTTTTTAACAATCTAGCAAAAGTCTATAACAAGTATATCAAACTCGTATTAAATTCCAAACTGAGTGTGCAGTGTGATATGCATTAGCAAGGCTCGATCTCAAAAAAGTTGGATAAACACCGGAACATCAGGATATAACCGCCATGGCTGCAAATTAATGTAATTAAATTGCCATGCCAACATACGGTAAATCACATCATTTGCATATCAAATAAGAGAATCATCATCACAGCCTCATAACATTAAATGAATACAGTTCCTTTTGTCATTTCAACTCCCTTGAGCAAAAGCCGCACAAGCGATTCGCTAGATTGTGAAAACAAAAGGAACTGTATGGGACCCAGCAGTTAACTATGTTTTTAAAAATCATAATTATAGTTTCGCTAGATTGTTAAAAAAAGTTAAGGAACAATATGATATAGTTGTTGATTCAAAGGGAAGTTGAACATACCAATGTGCCCGCGTTACTTTGTACATGATTATGGAATATCAACTTAATGAACCCTTCTAAATTCCCCTACAGTACCTTTTGTTGTTTCAACTCCCTTTGAGCAATGGCCTGCACCAGGCGGATTGCTAGATTGTTGAAAAAACAAAATGCACTGTTTGGGAATGCAGAATGAGTCACTATGCTGGAATTCCCTAGTCATCTACAAGGTAATGTGGCCACCTTGGTACGTTCAACTTCCCTTCAAATCCACAACTATATCATATTTATCCTTAACTTTTTTTAACAATCTAGAAAAAGTCTAAAACAATTATATGACACGATATAAACTTCCAAACTGAGAGTGCAGTTGCTATGCATTAGCGCTCAGATCTGTAAAAAGTTGGATAAACACAGAACATCAGATATAACCTCCATGGCTGCAAAATAATGTAATAAAATTGCCATGCCAACATACTGTAAATCACA
Organism: Chrysanthemum makinoi; assembly: GCA_910596185.1. Taxonomy (NCBI): domain Eukaryota; kingdom Viridiplantae; phylum Streptophyta; class Magnoliopsida; order Asterales; family Asteraceae; genus Chrysanthemum; species Chrysanthemum makinoi. The sequence goes on from OU343220.1 coordinate 296,629,296, forward strand.
TCATTTGCATATCAAATAAGATAATCGTCATCACAGCCTCTTGCATATCACAAATACACACATGTGGCCCAAAATAAACAAACTTGTATAAATATTTACATATGTAAAGGAGTTGGTTAACAAAGTTTGTTGTCAATATGTTATAAACAAGTGGACAGACTTTGGTACTTACACTGGTAGGTTTGCCTGTTATAATGATTAGGTAAAATCATTATAAGAGGCAAACCTACCACTCAAAGTACGAAGGTCTTTTCTAGAATTTGTGGATTCTAGAAAAGGATTTGAGTGGGATAATGGAGGAGTGTGGCGTGTCATGAACAATACACACTATCATTATCACAATCAACACGCAATGATCAAGGCACATCTATCGTGATCATTGAGATATTCAAAGACATGTTGAATGTAGGAAGTTGTGTATGGCCACATTCTTACTTTCAACTTGACTTTGAATCCACAACTATATCATATTGATCCTCCTTTCTTAAGTAACTCCTTAACATATATATTTTTTTTTAAATCTAGCAACAGTCTATAACAATTAAATCACAGTCATATAAAGTAACAAACAATCAAAATTATGATAAATACACATAGCACTGACACGGGTAAAATAAATAAACTTCCCTAAATGCCCCATGGGCAACAGTCGCCTTTCAAGAGTTCCGAAACTCGTCCATATACTTGTTTGTTCACCTGCAATCCAGGTTTTCTGATTGAATAGCATGTCAGATCTAGGCTAATTTATGAATTACACAAATGGTCCAAGGTTTGACATGCTATTCAATCAACAAAGTTGAAGTGTAAGTAAACAAACTATCTGCATTTGGTTAACTTGTCTGCATCTAAGATATAACCGCCATGTCTGCAAACAGAAATGAATAATGAAAGATGGATGAACGACACCATATTAAATTGTTTTTATACTCAAAGGTGGTGCCGTTCATCCATCTTTGATGATTCATATGTTTGTTTTGTTAATGAAGTGTACAATTAGCCTTTTATGTTGATACTCCCTGATAAAAGAGACCATTTCTTAACATAATACTGAGGCTCAGATCTGTATAAATCAATAGTTTACACAACATCAGGATATAACCGCCATGGCTGCAATCCTATAGAATTCCCACGCCAAGACACCAAATATCACATCATTTGCATGATTTAAGAAGATACTTGTCATCACATAAAGGAATTGTTTGAAAAAGTAAGGATGTCTAGTTGAACACACTTATTATCCACGGAAAGTATATACTCACAGAGATGATATAAATCTTCGAGCCAATCATGCTTCATTGGACCGGGCTCTAGGACAAATGATTATATACTCTCAGAGAAAATATATATTCATGTGTTGCCATAGGATGCCAACCACAATGAAACATGATTGACCCGAAGATGTGAAAGATCTATGTGAGTATACCAATCAGGGGTGTATTGTTATAGGCATTAGCAAGGCTCAGAACTGTAGAAAGTTTGATAAACACATAAACATTAGGATATAACCGCCGTGGCTGCAAAATACTGTAATAAAATTGCCATGCCAGCCGACAGCTAATCACATCAATTGCTTGATCAAATAAGATAATCATCATCACAGCCTATTGCATGTACCAAATACACCTTTTATATTCCAAATTATACTTCCCCAAAAATATTTTTATTATCCTAATACACCTTTTTTCTTAAATACTAAATACAAAATACATTTGTGCTACTAACACACACATCAAACACATAAAATCTTCCCACTCAAACTCAAACCTTCCTTCTCAAACACACATTGGCAATAGTCAATCGTTCCCACTCAAAAGGAAATCAAACGTTCTGCCCCATGGGTACACAGTAATGTATGCTACTGAGTGTGTATTCTGACATGCATTATCAAGGCTCAGATCTGTAATCAATAGATAACAACGATAACATCAAGATATAATCGCCATGGCTGCATAAGAATGTAATAAAACTGCCAAGATACGGTAAATCACATCATTTGCTTCATCAACTAAGATATTTGTCATCACAGACTCATACATATCACAAATACACAAAACAGTTAGTCCGAACTAGCAGTGGTTTCGTCTGAACTAGGAGTGGTTTCGTCTGAACTAGCAGTGGTTTCTTATAACCTGTGGTTTTTCCGAACTAGCGTGGATGCAAACATTTGACAACAAAGGGTTTATTCCTAAACCTTAATCAATCTCAACTTCCAAGACTGCCCAAATCCTTATAACTTGGATTAAGCCAAGTGAACTAGGGTTGGCCAGAGCAGGTATTCATACCACTCTAGGTGGCATCAAGGAGTTAACCAACCCGTTCCACTCAACTCAATACCAGTTATCTTAAGAGAAGAAAAAGACTTACAGTGTTTTATTAGAGAACTAAATGCTTAATAAGAAAGTAGGCAAAAGTTGCCCAATAAATCACCTATGTAAGTACAAATATTAAAGTAGACTTACAGTGTTTCCACCTGCACCACATTTATTGACATATTAAGAGTAATAAATATTAAAACTTACCCACCTTATATATGTGTGTTTTTATTCTAGTGTGTTGCTAAATAGGTTACAAAATTCTCTAAAAAATGTCTAAAAAAGACTTCAACCAACAATTTCCGAACAAAAGACTTCGACCAACAATTTCCTGAACAAAAGACTTCGCCAACAAATTGATGAAGAAGAACTTTAAGACAAATGGAGGAGGTCAGGCTGCGGGAGGAGGATGAAAAGGGAGATAGCAGATAGAGAAGCTGCGCTTAAGGAGGAAGCAGAAAGGGAGCAACTTATGCTCCAAGATGAAGAAGTGTTGTTAGAGATGGAGGAAGCTGCTCGTATGGAGCAAGCTCAAAGGGAGGAACAAGAACGTCGTGACAGAGAATTCGATGCTTTGTATGCAGAGTGGGATGAAAGCAGATTTGAAGGTTGTTCTGAGTATCTTTACGACGATGGTTACGACTCCAACAACTCTCAAACTTGGGATCACCCAGATTATATTTAGTTGTGTCGCAGTTTAATTTTCATTGTATTTTGTTTCGGTAACCATCATTATAGTGCCAGTTATCTTACAGTGCTTTATTCACAGCCTTAGTCTACAACAACATCCATCATTTGTTTCTCAAACTTAATAAGTAGCAAAAAATCACTAAAACCACGAGAACAATTAATCACCCAATACGTCACCAACTTAAAAAATTAACCCTAAACTATCGAAACCTAAAATCAAACAAGAACAATTAGCGAAACCCTATATCAATACGATACCAACTTAACAAGTTAACCCTAAATTACCGACACCCTAAATTAGCGAAACCCTAAATTAGCGTAACCCTAAATCAGCGTAACCCTAAATAAATACGATACCAACTTCAAAAATTAACCCTAAATTAGCGAAACCCTATATTACCAAAACCCTAAATTAGCGAAACCCTAAATCAATACGATACCAACTTCAAAAAATTAACCCTAAATTAGCGAAACCCTAAATTACAAAAACCCTAAATTAGCGCAAACCCTAAATATATACGATACCAACTTCAAAAAATTAACAATAAATCAAATACGAAAAATTAAACCCCCCAATACGATACCAACTAAAAAAATAGCGAAACCCTAAATCAAACACAAAATTACTTACCCTAGCCCAAATCGTTTTTTTTATAGACATTAGATCGGAGTGTGGGTGGCGATTGTTTGGATTGAAGTGTGTTAAGGAAGATTTATCAGTTAGTCGATAAGAAGTGTGTTATCAGTTAGTGGATAAGAAGTGTGTTAAGGAAGATTTATATTTGTAGATGTATAATTGTATTAAAGTTATAAAATTATGTATACACTTTTATAAGTTTTTTATACATTATATACATGTATACTTTATACCTCATGAGTTGCCCAATAGTATATAAGTGTGGGACCAAGTTGCCCAAAATATTTGTACTTTTTAATAATAAAAATAGACCATACTTTTGTACTAAATGACAAAAATTGTCAGTTGCCCAATCAAGTTGGTCAAAGTTGCCCAAATATAAGTCTATTACACTTGTACTATGTAGTATATGGTACCCCACAAAAGGGACACATGTCACCGATAGGGGGAGTTGCCCACATATGAATGGAGTTGCCCATGGGACATTAAGAAGGTGAAAAAGTGGGAGATTTGGTATAAATTAGTTGAGCAACCGGGGCAATTAGAGAATTTGCCCTAAAAACAAATTATTTGGGGGGTTTTTATTTTTTATTGGGTTGGTGGTGATCCTAGGAATAGTATGTCCATTTTCGTATAAAGCTTGATTCGCCCTTTTCTTCTCAAACTCGTTCATTCTTTTGTACTCTTCTTCTACTTGTCAAACTTTTCCGATATCCACTCTCATTAGCTCATTGGCCCATTCTAATTAACATACATACCCAATAACTAACTAAGTACACAAGTAACAACCTTTTATGTCATGTTATTTTATGGGCCATCTACTTATATCATCCATTTTAAGTTAATACTTTATCTTAATCTATCCGTTTTAAAATAAATGTACATTTTATTGCACTAAGTTTTCTATGTTCCCACTAGGTATTTTCTCTACCAATCAAATATCAATCATAACTTTTATTGATTAAAACACGAAACAAACACATGTTTTAAGACAACCTAAAATAAAAATGTTTTTTGGTCAAAAATGTTTTTTGTCCCCCATTTGTTTTTATTCCGTATTTATAACAGTTTTAAGCGTTTGACTCATTAAACTTTATATTTTTTGTTTCGTACTTTCAGGTTTATAGTTTTTTGATATAAACAAAATTATAAAAATAAAACAAAAATTAAAAAAAAAAAACAAAAAAAAAAACACAAACAAAAATAGACAAGGAGTGCCCTTTGTAAAAAAAAAGGGGTTCTTATAACTTGTCCTTTTAAACATATTATTAGATATGTTTTTATACATATCTATCATTTCTCTTTTTCTAATCATACATATAATATTCAGATCAGCAACTCCATTATTATGATAAAAAAAATATGACACAAACTAAATATTTTCTTGGTAACATTGATAGATTCTCAGCAAATTATTATTTTAATTTAACTTATCAAATAACAAAATAGTTCAATCAACTAGAGGTGTTTATCAGTTCGGTTATCGCGTTGTTCGATTTATTCGGTTAATTTTTTGAGTAAAATTGAAGACCGAACCGAACCGAATTCAAATTGAATTAAACCGAATCGAATATCAAAAACCAAACCGAATAACCAAATACCAAACCGAATAACTTGAATTACACGATTTTAATAATTTATTTATTTAATTATATAAATTTAGTGCAAAGAAAATTTCAAACTTAAAAAGATGTTATATTTATAAAACAAAAGACTTTTTTTTAATAAAAATATATATTTATGTGAATTCATTTTTCGGTTTGGTTCGATTTTCATTTTGCCAAAATCATAACCGAATCAAAAATCAAATATTAAATTCGGTTCGATTTAGTTTTTACAAATTCGGTTAGGTCATAAATTCGATTCAGTTTTTTCAATTCAATTCCGTTTGATTTTCAATTTTTGTAGATGAAACCCGAATTCTTCGCACCCCTAAAACCTATAGAAAAAAACTCGGGCTCGTGGTATGTGCTGATTAGGTTGGATTTAATAAATGCAAAATAATGTTTGGTTGTATTTACTGAGGCTAGACTGTAATTACAAATATTAAAGGATGTAGGAAAGTTGAGTATTAGTGGTGTTTATTATATATGTTAATTACTGCTTTATACCATATATATTTTTGTCTTTTCTTCTTTATTTAGATTATAAAATAAAAATCTTTATCTCTCTTATCTCATTTTTAATATAAATAATTTTTAATTATATTTTAATATATAATATATCATTAAATATTATTTTCTCTCTCATACATTAAATCCAAATATAAATCATAAACTAAATTCAAATCAAAATCCAAATCCTAATCATAAACTCACTTATAAACCAAACGGACCATAGATCTTTTGTAAATGGGCTTATTTCGCTAGCGATCCATATTAACACAACCCAAAAAAGCCCACATATTCATTCGGGTTCGGGTAATCTAAGAAACCCCATAACAACCCGAAATACTTCCAGATTCCGGCAAAACATCCGACTAACAACAACAACAACCTCGTACGGTTTCAACCTTAACACCACCAAAACATGAAGAACAAGAAAAAGAACATCAACCTCGTAGAAAACATATCACCCCTAAAAGTACTTTTGTCCCATTCGATTTGCGGCATAGGATTAGCTTCATCTTTTTGGCTAGCAGTCAATGTTTTCTCTATTAATTTGATTGATCATCCAGCTCAAACACTAAAGTTATTAACGGTACTTATTTTCTAATCTCCTTTTTTAATATTGTTCTAGTTCAATATATGAAATGTTTATATTTTAGGCCTAAGTTATCACTTAATTATTATAATGTATTTAGAATGTGTTTGTCTGTAAATGCCTTTTATGACCTGCGTTGTGTTCTCATCTTACTATTTGGTTGAAGTAAACTAATTATTGTTAAGAGTCATTTTGTTTAAGAATTTGTCGTGTTTCGTATACTTGTTGCTCTTCTGTGTGTGTGAGTTAACAAAAATACACCCAAGAATTTAAGTTTCTTAGCATACCCTGAAACTTCTGTTATATTTTTCAAGTGCTAGGTATAATTAATAAACCTTCTACATAAGATTTAGTAGAACGCTTCTTGGAATCAGTTAGTCCCTAAGTTTCTTTAAGTCGGTCTTTTTTGGGCCTGTATGTCAATCAAGTCGCGAGCTTAAGCGTGTGTGACTTTGTTATAATAGTTGATATTTATGACACTAATAATTCTTTAGGTATAGAACATGATGATAGTTAGGAAAATGGATACATGAAATTTCTTGTTTATGCTGAACTTAATGTACCTGCAAATTTGGTTCGGCTGGATCAGACATCTTGTTGACCGTCGACTAGTGAATTAGTAAATGCGGTTAGTTATATCGTGTGGCGTGTATTGGGCTCGGGAACTCTGAGTTATATTACCCTGCTATAGATGTTTGAAAAATGTGATAATGTTTCTTGCGTTCATTTTATGTTTCTATGGCATACTAAATAGGACTGTATTAAGAGTTTAAGACATTTCATCATGCACCTTGTCATTTTCTAATTGCCATGAAACAAATCAGAAATTTATTGATATCAGATTCACAAGTAAACTTTAAATAAAAAAGCTGTGTAGTATTATCAGTGTTGGGAAAGATTGAAGCACAAGATAGAACTTGCTTACCCATTGCCGACTAATTGTTATGAACATGAAATGCTGGCGGTTTAACAAGTTTTATTCACCAGCAAGCATTGTCATCAGTACTAGGATTCATATAGACAGTGTTCAGGCTGTATCTTAATCATTAAAATTTGTAAAGCTCGATGGTTGGCAACAAAATGCCAACCATTTATTGAGAAAAAAGGCATTATTATGACAACTGAATTTGAATTTGGTTTTGCAGCTGATTGAGGTCCCAGTTGTGATTCTGATATACAGCTGCTTTCGGAAAGATACGAAGCAGAGTTCGGTATGTCATCCTTTCTTGTTTAATGTCCGATAGTTTTGGTATGTTGAATTTTTTGTTTCTCTCGGAAAGATATCAATAGCATTCGACTAAGTAAGTTTTCTTTGTTCCTTAAATGTGACATTGCAGTACTCGAAGGCTGTAGTTAGAGGCTTATTGGTACTTCCAGTTGGTTAGTCTTTACTCTTACATCTTTTGCTGTTTTGGTGGTTGCACATAAATAGAAATGGCATTGATTTGAGAAACTCTTGTATGTTGGATAATAGGATAGATACAAACGGCACATGAAAGTGCCTTCATTCAGAGATGTCATTATGTAAAACTTACTACACTGATTATAGACAGAAAATCTGTTTTTCTAAAACTACGCATAGTCTTTTCTTCCCTTTACAGCAATATTATTATCTGTTATTAATGTACATTGGCACTTGGCTTACTTTGATTTTCAGGGGCTATTGTCAATGCACTTGGAGCTATTGCTTTAGGTGCGCCTGTTGGAACTCAGTATGTACTTGTTTTTCTTTTAATTTCAGTTATGGAACTCATAGGCCATAAATAGAACCAAGAACTCAAAAGGCAATGTCAAAAGGTCTTCCAGCAAGCCTAAATTTTTAACCAGATGTTAACATAACCTATGCTTACTCTCATACTTAAGAATCTTTCAGTCGTTCCTTTATTCAAGCTTGCGCACTTGCGCTCCTAGCTAATATCTTTTGTTCCAAATGCAGGTACTTTTTAAGAACCCTCAACTGGTCTCTTCTGATGTCTGCATTAACTGTGAGTGTAAAGCTATAGAATTTGCTCGTGTATGAATATATAATGAGATGTTCAGACTTCATATGGTTTACTCTTGGTCAATCAGATAATTTTTTACTTGCAAATTAATGTAGACTTCAGTTTTCTTTTCGCTCTGTTGGTAGTTTACCTTGCAGGTGAAAGGATGGGTGGTGGGGCGGTGGGTTGGGTAATAAATCAAAACAGATAAAGTTTCTAGGGGATGTCAAATCGGTTTGGGTTGCGTTAACATTTTTTCTTTTTTAGTTTTATAGATGATCAATATGTTCCGTATAATAATAAACATTATTATTACACTAGATCCAATCTTTTTTCAGAACACAATTTAGGAGGTCATAATCAGTTAAACACGTTCACAGTTTGACCGGTTAGCGTTATAATAAATCTCACATTAACCATATTCACATAAGCAGGCTGAAATTACCCCTGAAAAGGTATCTGAGTGTTATAGTGTGTATGTCCATCCTATTGATTATGGTGTTCCATATTTTAATGCAGGTTGTCCCTGTAGCTTCCATTTATGGTTCATCTTGGACTGATTGGCATCGTATATTTGCACAAACAAAGTAAGTTCCTCATTGTATTAAGTGTTCATATGACTTCATGCTAACACAGTTGAAGGTAACGTGGCATCAAAGTAACTAGTGGTTATCATCAAAACTGAGGAATTAAAGTACGGTACTCATTTGAGTACAATCAGATGATGTCATGTCTACCAAGTAAAATAAGAGTATCTTAAATATTTTGGTTCAGTATCCAGTTTTATGTGGTATGGTTACATGGTGCGTTTTTACATTTGCAGGCCAATTGGATCTATTGACTATATGATCTGTCTACCTGCACATGGTGCAGTAATTGGGGCTTGGTTTGGGGCCTGGCCCATGCCACTTGACTGGGAAAGGACGTGGCAGGTATTATTACATTACTGTATTGTATACGTGAAACACAGCTCAAAACATATTACATATAATTACTAAATCGTACTACTATGTATGCTGTTTCTGTGTGTTGAGAAAAGTCGCCCAAAGTATATTTATAATGCATAAAACATCATAAACCATTTATTCCGGATGATACTTATGTTCGTAATAATATACAGGAATTTTTTCAACCATGGTTGACTCGCTTGCTACTACTAAAGTATATATTTTTAGATAAAGTTTTCAGTCACCCAACACTTGTTTTGACCCGTTACACAGCCTGCCCATTTTGCCACCTGAATGGTATATGTATTGAGTTTGTAGAAAGAGGTAAATATGACGATATATGTCTGTGGAATGTACAAGGGTATATAAATGCTTATGAAGTCGCTACTAAAGATGTTTTTCTTTTCATTCTTGGAATTTGTCACTGTAAATCGTGACTTTGGATTGATTTTGATAGAAATCCTATTTGCCGGTTTTCTGGAAAAAGTCATATAAGATTATGTTCCTTACTATATATGACATTTCCACTTCTCAAGTTTTTGTTATTTTCTTGTTTTACAGGAATGGCCAATTTGTGTAACTTATGGAGCTATAATTGGGTACTTGGTGGGAATGTTGGCTTCTTTCGGTTTTGTAGTCTTCAATGCTTCACATCAACGCATGAAGGGAGATTAATGCATCACTAACTTTCAGAAAATCATCATCTCAGTACAAAGTTAAATCTAGATGTCTTGAGAAACTTTTCTTTTCAAAGTTGTGTGAATCTTATTGTGTTCTTGCCTGAATTGGGAAACGATAGAAAATAGATATACTGAGCAGTAGATTACATTCATTATTGTTTTGAAAGTTTGATTAATTCATAGCATCCTTGTAATTTATTGTACAAATGCAGTTTTGGCCTGCTAATGAAACTTGTATTAGTACCAGTTTTTCTTCATGTAACGACTTCTGGTCTGATTTGCTAGAATCACATGTTCAATTTTGAACTTGGTTAATGCAACTGACTTTTGGTCTGATTTACGTGTGTAATTCGGTTTTTGCAACGTCATTTTAAAGTGGATTGTTCGCATTAAGACATCAATCCTTGAGTATAAGATCAAAAGGCCCCAGAAAGTTACATTTCATGCAAATGGGTCGGTCGAATTATAAATCTTTTCTTGAACTCTTGAAGCCTATAAACCGAGTTGGGAATTTCAACCCATTTAAGTTGATTCACAATAAAAGAACAACTGAAAGATTCTTATTTACGAGAGTAAGTATAGGTTATGTTAACATCTTGTTCCATACGACAGGTTTCTTAGTTTGTCTTTGAAAACTGTAATTCCTAACTCTGGTTAAAAAGCTATACCGAGTTCCAGCAGGTGTCCCTCAAGCAATACTTCCTAACTTTGATTTAAAGTTCTTGGTTCAAATTACGGCCTATGAGTACAAAAACTGTCAATAAAAGAAAAATAAGCACATTCCGAGTTCCAACAGGTGCCTGTAATGCAATAGCCCCTGAAATTAAAATAAGCCGAGTGCCAATGTACTTTGAGAACAGATCATAACATTGCTATAGAAGGATGACATCACTGAATGATGGCGTTTTGACCTATACATGCCCTTGCATAAGACCTGATTTTCTATCTATAATCAGTGTAGAAATTTTTAAATAATGACATCACTAAATGATGGCGTTTTGACCGTATATGCCCTTGTATGCATCATCTGAGTTTCTCAGCTCGTGTAGCCAATTTTATTTGTATGGAACCAACAGAACAGAAAAAGATGTAAGAGTTTCTCAAATCGCTCTTGAAGCTGCTTCTAAACTTTGGATACAATGGTTTGATCAATTAAAAAATTTAAGTTTCATAACTGCTAAAACAATGAAACACGACAACACACATAAGAAAGAAGTGTTCTACTGATCAACTCAGTCAAAACTGAAAAAATGAACAAGTTACTTGCGTTTTAGGGAGTTTCGCCTTAAATACAGTAATGCATATATAAAACCAATTTAAATCAAATAACTGACCCAAGTACTTGACTAAATATGCTAAAAAAAACTTAAAACATTAAATAAAATAATTGAACCAAGATTATGAGCTGAGCGCGTTCTCGATCTCACTACCACCAATTTAATTTGAACTCATCTGAATTGTAGTCATCGCCCTCGTCATTTATAAAACTTCTCCTAGGCAGTTCAAAAAGAGAATGAAAACTTCTCCAAGAATTTGTTAGGGTTTCCCATTTTCCATCTCCAGGATTTTTTATTTCAATATCTTTTAGATCACATGTCTTCTTTTCCATTATCTCCACCATTTGCTCATACCAGTAGTTCTTGCCATTGGACGACCTGTAAAATACCTCAACATAACGGGGATAGCAAATTGAAAAAAGAAAATCTATAAACGGCGAGTGTTTCCACAACTTTTTCTCCAATTTTTTTCCAAATGATAGTTGTTGCACGTTCCTAGCCGGAAACGGAACCATTATTCTTTTGAGATCATCAAGGTCTATGTCCAATGGCACAAAATTATCTTTTATTTCAATGTCAAAGTTGCTTGATAAATCAAGTGCTTCTCTTACCTTAAGAAAAAAAGACAGATCAATAGGATTCGTTTTATGAAGATTTAGTCTCAGCTTAATATGCACGGGAGTATTAGATGGAAACAAAAGACTAGGCATTTTCCGGCCTTCGTAAGAGAAGTAAAGTAACTTTGAAGCATAAACTTGTATGTTGATTTGCCTGTCTAAGTACGAACAAAGAGTCAGTCTCTTCAAAGAAAGCAAAGTAATATCAAGGGTTTCTAGCATCCACGTTTGGATCGCAAGGATCAAAATCTCGAGAAAAGGAAACTTTGATTTTATCGTGTTGAAAAATGCTTTATCAACTTTCTGAATATTTAATTCCAATTCTCTTATGCTTCCTAACGTATCCATTCTGATTGCATACTCTGATATGGAGTAGTAACAAAACAACCTAAGACTTGGGACATCATCAATTTCCAAAATGTCATTCCGTAGTACTAATCTTATTTTCAATTCACAAAGACAACGCAGGTTTTTGACCTTAATTCTCTTCAAGTGCTGGCAAAATTGAACGTTTATCTTCTCAATTAATCTACAAGAAGAGAATATGTTATGAAGTGCTTCTTCACTTATGCCCACACCTACCAACTCGAGTACCCGTAGGAACGAACACTTGATCACGGGATTTATTTTCATCCTAACCTGATAGAGATCTATTATATCAGCTCTTACACTTATAGTATTTAGGTTTTTCCCATCCGGAAGAGTAAGCGAACCAACCTCATTTGTTTTCCTAGCAAGATTCTTACCACATATTGTTAGGGAAAGCCCCTTGAGAATATCTCTGCAAGCTAGTGCTTGAAAAGTATCAACAGGAGAAGGCATAGACAATATCTCAGGGTCTAAGTGAAGATGAAGACATTCGATTGACCTGTCGTCATTGAGATAGCGTAAAAGAATGCGATCAATCAACTTAATGTAGTCATTTTTTTCTTGTTTGGTGAGATGATCACTAGTTACAAATGTAGTAAACCTGAGGGTAGGGATGGTAGACCAAGCGTGTAGCCATGACTTGGACAAGACACATGTGCGGGCGGCATCTTTTTCGGGCAACAGTGATTGTATATGATGGATCAACTCATTCGGAACATATTTAAATTGTGGTGTGATGCTTATAGCCCCTTCTTCCTCCATCTCTTTCGGTACAACAGCACTCATGCAACTTTGCTCTAAAACAGTTTTAAGGATTTGATAATCATCTTGCAAAGTAAAGAACTTATTTACCTTTAAAATGTTTTGCTGTCTCTCTTCAATTGTTTGCAGGAGAAGAAATCATTTTATAATCTCCTTTTTTCATATATAGGATTTACTGTGTCAAAAAAAATATATATATATAGGAACTATATTCGAGATCTTTTCTATAATTCAGTTAAAAAATATTAGTAATATTAAAAAATATACTAATCCAAAACTGTATGCACCTGCTCCCTCATGGTCTATATTTCTCTACAGTTTCGTCTTTTATTTATGCGCAGTGGCTTGATATTTTGTTAGTGCTTATTTGCTCCAAGATAAGTAGATAAGTAATTAAGCTGTTTTTGAAATATCATCCAAACACTTCAAAACTGTAAACCTTAAGCAGATAAGCACTTATATAAACACCCTCTTAGTAATATTTTGACATTGGGATATTGTATGTTTGTTTTTTCAGGTCTTTGTTGTGTAGACCTTTCTGTTGATATAGGAAGGTGTAGTTGTATCATTGTGATGGAATAAATCGGTAGATGGGGCGAGTCTTTACAATCTATACACCTTGTAATGCTCTCTCTAAGCTCCTAATTTATGACCTCAATAAGTTCTTTCAGATAAGTACCCCCGGTTGTAAGCTGTTTGGGAAGTGAAAATATTTTGTTTCGTTTTGAGATTGCAATAAGCCAGTAATCTGGCAAAATAAGCTTTTATCCAAACACCCCTTAAAGTGATATTTGTTTGACAATCTATTTTAGATGTAATTATGTGATATAGAAAATTTAAACCAGTTGTTTGTGTTATTGTTTGGCTACTTTTGAGCATTCGAGATTAACATGTGAGATGCGAGCCTAAAGTATAGAGAACCAGTTTCAGTTAACCCAAACACTAGAAACTGATTATGTGTAAGACTGTTGAGTTGAAAATGCAATAAACAAATACTGTAGTAATCAGTGTTATGTGCTCTAAGCAAACCATGAATGAAAAGAATGGGTAATGACTTTTATCCTCCGATTCACTTGCAGAAATTTGTCACTTATAGCACGTTTGGCGTATTATACTATTATAGTATTATGTATGCTAACAGACTATAGAACTGTGTACGTTTCTAGGTAGATCTTTGGATATAAGAAATTAGATTCGGTCACACCGTTACCTCTTTTAAGGTGCACACACATTATTTATCTTGCTTTGCACTGCAAGTTTTTAGTAAGGATAGGAGAGGCATTGACCTGTCTTTCTAGTAAGATGTCTCACTGATATTTGAGATCAGAACTTATCCACCTAGCAGACTCTATACGCTTTATTAACTGAAAGTATTCTTTAGGCGAAAAGGTGTATTGATGTATGCTAAAACAATCAAACCATTCTACAGATAGTACGAAGAACTTGAACAAGGACATTACAACAGATGACGAGGTTACTGATAAAGAAAATTCGAGTGACTACAAAACGGAAATTACAACACCATCGCCAACTGTTGTTTCGGGAAAAACGTAAGGCTATCTTTGAACCTCTTGAACCAATAATGGATTTGAATGGTAGAGCAGCTTCTTCAGTTCAGTATGTACTTCCTCCACCCGATTTTGACTGTGCCAGTTACGGAGTTACCCTCATGGATGGCTCACTGGGAAGAAACGGAAGCTTGTAAATGTGGATGTTGTTGAAAGCATGTGCAGGATTGCTGTTCCAGAAATGAATAGAACGGTACACTTCCAGCCCGTCTATTTATTAATGGGTTTACGGGTTAAATAAAGATGATAGCTAAGTACTATATTAATTTGATTTTATCTTTTTTATTTAGCTGAAGTAAATATTAGCTACAATTACTTGTAGCCAATTAGCTATAATTGTGCTATAAATGTGGGTTTCTGATAAGTAATAAATATCATATGTCATGTAGGTTGGTAAAAATTGTATAAACTCATAATTTTTTTTTATTATTACATAATGTATAAACCTTTACTTTATCAAATTTGATTTTATCTTTTTTATTTAGCTGAAGTAAATATTAGCTACAATTACTTGTAGCCAATTGGCTATAATTGTGCTATAAATGTGGGTTTCTGATTTTTTTTGTGGGTCTCTAAATTCTTTTATGTGGCCGGTCCCTGATTCATTGCTTGTACATTTTTTGTGAAGGATTGTAGCCAAGCTAGTATGGGCTAATAGCTTATCAAAGATTGATCAAATTGAATGAGAGTCGTTACATCGATCATGTGACTTGGTTTGAAGAGCTTCAACTATTGGACTAGCTAAAACATTTGTCAAACGTTCTCTTTCATTTGCGCAATATGAAAGTCTTACTTCTTTTTTTAAAACGTCGTCTTCATTTTTCTTCTTATTCTATTGATATACTTTTCACAAATCACCATACATACAAAGATTTTAAAAAAAGTAACTAAGTTCATATACTGAGAAAACATGAACATCAGGGCTTTAAGAGGGTGTTTGAGATTGCGTTTGTATATAGATTATTTGATTATTGCGTTTCTAAAACGCAAATAATCAGTTTTTGATGTTTGGCAAACAAACTTCAAAAATCAATTTTCTGCGTTATGGGGCTATCAAAATGACGTTTTGGAAATGCTACTCATCCCTTACTTTTTGAAAACGTGATTCTCTTTTTTTCTTTTAATTATAATTATTATAATGCCCTTATTAATTGTTTGCATGTGTGGCATGCTTATGCATTTTGTTTTCACATGTCTCAAGTTTTGTCTTTTTGGTAATTTAGTGCTAAAGTTTTTATATAATCAGTTTTGACAAACACAAAAAAACTGATTATTTGATTATTGTGATATCAAATAACATAATCTAATCCAAACACTATATTTTAAAACCACGTTTTGCAACAGCTGATTATTTGATTATCCGTTTTCAAAACGAATAATCTATTTTCAATAAGCAATCCCAAACACCCCCTAAAAAAGGTAAAGATTGATATACTTCGGGCTTTTCTAAAGTTATATACCTAACAAAAAACTTATTTTAGTCTTTCCCTCGAATGGCTGTACAACATAACAGACCATATATTTTTATTAGGGAAAATGATTAAAAAAGGCATCGAAGTTGCCACGTTTTCCTTTTCTGGGCATCGAACTTTTTTTTTCCTATAGTAGCAATAAACTTGACTAATTTTCCTTTTGTGACACAAAATCACACTTATAGTGTAATTAACCTTCTTAATCCCACTAAACCCGTTTTTAGTGTGATTTTGTGTCCTGAAAAATTAAGCAGTTTAGTACTATGGGAAAAAAAGGCATCGAAGTTGCCACCTTTTCTTTTTCTGGGCATCGAACTTTTTTTATACGTTTTACACGTTTTCGTCAGTTTTTTTACATTTTTGTCCGTTTTACACGTGTTCGTCCATTTTTTTTACGTTTTTGTCCATTTGCATGTTTTCCGTCCGGTTTTCACGTTTTTGTCTCGTTTTTTACGTTTTTGCCCACGTTTTTCACGTTTTTGTGCCCGTTTTTCGTTTTACGTCGGTTTTTACGTTTTCGTCACGGTTTTACGATTAGTCCGTTTTTACACGTTTTCGTCAGGTTTTTTTACGTTTTTGTCCGTTTTAGACGTTTTCGTCCGGTTTTTAACTGTTTTCGTCAGTTTTTAACCGTTTTCGTCCGTTTTTTACGTTTTTGTCTGTTTTTACACGTTTTCGTCCGTTTTTTTATGTCTTTATCCGTTTTTACACGTTTTCGTCCATTTTTTTTATGTTTTTGTCCGTCTTTACACGTTTCCGTCCAATTTTTTTTACGTTGTTGTCCGTTTCTACATGGTTTCATCCATTTTTTTACGAAAAAAACAGACGAAAGTGTAAAAATAAAACGGACGAAAACGTAAAAAACCGGACGAAAAAGTCTAAAACGGACAAAAACGTAAAAAAAACGTTGACAAAACGTGTAAAAACAGACAAAACTGACGAAACGTGTAAAAACGGCAACGTAAACGGACAAAACGTCAAAAGGACAAGCGTAAAAAATCGGACGCTTAATTGCAACAGCGTACTTAGGACGAAAAAGTCTAAAACGGACAAAAACGTAAAAGAAACGCTGACAAAATGTGTAAAAACATACAAAACTGACGAAACGTGTAAAAATAGACAAAACGTAAAAATAAAACGGGAAAGCGTGTAAGGACAAAACGAAAAAAAGCGGGGCTAAGTTAAAAACTGAAAACGTAAAAACCGGACGAAAAAAGTCTAAAACGGACAAAACGTAAAAAAGCGCCGACAAGCGTGTAATAACAGGCGAAACGTGTAAAAGCAGACAAAACGTAAAATAAAACGAAGCGTGTAAGGACAAAAAGCGTAAAGCGGGGCGAAAACGGTTAAAAACGAAGCGTAAAAACGGACGAAAAAGTCTAAAACGGACAAAAACGTAAAAAAAACGCTGACAAAACGTGTAAAAACAGACAAAGCGTAAAAATAAGCGAGCGGCGTGTAAAAAGGACAAAAACGTAAAAAACGGTTAACGGCGAAAACGTAAAAATCCGGACGAAAAAGTCTAAAACAGGCAAAAATGTACGCTTCGAAACGTGCAAACGTGTAAAAAGCGGACGAAAACGTGTA
Source organism: Chrysanthemum makinoi (assembly GCA_910596185.1). Classification (NCBI taxonomy): domain Eukaryota; kingdom Viridiplantae; phylum Streptophyta; class Magnoliopsida; order Asterales; family Asteraceae; genus Chrysanthemum; species Chrysanthemum makinoi. Next base: position 296,646,899 of record OU343220.1, read on the forward strand.
AAACGGACAAAAACATAAGCGGGGCCAACGTGAAAAAGGGGAAGCGTAAAAAACGGACAGCGTAAAAAAATGAACGAAAACCCGTTTTAAAATGGACGGAAACGTGTAAAAACGGACAAAAACGTAAAATAACTAACGTGTAAAAACGGATAAAAACATAAAAAACCGGACGAAACTTGCAAAAACGGACAAAAACGTAAAGTAAACGTTAATAACGGTTAGCGTAAAAAACAGACAGCGTGTAAAAGCGTAAAAAGTGGACGAACGAAAAAACGGACTAAAGGTGTAAGCGTAAAACGTTTAAAAAAAGTTCGATGCCCAGAAAAGGAAAAAGGTGGCAACTTCGATGCCTTTTTTTCCCTATAGTAGCACTAAATTTGTCTAATATTCCTTTTGTGACACAAAATCACACTTAAAACGGGTTTAGTGGGATTAAGAAGGTTAATTACACTATAAGTGTGATTTTGTGTCACAAAAGGAAAATTAAAAAGTGCTACTTCTTATAAAAAAGTTCGATCTTACGAAAAAGGAAAACGTGGCAACTTCGATGCCTTTTTTTATCATTTCCCCTTTTTATTATTATCTGAAATCAGTTTTCAACTCACAAGCTTGAACTCGTCATGACTTGCTTTTAAATTAAAGTGATTACAAACGGGCTAGTGAGGTGAAACTGAATCGCATTGTTGTTTCAATCATTAGTAGTCGCATATTTTCTGGCTCGGCTGTTGGGTGATGATAATAATAAACTATAACTGTAAGATGCCTACATAGTAAAAAGAGTTGCATTTTCGAATGTTATTTGATTTGTATGCTTTTCTACAAAATATATCTTGAAATAGAAATATTGTTGTGGGTTATATATCTACTTATCTTTTACAATTAAGATTACACTTCACCTTTTAAGTTATAGCATGTAATACCGACTGTATATTTTTTCCTTGTTTTTGTTATCGTTAGAACGTGTGCAAAGAAATCATTAACAACCAAGCTATACTCTTCATGGGTGAAACATCAAAACTGCAAACACACATAAGTTTGCATTGGGACTTCAAATTGAGTACTCAAGTATAAATCATTAACTTTTACGTTCATTAAACGCTTCCACATATTTCACCACCCATTCCACTCCCGAACCCGATAACCTGATTACTTATCGGGTCGGGTTGCGGGTCACTTTTCATAGCCAAAAACCCGATTCAACCCGACCCGATAAACCCGATAACCCGACAACCCGACCCGATAACACCCCTACCCTTGAGCCAACCTCTCAATCAGCGGCTTCAGAACAGTGCCGACTCCAAGTTACACTTCAATGAATGTTATTATAATGATATCATGAACCTAAGAAAAACATGAATATTAATAATGTCTTGTTGGATGTGTGCTAGATTTCAGACAAAAAGTTACTTTAATTTACACATTAATTCTATATGTACTATTTGCTCCAAGTCTATCAAACCCTAAGAGAAAGAAAACAAAAAATTAGGAGGTGTTTGTAATCATAGAATAGGTGGTGGTACCATTTTCACTTCATTTTTCTTTTACTTAATATATATATTATGGAATGCAATGTGTTTATGGTACTATCCATATCAAAAACCCTATGAGAGAGAAACCACAAATTATTTGGGGGTTTTAATTTTTTTTGGGTAGGTGATGGGTATTCATCCATATGATCCTGGGAATAGTTTGCCCATTTTTATATAAAGTTTCATTCGCTATTTTCTCAAACTGTTTGATATTCTTCTTATTTGAACAAGCTCAATCATTAGAGATGTGGCTGACCACAATCTCTGTTACTGTTGTTTTTGTTTCTTACTTTAATTTACACATTAATTCTATGTGTACTATTTTTTCTAAGTCTATCAAACCCGGGGAGAGAGAAAACAAAAAATTAATTGGTGTTTGTGATCATGGAATATTCATTAAGTTTTTGCGCCTATACAAGTATCCATCTTTTATTTGAACAAGCCCAATCATGGGAGATGTGGATGACCACAATCTCTGTTACTATTATTTTTATTTCCTACTTTAATTTACACATTAATTCCAAGTCTATCAAACCCTATGAGAAAGAAAACAAAAAATTAGGACGTGCTTGTGATCATGGAATTGGTGGTGGTACCATTTTTACTTCATTGTCCTTTTACTGAATATATATATATCATGGAATGCAATGTGTTAATGGTACTATCTATATCAAAAACCCTATGAGAGAAAAAAAAAATTATTTGGAGGTTTTTATTTTTTTGGGTAGATGATAGGTATTCATCCATGTTATCCTGGGAATAGTTTGCCAATCATGGTAGATGTGGCTTACCACAATATCTGTTATTGTTATTTTTCTTTCATACATTAATTTGCACATTAATTATATGTGTACTATTCGTTCAAAGTCTATCAAATCCTAGAAGACAGAAAACAAAAAATTATGAGGTGTTTGTGATCATGGAATTTTCATCAAGTTTTTATGCATATACAAGTATACAATTTTTCCACATGGCCATCTCTTTGTTGAACAATCCCTATCATGGGAGATGTGGCTGAACACAATCTCTGTTACTGTTGTTTTTATTTCCTACTTTAATTTACACATTAATTCTATGTGTACTATTTGTTCCAAGTCTATCAAAACCTAGGAGAGAGAAAACATAAAATTATGAGGTGTTTGTGATCATGGAATATTCATCAAGTTTTTGCGCCTATACAAACACCAATGTTACCACATGGCCATCTTGTATTTGAACAAGCGCATGACCACAATCTCTGTTACTGTTGTTTTTGTTTCCTACTTTAATTTACAAATTAATTCTAAGTGTACTATTTGTTTCAAGTCTATCAAACCCTAGGAGAAAGAAATCAAAATATTATGAGGTGTTTGTGATCATAGAATTGGTGGTGGTACCATTTTCACTTCATTGTCCTTTTACTGAATATATATATCATGGAATGCAATGTGTTGATGGTAATTTCAAATCAAAATCCCTATGAGAGAGAAACCACAAATTATTTGGGGGTTTTTATGTTTCTTGGGTAGGTGATGGGTATTCATCTATGTGATCCTGGAAATAGTTTGCCCATTTTCATATAAAGGTTCATTAACTATTTTCTCAAACTGTTTGATAATATTCTTATTTGAACAAGCCCAATCATGAGAGATGTGGCATACCATAATCTCTGTTACTGTTTTTTTTTGTTTCCTACTTTAATTTACATATTAATTCTATATGTATTATTTGTTCCAAGTCTATCAAACTCGAGGAGAGAGAAAATAAAAAATTATGAGGTGTTTGTGATCATGGAATCTTCATCAAGTTTTTGCGCCTATACAAGTATACAATGTTACCACATGGCCATCTCTTATTTGAAAAAGCCCAATCATGGGATATGTGGCTGACCACAATCTCTGTTAATGTTCTTTTTGTTTCCTACTTTAATTTACACATTAATTCTACGTGTACTATTTGTTCCAAGTCTATCAAACCCTAGGAGAAAGAAAACCAAAAATTAGAAGGTGTTAGTGATCATGGAATTGGTGGTGGTGCCATTTTCACTTCATTATCCTTTTACTAAATATATATATCATGGAATGCAATGTGTTAATGGTACTATCCATATCAAAAACCCTATGAGAGAGAAACCACAAATTATTTAGGGGTTTTTATTTTTTTGGGTAGGTGATAGATATTCATCCATGTGATCTTGGGAATAGTTTGCTTATTTTCATATAAAGGTTCATTTGATATTTTCTCAAACTATTTGATATTATTCTTATTTGAACAAGCCCAATCATGGGAGATGTGGCTGACCACAATCTCTGTTACTGTTGTTTTTGTTTCCTACTTTAATTTACACATTAATTGTATGTGTGCTATTTGTTCCAAGTCTATCAAACCCGAGGAGAGAGAAAACAAAAAATTATGAGGTGTTTGTGATCATGGAATCTTCATCAAGTTTGTGTGCCTATACAAGTATACAATTTTTTCACATGGCCATCTCTTATTTGAAAAAGCCCAATTATGGGAGATGTGGCTGACCACAATCTCTGTTACTGTTGTTTTTGTTTCCTACTTTAATTTATACATTAATTGTACGTGTACTATTTGTTCCAAGTCTGTTAAACCCTAGGAGAAAGAAAACAAAAAATTAGAAGGTGTTTACGATCATGGAATTAATGGTGGTACCATTTTCACTTCATTATCCTTTTACTAAATATATATATCATGGAATGCAATGTGTTGATGGTACTATCCATATCAAAAACCGTATGAGAGAGAAACCACAAATTATTTTGGGGTTTTTATTTTTTTGGGTAGGTGATAGGTAATTATCCATGTGATCTTGGGAATAGTTTGCCTATTTTCATATAAAGGTTCATTCGATATTTTCTCAAACTGTTCCATATACTTCTTATTTGAACAAGCCCAATCATGGGAGATGTGGCTGACCACAATCTCTGTTACTGTTGTATTTGTTTCCTACTTTAATTTACACATTAATTCTATGTGTACTATTTGTTCCAAGTCTATCAAACCCGAGGACAGAGAAAACAAAAAATTATGAGGTGTTTGTGATCATGGAATCTTCATTAAGTTTGTGCGCCTATACAAGTATCATTGTTACCACATGGCTATCTTTTATCTGAACAAGCCCATGACCACAATCTCTGTTACTGTTGTTTTTGTTTCCTACTTTAATTTACACATTAATTATATGTGTACTATTTATTCCAAGTCTATCAAACCGTGAAGAAGAAACAAAAAATTAGGAGGTATTTGTAATCGTGGTGGTGGTACCATTTTTCTCTTCATTGCCCTTTTTGAAATATATATATTATGGAATGCAATTTGTTGCTGGTAATTTCAAATCAAAATCCCTATGAGAGAGAAACCACAAATTATTTGGTGGTTTTGTTTTAATTGTTAGGTGATGGGTATTCTTTCATGTGATCCTGAGAATAGTTTGCCCATTTTCATAAATAGGTTCATTATGCTATTTTCTCAAACTGTTTGATATTCTTCTTATTTGAACAAGCCCAATCATGAGAGATGTGGATGACCACAATCTTTGTTACTGTTTTTTTTTTGTTTCCTACTTTAATTTACACATTAATTCTACGTGTACTATTTGTTCCAAGTCTATCAAACCCTAGGAGAAAGAAAACAAAAAATTAGAAGGTGTTTGTGATCATGGAATTGGTGGTGGTACCATTTTCACGTCATTGTCATCTTATTAAATATATATATATCATGGAATGCAATGTGTTGATTGTACTATCCATATTAAAAACCCTATGAGAGAGAAACCACAAAATATTTTGGGGTTTTCATTTTATTGGGTAGATGATAGGTATTCATCCGTGTGATCTTGGGAATATTTGCCTATTTTCATATAAAGGTTCATTCGATATTTTCTCAAACTGTTTGATATTCTTCTTATTTGAACAAGCCCAATCATGGGAGATGTGGCTGACCACAATCTCTGTAACTGTTGTTTTTGTTTCCTACTTTAATTTACACATTAATTCTATGTGTACTATTTGTTCCAAGTCTATCAAACCCGAGGAGAGAGAAAACAAAAAATTGTGAGGTGTTTGTGATCATGGAATCTTTATCAAGTTTTTGCGCCTATACAAGTATACAATGTTACCACATGGCCATCTTTTATTTGAACAAGCCCTTGACCACAATCTCTGTTACTGTTGTTTTTTTGTTTCCTACTTTAATTTACATATTAATTCTATGTGTACTATTTGTTCCAAGTCTATCAAACCCGAGGACAGAGAAAACAAAAAATTATGAGGTGTTTGTAATCATGGAATCTTCATTAAGTTTGTGCGCCTATACAAGTATCATTGTTACCACATGGCTATCTTTTATCTGAACAAGCCCATGACCACAATCTCTGTTACTGTTGTTTTTGTTTCCTACTTTAATTTACACATTAATTATATGTGTACTATTTATTCCAAGTCTATCAAACCGTAGAAGAAAGGAAACAAAAAATTAGGAGGTATTTGTAATCAGAATTGGTGGTGGTACCATTTTCTCTTCATTGCCCTTTCTTGAATATATATATTATGGAATGCAATTTGTTCTTTGGTAATTTCAAATCAAAATCCCTATGAGAGAGAAACCACAAATTATTTGGTGGTTTTTTTGTTTTTTGGGTAGGTGATGGGTATTCATTCATGTGATCCTGAGAATAGTTTGCCCATTTTCATAAATAGGTTCATTCGCTATTTTCTCAAACTGTTTGATATTCTTCTTATTTGAACAAGCCCAATCATGAGAGATGTGGATGACCACAATCTTTGTTACTGTTTTTTTTTTTGTTTCCTACTTTAATTTATACATTAATTCTACATGTACTATTTGTTCCAAGTCTATCAAACCCTAGGAGAAAGAAAACAAAAAATTAGAAGGTGTTTGTGATCATGGAATTGGTGGTGGTACCATTTTCACGTCATTGTCATTTTATTAAATATATATATTTCATGGAATGCAATGTGTTGATTGTACTATCCATATTAAAAACCCTATGAGAGAGAAACCACAAAATATTTTGGGGTTTTCATTTTATTGGGTAGATGATAGGTATTCATCCGTGTGATCTTGGGAATAGTTTGCCTATTTTCATATAAAGGTTCATTCGATATTTTCTCAAACTGTTTGATATTCTTCTTATTTGAACAAGCCCAATCATGGGAGATGTGGCTGACCACAATCTCTGTAACTGTTGTTTTTGTTTCCTACTTTAATTTACACATTAATTCTATGTGTACTATTTGTTCAAATCTATCAAACCCGAGGAAGACATAAAATTATGAGGTGTTTGTGATCATGGAATCTTTATCAAGTTTTCCTTATACAAGTATACAATGTTACCACATGGCCATCTTTTATTTGAACAAGCCCATGACCACAATCTCTGTTACTGTTGTTTTTTTGTTTCCTACTTTAATTTACATATTAATTCTATGTGTACTATTTGTTCCAAGTCTATCAAACCCGAGGAGAGAGAAAACAAAAAATTATGAGGTGTTTGTAATCATGGAATCTTCATTAAGTTTGTGCGCCTATACAAGTATCATTGTTACCACATGGCTATCTTTTATCTGAACAAGCCCATGACCACAATCTCATTCTTGTTGTTTTGTTTCCTACTTTAATTTACACATTAATTATATGTGTACTATTTATTCCAAGTCTATCAAACCGTAGAGAAAGCAAAAAATTAGGAGGTATTTGTAATCGGGGTGGTGGTGGTACCATTTTCTCTTCATTGCCCTTTTCTTGAATATATATTATATGGAATGCAATTTGTTGCTGGTAATTTCAAATCAAAATCCCTATGAGAGAGAAACCACAAATTATTTGGTGGTTTTTTTGTTTTTTGGGTAGGTGATGGGTATTCATTCATGTGATCCTGAGAATAGTTTGCCCATTTTCATAAATAGGTTCATTCGCTATTTTCTCAAACTGTTTGATATTCTTCTTATTTGAACAAGCCCAATCATGAGAGATGTGGATGACCACAATCTTTGTTACTGTTTTTTTTTTGTTTCCTACTTTAATTTACACATTAATTCTACGTGTACTATTTGTTCCAAGTCTATCAAACCCTAGGAGAAAGAAAACAAAAAATTAGAAGGTGTTTGTGATCATGGAATTGGTGGTGGTACCATTTTCACGTCATTGTCATTTTATTAAATATATATATATCATGGAATGCAATGTGTTGATTGTACTATCCATATTAAAAACCCTATGAGAGAGAAACCACAAAATATTTTGGGGTTTTCATTTTATTGGGTAGATGATAGGTATTCATCCGTGTGATCTTGGGAATAGTTTGCCTATTTTCATATAAAGGTTCATTCGATATTTTCTCAAACTGTTTGATATTCTTCTTATTTGAACAAGCCCAATCATGGGAGATGTGGCTGACCACAATCTCTGTAACTGTTGTTTTTGTTTCCTACTTTAATTTACACATTAATTCTATGTGTACTATTTGTTCCAAGTCTATCAAACCCGAGGAGACATAAAATTATGAGGTGTTTGTGATCATGGAATCTTTATCAAGTTTTTGCGCCTATACAAGTATACAATGTTACCACATGGCCATCTTTTATTTGAACAAGCCCATGACCACAATCTCTACATTCTTGTTTTTTTGTTTCCTACTTTAATTTACATATTAATTCTATGTGTACTATTTGTTCCAAGTCTATCAAACCCGAGGACAGAGAAAACAAAAAATTATGAGGTGTTTGTAATCATGGAATCTTCATTAAGTTTGTGCGCCTATACAAGTATCATTGTTACCACATGGCTATCTTTTATCTGAACAAGCCCATGACCACAATCTCTGTTACTGTTGTTTTTGTTTCCTACTTTAATTTACACATTAATTATATGTGTACTATTTATTCCAAGTCTATCAAACCATAGAAGAAAGGAAACAAAAAATTAGGAGGTATTTGTAATCAGAATTGGTGGTGGTACCATTTTCTCTTCATTGCCCTTTTACTGAATATATATATTATGGAATGCAATTTGTTGCTGGTAATTTCAAATCAAAATCCCTATGAGAGAGAAACCACAAATTATTTGGTGGTTTTTTTGTTTTTTGGGTAGGTGATGGGTATTCTTTCATGTGATCCTGAGAATAGTTTGCCCATTTTCATAAATAGGTTCATTCGCTATTTTCTCAAACTGTTTGATATTCTTCTTATTTGAACAAGCCCAATCATGAGAGATGTGGATGACCACAATCTTTGTTACTGTTTTTTTTTTGTTTCCTACTTTAATTTACACATTAATTCTACGTGTACTATTTGTTCCAAGTCTATCAAACCCTAGAGGAAAAAGAAAAAAATTAGAAGGTGTTTGTGATCATGGAATTGGTGGTGGTACCATTTTCCGCGTCATTGTCATTTTATTAAATATATATATATCATGGAATGCAATGTGTTGATTGTACTATCCATATTAAAAACCCTATGAGAGAGAAACCACAAAATATTTTGGGGTTTTCATTTTATTGGGTAGATGATAGGTATTCATCCGTGTGATCTTGGGAATAGTTTGCCTATTTTCATATAAAGGTTCATTCGATATTTTCTCAAACTGTTTGATATTCTTCTTATTTGAACAAGCCCAATCATGGGAGATGTGGCTGACCACAATCTCATGCTGTTGTTTTTGTTTCCTAAATTAATTTACACATTAATTCTATGTGTACTATTTGTTCCAAGTCTATCAAACCCGAGGAGAGAGAAGACATAAAATTATGAGGTGTTTGTGATCATGGAATCTTTATCAAGTTTTTGCGCCTATACAAGTATACAATGTTACCACATGGCCATCTTTTATTTGAACAAGCCCATGACCACAATCTCTGTTACTGTTGTTTTTTTGTTTCCTACTTTAATTTACATATTAATTCTATGTGTACTATTTGTTCCAAGTCTATCAAACCCGAGGACAGAGAAAACAAAAAATTATGAGGTGTTTGTAATCATGGAATCTTCATTAAGTTTGTGCGCCTATACAAGTATCATTGTTACCACATGGCTATCTTTTATCTGAACAAGCCCATGACCACAATCTCTGTTACTGTTGTTTTTGTTTCCTACTTTAATTTACACATTAATTATATGTGTACTATTTATTCCAAGTCTATCAAACCGTAGAAGAAAGGAAACAAAAAATTAGGAGGTATTTGTAATCAGAATTGGTGGTGGTACCATTTTCTCTTCATTGCCCTTTTACTGAATATATATATTATGGAATGCAATTTGTTCTTTGGTAATTTCAAATCAAAATCCCTATGAGAGAGAAACCACAAATTATTTGGTGGTTTTTTTGTTTTTTGGGTAGGTGATGGGTATTCATTCATGTGATCCTGAGAATAGTTTGCCCATTTTCATAAATAGGTTCATTCGCTATTTTCTCAAACTGTTTGATATTCTTCTTATTTGAACAAGCCCTATCATGAGAGATGTGGATGACCACAATCTTTGTTACTGTTTTTTTTTTGTTTCCTACTTTAATTTACACATTAATTACGTTATATTTGTTCCAAGTCTATCAAACCCTAGGAGAGAAAACAAAAATTAGAAGGTGTTTGTGATCATGGAATTGGTGGTGGTACCATTTTCACGTCATTGTCATTTTATTAAATATATATATATCATGGAATGCAATGTGTTGATTGTACTATCCATATTAAAAACCCTATGAGAGAGAAACCACAAAATATTTTGGGGTTTTCATTTTATTGGGTAGATGATAGGTATTCATCCGTGTGATCTTGGGAATAGTTTTCCTATTTTCATATAAAGGTTCATTCGATATTTTCTCAAACTGTTTGATATTCTTCTTATTTGAACAAGCCCAATCATGGGAGATGTGGCTGACCACAATCTCTGTAACTGTTGTTTTTGTTTCCTACTTTAATTTACACATTAATTCTATGTGTACTATTTGTTCCAAGTCTATCAAACCCGAGGAGAGAGAAGACATAAAATTATGAGGTGTTTGTGATCATGGAATCTTTATAAAGTTTTTGCGCCTATACAACTGTCAATGTTACCACATGGTATCTTTTATTTAAACAAGCCCATGACCACAATCTCTGTTACTATTGTTTTTGCTTTCGAATTTAATTTACACATTAATTCTATGTGTACTATTTGTTCCAAGTCTATCAAACCCTAGGAGAAAGAAAACAAAATATTAGGAGGTGTTTGTGATCATAGAATTAGCGATGGTAATTTCATTGTCCTTTTACAGAATATATATATCATGGAATGCAATGTTTAGATGGTAATTTCAATTCAAAATCCCAATTAGAGAGAAACCACAAATTATTTGGGGGTTTTATGTTTTTTGGGTAGGTGATGGGTATTCATCCATGTGATCCTGGTAATAGTTTGCTTATTTTCATAAAAAGGTTCATTCGCTATTTTATCAAACTGTTTGATATTCTTCTTATTTGAACAAGCCCAATCATTAGAGATGTGGCTAACCACAATCTCTGTAATTGTTTTTTTTTTGTTTCCTTCTTTAATTTACTAATTAATTGTATATGTACTATTTGTTCCAAGTCTATCAAACCCGAGGAGAGAGAAAACAAAAAATTATGAGATGTTTGTGATCGTGGAATCTTCATCAAGTTTTTGCGCCTATACAAGTATACAATGTTACCACATGGCCATCTCTTATTTGAAAAAGCCCAGTCATGGGAGATATGGCTGACCACAATCTCTGTTACTGTTGTTTTTGTTTCCTACTTTAATTTACACATTAATTCTACGTGTACTATTTGTTCCAAGTCTATCAACCCTTGAAGAAAGAAAACAAAAAATTAGAAGGTGTTTGTGATCATAGAATTGGTGGTGGTACCATTTTCACTTCATTGTCCTTTTACTGACATATATATATATCATGGAATGCAATGTGGTGATGTAATTTCAAATCAAAATCCCTATGAGAGAGAAACCACAAATTATTTGGGGGGTTTTTATGTTTTTTTGGTGGTTGATGGGTATTCATCCATGTGATCCTGGGAATAGTTTGCCCATTTTCATAAAAAGGTTCATTCGCTATTTTCTCCAACTCTTTGATATTCTTCTTATTTGAACAAGCCCAATCATGAGAGATGAAGCTGACCACAATCTCTGTTACTTTTTTTTTTCTTTCTTTAATTTACTCATTAATTGTATATGTACTATTTGTTCCAAGTCTATCAATCCCGAGGAGAGAGAAAACAAAAAATTATGAGGTGTTTGTGATCATGGAATCTTCATCAAGTTTTTGCGCCTATACAAGTATACAATGTTACCACATGGCCATCTCTTATTTGAAAAAGCCCAATCATGGGAGATGTGGCTGACCACAATCTCTGTTACTGTTGTTTTTGTTTCCTACTTTAATTTACACATTAATTCTACGTGTAATATTTGTTCTAAGTCTATCAAACTCTAGGAAAAAAATTAGAAGGTATTTGTGATCATGGAATTGGTGGTGATACCATTTTCACTTCATTGTCCTTTTACTGAATATATATATATATGTGTGTGTGTATATATATATATATATATATATATATATATATATATATATATATATCATGGAATGCAATGTCTGTGGTACTATCCATATCAAAAACCCTATGAGAGAGAAACCACTTAGGGTTTTATTTTTTGGTAGGTGATAGGTATTTATCCATGTGATCTTCGGAATAGTTTGCCTATTTTCATATAAAGGTTCATTCGATATTTTTCTCAAACTGTTTGATATTCTTCTTATTTGAACAAGCCCAATCATGGAAGATGTGGCTGACCACAATCTCTGTTAATGTTGTTTTTTTTTCCTACTTTAATTTATACATTAATTCTATGTGTACTATTTGTTGCAAGTCTATCAAACCCGAGGAGAGAGAAAACAAGAAATTATAAGGTGTTTGTGATCATGGGATCTTTATCAAGTTTTTGCGCCTATACAAGAATACAATGTTACCACATGGCCGTCTTTTATTTGAACAACCCCATGACCACAATCTCTGTTACTGTTGTTTTTGTTTCCTACTTTAATTTACACATTAATTCTATGTGTACTATTTGTTCCAAGTCTATCAAACCCTAGGAGAAAGAAAACCAAAAATTAGGGGGTGTTTGTGATCATAGAATTGGTGGTGGTACCATTTTCACTTCATTTTCCTTTTACTGAATATATATGTCATGGAATGCAATGTGTTGATGGTAATTTCAAATCATAATCCCTATGAGAGAGAAACCACAAATTATTTGGGGTTTTTATGTTTTTTGGGTAGGTGATGGGTATTCATCCATGTGATCCTGAGAATAGTTTTCCCATTTTCATAAAAAGGTTCATTCGCTATTTTCTCAAAGTGTTTGATATTCTTCTTATTTGAACAAGCCTAATCATAAGAGATGTGGCTCACCACAATCTTTGTTACTGTTTATTTTGTTTCCTACTTTAATTTACACATTAATTCTACGTGTACTATTTGTTCCAAGTCTATCAAACCTTAGGAGAAAGAAAACAAACAGTAAGAAGGTGTTCGTGATCATGTAATTGGTGGTGGTACCATTTTCACTTCATTGTCCTTTTACTCAATATTTATATCATGGAATGCAATGTGTTGATTGTACTATCCATATCAAAAACCCTATGAGAGAGAAACCATAAATTATTTGGGGGTTTTTATTTTATTGGGTAGGTGATAGGTATTCATCTGTGTGATCTTGGGAATAGTTTTCCTATTTTCATATAAAGGTTCATTCGATATTTTCTCAAACTGTTTGTTATTCTTTTTATTTGAACAAGCCCAATCATGGGAGATGTGGCTGATCACAATCTCTGTAACTGTTGTTTTTGTTTCCTACTTTAATTTACACACTAATTCTATGTGTACTATTTGTTCCAAGTCTATCAAACCCGAGGAGAGAGAAAACAAAAAATTGTGAGGTGTTTGTGATCATGGAATTTTTATCAAGTTTTTGCGCCTATACAAGTATACAATGTTACCACATGGCCATCTTTTATTTGAACAAGCCCTTGACCACAATCTCTGTTACTGTTGTTTTTTTTGTTTCCTTTCTTAATTTACATATTAATTCTATGTGTACTATTTGTTCCAAGTCTATCAAACGCTAGGAGAAAGAAAACAAAAAATTAGGAGGTGTTTGTGATCATAGAATTGGTGGTGGTACCATTTTTACTTCATTTTTCTTTTACTGAATATATATATTATTGAAGGCAATGTGTTGATGGTACTATCTATATCAAAACCCTATGAGAAAGAAACCACAAATTATATGGGGGTTTTTATTTTTTTTTTGTAGGTGATGGCTATTCATCCATGTGATCCTGGGAATAGTTTGCCCATTTTCATATAAAGGTTCATTCGCTATTTTCTCAAACTGTTTGATATTCTTCTTATTTTAACAAGCCCAATCATGGGAGATGTGGCTGACCACAATCTCTGTTACTGTTGTTTTTGTTTCCTAAATTAATTTACACATTAATTCTATGTGTACTATTTGTTCCAAGTCTATCAAACCCGAGGAGAGAGAAAATAAAAAAATTATGAGGTGTTTGTGATTATGGAATATTCATTAAGTTTTTGTGCGTATACAAGTATACAATGTTACCACATGGTCATCTTTTATATGTACAAGCCCAATCATAGGAGATGTGGCTGACCACAATCTCTGTTACTGTTGTTTTAGTTTCCTACTTTAATTTACACATTAATTCTGTGTGTACTATTTGTTCCAAGTCTATCAAACCTTAGGAGAAAGAAAACAAAAAATTAAGAGGTGTTTGTGATCATGGAATTGATGGTGGTACCATTTTCACTTCATTGTCCTTTTGTTGAATATATATATATATATATATATATATATATATATATATATATATATATATATATATAGGCTCCGGTTCCATTGAGAAGGTTTTTATTTTGAGAAGATTGAGAAATCTTCGTTTGAGCAAATTGATTCATGTTTTTTATTTGATTCACAAGTAAACATCATTTTATGGTGAATCGAATCTATAAATCACAAATTTGATTAACAAATCATTGCTTAAATCGAGTTATGATGATGATTCATTAAATTTGTACAGATGATTCAGTATTCTACATATATCACAAAATCGAGAGATTTTTAACATTGATTCAAATTTTTTTTTTAACATTTTGAATTTTAGTCACATTAAAATTAGTTTTACGCTTGAAAAATATGAATCAAAGTTAAAAATCTATCGTTTTTGAAAACCTTTTCAATCTTCTCAAAATAAAAACCTTCTCAATCGATCCGGATTCTATATATATATATATATATATATATATATATATATATATATATATATATATATATATATATATATCATGGAATGCAATGTGTTGATGCTATTATCGATATCAAAAACCTTATGAGAGAGAAACCACAAATTATTTAGGGGTTTTTATTTTTCTTTGGTAGGTGATGGGTATTCATTCATGTGATCCTGGGAATAGTTTGCCCATTTTCATATAAAGATTCATTCGTTATTTTCTATTTGATATTCTTCATATTTGAACAAGCCCAATCATGGGAGATGTGGCTGACCACAATCTCTGTTACTGTTGTTTTTGTTTTCTACTTTAATTTATACATTAATTCTATGTGTACTATTTGTTTCAAGTCTACCAAACTCTAGGAGAGAGAAAACAAATAAATTAGGAGGTGTTTGTGATCTTGGAATTTTCATCAAGTTTTTGCGCCAATACAAGTATACAATATTTTCACTTGGCCATCTTTTATTTGAACAAGCCCAATCATGAGAGATGTGGTTGTCCACAATCTCTGTTACTGTTGTTTTTGTTTCTTACTTAAATTTACACATTAATTTATGTGTGTTATTTGTTCCAACTTTCAAGTCTATCAAAGGATAGGAGAGAGAATACGAAAAATTAGGATGTGTTTGTAATCATGGAATTGGTGGTGGTACCTTTTTCACTTCATTGTCTTTTTATTGAATATATATATCATGTAATGTAATGTGTTAATGGTATTGTTGATATCAAAAACCCTGTTAGAGAAAAACCACAAATTATTTGGGTTTTCTTTTTTCTTCTTTTTTTCTTTTTTTTTGGGTAGGTGATGGGTATTATTCATGTGTTTCTGGGAATAGTTTGCCCATTTTTATATAAAGGTTCATTCGCTATTTTTTTAAACTGTTTTATATTCTTCCCATTTGAGGTATATAAAACCAATTTAAATCAAATAACTGAACCAAGTACTTGAATAAATATGTTAAAAAAAAAACTTAAAACATTAAATCAAATAATTGAACCAAGATTATGAGCAGAGCGCGTTCGCTCACTACCACCAATTTAATTTGAACTCATCTGAATTGTAGTCATCGCCTTCGTCATTTTTAAAACTTCTCATAGGCAGTTCATAAAGAGATTGAGAACTTCTCCAAGAATTTGTTAGGGTTTCCCATTTTCCATCACGGGATTTTTTATTTCAATATCTTTTAGATCAGATAACAAGTGTTATGTATAACGGAGCTTGAGGGACCAAACGGGTAACCGTTTGCCAAAACAGGGACCAAGGGACCACGTTTGCAACAAAGTCAAAACGAGAGACCAAATGTGAAAATAAGGTATTGTTCAGGGATGATTCGTGTAATTAATTTACCCAAGAATATAAGAAATTAAAGAAAAAGGTTAAAGTGACTCACCATGTCAAAGGTAGCATGGAATACTATGTCTCAAACTTCGTAAAAAATACACAAAAGTGTGTAAATTTTAATTAGCAACTTTATTAAAAAACGGTCCCATACGGATAGAGTAATATGAAAGCTGACAAGAAACTAGTATCCACCGTGGAGACCCTCAATGGACCCCATTTCCAACTAATCCTAACCGTTTATTCATAACACCTTCGAACTCATCGGTGTCATATAAAGACTTGTAAGTTAGCGGCAACAACACGTTTCACAAGACCTACATTAAACAAACAACTAGAAAACAATATTCTTATTAGAGAAAACCAAAGCTATCTATCTTAAAAAGTCCTTGTTCTCAAATCTATGTGTTTTTTTTTTATAAAGTTTTCTAGTAACAAGTTATAGCTAGTGAAGTTGACTTAGCATAATATATTGAGTTTGGAAATGGAAGAAGATAAGAAAAGTGTTGCTGTTGGTGTTGTGAATGGTTTTTCTCCTGTGTCTTCTACTCCTGTTTTCTGGAAATCTCGTAAAAGATCAGGTATTTATCAGTCTATGTTTTTGTAATAACATGTTTTATGTGTGATCATATGAATCTTGGTTGTTTTG
Source organism: Chrysanthemum makinoi (assembly GCA_910596185.1). NCBI lineage: Eukaryota > Viridiplantae > Streptophyta > Magnoliopsida > Asterales > Asteraceae > Chrysanthemum > Chrysanthemum makinoi. The sequence goes on from OU343220.1 coordinate 296,663,767, forward strand.
GACTTTTGGTTATCGTGAATATATAGTAGATCCATGTATGTATGTATGTATATAATCATGGTTTTGTGAATGGATTTGGAGTTTGATAGAACATAGGAGTTGATTAGAGTAGTTAAGATTAAGGTCAATCTTCAATAACAAAAGTCTAGAGATTTTTTTTTATAAAATAATGCTACCTCGTGCTCTTTTGGCTCTTCCAAGAAATGCCTTAATAAAGTTAGAAAGTTTATTTAGACTATTTGTAAATGAAATTGCAATTATTACAAATCTTTTTGGATAATTTAATGTATGTTTTTGGCCAAGGCCAATACATTTTCAGTTTGATTATTTTGAATCAAATGAACCGATAGTTTCGGTGATAAGAAGAATGGTTGTAGCGTTTTTCGTTGGGAGTATTCTGTGGACTAAGCAAGGCTTGAAATGAATAGAATGTGTAGTGACTTATATCCTGCGATTCACTTTCGAAAATTTGTCCCAGATAATATATTGGCGTATTATACTATATTGTGAGCTAAGATGTTTCAAAGTTCAAAGAAAATTAAGAGACTAAAGATTTTTGTATGTTTATAAATCCTATGGTTATAAGAAATTAGAGTGGGTCACACCGTTACCTTTTTAAGTGTGTACACATTAATTATCTTGCTTTGCACTACAAGTTTTTCGTTAGGTTAGAAGAAGCATAGCTAGGTCCATAACTTCTTTTTCTGGTAATACATCTCATTGCGTGTTGCTTGAGATCTGGACTTATCTGTCTAGTAACGACCAAGAAAATCTTCCGAGTGAAGCGAGAAGGGTGTGAAATTTATAAATTTATGATTTTATACCAAGACTTTAAGCCATTTCAACAGTAATAATGTTTAAGGAATAATTAGGGGTCCTTGTATTGTTATAGTGCATGTTAACTCTTTATTGATTTAGCAGCTTTATGATTGCAGCTAGCATGAAGAATTTGGACAAGGACATTACAGATAACACTGCTGATAAAATGGCCGAGAACAAAGAGAATTCAACTGATGACAAAATGGAAGAAACAACTCCACCGCCAACTGTTCTTTCGGAGAAACGTAAGGCTCTCTTTGAACCTCTTGAACCAATAATGGATTTGAATGGTAGAGCAGCTTCTTCAGCTGAATCTTTACTTCCTCCACCCGACTTTGACTCTGCCAGTTACCCTCGTGGATGGCTCATTGGGAAGAAACGGAAGCTTGTGAATGTGGATGTTGTTGAAAGCATGCGCAGGATTGCTGTTCAAGAAATGAACAGAAAGGTACGCTTCCAGCCCGTCTAGTTATTAATGGGGTTTAACAGATTAAATAAAGATAATAGCTTTAAAGGAAATGCTTTAAACAAGTCCAAAGTCACTTAATGTGTATTTTTTGTCTTGCTTTTATAAAAAGTAATTTGGATAAAAGGGGTTTGCAGTGAGCTCAATGTGACCTCTACTAGAAATTAAATTTTTTGACATGTTATCTACCCGTCTCACCCACGACCCGCCCAATTTGCCACCTATACCTCGAAGTAGGGTAGATTACTAAACTGGTCGAACTGTGCGCATGAACTAATATTACAGGACAGAGAGATTGATGGCCTAAACGAGCAGTTAGAAGAGGACTCACGTGTGCTTGAACATCTGCAAGTGCAGCTACTGGATGAACGAAGCAAGCGTGCAGATGTTGAGCGACAGAATGCATTGTTGAAGAACCAGGTTGACATGCTAATGAACATGCTTCAGGAACCTGAGAACATGGACGACGAGGAAGACCCACAAGATCCTTCAAACTAAATCCATTTTATTTATTTATTTTGATCATCTTGTTCTCGGCATGTAGAACGTTAGAAAGTTATAGATTATCTACGCTGTTTTTGCTGGTGTGGCCAGATACTGTGCATATTTGTGGCATTAATGTTTGTTTGAATTAGAAAATAGACATAAACATGCCACCTTCAAATGTAACAAATTTACGTGTATACTTTGTTTTTTGCATCATGATTTTTATCGGGATTGTTTGCGTTATCACATCCATCCTTGAGTATATCATCAAAGGCCCCAGAAAGTTACATTTCATGAATGGGTCAAGTTTATAAAGTACTGTATTGAACTCTTGAAAACTATAAACCAAAGTGGGAAATTTCGACCCATTCAAGTTGATTCACAATAATTGGATAAAGCTTAAGAATTATACCAAAAACGAACCTTGGCATATGAATAAAGTGTCGCAGTTAAGATTTTACTCGTTACGCAACACATTTTGCTACCTCTACTTCAAACTCAGGAAAAAGCAACATATATATACATGGTTATAAGATTACAAACAAGCTGCATCTGCATATACTCACCATTCTGATAAATATATCATTTTGAATCACCAATACTTTACAGACGCCATAGAAGGACGTCACAAGTTGTATACCGTACTAGTCCCATTTTCACAAAGCTGCAAGAAGAATATGATATATAAAGCTATCTACTTCGATTGCTACAATCATCTTAGGGGTTAAAGAAGAACTGAGGTAGAGATGCTATCTGAGGAAGATTCAGCAGCAATTCCCCAGCAGAGTCGTTCCTGGGCATGCCAGGTATCTTCTTATCGTCATCCTCGAGTATGGGAGAATCTTCTGGAGCATTGTTCCCAGTAACAGATTCAACAAAATGGTTTGTTTCAAAAATACTCTTTTCTGCTATTAGTTTTCCATTGCCACCATCAGTTGCCTTTTCGCCCTTTGAATCATGAAGTGTTGCAGGGTCCTTTTGTAAAAGACAGCAAAGAGAATCCACTCTTGACATAATGGATTTCTCATCAGAAGTGGACGATCCATACTGAGCATCGTTGAATAAGCATCGGCTGATGTCTTCAAGAATTTTTAGGCTATCTTGTTCGTCATGGGAAAGAGGATGGTCGTCACCAGATGTCCTGTTTTTTTTCAATGTGATTTACCAAATCACTCATTGACATAGACGGCTGTAGACCCGGCACTTGCATCTGATCCCAAGAGCCTAGTCCCTTCAACTCTTTCATCTCGGCAGTTCTCATTTCTTCACTTGCTAATGTGTCCATCGCTGGATAAACAGTTAATATGTTATTGCCCATAGAAACATATATGAACAATTTACAAAAGAACAATAACCTAACAAAGGACGTTTCGACCCTTTTACGGTTTACGTGTGTCCTTTTTATCTCTAACAGCTCAATGGACGACATCAGGTAAATAATTAACTACTTATAAAGGAATCAGGACACACGAGAATACGAGATTAATGGTCCAAAGGTGTCTGTTTTTAAAGTATACAAGAACTTTGAGTCAAAGGGGAAACAGGTCCAACGGGATTGAGGAACAAAGAGGTGTTTCAGGTGATCCCAATCCAATCATAAGGTTCAGCAGACTAAAAAATTAACCGAAGTTAAAAAAATTTAACAAAATGTCACGATACTGCAGGTACATTGTCTAAGAAATCTAAATCAGCATTACATACATGGGTTACGTGCTTCGACTTTTAAAACATGAACCGGTAAGGATTACCTTAAATTAGAAATTTTGAAGGTTTGATTAACTTTTCTTGGGCAAAAATAAGTTGTAGGTTACCCAGAAATTATACCAAAGTTAATTACCTTTTATAAGCCCAAAAAATACATAAATAATTTACGGACATGTGTCGTGAGTGACACAAAAATATTAGACGCAATGTGATAGTAACCATGTTTACCTGAGCTTGGTGAAGGTGTTTCCCGAAGGAATTCTGAAGGTCTACCAGCAGGATCATAAAACTCCCTTCTAGATGATGAGGATTGGCCTCCTGATGATGAGGTACCACGCAAGTCACGGGTCGAAAGCCCTTCGTTACTTAAATTATGTTCAATGGATTCATTTGGTTCATCAAACACTGATTTTCTTGCTTCAAAGTATGGAGACTCCAATTCAACCTCTGCTTGTTGACTTAGAAAATTAAGACGAGGGTCACACTGAATGAGATTTTCATAGTGCTTGCCTAATAAGCCTTGTGGACATTGCAGACAATGACGCCTGCATGAAAAGAATAATACAGTATGATCAGATAAATATGCATAAAAACAAAAAGTTGTATTCGTATGGACCTTATATGCAAAAAGGAAAAGTATACATCTGAAACATAGATATCTAAATCAAACAAGCCAAAGTGTAATAGATGGAAAACATATAAACTACTGTAACATTCACTTCGATTTCAGTCAGATACAGTTGGTATGCTTAGAACTAACTACAAAGAAGAAAAGGCTACATCTGCTGGCTCTGCTATAGCTACTACTACCAAGGTACATATAAGATCGTGAGTTAAAGTAACCCCACAGTACTTTCTCTAATACCCCGTAGATAATAAGAACCGTACTAGCAACATCTATTTGAGTTTAGTATAATTCATTTTGACACTACAATTTTATTTTTCTTTCAAGAAACACTTATTTGCAACAATTGCTTGTATGTTGAGCATAAAATTTATACATAGCTCAAGAAATTTCAGCTTCAGCTTTGCAAATTAGTTTTATAATTTAATAGATCTTATGATGTGGAACATGGCTATATTCTAGTTCAAACGCTTACTATAGTATCTCACGTAATTCAGTAATTGAAGATTTCAATCACAGCAGATGAATATTAAAACAAATTCTGACAGCAAATACAACACATTTAAGTTTATTTCATACTCCATTGAATAATTTATCAATCCTTAAAATGTTATGGCAATGGTTATTTTTTTATTTTATTTTATTTTTGTTCAAGGAGAATTCTCATTGTACTTCAAGAATCTTTAATTAGGTACCAACTACCAAGCTGTATAACTGTTTTCTACAAGGAAAGGCTAAAAGCTATACTAGACACCTATGTTACACAGAGTGTTGAACCACACTGACGCTTACAAAATCGGTTATATTCAAGTGGCCCAAATGCTCTTGATTTCGGTTTTATATAAGTTCTATAAGCAGAAGACTGTTCAAACTCTCCAGCTTATCAATATATCTTCCGTTTGAACCATGAATTTATGATACACAATAGAACATCCCTTGTGATGCGATCAACTTATGCTTAAGAAACGTCACATTTATTTGTTATATGATATACATTTTCTAACATTAGTAACCAACTATCATGAGTTTACATTCGAGACGCATGCCGACTCACATACGAAAAACACTATTATACAAATGATATAATATGTAGACACACCATAATTATTGAACCCCAAGGAACAGACAGACATTATACCTGTGTAAGCTAGCTTGTCCACCTGTAAAGTCGGATGTTGCCTGCCATAGCGTGTGTTTTCTAGGCTGGGGATTTGTTTCTCTAAAGAAGAGAGGCTGCCTAGTTAGCTGCAATAGAAAAGGCAACCCATCAACATCCCGAAAACAATTTGTATAACTAATACAAAGATAACGACACAATCAATACACTAATACAATTAAGATTACCACTATATCTAGAGTTCCCGGGCCATCATCCGGATAAGTCGCCTTGAGAGCCATAATGTCCGACCACTGAATTTCAATCTTATTCTTGAGACCACCATCAAGAACTTCCCATACAAGCTTATGTTTCGCAAAGTAACACTTCGCCACCAGGTCCCCTTCATGTTTAGACGTATACTACAAAAAATCATACATGTCGGTCAATCATAAACATATGTATTCAAGCAACTTATAAAGAATTCGACCAACAAAATGTATGTAAAGAGAGTTTGAGAATGCGTTTTCAAAACAGATCATGCGTTTTCAAAACTACGTTATGAAATTTTATCTCTAAGAAACGCATATAATCATTTTTTATCCAAAGGGTATGCCAAACACAGTTTTCTCATTATTTTGCGAACACATTAATTGAGGGTGTTTGTTTAAGCGTATATTTGGGCTTATCAACTTATTTGACTGGGCTTATATTCATAAGCAATTTTTTAGACTTAGTTTCCAGTTTATGAGCTTATTTTTCATCTGTAAGTCATTATAAGTTCATAAGCCAGAAAATATGGGCTTATGACATATACGGTGTGTTTGTTTCGGCTTATATAGCCGGCTTATGGCTTATCTGGTTTTGGGCTTATGTTTCATAAGCTCACTTTTTGTGGCTTATTTTGAATCTTTTCGGCTTATATAAGTTTCTTATGTAATAATAAGCTTATATAAGCCGAGAAGTTTCAAAATAAGCCACAAAGAGTGAGTTTAAGAAACACAAGCCCAAAATCAAATACGGAGTAAGTCATAAGCCGGCTATATAAGCCGAAACAAACACCCCCTAAGCCCATGTATAAGCTTTAACAAACACCCCCATAGATAATCTCTTCCAATATGCATTCGCAAACACCTTGTAATCACGAAAGAAAAAGGGTGAAAAGGTTACTACCTCCCAGGTACCTATCCTCAAAACCGTAGCAGGAAAGTTAGACGCCTTCAACTTATCAGTCGCAGCTGAAGACGCAGAAGCAGCAGAAGCAACGCTTTTCTGCTCCTTCGTCAGCAGTCCTCCACTATTGGAAGAAGAGTTAAGCCTCATTTGAATCAAATCCAAAAGAGAAGGCGACTTCCTTAGACGTAACCCCAACGGACTAGGCTCGTCTAACGGATTCACTAGCATTTGCCCCATTACATTAAAACCACCCGTCCCAAACTCATTCTGCTCAAACAACCAAAACAAACAACAACCTTTTTTATTAACCTTAAAAACAAAACAAAAAACATTAACCTCGGATCTTACAAAACATTAACTAGGATAAATAATTACTACTACAGCTTTACATAAAATGAAATAAACTAATCAGGGGACCTTAGATCGTTTGTTGGGATGATGATGATGATGATCGTGTTCATCATCATCTGTGATCTCTCTTTTCACCGGAGACATCTGTCAGCTTCGCCGGTGATTGGATTGATGACTGTGTTTGTGGTTTTGTCAAACTCAAACGTGATTTGCGATTGATAGTGAGTCGACTCGGTGGTGTGATGAGGGATGGCGTGTTTGTTAGCTCATTTTCTTACTTTTTCCCCTACTGTATTTACGGTTGTCAAGATCGGGATAGTTTTGAAGATCGGGATCCTACCCAGGATCGTTTTCGTCTTTGCAAGATCGTGATCGTAAAATCGGATTGGGATCTTAAGATCCTACTCTAATGTTATTTCTTAATAATTTATGTAATTGTATACAAATCTACAAATTTTAATACATTATAACCATAAAATACTATGAATGTTTCGTATAAATGTTGTCATAAATTATGATTATAAAATATTTAAAAAGATTAACATGTTGTTTTTTGAATTCTACAAACAAACAACCCATAAATTTGTAGATTTTAGTTTGTAATACTAGAAAAGTAAGATCGGATCGGATTAGATCGTAAGATCAGATGTGGTCAAGATCGGGATCCTATAAGATCCTAAGCTTGCAAAGATCTTATGTAGGATCCGGATCATTTTTGCTTTGCAGTATCGTAAAATCCTAAGATCAGGATCGGAATCCTGACAACTATGGCATTTATTAACGACTTAATGAGTCGTGAGTTTTTTTTAAAGGGGATAGAAATGATGAGTAATGAAAAATCACTTCATGTTTTTTGGTTGAAATGAAATGAAAAAAGAAAAAGGAAAAATAAAGACATAATTACATTAATTTTTTTTTTAAATTGTTTATTTATCGCAAGAGTCGAATATGAATAAATACTGAGAGTTTTATTGTTCATGGCCAAGGTTGCAAAAATCGCTAGGCGGTAGCTAGCGTCGGGTACCGCCTAGCGATTAACCGGTTAGGCGGGGATTAATTGAAGATTAATCAGATTGGACTTTTTATATATATAATTATAAAATTTTGAAATTATATGCTGATTTGGCCGATCTTGTCGATTTCTTTTCCGATTTGGCTTATTTATGCATGATTTGACTGATTTCTATCTGTAACCGAGTTTGTCGATTTATCTTATTTTTGTCCAATTTGACCGATTTATGCTCCATATGGCCGATTTTTATTCAATTTATCGATATGTTGACTGATTTTTTACCAAACCGATTAATAAGATTGATTAGTAAAAATCGAAACGGTTAGTCTCCGCCTAGTGATTAATCGATCTAAGGCCGATTTTTGCAACACTATTCATTATATACATAATAGTTTAGGCGTAATTTTGTTTCCTTCCAAATCCGTCAGTATTTGGACGAAAAACTTTTGAAGAAAACTATTAAGAATATTTTTGTCATTTTCTTTCTGTTTATTTTATGTTTAACAAAAATTCGAAACACAATAAATTTTTATTTTCTTATCATTTTCTTTCTTTTTTCTTTTAAAAAATAACTCAATAACTCGATCTTCTTTGGTCAACTAATTTACGAGTTTAAGTATGCTGTTATATAAACTTAAACCGCTTAATGGACTTTTTTTAAGAGTTTGGGATGAACGTTTAGGTTTACGACCACTTCAACTAATTATATTATATAATGCAAAGTGATACATGATTGGTCGCATTGATGTTATCGAACTAAGGGCCCGTTTGGTTTATAAGCGGGGTTGGATTAGGATTTGGATTTGGTATATGATTTGGATTTGGGGTAGGTTTAGGAGAGAGAAATTGTATTTATTTAAATATATTTTATAATAAATTTTATGTAAAATATATTATTTAATATACTAATATTTTAACATTCTAATAAAACATGTGGTGCAAAAATAAGTTGAAAATGATAGTGATTAAAATAAGTGGTGAGAATGCAAGTTAAGCAAAGAAAGCACACAAAATGTCAGAGGTTTTTCTTTAATCCTACCTCTCCACCATGGTATGACTCTACGGGAATAGTTTCATTCTGTCATTTCAATGTAGTCCAACCAAACAAAGTTTTCTAAAATTGATTTCATTCTTTCATAGAAACACCCCATAACAAACGGACCCTAAGTGTTTATCTTATAGACACATGTGATATATCTAATTATCTATTATTGTTTGTAAACAAACATTTAAATAATGTAAACACTAGCTACAAATGTGTAGTATCTCGTTAGTTACATCAAATGTTTGTATAGAAATCAAACTTTGGCATACGATTTATAGTAAGCCATTTGTTTCTTTTCAAGTTTTAAGATTACAAGAGCTCCATAAGATAACTAAGTTTTTCAACCAAACAAAAATTATCATGTATATTAAGTTAGCTTATTTCATAAAATCTTCACTAATTTCATTCAAGTACAAGCTTGGAGACTAAATATGGTGATTATGGAGAAAATATAGTTTTAAGTGAGTTGAATCATGAAGATTTATCATTATCTTTAGAGCTTTGATACATGGGCCTAACTAAAGAGGTATAAAAGAATATCTAATGCATAAATGAATTGTACAGTACTGTTACTGTACAATTCATTTATGCATTAGGTCTTCTTTTAGGCCTCTTTAGTTAGGTCCATTTATCATTTTCCTTATCTTTATTATCATATTCATCACTTGATCTCTATTCGGTTATTATCATATTCATCACCAAAAAATTTAACGTTAGATACATCACTTTAGCTGAGCTGTTAGCTGTGTGTCTTTTTCATTCATGTTGGATCATATTGTGTTAATAACAAGCCCAACTATTTTTGGGCCAGAAAAATATCAACGAACATAACCCATCTAAAACCACAAATGCAAAACTTAGCTACAATGTGTTTACTTTTTACTTAACTAGTTATAATACCTGTGCACGCACGGGGTTTTTTCTATAAAATTATAATATTGATTAAGAAAAAAATTTAGCATTTCCTGAGTGTTTTTATTTGGCGGATTAAAAGAAAGAAATCTTACGTGTATATGCTTTATTATTACTAGTTGGATACCCGCGCACAGCGGCGGCGATAAATATAGTTATATAATAAATATAGTAAATGAATTGCTAACCCAACTCTCCTCGCAATTTCATACCCGCTTAGTGAATTCATTTCACAATACTCCAAATGTATATGCGTTAGCTGTATGTGTTTGTTTGGGTTTTCCGTATCTTTCTCGTGACATCATTATTCCCGCATATAAAAAGACTTTCACAATTTCTTACCCGTCAAACACTTTCCCAAAAGTAAATGATTTTGATAAATAAAGTTTGTATTGAAATAAATGTTAAAGTTATAAAAATTTGAATCGAAATAAAATAAACCTACTAAATATGTAAAAACTAAAAACTCATAAAAATATATCAAAATGGATGTTGAATTAAAGAGAACAACCTTTTAAAAAATATGGTGAAATTAGATCATAAAAAAATTAAACGAATTAAAAGATATTTAAATTTAAAAATAAAGGTGATTAATTAGTTAAAAGTGCATAATGTGTCACCCCCATTATTTGGAAATCCTTTTTAGTTTGTTTAAAGTTCTTATTTTTGTTATTTTTTAGTTGAAAAGTGCACATGTCACTCAATGATTGAAGCTCCTTATCTTAATTTTTGTGGAGCCCACAACTTAAATGCTTTATATAGTAGTATAGATTATTATTATTATTATTGTTATTATTTGGAGAAAGCGCAAGTCAATCCATATGTAGCCCCATCAGTTAATAAAAGGGTTTTGGAGATAAGTCCCACTAACGGGGTTTGGATTATGTATGATCATATAGACGTGGGGCTATAAAAGCTAGTAATGGTAAGGAGATGTTGCTTCAGTTATGCCCTTTTGTTTTTAAGGAACCTTTGTAGGGATATCTTCATCAAAATCCCATACGTACAGGAGGTGATATCAATGGTGAAGATAGCTGTGTAGAAGTAGCCGAGCTTGGTATTTTCCATTTGTCCTAGATCTCTTCACTTGCGAGCTTTATGTTTATCTTGCCTACAATAAAATCCATATTTACATATTGTTAGAGAAGGGCACGCACAACGCTCTATATACTAAGTCATTTTCACAAACCTTATACACGCGAAGAAACATTATGCACGCGAAGAGTGGAACACATATGTCAGGATCAAAATTATCCATATATGTTACCAAAAGTTAGCGGCAGCAAAGAGGACATACTCTACGTGATCAATGGGTTTTAATTGACAGATTTCCCTGTTAACTAATAGATAAACATTATACAGAATAAAGGTTTTGTGTGCTCTGAGCCCAAAATTCTGAATGCACCGCGAATTACTTTGTGGTCAATGTTAAAATACATTGCCCCGCACTTCAAATGTCCTTCTTTCAATACACCAAACCTCTAAACTTTCAAATGAAGGAAATATACGACAACTAATTTTAGGACATGTGTGAATGCCAAAAGTTATATGCCCAACATCACAACCGCAATGATAATTGTCTCTTGTCTCTGTCTCCACTTCCTCTACCCATATATGGTCTAGCACTCTAGCTCTAGCCTTTCACTTGGCATATTTTAAATGGACTATTTGAGACTCCACCCACTTTTAGCAAGTAACTAAATACTGTTGGCATTGGAGACATAGTTCACCTTGCTGTTTTTTATTCACATACAGCTACCATCAGCAGCAGTGATCAACATACAAGTGTGTGTGCATCCTTTATCCTAACTTTATGCAAGACATGTTAACAACTTACACAAAATCCTTATAACACATGATATGATCTACCTACTGTGATTAGGGGTGTCAGTAGGGTCGGGTTGACCCGACCCGAACCCGAACTCGACAAGGCTTATCGGGTCGGGTTAAATCGGGTTAAAAATCTTGTCGGGTTGTTTTAACTCGAACCCGATAACCCGACATTTTTATCGGGTCGGGTTAGGGTTAGATAATTAATGTTATCGGGTCAACCTGATAAGACCGAAAGTTCATGAAAAGGTGGAACAGCAAGCCACTTCCTATGTCATCGATAATATCTTAAATCAAAAATCAAACCCCATAAAATTAATCAGACCAATGAAGAATATAATTGAAGGAAAAATAGTCACCATTGACCAAACTTTTAGACGCAATTAGCATCTGCTGCTAAAAGTCACCCCAGTACAGAATACACAATAATTCTTCCATTGCTTAAATATACTTAATGTCATTACGGGGACTTCCATAATCTGAAATAGCTCACCATTTTCAAAACAAAGAGAACATGTTTATTACTAATCATGCAATGCTCTATTTTGCTATCATTCTTTAGCTTGGAAACTCAACATATCCTAACTACATTATATATAGGACGCTAGATATGAGTTCCACTTATCAAAAGTTACAAAACACACATTTAATAGCATAAGCAAAGAACGAAACAAAGCTTTGCTTGTTTTGCAAATCAGTGAACAATAATAAAAAAGATTTAATCCTAAAAATATCAAATTTTGTTAACAAACTATAATCAGAATGAGTTTTCCTAATGCTTGCATTGGCAAGATTCATAGAAGGACCTGTATAACTTGAACCAAAATAATCACAGCTATACCCGATAACCCGATTCACCGACCCATATAACCCGACCCGAATCTGGTAACACGATTCTTAATCAGGTCGGGTTGCGAGTCACTTTTTAAAAATTCAAAACATGACTCAACCCGACCCGATAAACCCGATAACACCCCTAACCCACTGTGATAACCATCTCATTTACACTATTCTGGAAAGTGTGGTAGCCCGATTACATTCCACACAAACAAAAAGCTACTCACATTAAAATTAGTAACAAATAACTTCTAATAACAACAATCTCAACAATAATAATATGATCAAACTCAAATTTCTGGTATAACAAAACAAAACAAAAATCAAAACAAAAATCTGGTATAACATTATTAATGCAACTGCACAAATCAAAACATCAATCTATTTGTCAAACTGTTATCAATACAGAAACTTGATTCTAACAAACTGTTCAAAGCATTTGAATCCCCACTGATGATTTTTCAAAAAAGATCCTTAAACAGGCGTGTGGTTATGAGATGTGGAAAACATAATATGATGATTGAGGTATAAAATTAGATAGTAAAATTATACCTTAGAATTTGTAAACCTAATAAGATCTGTAACAAAACAACTTATCAATAAACAACTCAATAAACAAAGCCATCATGAGATCTATGGAGAAGCTGATTGAGGTTGTGAACCGAATGTGTGTTTTTTATCAATGATTTTTGAGAAGAATAATATGTACCGAATTGAGTTACCCCATGTGTTTTTTATTTAATTTACATTTTCGGCTTCAATTATGAAAAAATATCGTAGAGGCCCATGTGTATTTTTATCTTTTTGGTACATGTGAGGTAAAAAACGTTTTTTTATTAATTATTAGGCAAATTAGGAAATAATTAGATTTTATTATTTTTCTACATCTAAAAATAAAAATCTAATTTAAAAAAGAGAAATGATTGGGGTGACTAAATGTATGCCTAATTTTGGGCCTAAAACTAGATGGCAACATCCTGTTGGTTGAAGATGAGTGACCCACGGTTTAACAAACCAATAAGTAAATGCCACACAATTTTAGCTATAAAATTAGGCATACATTTAGTCATCTCAATTATTTCTCTTAAAAAAATTATTACTAAATAAGGTATGATTTGATTTTTTGAAATGAAAAATTTCCAATAAGGGTTTTGTTTTATTATATAAAAGATAAGGAATAAATGTAGGCTCAAAATCTTACTCTCTCTACATTTTATCTTATCTTAATCTTAACTATATGTAAAGCATTTAAGACTTTTATTTTTAGAAGTCTTAAAAATTTTAAGCTTATACACTTGCTATTATTAGTAATTTTAAGCTATGACATTAAATTGGATGCATGTTACAATAATAAAATATAACTAATATAATGAATTTAATATGTTTAAATAGTTAAAATTAATAACTTTTTTAATTTGCATATATAATAACGGCATATTAATTCTTCATTCTCATAACACAAACAAATTTTTTTAGAAACTATCATCTTTCATTTCTAGAAATTGTTAAACAATATTCGGCAAAAAAATATAAAATCAGAAAATCGTTAAACACAATTCGCCTCCGAACCGCTGCTTTGCGCGGGTCCATGCTAGTTGATATCAACACATATTGCATAATTGCATTAGTGCTAAATGGTCCTTTCTAAATTCATTTTTTTGTTGTAGGTGTTATATTTTATTTTTATGTTTTTGTTTGTATGCTAAATTCATGTTGCCAATATATCAACCCATATTGTAATTGTTTGATCTTAAGTTTTCTTCATTTTATTCTTCATTTTACTCGACCATTCTTCTCACTTCATCATATTTTCTTCCTCTCTTTATAAGCTTGGATTTGAAAAAAAGTTTTTGTCATATGCTGATTCAACTCTCAAGAAAGACGTTATATAGGCATAATCTTATGTTTTAAAGAAAGAACAAAGAAAAATACATCGCTTGGTACCTTAAAAATCCAGTTTATACCTTATTTGAAAATCATATCAAACTTATCCACTCTATTTTTGAAAGAGAGCAAATCACACACAAAAAAGTACTAAAATTGAAGTGTCTTATATTTTTGTGCGATTTACCCTTCCTAAAACTGTAAAATTGTTTTTCGGGTAAAAAGGTTAATTCACCCCGGTAAAACCATAAAATTAGCCATCTTATAAAAAAAAAAATTAGAGCAATATAATAAGGGTTTGTTTGGTTTGTAACTATGAATCACAATGGGTATCGGATTTGGTATGGAGTAAAATGACAATAGATATGAAAAAGTGTATCATTACGATTGTTTATGTTTGGTTGATAAATAATGGTATGAGAAAATGTATAAATATTTGAATTTTGTAGTGGAAAAAAAATGGGCCCGCGAGAATGGATTTCATAGACACCAAATTGGTGTCTAATTAATCTATGACTATGATATACACATTTTATTACTGGACCCACAAAACAAACACCGTTAATCACTTTCATAGTTATAGTCTCATTCTCATAATGGAATACCTAACGCACCCTAAGATTAACCTTTTTGATTGCCATGAAACAAATTTTGTAGTAGGTTGTAACAACCATTGTGTAGGTATCAGTATACTTTACTAGCTTCATAGCCAGCCCGAATAGGCGGGCCAACTTCATAATATTACTTGATGAATTCTAATGAACGTAAATAAATCATGAATACGCAAAATATCTTAAACATAAAAATTGATATATGTAAAAGAACGATATGAAAAGTGTGAGAACAAATAAAGTGGATGACCCTTATTCATATACGAAATAAAAGTTCTTTGTAAACAACATTGATTGTGAAGTTTATATATTCGTCATCTTTGTCACAACAAAGAACCTTCGATGTAGACTACGACGTATAATCTCATCATATTTTAGACTATGAAGTATAATCTCATAGGTTTAACTTTTAAGGTCAGAGATGGAAGCAGAACCAAATATGATCGTGTGCACAACATTTTTAAACCGTAATATAGAAACACATTTTTATGGCCGGGTGCATTTAAGAAAAATTGATGTTTTTTTTTCTTCAAAAATTAACATTACATCGAAAAAAACCATAAATATCTCAGGCACCTGCAGAACCCCTGGTTCCGTCCCTGTTTAAGGTACCCATTTAAGTATCTGTCTTTAGGAAAAATAAACGACATATACAACCTAAAAGTTTGTAAGAAAATAAGAAACAAGCAAATAAACAGCGAGTAAGATTATAAAATTGTATAAAGACAAGAATGATAGTCTTGCACATCAAAACAAACATTTGCATATTATAGTGTAGAAAACAACCAAAATATATGTAAGTAATTACCGAACATTACACGTGTTGTCAGGAGAATTAAAGTTAGTGGGGCCGGATTTTTTTTCACATCGCAACAACCTCTGCATTTGAATTTGCCACATCGCAACAACTTTTGTATTTGAACGACGTAGAATGTCTTATATATATAAAAAATGAATGAATGACAAAGATCCTATAAGTTTAAAATGGAATAATATTACCAGCTTCGCCAAATTCCATTTTCCACAAACATCGTTTCACATTCTAGTTGTTTTTATCGTTCATTAACATTTTTTTTTTGTTTTAGAAAAAAGGCTACGAAGCTAGGCTTCATAACTCAATTGTTATTAACCTCATACTTGTTAAAAAAAAACGATAAACCATAAGCCAGCTACCGTATTAAACTTAAATTGGCTAACTTAGTTACAATTTTATGTGCTAATTACAAAACATGAGTATCAATATTTCATTTTTTGTTTCAAGAGTAAAAGTATGCCAACTTAATATTTTGCCATTTCGCCATATGGCCTATCTTTTTATATTTACAAAAGTTTGCCACCTCATATTTTTATATTTACAACTGTTATATTTACAAAAGTTATCAAATACGAAAACAAACGCATGCCAACTCAATATTTGAATGAATACTTGTTAAACATAGAAAGAAAACAACTTAATGAAATTTGGGATACTAACTTACTAAGAAAGATAACGGTTGGGCCAGTTGAGGGAAGCCCAACACCCGCCTGCCAACTCATTGGCTCCCTTTGCATGTTGTGCCAGTACTGCTATCTTGTCGATCATTGAGTGTAGGGACTGAGATTGAGGCCTGGACTCCTCGTTAATAGGAAATGGAATGTTGTAATTTTGCTCGGTGGCTATGGCAATTTGTGGCTTGAAATGACATAAAAATCTCTCTAGTCGTAGTTTTTTAGGCTAAGCACAGTAAGGACTACCAATGACTTTTATTTTACCCGTCACTTCAGCTTTCTCTCTACGGCGACCTACAAGCAATTTTTTTGCCACAATAAAAAACGACATTAAATTTGTTTTCTTGTTTTTAGTAAGATAAACTCTTGGTACCAATGGAGCATTAGTCCAATGGTTGGAGCACTTGTGCTTGAGTCAATTGACCCAGGTTCAAGTCTCATCCTTGACATTTGCTTCATATAGGTACCCACCTCCGCAAAACCTATGGGCACATTGGAGAGACTTTGTGGAATAAGAGCTCAGGGGTCCGAGTCTTGGCTCGTGCTCACTCCAGTTGGTGCCCCACTAGGCCATGAGAGTTGCCTGGGAGTTATTCCTGTGGGGTGGAAAATGGCTGGTGCCGCGCCGCAGTCAAGTGGTGTTCCAGCCAATCTACACCTTGTAGATAAACTCTTGGTATATAAAATTTCAAGTTGCACAGACATGTCAACTAACTATAGAAGCATACAAAATGTGTAAACTACATAAGAGCACAAGTTATGAGGTGTCATTGGTGAGCCATTGGTAAGCCAACCTTACCGGCCAACATGTCAAACTTGTGCCAAATGAACTCCTTTTGTTTTGAGCCACTCCACTAGCTCAACCCAAATGCACCTTTTTTTTGTGTGTGTGTGTGTGTGTGTTTTTTTATTATTATGAAGTGGAGTGAGATATTTTGTGGGGTATTTCATGCACCTACATGTGATGTTAGTGGTGTGTTATGAGAGTATTTGAGTTTATTTGTGTGTATTGGAGGTGTATGATGTACAATAGATGAGATGCTACCAATAACGTGTTATTGGGTCCTTGCATACCTTATGCTCTAAGCATCACATGTTCACCAATGTGAGAACATAACACGTACCAATTAACATGGAAAGTTCCATCTTTCAAAGTCATGCATATAGTAGTATATTATTTGGTATCGCATTCAGTTCATGCATTTACATTTGCAAGCGAGACCAAATATGTTTAAACCATGCGTGCATGCAAACTTATCCATATTAATTTTGTTAACCCTTCATGTATACAACTTCAATTCATCGATCATATCATTTGTTCAAGCATGCAAAATTGCAAACCAAGTTAACATCACGTCAACCAAAGTTGCTCCATCATTCAAATTTTGTAGTTTTGTGCTTGTGTTATTTCTGTCGAGCACACGATTGAAACACAATAAAAATCGCCCAACGACATAGGCCGACCGAATCCCCACAGTAAAGCGATCAACAGACCATTCGCCGAACAATCGGTCGAGTGGCCTTACAGCCTTACAATAAACTAATTAATAAACATTCTTTTGAATTTTGCTTTTATAGTTTAAAGTAAAAGTTAAACATGATCAGAATTTGATCAAACTTTTCAATCTACTATAGCAAAGGTTATAAATAGCGTGAGTTGTGACGTGACGACATGATCAAGCCTTAGCCAAACTTAAACCTAAACTTTACGTTTATAAGACGCGATAAAAAAAGGACACAAAATATAAAAATATTTATATATTTATATCATATTTCATATATATCAAATTTAAAAAAAAGATGACATAAAACGGCATAAAACATGACGTGACATCATGATGCCCTTACGTGTTTGGCGACTTTTAAAACCATAGCTATAGCAATAAAATGAAATTCAAATTCAGTCAAAGCGAGTAATAATAAATGATGACGAAAACATTGAATGAGATATACCACAAAACAAGGTCCAATAAACAACATATATCCATTCAATAGAAAGCCATAAAGTCCCCCTCCTACATTTAACCACCATTATTTATTTATTTTAATTTTATTTTTATTTTTTCCAAATAAGACGAAAAATCGAATTTCATCAAAACATGACATTCTAAATTGATCAGAACTATGCCAACATGATCCTTTGCGTGAGAACAAGCAACCCAACTTTAATATCATCATTTAAACCCCCCAACAACCACCGAGCTACCCAACTTTAATACCCTGCCCATTTAAGCCTCTTCACCATTCATTCTCAGTCCATCTTTCTTTCACACCATCTTTCGAAACAACAACTAGACATTACTCGATCTCAAATGGCTTTTGATTTTTTCATGTGGCATGCCGCAACCAATCATGATATGTTATTTAGAAAAGTCGAAAAATGACCTACAACAACCACCTTTCGCCATTCACCTCCGGCCACCCTACTCGGTGGTGCTTGCATGATCCGCATAACCAACCGCCATACCTCACCACCCACCATACCCTCACCACCCCAACTATACCACCAACCATCACACAACTACCCACTTTGTGTGATGGTTGGTGGTATAGTGTGGGTGGTGGTATGGTAGGTATGAGGGTATGCCGTTGGTTGTATCGATGGCTACCCGGACCAACGGAAAGTAGGTACGGAGGTGGTGGAAACTGGTGGTTGTTGTAGGTCATTTTTCTTGACTTTTTCTTCTTAAGAGTGAGAGAGAGAGAGAGACAGAAATGAATGAAAATGATGTGTTGGGTGTTAAGGGTTTTAAGACTAGGTTTATCAATTGCCAACCCAAATAGTACACTATTAGTACAAATTAATAATTTTTAATACTCCCATCAAAATTTTCCTTCCAACCTAAAGTCATATGTCAACTCAAGATCACAACCCCAATCTGCCACATGTTTTTATTTTATTGGCTATTTGTTTTTTTTCTTTACTTTTTTATTTTTATTTTTAATACTTATATTATTTTAGGTTGGGTTGTTGATAAATGGAATGGATTGGTTGTATGTATTTTGTGTAGGTTTAAGGAAGAGAAAATAATATTTTAACAAAAGATGGGGTTGAGTTGGGTTGTTGATAAAGATAGTCTAAGGGTTTATAGACACAACCTGTCCTTTGCCATGATACCAATTCCATCATCTCCATCTTCTTTTTGTCCCATTACAGTAGTCTTAAACCCTTAAACCCTAAGATAGAGTTTTTTTTTTTCTTTTTTATTTTTGGTATGACCTAGATCCAGATCTATCCATACACTTGGACATGATGAACTAGCATATCCATTTTCAGACCTCTCAAGAGGAGGGACAAATAGTACACACTCGTAGTGGTGCAACAATTTATATTCTTTTATTTTTTTAGAGGCAAAGAGGGGAAAAGGTTTTTTCTCCTTTCTTTCTTGTGTACTCTCTCCCCTTTCTTTTTTCTATTCTTTTGCCCAGCCCAATTTTGGCCAATAATTTATATTTTACCCAACCTAATCCAAACCATTCCCTCCGATTTTCGGTTTTCGGATTGTAGATCAGCCTCTCCATATACCACAACAGCAATATCCACAGCTGTAGGTAGATGTTGGACAACCCTCTCCATAAGTGTAGGATCTGATACAATTTTTTCCTATCTCTTGAACTATATTCACCACACCATCAACAGATAACCCAACACAAACAGTAGTGGTGGTTTGAGTACCACCACCACTACTAGTAGGTTTGGTCTTCACTTTTCTCCAACCACCTTTGCCTGTTACGCACACCGCCCTCCACACAATCTTAACAACGTTACCTTACATTTTGGTTTTTGGCGGCTGATTTTTCTTTTTGGTGGTTGGTTAGAGAGGATAAGGATAGGGTTTTGAAAGAAATCCCTTTTAAAGCTAAATAACACACTATCATGTGATTGTGCATTAGCCACATGAAAAAAATCAAAAGCCATTATGAAAAAAATCATCTTTTTCTTCCTTTTCATCTTCTGCTGATGGTGTGGTGAAGATAGTTCAAGAGAAAGGAAAATATTGTATCAGATCCTACACTTATGGAGAGGGTTGTCCAACATCTACTTACAGCTTTGGATGTTGCTGTCGTGGCCTATGGAGAGGCGACTGCTCTCCCATCCCTGCTACATCTTGAGGTGCAAGAGGCTTATGAATGATGACACTGTAAATTTTGAGATGAATGTCACTTCTGGCATTGATCTCACCAAAGAGGAGAAAGAACAAATTGTTATCCGTTCTTGATCTCCAAACAACAAGTAACTAAGTGTATAACTTGTGTAAAAATTAGAAAGATATGAAGAACGAGAAGGAGCAAAATAGCATTCTATCGCGATGTCACCAAAGAGCGATTAACAAAGTGAAAAAAATTAGAATGTTATATATGAGCTTCTTGTAATATTATGATTATGTAATTATTATATGATTTTGCTATGGAATTAATGTTCAATGTTGATAAAAGTAAATGTCTATTTCTTAAACTTGGATCTCCTCAATAAACTTGTTACTGATCAAATGAAGATTGTTGTTGAAATGATACATTTCTTTATATCATGTAACTTAGCGTAGTAACATGTTGTATGATCTAATAGAGTAATAGACCAAAATGACTTGTCGTTTATTTCATTAAGTAACATATTGTATGATTTCTTATTTTAAGTGATTTGTTCCTACTTTATTTATTTTACGTACATAATATTATCTTAGTCTTTTGCAAGTGGTTTCTTTCAAGTTTTAAGCTTTAAAGTAGTCAAGAGTGTTCTATCTTTAAGTCACTAAATTCGAATACAAAATTATAAAGGCTGGTTATTCATATATGTGTGCGTAAACTGTAAAGTAGTCCAAACTCACTTGAGGTGATGTTAAGCCATGGCAACATTGGCGAAAAATGTTGGGATCGAATTTCCCATCCCTATATCATTGTTTTCCACTTTTCATCTTCATCCCTTTTGGAGAATAGTTTTACATCCTCATTCTCGTCTCCAACAAGGATCGAGGATCCTGGATTTGATGATTTTCTATCCTTACCTAGAAAAAATAAATTAAAAAAAAATAAAAAAAAATACACAAACTAATAAAAAAAACATAAAGAATTTGACCCATAAAATGTCTCAAAAAACGTACACCACCCATACTTAAATTAGTTATAATGTTAATCTAACTTTAAAACATCAGAAATATTGAGACAACGCATATAATATAAGAATAACGTACATTGTATGATAGTATTCAGACAAAACACTTTAAGTAATACTAGCAGGGTACCCGCGCGTTGCAGCAGCGGATACCCTGAAATAAAAAAATTCCATAACAATGTATTTTAGTTTATTATGTTCTTTTTAACAATAAATTTACGGATATCAAGAATTTCGTATAGCCCATGCGCGTTGGCGTGGCCTTGAACCCGCTGGTTCTGTTCGGGCTCGAGCCCGTTTGGTCCACGCCCGTTCGGGCTCAAGCCCATTTGGCCCTTGGCGCTTCTTGCGAATATTTGTATAATGTGCTTTATTATTTGTAGTAGTGAAATTTAATGTAGGAATTATGTTAATTTGGTTGTACAATATGCTTGATAATTTGTATTTCTTATGTAAATGGTGTTTTAATAATCTGTATTAATTGTATTTATTGACCAGTTAAATAATTGATTACATTAAATAGCGTTAATGTGGTGTTTTGTTGTACACTATGCTTCTTTTCTTGTACGTCTGAAAATTATGTGCATTAAAGTGTTGTACACTATGTTTTTTTTGTAAGTAGTAGTCATTATAGTCATTAATAACATTGATCACTTTAATAACATTAATTTTGTAAGTCTGAACATTACATCATGCTTATTTTGTTCTACACTATGCTTATTTTGTGTAAATCAAATTCAAAGTAGCTATTGTACATTGTGCTTAAATGGTGTAATTTTTGGTGAAAGGGTGTTTTTAATAACATTAATGTTTGATAGAATTTTGGTCTTAAAATGACACCATGCTTTATTTTGTTGTACAATATGCTTACTTTGTTGTAATTCTGAAATTTGGGTGCATTAAAGTGTTGTAAACCATGCTTAATTTTTACACTTTAAAATTAAGAGTGAGGTGCCTTCAGGCATTATAAGTAGTATATATATAGATATAATAATTAGTGTATCGTTTAAACGTTTAAGCTATTTAATCATTTAAATATCACACATGCATATACATTAAGTGTCATTACTCCTATAAATATATATAAAAGTAAATTTTGTACGGCTATATATATAATTTTCATATATTTATAAATTAAAAGGATCGGGGCCGGATTCGGAGATTGATGTTGTCCCCATCCCCGTCCCATACTTGATACCAAGTTGTTACGCCCCGTGCCCGATTTGACCAAAATTTAAAACTTTTGACTTGACTATAACGAACCTTCTGTTACTCTTTAACCAATTGATAAAAATCTATAACAAACCATCAATTGAAACTATTTTTAGATGAAAGTAGACTCATTAGACCTTTAAACGACCGGTGTACGCACCTCTAACGACATACGGTTTATTTTGTATAAAATAAACAAAATGACAAAAATCTGTTAAACGCAACATGGATGATCTATGCTCAGACCAGAAAGTTGATTTCAAAGAGTTTCTTTCCTGAGCATACCAGAAAGTTGATTTAAAAAAATCATGAGGCTGGTCCCAATCGTGACCTGAGATGACCCAGGTCACCAGCGCCACGTCAGATTTCTCGCGCCAGATTGCATGACACATCTCGATGCCAAGCTTTTTTTTTTTTTAATTCAAACATTTTTAACATTAAATTTAAATTTCATTAAAATTAAAAAAAAAAACATTACGGGTTTTGGTTTTGATTTGTTTGGGCTAGTTGTGATTGATAATCAAAACTTTGAGGACGAAAGCAAATAGGCCGGTTTTGTTGTGGTGTTATGCCGGTTAACTCGAAGTTGTTTTCCGGCGAGAAATTCATATTCGGGGCATTTTGGGGTAGTCGTGATCGTCGGTTTTTTGATTGTGGGGTGAGAATTAGATTCAAATGAATATAGATGAGAAATGGTGAGTGATGAATTGTGTTTGAGGTGAAGTTGATATTTATAGAGTAGTAAAATTGTTTTAAAAAAAATTGTTTTTTTTGTTTTTTTTTTTTTTTTTGTTTTTAATGACCAAACGGTCAAAATTTTAAAACTTTTTTGAATTTAGCCCAAACGGGCAAAATGGTTGGAAAAAGTGGGCATTAAGGTCGGTAATAAATTAGCTCGATGTCCCCAAAAAAGGCACTATGCCCGATGTGGCAACCGAACACCACAACCCACACGCCCGATATTGACATCGATCGAGGGTGGGTTTTTTTTGATGCCCAACCGATGTTTGGGTTGTGATTGGGACCAGCTTGAGTTTCTCAGTTAAATCGATTTTGAAAATCGAGTCTCTGTCGAGTAACGGTTTTTTTCTTGTCATTTCTAGCGATATATACCTTGTTACGACATATTACGTGCTAAACCCGAGTTAGACCCACAAGTACCATGTGATAACAATTTTGATCGGGGGTTTTTTGATAAAAGAAAAATGAAAATTTTTAACTATTTTCAAATGGAAGTATGAAAAAATTTGAATATGCTTCTCCCAAATTTGAAATTTGAATCATCAAACCATGAGCCACTTTAATACCGTGAACTACCCACCTACTTTTATCCCTCTCATTTAAAACCCAAACAGCCACCCACCCAACTTTAATACCCTGCCCTTTTGAGCCTCTTCACCATTCATTCTCAATCACTCTTTCTTTCGAAACAACAACTAGACAGTACTCGATATCTAATGGCTTTTGATTTCTTTAGTGTGGCTAATGCCGCAACTAACCATGATAGTGTGTTATTTAACTTTAAAAAGGATTGCGGGTTCCTCCAAGGTAAAACCTCTTTTTACTTTTGTTTAACTTTGTTTGGGTTTTCTTTGTGTTTCAACTTCATTTTACGAATGTGGTTTGGGTTTTGTTTTATAAGCATCCACAAACCCTAATCTCACCAGCAGCTCTTATAAGCATCCACAAACCCTAATTTCATCAGCGCCTCCTTTCTCAATTAACCAGATCTGAAAATGTCCTGGCCAGTGCGAGCCGTGAATTGCTTAAGAAGAGTTGCCTCCAATGGATGCAAATGGGTGAGGCGCCGCCGCCCTCCTCTCCTGCTCATGTAGAGGAGGCTGGTCATCGTTTTCCCAAACTGAAGTAAGTCTATATTTAAACACTTTTTATAATTTTAGTCATTAAATATGTATAGTTATGAGAATATATATGAGTTTATTAATTTTTTTTTTAAACTGATATGTATAGGCTCTTTTTCAAGTTGTACGCTGAGTGGTTCAAGTCGAGAACACCAAGACTAGGAAAAGTTGAAGATACACCTCTTGGCCATCCACATCTAGCTGCAGCTTTAGAGAGGATCGACCATCCACTGAGGAGGTATGTTTTTTTTTTCACTTTACTTGTATTGATTGGTTTTAATCATTACTAATGTAATGTGTTTTTTGTTGTAGGAGTTGCCGGGTCGGTAGCTTGGTGAAGCTGATCTCGTGTTTGGACCGCTTGGGCTAAGGAGACCTTCCACCGATGCCAAGCTGCGGTTCAACGCCTTGAGCCGGAGATTTGAGTTTGTTTTCGTTACTTTATTTGTTTTTATGTGGTTTCTGGTTTATTTGTTTGATATTTTTTTTAGAAATTTTAAAAATTGTTAAATGCTAATCTGATTCAATAAGGAAATTTTATATTTGTTAATTATAGAAATTTACAAGTTTAGTAAATATGTGTTAAATATGTTTTTTAATTATACCTATTCATATTTACGTCACTAAAACCTTATATCAGTTATATGATGGATATTAACAAAATGAATAGATGATTCATGTTGAAAATAATCGCTTGTGCCTAGATGATTCATACACAAATGAATTATTGTAAATTATACAGAAAGTGATGCTGTGCCTATTGCATATGTGGTTGACTGGTTTGTAAAGATTTGACACAATATACAATAATATATACGATTTTTAATAAAGTAATAATTGCTTTTTCCAAAGTTTTTTATAAAAACACATGATTTTTTTATATCATTAATCATATTACTTATGTTTTCAGGCCCAATCCCATACAAAGAAGATTACGAAGAAGAAGAAATAGTCAAAAGATTTGCTTATGGAGAGGCTGATATGCTCCCCACCCCGCTTACATTTTGAATGGTGCAAGAGGCTTATGAATAATGACATTGTAAATTTAGAGACGAATGTCACATCTGGCATCGATCTCACCAAAAAGGAGAAAGAACAAATTGTTATCCGTTCTTGATCTCCAAACAAGTAACTAAGTGCATAACTTGTGTAAAAAATTAGAAAGATATTAAGAGCGAGAAGGAGCAAAATAACATTCTTTTGCGATGTCACCAAAGAGCAATTAACAAAGTTAAAAAAATTAGAATGTTATATATGAATGCTTCTTGTAATATTATGATTATGTAATTATTTATATGATTTTGCTATGGAGATGTTCATTGTTGTAAAAAAGTAAATGTGTATTTCTTAAACTTTGATCTCCATAAACATGTTACTGATCAAATGAAGATTGTTGTTGAAATGATACGTTTGTTTATCATGTAACTTAGCGTAGTAACATACTGTATGATCTAATAGACCAAATGACTTGTCGTTTATCTCATTAAGTAGACGCAATGTCTTAGAATCTGATATACAGATTTAGAAAAAGCTTGATGGGTTGAAGAACAGGGCTTGTTTCTTGTAGCCTGAATTCTTCGATGCTCCATTTGTCCTAAAGCATATCACTTGATTGTCATTTTTACATTTTGGATTTATACTTACTCGCTATTGCCTCATGTAGTCCTGTGTTACAGAGAAACAAGCCGCATTCTCGTTATAAATTCATAAAAAAGTTAGACCTACAATTCAAAAAATGCCCACATTAAGTCAGATTATATATGAAATAGTGTTCTGGTATACAAAAATAAGCTTTTCCTTTCTACACTAGATCATATATTGTAACAAAAATTACCAAATATATGACATGTCAAGTATCCAAAATGAATGACTCGAATATTATTACAAATTAAACTACAGTAATACATTTAACTATAGTACATGCAGTGAGTTGTTAGTCAAACGACACATCCTCTGCTCTTCTCCACTCGTGTTCATTTCCGACATTAATACATGATGTATAACCAAACCGCCTTTGATCAAATCCCGTTATTAACCAGTGAAATCATTTCCGAACTACCTGACTCAAATACATCATCACCCTTTTTACTTGTTAACAGTTCAGACGGAAGAATAGACGAGTTAGGATCATTTTTAGGTACCAAAAACAGAAGCCCGACTGGAAGAATTCTCGCTAAGCTCCTAATCAAAATAGATACCCATAAATTATCGAATTGTGTTCGTGTAACATTCAACGCATGTAGTAAGATGCTTCCAGCCCATTATGATGTAAGCATCCCAACATGATCAGTAGACATTAGTAAAGCAAAGAAACTGCCTTCGATTCCCGATGGACATAGATTGGAATTAATAACAAGAAGAGGCATCCATTTCAAACGTCCGATCATTTTAGAAACTAATTCATCCATTACTACAAAGATGTAGTCTGGTAAACCAAATTTTAAGTTTAAACGTAACACCAGTACTAAATCTAGAAGACTGGAAGCACCATATAATAATTAGGTCCAAAAGAGCACGCTGTGAAAGGAGTGGTTTCTGAAAACATTTTGGTATAGAAGAGCACCCAAAAGGGATCCGACTGCACCTACTGAAAATATTGATCCAATAACCTCCTGCATCAAAGGACATGGTGATTTAAGTATTTTATCTATACAATTCACATGAAGTCTCTAACAAACATTGGGGAAAGATTTTGCAGGGCAATAAAACATTCCTTCATGATGGTCTTGATAGCATATACAACATGGAAACTTTTTGGCTGTAACCTACATGGCAAATATATGGATCAAGTAAGACTATATAAGGATGAAAAAAAAGGTTTCAGTTTAACCCATACACCTACAAATGGATCAAATGGGTGGATAGTAATCTTACGTATATTCCAATGCATAAAAGCTACTAACTTTACTAAAACAATCCAGATTAGTAAACCTAAATTCTTTTCTAAGCCATATCTAACAAACTGAATCTTTATAAATTTAAGTGTTGGTGGGTCACCTCAATCCGAGCCGTTCTTACCAGGCTAAAATTTTCACATTTAACCGGAACCCAGAACCAATGTCATCTTAAATGATATAATTATACCCAACTAAATGTGAAAAGAAGAAACCTGACCTGCTTGTGAGAATAACTGTGAACACGAGGTTCTTGCAACATCATTCCAACCAAAATGACAAGCCCGGCAGG
Source organism: Chrysanthemum makinoi (assembly GCA_910596185.1). Taxonomy (NCBI): domain Eukaryota; kingdom Viridiplantae; phylum Streptophyta; class Magnoliopsida; order Asterales; family Asteraceae; genus Chrysanthemum; species Chrysanthemum makinoi. The sequence goes on from OU343220.1 coordinate 296,691,479, forward strand.
GATACTTAGTACTCCAAATACACCCTAAAATGAGCCAAAACAATCAAAAATCGTTCATCATATATTAATAATATCATATAAGGATTTAATAGTCACTAGATAAAAAGAAAGGCCAGCCTTGCAAGCAACGAACCTGAGGCCCAATCCTGTGAACAAGAACGCCACTCATGCCAAACCCAAGAAGTTGGCCAATCGAGGAGCTAACTCCACACAAGCTTATACTGTTCTCAGTTACACAAGCATCAATAGTCACATCGGCTATAGCAACTCCTGCACTTGCTGTCATAAAAGACAATATGGCCCATACAAGTGACAAATTTGGACTAAATGCCGGTACTAGCATGGCTATGGAACCAACTAAACCTGAAAATAGATATCCACCAAATTTAATTTAAGAAATCTTATTTAAATTATATTACACCATTGGTATATCAGTATATTTCTTTGAGAATAACTATATTAATTTTGTATCAAAATGAAAATCAAACAGGAGTACCAATCAAATTGATATAGAAGCAGAATATGGTCAAAGAATATTAGAAAAGGAGTATTGTAAGAGTGATTATGTGATCAGGAATTACTTGAAACACATAATCAGCTGTAACAAAAGGGCTACACTGGATATTGTTTTTAGATGTGCTTCTGCTGTTTGAATACTGAAATCAGATAACCAGAATCATAACCAGATTATCAGGTTGTTTAAACGATTGGTAAATCATGACTCTTACGGATATACATGCAATTTATCAGTTTATCCGATTTGTTCAAAACTGGCTTCTATTATGCTAAACACCATCATCCTAATACAAGGAAGTATGATACAATTTCTGTCTTTGTGCAGAACAAATAACTACATTTGAACTTCAAATTTAACGATTTGAGCCTTACAACAAAAAACTGCTATCAAATTTAGATCAATAACAAGCATTATTTCATAATCCGCGGATGATTTTATACATAAGAGCTATACTAAGAAGCAATGTAAAGGTGATATATACCAGCAAATATGAAGTAAGGGTGTCTCCTTAATCTGAAACTCAGAACAATGTCAGTCATAAGACCCCCAAAGAGGCTTAATAATCCAAGGAACTTGGATGATCCCAGAGTAAAACTTCGGTTCTGAAAGTTGCAACTTCTGCACATCCTTCATATATATAGTATTGTACACTAACACGATACAAACCTATACTGCATTCTGATTAATTCCATACACAATCACCACAGCCAAAACAAACCTCCAACTCAATTCATCACTCAACATCCTAAACCAATTTATCGGTCTCCATATCAAATTCCCATTCCCTTCCTATTTTCTTCTCCTTATACTATCCTTTTCACGGGTCCAAATTTTTGCTTCGTTTTCGTCCATCATAACGCGAATTGTCTCCCAAACAAGCAACACCAAACTTGTCCTTGGTTCACGAACTTTTTACTAAAAGGGGTGCTCAAATTTTATTTTTACTCCAAATTCAACAAACCAAAAACTGACTTGACCAAAGGTCATCTTTTTCGACAAAAAGTCATCATTATCTGCTATTCTTGGTGCCACTTTAAGTTGTACATGAAACAAAACAGATTTGGTTGAACCGAGACATAATATGGGTCAATCATCACCCTTGTGTAGAGCGTTTTCCTGGCAAATGATATAACTCAAACTAAGTTTATTTTGATAGTCAAAATTGTTATTTGTATATGATCTGTCGAGCTCCCACTAAAAACTAGCTGATTGATCTGATCGAGCTCGCACCTGAGAACTCAGTATCTTTAATTCTTTACTCCCTTATTTATAGTATCGGTGGTGTGATGAATTTGAATTTTTTATTCAAGTGATTTTGTTCCCATCTTTATTTCTTTTAAGTACATTATATCAAGTTCTAAGCGTTATATATAGTAGTCAAGTGTTCCATCTTTCAGTCACTAAATTCAAATACAAAATTATAAAGGCTGTTTATTCATATGTGTGTGCGTAAATTGTTAAGTAGTCCAAACTCACTTGAGATGATGTATAGGGATGGCAACATTGCGAAAATGTTGGGGAGCAAATTCTCTCTATCCCTATCCCCTCGCTTCTCATCCTCGTTCAACAAGATCGGGGATCCTTGTGGAGATTTGATGATTTTCCATCCCTATCAAGAAAACAAAAAAACGATACACAAACTCATAAAAAACATAAAGAATTGAACTCATAAAGTGATGACGTATAGTCTGGAGTCGGGTCATAAACCCGACTACAGTCCACTACTTGCAAGCCCGGTGCTTAACCGGTAAATATCACACGCTTGGGCTCACGAAAGCCAAGCCCATCTATTTACTGAATAGATATCCGATATCTTCTAAAATAAGAAGATAAAGGCCCAACCAACTTAGGCCGGATACTGGTTGGGGAACACTGAACCAACAAGGATCCCTGTGCGTATATAAAGGGAATTATATCCCTCGTTTAAGGTAATGCATCTCATAACCCTAAAACTCCTTAAACCCTAAAATCGACATTACTCGCTCACGGAGGATAATCGCGGGGAAACAATCCCACGATAAGCCTAATCGTTTCTTGTCTCTTAGTGCGCAGGTCTCAAGCGCTAATTCTCAATTGGTAATGAGAACCGAGCTCCATACCGTGAACGCCTAACTTTTTGTATCAACAAGTGGCTTATCCGCTGGGACCCTACACTAAGAACCGACACTAGAATGACAAAGCATCAGAATATCGCAATCTGACTCATGGGGAAGAAGTTTTAAAGTGGACTAACCCCTGCGCACTTCGACAACCAGCCGCTAAAAATAAGTGGATCAAAGCCAAGATTTGATCTCTCCTTTGGTGGAACCACACTCTGAACAACCCAAGCCACTACAACCACCACGAGTGAGTAGACCC